>CM022757.1:3890614-4115614 GCA_012411365.1 Ameiurus melas | reverse complement strand
TGGGATTCATGGCGTGCTGAATTCTTTAATGTGCTTGCTTTATCGCAGCCTGAAATCAGTAAATACCACGCCGAGCTGATGCCACTGTTACTAGGATACCTGTCTTCTCTGAACGAAGTCCAATATCGGCCACATCACCAAAGCTTTCTATGCCCTGGAGAACTTCCTGGAGAACCTGGGTAAGAATGTGTGGCGTGCACTAAACAAGACAGAACGTAATGACGGTGTTGAAATCCGTAGGGGGCGCTTTAGCTAATTAAATTGTTTGTGAGAAACGTTTTGCTTTTTCACGTTCAGCTCACTTGACCGATGTTTTGTGTTCGCGGCTAACTTCCAATGTTGTGTGGATGCTTTTAATTTTTTTTTTCTTCTCCCCATCAGATGATGATATTCAGTCTTACCTGCCAACTCTTATGGAGACCATGCTGTCAGCCCTGAACAACACTGTGAACCTTAAGCTTAAGGAGCTTGCTGTCAGTGCTATTGGCGCCATCGGTAATCAGAGTAGCCACGAAGTGACACAAACGAATAGCGTTGTAGTTTCTGTTTTATTTCTGTCCAAATGCGTCTCTACTTTCTTGCCGTTTCCCGTTCGACGGTTTCGTCATTCGTTCGACTCGGCACATCGCGTTCCGAGATCAATGCGTTTTCCTCACGTCCTTTTCTCTCAGCTAATGCTGCCAAAGAGATGATGGTGCCCTATTTCCCCCCTGTGATCGAGAGCTTGAAGGGTTTCCTGACGGACACGCGCGATGAAATGAGATCACTGCAGACCCAGGCCTTGGGTAGGGATCGGACTTGCTCTTCTTCTTCCTCTGTGTTCTCGTTTTTTTTATGAGATTTTTATAATCTGAACAACCCCGCCTTCTCTTTCTCTCCCTCTCCGTCTCCGACCCTCCTCCGCTCAGACACGCTGTCTGTGCTGGCCCGCACCGTCGGTAAGGACGCGTTCGGGCCGTTGGCTGCAGAGTGCGTGCAGCTGGGTCTGAAACTTACCGACGCCGTGGATGATCCGGACCTGCGCCGCTGCACGTACGAACTTCTTCCGTCTATAGCCTTGGTTTAAACGGCACGATTCTGGCATGGTTTAGGTTTCTGGACATCTGTCCGTCAAGTGATGTCACCGAAGGACATCTGTAGTGATTATTACGCATTTAAATCTAAAAAAAATTGATGATGGGGTAATTATCCAGGAATGCACTGTGTGTAACTGTGACGTCAGGAGAAGGTGGTGTTTAATCTCGACGTAGTTAACGTGCCAGTTCATGTGTTCTGTTCTCCCGTGAAATTATGCAGTTACGTGTTTTACCCATCAACAAATGAAGTGTTTTTTTTTTTTTTGGTCTGTACGTTTCAGGTATAGCTTGTTCTCCGCTGTGTCCACGGTCAGTCCAGAAAGTATTCATCCTCATCTCACCGCAATCACCACATTGATGGTCCTGTCCCTAAAATCGACAGAGGGTGTGACGGTTAGTGCCTTCGTTCCCTCTTCTCCGAACAAACCGTCCCAACTTTCTTGTTGATCTAAAGAAAAGAAAACGCAACACCTAATAAATGAATAAAGATAATAAAAGAAGAAAAGAAACGGAGAGAATTACTTCCCAAGACACAACATGATTTGTTTCTCCCCTCACAGACTCATCTAGAGGAGGACAAGCAGTTTGTTCTCTTGGATGATGATGATGACGATGACGATGAAGGTGGCGATGCTGTATTGGAGGAAGACGGAGGGAATGAGGTGGAGGATGTTGCTGGGTGTGTGCGCTTTTTCTTTTCTGTTTTTTTTTTTTCTTCAGTTTCTTCCTCTTCTGAGAGAGCACTCTGATTTTAAAGCACGCGTTCCTTCTCTGTAGCTTCAGCGTGGAAAACGCGTACATGGACGAGAAGGAGGATGCTTGTGACTCCCTGGGGGAAATCGCTTTTAACACCGGGTAACCGAGATGTTTTCGGGTTCTTTTTACACGACACACTTCCTTTTACTTTCCTTTGAAGCGTGCTTAGTTTCCTTTAAAGAAACACGCGCATGTTATTTGACGATAGCATACATGTGCATCTCTCTCTCTCAGTGCTGCGTTCCAGCCCTTCCTGGAGTCGAGCTTTGAGCAGGTCTATGGTCTCTGTGACGTAAGTTGCTCACCGAACTCTCAGGAAAAACAAAAGAAAAGTGTGTGTTTATTTCGAGTAATAACTTGTGGTGTGCATATCAGTTTCCACATGAGAATGTGAGGAGAGCAGCCTTTGGTGCCCTGGGCCAATTCTGTCGAGCTCAGCACAAAGTGTGGCAGGAAAATCCTACCGAGGCTAATCATCAGGGTATACACCTCATTTTCATACCCCCCTCTCTCCTGTTCTTATCCTCTTCAGCACCATCGTTTACACACCCAATGCCTCTTTACTCTCTAATCAGTGCCTCTATCCATTAATATAATTCTTAGGCTCTGGATAGTGATTTAGAGAACCTGCCTTTCCTTTCATCCATTTTTATAACCGACGGAGATGTGTGTACGTACGGACGTCCGTACGTACGTACGCGTGTGTTTGTGTGTTTGTAGCTTTACGTAAACTGCTCGACGTGGCGATGCCCTGCTTCCTGGAGGCAGTGAGGCAGGAGCGCGAGCGGCAAGTAGTCATGGGAGTCTTGGAGGCCATGAACGGCGTCATCAAATCGTGCAAAGGGGAGGCGCTGCAGACACCGAACCGATTGGCCGAGGTCAGCCACGCCCTCCGGGACGTGCTGAAGAAGAAGGTGAGGACGACCCGACAAGATAAATGGCCGAGATACTGTTGTACCGGTTTAAAGAATGCGCCTAATGTTTGAAGAGTTAGATTATGTTCTAAAATGAATCTGTGTAAGGGCCAAGTGTGTAACGTATAGATAGATTTTAGGCACAGTGTAAGATGTGTCGAATGCGACGCGGCTTGTTTCATCTCAGTCGCCCTCCCTGTTTCTTCATAGACTGTTTGCCAGGGTGGAGGAGGGGACGAGGGAGACGACGAAGAACAGCAGGTGCTTGTTCCGCTATGTATCAGTTTAGAAAAAATCCGGAATTTCTCAAGTGCTTCGTGGTCACGGAGAGCTCTGTGTGTATTAGGCAGAGTACGATGCCATGCTGCAGGAGTTTGCCGGGGAGGGAATTCCTGTCCTGGCTTCAGCTGTACCAGCAGAAACCTTTTATTCTCACCTCAATGACTTGCTGCCCCTGATTATGAGCAAGGCTGTGAGTCTTACCCCTCCCTTTTGTTCATGGTCCACCAGTAATCTGCATTGTTCTCGATTTATCGAGTATAACTCTTTCTTTACCTCTGGCCTGCAGAAGTCTTCCTGCACGGTGGCAGATCGTTCCTTCTCTGTGGGCACGCTTAGCGAGACACTGCACTCCCTGGCTGGTGTGTCTGGAGGTAGGGCTGTCGCAGGAAAGCTGTCCAATCGGCTGCTGCCGGTGCTCGTCGCTGCAGTTCGGGACAGTGACGCAGAGGTGCGCAATAACAGCGTGTTCGGCTTGGGAGCTCTAGCACAGGCCGCTGGACCCATCATCTCTTCGTATCCTTGACAGTATAGTATACCGTATAGCGCAGGTTACCGTTCCCACATATATATATTATTTATTTATTTATTTATTTATTTGCACAGTCAGTTTTGGTTCTGTACCACTGGTCTTCCTCAGCATTTTCCTGCAGCGATTACCCGATGATGCTGTCTCTCTTCTCTAACCTGCTGGTCAAAGAGTCGGACAGGAGAGTGATTGATAATCTGTGTGCTGCACTTTGCAGGATGATCATGAGCCACACGGAAGGGGTGCCACTGGAGCAGGTATCGGAGTATGGCATGTTGGCCAGATTCAAAACCTCAGTCACAGTGCTTGGTTGCGACCGTGCACGTTTAAAGTTATGCACACGCTACCGGTCAAAAGTTTGTGGACAACCGAATGAAACGTTTCTCATGATCTTAAAAACCTCTTGACCCGAAGGTGTATGCTCGAATGTTGTAGACCAAAAATATAATCGTGCCAATATATTCACTTCTTTCATTAAAAAAACGAAAATTTTATTTACAAAAGGGTTTTTTTTTTTTTTTTTTTTTTTTTTTAAACCGATGACTCTGAGCAAAATATTTCCGAAAAGCAGCCGATGAGAGTCTAACGTAGGTGGGAACTCTTTTAATACGGTTTGAAAATCATCTTCGGGAGATTCCTCAAGAAATCAGTTGAGAAAATGCCAAGGCAGAATGGGGGTCTACTTTGGAGATGATCGCAGTTTTCAGTGTGTTAAAGGTGGAGTCGGTGTGTTTCCATGTACACTATAGTAAAAGGAAAACTTAGTAATATTTGTAAAGTTCTCTAAGGCTGAGTGATGTGACTGTTTAATATCATTGTGATCGATAACCTCACAGTACGCTTTTCTGAATTCTTAAGCCTCTGCCGTTTCTAGCAGTAGTGACTCACCAGAACTTTGCGTAATGACTTTGATTTGCAAAGCTAACACGACGACAGAACAATTCATACCAACATTGAAACGCCTTTTAAGAGCATGGGAAGGACTGCTTCGTGTCTGACGATGATGGATTGATCTCAGATGAGTTATCCACTCAATTAACCAGTAACATCAGATTTATGTGACGTAGCTTTGCGAAGAAATGGGAACAACCGATGAAATCGGCCAGTGACTCCACTGATTTACACTGTAAATGACCACGTCCTCGTAATGGTCCCCAACAATGTTCATAAAGATCTACCTTCCTGAAGACTTTAGCTCCAACCATAATCATGCCCACCTGACTGTCCATTCCGGTTGGAGCTAAAGTGTTTCAAATATCTCAACGTTCATCGGACAGGACACTCCTTAATAAATGTTTTTTTTTTTGTTTGTTTGTTTATTTTGTCACGCACGGACACACCGCCTCGCCGTATGACGATCGGCACTTGGTTATGAGGTTCAAGCGTCTTGAAGTCTCCAATCATTGAAACAGTAATGAACAGGATTCAAACTTAAACATTCCGGTGGCAGTCAGTCAGTCGAGTCAGTCAGTCGCCAGACTCCGAGTGCTCAGGGGTGCAGTAGAGGTCCGGTCTTCACCCGTGTCCCGTTTTGGCTACCCCGTTAAAAATAAATAAATAAATAAATATGAAACTTTTAATATTCGTGACTCAACATTTCCAGAGTTTTGGATAGCTCGACTGTCTCGTGTGAAATCTTGAGCACGTGCATGAAACCTCAATAACTGATGAGATGCCAGCCCAGATGACCCGCCATCCGGCATGTTGGTTTTGATCTGAGAACGATGAATTGGGCGAGATCGCAGGTTGTGAGAGTCGTGACTGGTTAGAGCTACATGGTGCCAACGCAGGATTTTAGAACATCCCGAATCGATATGTTCTCTCAGGGCTCTACGGTAACAATTTTTTTTGGGAGTACATATGCTCCTAATTACAAAAATGTAGGAACACATTTGAAGTTTAGTGATTGATTTATTTATTTAAAAATTTTTTTTTTTGAAGAGATGGTGCAACAATATAACGCACAAGTAGGCATGAGAGAACTTGAGCTAGTCAATTATGACAGAATTTATGAACATAGTGTGAGCGTTGAACATTATTTTACCTTCTCATAAACTACATTTAATACTTTCAGTTAATTTTTCAGACTGTATGCAAAAACACAACAACCATTAACCTGTTCCACCTTGTAAACAAATACAGAAAACCTCAATGTTCAGAGGTCTGCTCCTCTTAAACTATATTTAAAGCCACACTATTAGCAAATTCTCCAAAGCCAGTTCTCGACCAGCTCTGTGTATATTGTGTATATATCTAATAATCTCCTATAGGATGTGATTGGGTGAGTTCATTTACCCGTCAGATGCACAGCGCTTTAGTTTAACGGTGTTCATTACTGACGCTCCGATCAGGTTTTATACCGCCGATACCGATTTCTTGTCATGTTGATCGACCGATACCGATCCAGATACCAATCTTTATATTTGTTTCTTGTTTAAGCTTTAATCAGGAGGTCTGTCATAAACAGTTAGATGTAAGCTCTCTGCTCATGGTCACTGTTAATTGAATTCAAATAATAACAATGAAACACGCATAAAATATTTCTTTTTAAATATCTTAAACAGTAAAGAGTCCTAAGTAACAGTAGACTAACACAAAAATGATCCATTTTAGGAAAAAGGCTAATCGCTTTCTAAGGAAATGGTGAACTACGGTATTCAAATTGATATTAAATGCAACCCATAGTCATTAAACATTTATTTCATTTCTCATTTTATTGATATTTGATCAATTTATTATGAAATGTATTATGATTCTCCGCTTTAAGAAGCCCAGTGTTCCTGGGCTATGGGATCCACCACGACCCTGAGCGGGATAAAGTGGTTACTGTAGATGGATGGATGGATGGATGGATGGATGGATGAAAATGAACGAATAAAACCATTACTGTGTTTTGAAATGGTACCAAACTAAAACCCACCGGCTTTTTGCTCCATTTATAGGTTCACCGAATTCACTCCGGCTGAATTTAAAATGTCACCACTTCCTTCTCCAGGTGCTTCCTGCTCTTCTGGATCGTCTCCCTCTGAAGGAAGACCTTGAGGAAAACAAGACCGTCTACAGTTGCCTGGCTTTCCTCTACTCCCATAACCCAGCTCTGGTAACGGCCTGATCGGTTCTCTAGCCTACGAGGTTCTCCTCTTTTCTCCTGTAACGTCGTACCAGTGTATTGACCTCTTGTGTATTTATCGCTGTAGGTTGCTAGCTATATGAAGCCAGTCCTGTGTGCTACAGCACAAGTACTAGGAACAAAGGATATCGATGCAGGTGAGGGTGCTATGGTTCTTGTTTCATTCACAGGATTCTGCGTTTATTATTTGCTCTTGTGCTTGTGTGCACATGCAATGGGTATGTTTTAACTTATCTACACTGCATGGTTTGTTTTTGTTTTTAGACACCCAGAACACCCTCGTCATGCTGCTCAGAGACATCAGCCAACGATACTCCATGGAATTTGAGAGCGCTGTGATGTCACTTCCAGTTGAGCAAAGAACAAAGATGACCAGTTCTGTTGCTCAGTCCTAGGGAAGTACCCACTAAGGGGGAGGAGGAGGTGTAGCAGACATTTAACAATCAACTAGTCACTATGTACACTTCAGCACTTCCCTTTACTATTTTGTTTTGCAGTGTTATAATTTATTTCTTTTTGCGTTTTTGTTTTTGTTTTGTCTTCGTAAGAATTTTCCATTTCTTTTATTAACCGTTATTCTGGCTTGTCTGGATACTAGTTTGATCTGCTTCATACGTAACCGGCTCGGGAAATCCTATCCTTTGAGTATGTTCGGAGGTTCACGTTGCAACGAAAGACGCACTTCTTCTCGGACGCCTAGCATTTTGCTTTAAGTGGCCACTCGGCACGTTGAGTCCTCACTACAGCAACTCAGGATGGTTCTATAAAGAGAAAACGTATATTTATGAAATCGTTTAAATGTATAGCAGCTCTTTTTGAGATCAGCAGTTCCACAAAGCATGTTCAGAAGAAGGTTTTGAGTGGAACACGCCGCTTAATCTTCAGTTTTCTATACATCGAAGAAAGGAGGTGGGTTTTTTGTTTTGTTTTGGTTTTTTTTTTCTTTTCTTTTTTTCCCCCTACGCGTTACCTGCCTCTGTTAGAAGAAACTCCTTTAAAACACATTGATCGTGAAGAAACGATCATTACTATTGTTCCATCTTTCCATGCAGTTAACTGTAACCACATTGGGGGGGGGGATGTTTGAGTATTTTTACCCCTAGACAAGGATTTAATAAAATCCCAGAAGTACCAGCTTGTCTGTATTTAAGCAGTGTTGCATTAAGAAGCAGGTTAGAGACCCGTCATATCTTAAGAAGGTCAAAAAACAGCAGGATGTTAGTGTGTTATGACGACGATCTATGTTCAATCTAATGCAGTCTGCTCTTCTGACTTGTAGTATGGGATTGTGTATCCAACGCCAGGGTCATTTCCACCATCTCGTTGTCAACTGCAAAAAATCATCAAATAAAAAAAAATATATATTGTTAACTGGTTACAAGTAAAATTCTTCACACCCATACTGATAAACCGCACCTCACGGTCTTCCAGTGAGGCAATATCGGTTATACTGACTAAAATTCTGAGTGAAAATCACATTTCAAGATTTCCTAACCTGTCGGAGCACGTATCCACGGCTGGAAGATGATGCCGCTGCGGCAGTAAGAGCGGTCCGTGTGTGACTCGGTGCTGTAGAGAACCTCCTGGCATTTGGCTTGACCCGGCAGTTGTGCTCTCACTCGTACCTCCAGCACCGACACTTCCTTCTCTTTAAGTTTCCCCGATCTGCTCCTCACCTTTGTGCGCTTGGTGTCCACCCACACCACGCGCTCTTTCACTGCCGATCTACAAAGCGACACGATATTATTCACACTGACTGAAAACACGGAGGAAGGACAGAACGTAACGATGAGCGGTACAGACACCGGGTCGTCAGTGAACAAGCAGGCGTTAATGTTCGGGTCATCCCGGACACTTCGTACATCATCGGCTAATAGTTGTAATCAAGATTCTCATTGCAATGTTATTAAGCCAGACAACTTTTCATTTAGAAGGTACAGTATATAACATGTATTGCCCGTTAACATTTAACGTTGTCCAGAAACACGTACGCAAACTAGTAACGACGTAGGGACTCACTCGTCAATGCCCAGGTCTGCAAGTGTGGTGTCGAGGAAAGGAAATGCCTGGTCAGGACTCATCACCTCGATAGGCAGGGACACGCGCATGGGAATCTCCTTCTCCATTTCAGTCCGAATCATTTTCTCGTCTTGGGTGAACGCGGAAAGTTTTTTCACAGTGTCGCTGTTTTCCCGAATGCCGCCCTGTTCCGGGGTCTGAAGATCCCCCTCCTGGCCCGCCAGCTTGAATCTTGTCTTTGTAGAAACTCTTTTTTTTTTTTTTTTCTGGAGTTTCCTGTGGCTCTTTCAGAGCTGGTTTTTCCCTCCACGGTTAGTCGAGTGTAGAATCAGTGCGTCGGCGTCTCTTCAGAAGTCCTCTTTCGTACGTGGAACACACACGACTACCGTACAAATGGAGTCGTTGAGCTTTCTTTCTCCTCCTCGTTGTTTTTCCTATTCGGAGTGTGTCAGGGTGTGGAGACGTTCTTGGAGAGATTCTAAAGCACGTGCCAATTTAAATGGCCCGTGCGAATGTGCGCAATGTTGAACTAGCCTGCGAAGTATACCAGGCTGTCAGACACGGATAACTGAAAGTGCAGAATGTTTTTGTTGATGTACGTTGTTGGGCACTTCTTGTTGGCACTGGGCGTGTGCTCGTTCCAGGAGGCTTGCTTCGTTGCCAATCTGAGTTTCTGACGTTGTCTAAAGCGACATGCGTTCCCTTTTAACAACTGACATTGGGCGCAACTCATGGGTACATAAAATGGTTGAAGAACAGCCCGAAATCTACGCTTGTCATTTTCAAAGCTTAGATGGTTTAATACTTTGGGATTTTTAACTGACCGAATTCAGACATTTTAAAACCATTGACACTTTCATGGAGACTAAATAAAATACATGTAAAAAGATGGACAGAAAAGAGGTTGAATCCTTAACTCAGCCCTTTGTGTCATGGTCATGTATGAAATGTCTACAGTCCTTCAATCTTCTTTTCAGTTATTATTCCCCCCACACACTTTTCCTGCCCTGTGCTACATACCAGTGTTTATACGTTTGGCTCCTCTGCTTTGATACAGTACACACTGTGACGACAACAAGTCAAGTCCGTCCGAATAGGTCATCTGACCACTCTGTTGGACTTGTGTTTTGTGTGAAAATGTCAACGCTGCATATTAAAACCGGCCTGTGATTGGTAATTTGCTTTGTGGAGGCCGTCTTTACTAGAAGCATGCATAGTATCGTGGGCATGGTGGATTAGTGGTTGGCACGTTTGCCTGGCACCTCCAAGGCTTGGGGATTAAATTGCATTTTCTCCTTGTGCCTCGGAGGTCTCCTCCACCAGTCTGGCATTTCCGAATTGTTAGTGATGGGAGTTTGGGTGCGATTGTGGCCTACCCAAGATCCATGGGATCGGCTCCAGGCTCCCTGTGACCCTGGGAAGGATACGCGGTACAGAAAATGGATGGATATTTGGTAGCATCTCTTTGATAGTTATACGGAAAACTGCTTCACATTGGCAGGACTTTGGATGGGAGATACCATCCTAGAACAACCAAATTCAACAAGCAAACCTTTTATGGTTTCCCTTCTCATGAAAGACAAAAGGATGCTGCTAGAATTGAACGTATAGTAAATTATGTACGAGTATTCTTGAAAGTTCTGTCTATGGCCAGGTCTGAACCTCCCTTCAGGGCACACTAGGTTATGGAGAGAAATATCGTGATACCAGCCACGAAGCAATAACGAGCCACCACGATGCTTTGCACCAACATTTTCAAAAACGAGTCAACTAAATGCATCCAGTGGGGACATTTCACAAACTCTGTCCTCAAATAAGTCAGAACACCTTCAAAGCCCTGTCTATCGGTCTGCATCAATGTTTTGTTGGACATACACCACTGCGAAGATAAGAAATTTCTTTTATATAGAATATATATTTGATAGGTACATAAAAAACAAGTATATAGTGGAAAAGTACCCCACCCCACACCCCAATTCCCCCCACCCGGTAATTTACACACACAGTGAAAAATTTCAACGTGTTTTGTCTTTGTGGGAACACTACGGCTTAGAGCTCATGAAATCCAGTATCTCAAAATGTTCGAGTAAACGACTTATAACACAGAAATGTTGACCTTGTGAGAAGTATGTTAATTCATGCACTGAATGCTTGGTCGGGACTTTAATTCTTTTGCACGAATCAGCCTCATATGGTTAGAAAAAAGCTGCTACCTTGTACTGACAGATGCTGGAAATGTTGAGAGCTGCACTTTCAAAACAGAGATGCATCATAATACTGAATGCATGTAGTCCAATCCTGGCAAACTACCAACAGTCCAATGTGTGCCTAATGGAATTGTAGCTGCTAATTTTTTTTTTAATCAGAGGAAACAATTATAGCTAAATCACTTTAAAGAACATTTTTTGTTTGTTTTTTCTTTGAAATTGGACAGGCCTGAAGGTGACCGTCTGCTCTTTCCACTACTGACGTGATGCTGACAAAGAGCGTTATTGTAGGCTGGTGTTACATTCCTGCAGCATTGTTCATACTCTCTCATTTCACTGTACCGTGAGATCAGACACTCATTTCTGACAGCAAGTCACTGCTCCAGCAGAAAAGCCTGTGTGTGGAAAATGAGGTCATGCTCCATTTGTCTCTTTCTGCCGCTCAGCTGAATTTAGTTGCAATACTCGTACCGGTTTCTTCATTCTAATTAAGAACAAGAAAGGGGTGGATTGCCCTATGATGGATTGGCTCCCTGTCCACTCTGGCACCCTTTTGCCCGATGCTCCCTGGGATAGGCTCCAGGTTCCCCACGACCCTGAACGATAAGCAGTACGGATGAATGGATGGAGGATCATAACTATCCCAAGCAAGACTATATGGACACCTGACCACCACACCCATATGTGGTTCTTCCCCAAACTGTTGCAACAAAGTTGGAAGTCTTTGTATGCAATAGCATTAAGATTTCTCTTCACTGGAATTAAGGGCTCAAACATGTTAAAGCATGACCATGCTCCTGTACGCAAAGCGAGGTCCATGAAGATTTGTTTTGCCAAGACTGGAGCAGAACTTGAGTGGCTCCGACTGAACACCTTTGGGATGAACTCGAACGCTGACTGCACCCCAGGCCTCCTTGCTTGAAATCAGTGGCCGACATCACTAACACTCTTCTGGGCAAATCCTCACAGCCTCCACAATCTAGTGGAAAGCCTCCCCAGAAGACTGGAGGTTATTGTTGTTATAACAGCAAAGGCGGAATAAATCCAGAATAGTATGTTCAACAAGTGTATAGTTTGGGTGTGACTGATCAGGTGACACTTGGCCATATAGTGTATAATTCAGTATGGAAGCTCTTGACCGGATTTCTTTGACATGGCCCCTTCAACATAATTGTATAACGTAACATGACTGTACATCTTTGAACTACTGCCCTTCCTCGTTTTAGCTGGATTGGTCCGTTTCAACATGAGAATGGGGGGAGATTCGATTATTCAGTCAGCTGACAGATTGGACTGAAGACATCTGTGGCTGTAGAGTCGGCATGAGGTATCCAGTAGTAATGGCGAAGTGTAGAGGTTGTGATTTTCTGCCAGCAAAAGTTAACGGTTTTTCCTGGTACTTATACCTGGTGAAGCTTCTCTAACTGTCATGAAGGCAAAGGGACCTTGACGAAATCGAAGCAGAACACCCGTCAGTGCTATATTTTTACACCTAGAGTTCTTTATTGAGAGGAGTTCCACCAAAAGATGAGACGACATCAAACCCATGTCATGTCTTTTTCTGAGGCTGATTGAGTCCACTTTATTCACCGGTGATTTTATTTTCCAAAGCGCCAGAGCTATTGGAGCATCCACACCCTTTAGTAGTCCAATGCAAACACTGACGACTTCACAAACTTTTCCTGTTCCATGGTTTTCAAAACTATTTCCATTTTGAACGCTACTTTCCTAGATTCCGGCTTAACAGGTTGTGAATCGTTTGGGTATCGGAGGATGTTTGGGAGGACCGATTTGACAACTGGCTCATGTGTACGTTTTCCAAGCATCCCAAACATAATCCATTCAATTTCTCCTTATTAGATTTGTGCTGAAATGTTTCGTCATTGCATGGCCCTTTCCATAAAACAGATCTTTTATGATGAGTCTGCTCCCCCTTGTGGTGGATTTGGAATGACGAGTTTTGCTTCCATTTTGATTTTAAAATACCTTTTGTCTAGTGAGTTTTGGATTTCACTAGACATTACAATTTCTGTTTGGTTTTCGAAGAACTTCAAATGTTGGCTTTCAAAATAAGTCTTCAACCCTTACTTATGGTTTTCATAAATATATTTGTCAGAAGGTTTGATTAATTTGGATTTGGTGATCTTATAATGGATGGGTTTTCCAGTTCTTCAATCTATTCAGCTTGTTGTCTTGTGCTGTATCAGCTTCCCAATGTTATTTATTCTCATGCTGTGTCAAACTATTTACCCTCTTCACCATACATGACACCATAGACTCCCATGATTGGCTAGTGTCGTTGTGATTGACCGAGAGCATGTGCAACTTTGCAATTTTAGATAGATGGATATATTTGACTGATCCCCAAGGGGAAATGTGGGTGCTACATTAACAAATGACATTCAAGTACTAGACAAAAGTATAACATTCGACATATATTAACAACACAGTGTAAAGAGACCTCAGTAATGATGTGAAGAAATGACCCTCACTTCCTTGAACATCGTGATGGGATAACGGGGCTTAATGTGCTACTGTAAAAAGCTTCATGGAGTGTTCATGATGGTCTCCAGTTTTACTAGGAATCATCAGGATTCAAACTGGTGGTGATCTGACAATGAGGCTCACACTGTAGTAATATTCAACATTAAATGATCTTTATGTTGCAAAACGAACACATCTTAAACCCGATTCTTGTAAGTTTATGATGGGTAATACTGACCTGTCTGACGATGTCTGGGAACAAATCTGTATCATAGTCTATGAGATGCCATGTTCCCACTTCCATCACAGACTCATTGCTCCTTGTTCCTGACTGTCTTTCCATAAAGAAATGTTGTAATGCAGAGAAGCATGTGCAGTCTTTCTGAAAGGTTTCTGACACCGCTCTGGTGTCCATTATTCCTGGTTCCGTTGATCTCAGCTGTAAAGTACAGTTAAGGTATTGAAAACCAATTTTTGGAATTACTTGATGAATTCTCATTGTTCCAGGCACTGGCTTTTAGGTGCAGATGTACCAATTCACTGCTACAGTGCCCTCCATTTAATATTGGCACCCTTGGTAAATATGAGCAAAGAAGGCTGTGAAAAATGATTTATTGGTTAACCTTTTGATGTTTTCTTAAAAAAAAAACATCAGAAAAATACTCTGGCAAACAATGGCAAACACAGGTTTATCAAAATAAAAATCTTTTTTTATTATTATAAAATCAATTATTGGCAATTCATATGAGGAAAACAAATCGATTTGAAGTATATTCTCATTTGATATTTACATTTTTTTTTCCCTACACCTGGGTGTGTAGGAACAGGAAATTGTTCAACCATGACTTCCTGTTTCACAGGGGTATAAATATGAGGTAACACGTGGGCCAAATTCTTCTAGCCATTCATAACAATGGGTAAGACCAAGGAATATACAGTTGCAATGAAAATGACTCAACCTCCATTGCAGGTTTATTTTCAAAACGTACAGACTTTCAGCTGTTTGCTATGAACGAATCAAGCGAAAGTACTTGAAATAGTTCAACGCAACGAATGCTTCAAGTTTCCCTAAATTCAACTTATGATTTCGCAGTTTTACAATTATTCAACCCCTGGATCGAATCCCTCATGACAGATGCAGATAAATGCAGAAGTTTTCTATGCGAGAACTCCGAGGTGGGATTTGAAGAAGGCGGTGGCAGCACGCCAACCCAAGAATATTACTGAACTGGAGGCCATTGCTCATGAGGAGGATTCCTCAGGAACGCGGCCAGAAACTATGCTGTTATGACCTGCTGCAAATGAGATGCAAAGTGTGCTCTACTAAGTACTAAAGATGCTTGCCATGAAGGGGTTGGATAATTTTTTACTATTTTAACAAAAAACCTGACTTGCAATGGAGGTTGAATAATTTTGCTTGCAACTGTAGCTGTAATGTGTGGTAAAAGGTTGTTGAGCTTCACTAAATGGGAAGTGGCTATAAGAAAGTAACAATAATCAGGACAATAATTAAGAAGTTCTGATCAACTGGAAATGTTATGAATCAACCTGGAAGAGGACTCTTTTATATTCTATATACACTTCTATATCGTCTCGATGTACTGTGAAGAGGATGGTTCAAGTGGGCAAAAAAATCTCCAAGGATCACTGCTGGAGAATTGCAGAAGTTAGTTGCATCTTGGAGTCAGAAAGTCCACAAGGGATTCAATAAAAAAAGCCTGTACTCTCATCCAGAAACAAACTCAAGTGCGTTCAGTTTGCCAGACATGACTGGAACTTCA
The DNA here is from genome assembly GCA_012411365.1 of Ameiurus melas. Classification (NCBI taxonomy): domain Eukaryota; kingdom Metazoa; phylum Chordata; class Actinopteri; order Siluriformes; family Ictaluridae; genus Ameiurus; species Ameiurus melas. The sequence continues at coordinate 4,100,439 of CM022757.1, read as the reverse complement.
AAAGGGATCGGGTTCTATGGTCAGATGAAACCAGAATAGAGCTTTTTGGTAATAAACCCCAGAGGTGGTTTTGGTACACAGAGAGGTAGCCGTATGGAAAAGTACCTCATGCCCACGGTTAAATATAGTCGTGGCTCTTTAATGTTTTGGGACTGTTTTTCTGCCAGAGGACCTGGACATTTTGTTAGGATACATGACATCATGGACTCTATCAAATATCAACAAATATTAAAACCTGCTGCTTCTGCCAGAAAACTTCAAATGGGCCGTGGTTGGATCTTCCAGCAGGACAATGATCCAAAACATACATCAAAATCAACACAAAAATGATTTACTGAACACAAAATCAAGGTCCTGCTTTGGCCATCCCAATCCTCTGACCTGAACCCCATAGAAAACCTGTGGGGTGAACTGAAGACGAGAGTCCACCAGTGTGGACCTTGAAATGTGAAGGATCTGGAGGAATGTTCTCAGATCCCTTGCCATATATTCTCCAACCTAATCAGGCATTATAGGAGAAAACTTAGAGCTGTTATCTTGACAAAGGAGGTAGCACAAAGTATTGAATAAAATTGTGGCACATCTATATTTAACAAAGGGTTTATTTTTGTTTTTGTTTTTGGATAAACCTGTGTTGTGTTTGAAATTTGATGGCCATGAAAGCAGAATATTGTTGTGAAAAGGTTAGATAGATAGATAGATAGATACACTTTATCTTATCTTCATCTATCTATCTATCTATATCTATCACTATATTTTATATTTTATTATCTATTATCTATCTATCTATATTATTCTATCATTATCATCTCTTCTCCACTTTCCCTCATCATCCCCTTTCCTCACCCATTTCAAGCCATCCATTTCATCCATCCCCTCATCCTCTTCTCCTCTTCATCCATCCATCCATCCATCCATCCATCCATCCATCCATCATCCATCCATCCATCCATCCATCCATCCATCCATCCATCCATCCATCCATCCATCCATCCATCCATCCATCCATCCATCCATCCATCCATCCATCCATCCATCCATCCATCCATCCATCCATCCATCCATCCCTCCCTCCCTCCCCAAGGGGAAATTGAAGGTCCCAGTAGCTCAAAACATCACACACAATCCAACATACAATAAAATAAAAATATAAGCAGAATGCTAAAAAGCAATAAAGACATTCTTGGCTCATTCTTTACCAAGAGTGCCACTATTAGTGGAGGGCATTGTAGCTAACCCTAGGTACCACAGGACACAATGCACAGTGACAGACTTCTCAAAGCCCCACTCACTCCATCAGGATCTCCTTGTCCGTGGGATGCCTCAGTGAAATTCCATGTCACATAATAAAATCCTCTCATAAAGGCCACCCTTGAGACTAGATATAAAGAGGTTTTTATTATGATACTGAGGTGTGGGCGCATCTGATGTAATGGGGATGTTCTGGACATCTTTCCCCAGCTTCTTTATTTTGGGGTCAAGATATGCCCATATGGCTGTAATGTCAAGCTGAAGACATGAAGATAATGATGCAAATAACACCACTGCATCATTTCCTCTTAGGCTCTCTCTGAGTATTCTAAGCCTCTCAAACTGATGATTGATTTATTAGAAATGTGAACAGACAAGCGTGAGAGTTGCTCTTGTGTGAGGTTTACCAGTTTTGCAGTTGAGGTGCATTTCAAGAAGGAAACTCTTGACTCCCTTCTCTTTGGTTGTGTGATCTTTGCTGTATGGGAAGAGTGGGTAGTGAACTCAGTGCCACTAATGGGGGGAAAAAACAAAAATGCAATGCTTTCTTTAGAAGAAGGATCTAGTGCTATGGGAATTAAACTTCATTAAACATCATTAAACGTCTTGGTTTTTACACCAGAGTTCTCATGTGTTTTGCATTCACGTTTCTGTTCTTGACTTTTAACCTGATAATCCAAAGGTTTTTAAGCTTAAAGAACTGAGCCGTGACCGTTTGTGCCTTAGTATATGTTACTTAACTGAAGACATCTCCCTAGCTTTTCCATTCATCACAGTTGGGATTTCATCTTGATGAAGCGAACTGCTTACAAATGAGCTCGTTCGTTTTCTTTATGGCATCTATTCCGTGACAATTTTCTTCTTCTGGACTCTACTATTCCTACTTCACATGAATTGTATTGTTTGACACAATTTCAAGCCTTTCTTATTCTTCTTTTAAGGTTTAGCACTACGCATGTCCTTTCTGGGAGCTTCTCTTCCATGAATCTCAATTTGCATCTCAATTCTGTTTCTGTCTCTGGGTTGTTCATGTAGAGTTGATGCTTTTACAAGACCAGGAAATGTAAAGTCGCCGCATATTTTGAACCAAGTGTTGATTGCTGTGACTGTAGAGGCATGTAGAAGTGATTTGCTAAAGTGATTGTCTCTTGTTAAAAGCGTCGATTGCCATCGTTTGCTTCAAGAGCATGTTGAGGTGCAGCAGCTTCACTCACTGACGGTGTCCAATACAACTTGAAGCTGTTTCTTTCTTCTTCTTTTTTTTTTTCTATAATAAGTTGTCATTGTTTTTTAATTCTCTTCACGTTGTTTTATTACAGGTTGTCAGATCTTAAGTTTTCCTTTCTGAACATTTGGTTTATTTTGTAAATGATCCAAACAGGGTCACGGTCACAGCAAGGTCAAGTAGTTTTAGAATAGAAATAGTTTTTCTTCAAAGTCTCAGTCTTCAAATCTCAGGCATACGAATTCGTAACAAGAAGTAGTAGACTACAGTGTTGGCATCACGTTGACATTTATAATAATAGAAGAATGATGATTTGACATTTACTGCGTTTACATGAACAACAATAATTCACTCTTAATCTTATTAAGACCATACTTTGATTAAGAAACTACCATGTAAACACCAACCTTAATCTAATTAAGGTCATAATCTAAGTAAGCTCTACTCGAATTAAGACAGGTGGAGTACTCCTGTTTTAATCGTATTGTGGATGTGCATTACAGACATGTAAACACCTTAATCACATTATGAACGTCGTGTGAGCGTTTTCACCGCATTTTGCGACAGGACACGATCACATACGGCAGTTTTACGTTTTGCGGCGAACAAGAGAGTTCGGCCGCGTCCCAAACTGCATACTTGCCTAGTATAGGCCTGTAATGGGGAAAAATACTTGTATCTCGGCTACTATACAGTAGGTAAGTATGCGATTTGAGACGCACCCCACGGCTTCAAGCACTCGTCTATTAGCACGTACATCATGACTAATAATTAACTGCACTTAAAGCGTTCGTAAAAAAATTAAACAAAACACCCAAAAATGTATGTTGATACGTGAAATTTTGGAGTGACGTCGAACGGCGTGGCGCGGTGACGTAATGACGCGGGCTCATAATCTAATTATGATCTATAACATGTAAAACGGGAACATGACCAGAGTATTCTAAAAGCGACTCATGTAAACAGCTTAATCACATTATTACCTTACTTAGATTAAGGTCAATAATCAGATTATTACTGTCCATGTAAACGTAGTCACTGTTGATTGGATATGGATTGGTTGTTCCTGTTTTTAAAGTAAACCTTTTTTGAACTGATCATCCATCCATCTTCTATACCGCATATCCTTTTCGGGGTCACGGGGAACCTGGAGCCTATCCCAGGAAGCATCGGGCACAAGGCGGGGTACACCCTGGACAGGGTGCCAATCCATCACAGGGCACTACAAACACTTTAAGACATACACTACGGACACTTTAGACACGCCAATCAGCCTACCATGCATGTCTTTGGACTGGGGGAGGAAACCGGAGTACACAGAGGAAACCCCCGCAGCACGGAGAGAACATGCAAACTCCGCACACACAGGGCCACAGTGGGAATCGAACCCCCGACCCTGGAGGTGTGAGGTGAACATACTAAGCACTAGGCATGCTAAACTATCATGATAGATTGCATTTTTATGGTTATTAAGTTTTTAATTTAAAATCCTGGATCTGAGAATGATGGAAATTATCAGCCTGATTGTCGATTTGCACAGCTGCCTGAAACTCAATAATTAGCTTCATTAGCTATGCATGACTACTAATTTTTATAATATATTATTATTGTATTGGTTAATAAATATTTTCAGTGATCTGATATCTTCCTAGTGCCTTTTGCTGGGTGTTTTTTTTTTGGGGGGGGGGGGGCCGCGGGGGGGGGCTGACGTGTTTTTTGAGAACACACAAAAACCCATAAAGACCCAAGAAAGGGGGCAACCTTAGGGATTAATAATTTTTTTTTTAAAACCAAAACCCCAACAGAAAGTTTGAGACTTCTCTTTTTATGGGAGTGAGACAGTGCAATTAAAGTGAAATTTCATTCGGGTTGACTATCGCCGGTGGGGGACCAGATACAAACCTGAAATTTTGACAGAAATAAGTCCTCTGTAGTAGCATTCTTCTGTAAAAAGTGTGAGTTCGAGGTAGGAGGTGAACTCTGCAGGATAGTAGACCTCGGGGGCCAGATTTGAAGAACCAGCCTGGTTTATCATGTTGGTACAGGTGTATAGTTGGTATGCGTGAATAGATTTTTATCCAAAGTGTTCAGCTGGGTGTTTTACAAATGAACAGTGTCATAAACAGACCTTTTGTATTGTTTCTATTGTGATAAAAGCAGTAAGTGACTACAGGGTTGAGAAGTTGAGATGGAATGACCCATTAGTAAATGGTAAATGTGCACTTATATAGCGCGCTTTACACTGTGTCTCATTCACCCATTCACACACACACACCAACGTAGCAGAGCTGCCATGCAAGGTACTAGCTTGCCATCGGGAGCAACTTGGGGTTCAGTGTCTTGCATTGTCTACTTCTAAGAGACAGATGAAACAAGCTTGTGTGACCAAATGGTGCAATGTAACTGCTGTATAGTAAGCAGTTAGCTACAGTACACCAGGGGCCAACACCATCATATAGCTTGTTGAATAAAGCACAAGGTAAACGCGGTAACCAATAAGCCGTTGTGCCCCCACACAATTTTATATGTTCGAACATAATAGTTACCTAATATTTTCCTTTCAGCCCTTTGGACACTTCGCTATGTGATTCGAGACACAAGGACGTACTTTGAGTAGAACCCAAACCCCAACTAACAGTTATGCAATGTAATGTTGTTTTGTGCTTAACTTGCAAGGCATTCTGTTCTCTCTTGATTCAACACACAGGCTGTGCACAGGGAGAGAAAACCACAGGTGCCAGTGCTCTGACATAATGAGTAACGACAGGCACACAAGGATGTGACGAACAGATTCATTATAGCCCAGGGAGAATTATATAGCAAGGCCCTGAGTGAGGACAATTTCAATAATATAAGTAGTTTGGATAATATGAACAATGTGCTTAGATTCATCCACTATCTTGCTCTCACAGACATACGGTCACCTCATGGAGAATGTTTTTTTTTGTGCTAAATTTGGACAAGCAAACATTTGATCCTCTTTGAAACAGTGCTTATTAATTAAGGTGATACGCTATCAAATGAGACAAAATGGACATTTTGTAGTGCCTTCACAATTGAAATGAACAAAAAATCAGATCAGTCACATGGAAAATGTAAGTACACCCCTATATATATATATATATATATATATAACACCTTCAAATCTATAAAATCAGAATCAGGTGATCAAGATTGGGTGCCAGTGATTAGAACCTGCTTAGGGAGTGCAGTTGGAACCTGGTCTTATTTATACCTCTCTCATATGCATAGGCAGTACATGCAAGAAAACTCTCAAAAATCTTGCAACTGAAAGAATATTTCCCTTCCCCAGATCTGTGTCTCGATACAATCCTGTCTTGGAGGTCTCCTTGGACTTCATGGCTTGGTTTGTGCTCTGACATGCATTGTTCACTGTGGGACCTTATATAGACAGGTGTGTGCCTTTCCGACTCATGTCCAATCAACTGAATTGACCACAGGTGGACTCCAATCAAAATGTATAACATCTCAAGGATGATCAGTGGAAACAGGATGCACCTGAGCTCAATTTTGAGTGTCATGGCAAAGGCTGTGAATACTTAAGTACATGTGCTTTTTTAATTTATTTTTTATTTTTTATAAATCTGCAAAGATTTCAAATGAACTTCCTTCATGTTGACATTATGGGGTATTGTTTGTAGAATTTTGAGGAAAATAATGAATTTAATCCCTTTTGGAATAAGGCTGTAACATAACAAAATGTGGGAAAAGTGTAGAGCAGTGAATACTTTCTGGATGCACTGTGTATATATATATATATATATATATATACACACACACACACACACAGGTGCATCTAAAAAAATAAAATAGTTCATTTTCTTTCCCATAATTTCATTCAAAAAATAAAACTTTCCTATAGTAATATGTAATATTTCAAGCCTTTTTTGTTGTTGTTTTTAGTTTTAATCATCATGATTACAGCTTACAGCTGATGGAAATCAAAAATCCAGTAACATTCGAATAAAGAATTTATAATAGAGAAATGTCGACCTGAGAAGAGCTCTAACTGGCGAGTAAACTCAAAACACCTGCAAAGGTTTCCCGAGTCTTTAATCTCTCAGTCCGGTTCCAGTACACAACCACAATCATGGGGAAGTGGACGTAAATGGTGCATTCCATTTGGAAATCAAGGTTCCAGAGTCTGGAGTTAGAGTGGAGAGGAACAGAATCCAAGCTGCTTGAAGTCCAGTGTGAAGTTTCCACAGTCAGTGATGATTTGAGGTGTCGTGTCATCTGCTGAAGTTGGTCCACTGTGTTTTCTCAAATCGAGAGTCGATGCAGCGTCTACCAGGAGATTTTAGAGAACTTCATGCTTCCATCTGCTGACAAGATTTATGGAGATGCTGATTTCCTTTTCCAGCAGGACTTGGCACCTGCCCACAGTGCCAAAACTTCCAGTAACTGGTTTACTGACCGTGGTGTTACTGAGCTCGATTGGCCAGCCGACTCACCTGACACGAACCCCATAGAGAATCTACGAGAGACCCCAGACCCAACAATACAGACGAGCTGAAGGCCGCTATCAAAGCAACCTGGTCTTCCAGAATACCTCAGCAGTGCCACAGGCCGATGGCCTCCACGCCACGCCGCACTGATGCAGTAATTCCTGCAAAAGTTTTGAGCGCATAAATTAACATACGTTTAAAAAAAGTTGACATTTCTGTATCATAAATTCTTTATTCTAATATTTCGAGATACTGGATATTTGATTTCCATGAGCTGTAAGCCGTCATCATCATCATCATCATCATCACAAAGGCTTGAAATATTTCACTTTATGTGTAATGAATCTAGAATATACGAACGTTCCACTTTTTGAATTAAACTATGGGGGGGGATAACTTTTCCACGATATTCACAATTTTTTTATTTTTTCTTCGATGGACCTGTTCTATTTAATCCCATTCCAAAGTTGGGTCCCTGTATGCTGCTATAACAGCATTCTTCTGGGAAAGCTTTCCACTAGATTGTGGACCGTGACTGTATTTGTGCTCATTCAGCCACAAGAGCATTAGTGTGGTTATGCCAGAAGGCCTGGTGCACAGCCGGTGAATCCCAAACGTATTTGTTCGGGTTGAGTTCAGCGCTCTTTGTTCTTCCACACCAACCTTGGCAGACCCCGTCTTATTAGTTGGTGCACAGGGGCATTGTCATGCTGGAACAGGTTTGGGCCTCTTAATACCAGTGAAGGGAAATCTGAAAGCTATTGCATACAAAAATATCCAACACAATTGTATGCTTTCAACTCTGTGGCAAGTCTGAGGTGAAGCCCACGTATGTGTGTGATGGTCAGGTGTCCTCATACTTTTCCCCATATAGCGTATGTACGTTTTATGAGTGTGTAACGGGTGGTTTGATCTGGAGTGAGCCAAAACAGATTTCAGGGTGTGGAACAGAGCAGCCTTCTCTGGTCCTTAAATTTAGACATAAAATACACTCTCACATTCACAGTGCCAGGAAAAGGAAATATTGGGCCGGATTTCTGTTCATCTTTTAGTAAAGATGATCATGTACTACACCGTTAGAGAAGGGGATTATTTATAATTGCACTATCTGGTGTCACCCAGTTGAGAACGAGTTCCCTTTTGAGTCTGGTTCCTCTCAAGGTTTCTTCCTTATATCGTCTCGGGGAGATTTTACATTCCATCAGCGCCTCTGCTTTGGGACACATTAATTGTTAAAGGACTATACAAATAAATCTGAATTTAATAATAATAATAATAGTGATATCGATCTGTTATCATCCCCTCCACTACTGGCCAGTCCCATTACATTCACTGAATCAATCTAATCTAGGAAAACTTCCGTCTGATGTTGTAGTTCAACATAAACCAAACTTTCTTCTTTGTCTAATCTTTTTCAACCTTATGTGCTCCTGTAAGAGTCAAAGTCAAATTAACCTACAGTTCCAAAATGAGCAGAATTGTGAGTCCATCATAATAATTAACATGATTGCTATTGACACCTTTAATAGCAGGAGCAGTATTGATTTTACAGTACACGGCTTTTGGCAGACGCCGTTATCCAGAACGACGTACATTTATCTCATTTATACATCTGAGCAGTTGAGGGTTAAGGGCCTTGATCAAGGCATTTGCGGTGCTGCGGTTTGAGCTCATGACACTACTACTACGACTACTACAAGTAGCAATTATTAGCATTTAATAGTAATTATTAGCATTTTTCCCTGTACATGTCTTTCAAGCCCTGGTCTTGAGTGGGAGCTTCATTAGCTAAAGGACTAGAGTTACATTTGAGGCCACATAATCAAAGTTTACAAACAAACAAACAAACAAAAACGCTCGATCTCCATCTATTTTCGGATTACAGAACGTAGTGGAGCAGGTCACTTCAGATATTATTTTAGAACCCCAGCGACTTCGATTTCAGATAGAACAACAGACGGAAAATAAAATCTGTAATAACATCATCACAAGTTAGACATGTTTTTAAATGCTATTTAAACGTTGTACTAATAGAATTCATTATTTTCCTTCCTTCAGTGCTTCTGGATTTGCTACACACGCCAATGCATGAAATAACTAGATCGTAAAATAGAAGCTTTTCATGAAATATTTTTTTTTCTATTTTACACAAGGCTAATCACAATAATAATAATAATAATAATAATAATGTCCTGTATTCAGCTTAGACCAAATAAACCTGACAAAACTGTGAAAAACGTTTAATACAATTCCTACTGGGCATATTTGCAGTTTATGGGTTTGTTGTTTTTTCACTGATGTAAGTGCTAAAAGAACTAGCGCAGAAATTTTTTAAAATAAAATCCAAAGGCATTATAAGGAATTAGGCTTTAAGAAATTAGTCATTACAAATATTTATTTAGCAAAGAGACAAAATTTCCACATACACATCTGCTGCTGATTGGTCAATCAGTACATAGAATTATGCTGATTTTCTTTTTTTTTCCTTTGGTGAAATGCAGCGAATCGTTTACATGTGCCTGTAGCAGGAATGTCTCGCACCATGTTCCTTCAGAGATTTCACAAGGAAGTTGAGCCCACAGAAAGAAGAACTAAAAACGAACAGAAGCGATTAAGACATTACTGAATGGTTCTTTTTGTTTTGTTTTGGTTTTTTTAATAAAACACAGGTTTTTGCATTTGCAAAGCTTCATGCACACGACAGTACAAAAGTACTTGTTCCTGCTTTCTCGGATCTAATTCTTCTTCACCTTTCGACATGGTCATGGCTTCTAATAGGAGACGACAGAACGAGTTCGATCATGCTTTCACAGTAAGGACGCGTTTTACGATCAGAAGGCATGCACCTGAACGTTACCATGACGTTTACAATACGACGCGATTTACAATGCAACGTTCTTGAATATGAAAAAGGGGGCGTAGTATTACTATCTTTGTTTTTTTTAGATGGATTAAGTTGAACAACATAAAGAAAGATGAAAACAGACAGACAAAAAAAAAAAAAAAAAAAAAAAGATCCAGTCACTGAAGCCCAAGTCTCCTGTCCCATAATACTTCAGTGAGGTGTTTATGGTGGCGTTGGCAGAAGAGCAGTACAAAGAGAGAGATTTGTTGTTTGGCACTGGGGTTTGTGGTTGTGCTGTGCTATACGATGTTGAAGACCATCGAGAGATACTGCTCGTAGGAAACCTGGATCCAGCCGTCCTGGTCCGTGTCATATCGCCTGAAGACGTCGGTTAACCTCTGAATGTTTTTGGGGTAGAGGGAAAAGGGAGAAAACTCATTAACGTATGTGCTCTTTTAAGTCAAAAAGCTACATTTCTTTCTTTCTTTCTTTCTTTCTTTATTCATGTATGTTTGCTGCGGTGTAATTTGTTGCCATGGGAGTTTTACCTGTAGTACAATGCAGCACTGGATGAAGTCATCGAAAGCCACCTGCCCTTTCCTCTGCCGGTCAAACTTCTCGATCAGCGTGTTATAGAACTGGTCTGAGAGACGATAGCCTGGACAAGGAAAGGAAACGTGAAGCTCAGAACAACAACGGGGGGGCTGGGGGGCAGGCATTCTATATCTATCACAAACAAGTTTATTACATACGCACTGCCCTCCACTAATATTGGCACCCGTGGTAAATATGAGCAAACAAGGCTGTGAAAAATAGTCTTTATTGGTTAACCTTTTGATCTTTGGTTCAAAGAATTCACAAAAAAATATCGTCTGCTCTCATGGATATTAAGAAAACAAAACAAAACAAAAAAAACCACTATGAATTCATATACGAGAAAAATATATTTCAAGTATATTCCCCAAATTTTTTCGTACACCTGGGTGACAAGGAACTGGAAATTGTTGGACTAATTGCATCAAGAATGTGAAAAATTGACAAAAAGTCGGATTTATCATAAAACTTGCCTCGGGTGTTGAACACTGTTTTCAGTACTGCTAGAATGATCAAATAAACTTTTTGGCTAGGTCACAAAAGCTCGAAGTTCTTTTGTTGTTTTCTCATGATACCACTCGCACCTCGTGAGTGGGACTGGGGTTATACGCACGTTGGCATCTTCGCCATCGTAAACGTAATAATTCCCCGCTGTAAAGATGGACTTTATCTCCACATTAAGAGAGAAGGGTGTGTCCCCCCCCTTAAGTGTTGGACACTCATGTGGAAGTCGTCGATCCTGCGGGATGAGGTATTTTTGTAGGGGAGGCACAACTAAGCGCTCACTGTATGGGTTTACGTAGTGACAAACTGCTCCAAGTGGAGAATTATTCAGGGTTAAGGAGAAGGAAAAGAATCTTCTGGATTGGATGGATGGATGGATGGATGGATGGATATATTTGCTCAACATAATCCATTGGTTCCTGATAATTTTGACCATCCTACATTTGATTATATATAATAAGCCTTAATATACATTTATAAACGTAGTCCTAAGAAATACTTCCCGAGCATGTTTCTAACATATAATGCTTAGAGTCATGTGTTTAGGATGTAATGTACAACGGAGGATATAATACAGTACTTCTTATATATGTTTAGAATTCAGCACTTCTGAACTGGAATGCCAGTTCTAAACCTCTTCTTCTTTCAACATCAGCTTCAGCGTGTGCCAAAAGAACTAGGCAACATCCCACAGCATGGCATTCACCTGTTCCTCGGGCCCGCTGCCCCTCGTTCTGATGAGTAAAATCAGCATTATTTGGCTTACCAAAGCTGGTGAGAGCCTGTTTCAACTCGTTCTTGTCGATGAACCCGGAGTTGTCACGGTCGTAAGTGCGGAAGATGTTCTGCCAGTCGGTGATGTACTTCCATACACCAGCAAACTCGTTGAAGTTCACCCCACCTTTGTTATCTCGGTCAAACATGGCTGAGAAATCACAGAAGAGAAAGAGCGGGATGAGAGAGCATTTATAGGGCGTGCGGTTTCACTTTTCTCCTTGAGTGTATAAGTGGGAGAGTAAGTGAATATATGAGTGGGTGTGAACGAATAGTACAATAATAGAAAAGTAATGGGCGGGTGAATAAATGGGTGGGCGTATGAGTCAGTAAGGAAAGGAAGTGGTTTGGAGGGATTAATGAATGATGATCTTAAGTGAGTGGGTTTGAGTGTGAGTGACTGAATTAATAGGTAAGGACATGATTGGGTGAATGATGGGGAGAATGGGTGGGTGAATAAGTGAGTGCGTGAGCAGACGGGTGAATGTGTGATTAGGTTGGTGAGTGAGTGAGGAAGTGATTGGGTGCTTGAGTGATTCAGTGTGGTGCGTGTGAATGAGTGGGTGAATGAGTGAGTGAGTGGGTGAGGTAAATGGTAATGACAAGAGAACAGTCCACACAGCAACCATTTTAAGGCATCTGGCATGCTCGTCTTCATCTGGTTCTGAAACCGGAATTGATTATGGACACACAAATATACTGTACCACTTGCATGATCTGTTGCAAAGGGACGGTTTAGTCCTATAACCAGATTCTGTTTTAGAAATAATTAGTTAAAGTGCCTGTGAGATGGCTTGAGAGCCATTTATTGATTCTGTATGTCGATTCATTTCCTCTAAAGGCAGTCGGGAAGGGAGCATGTCAAAGGGCTTGGCTGACTTCCACAACAGCTACCACCAATTCTAGACACCGTCTTTATTGTTTGATATTTTCCAGCTCACCTGCAGCCCTAGTTTGAAAACCTCGGTCCTATGTTCTGGGGGGAGACTACCTCCATCTTTCTCCCACTATTAACATTTTACTTTTCCTATTTTTGTGTACTGTATAGATTTCGTCCTGAAATAAATTGTGCGAGACAGTGGTGTAACGTTCTGGTATACATGTTTAAATCTGTTTAAGTCTGTACCTCTGACAAGCCACTAGAAACGCTATAACTAGAAAGTGGGCATGATGAAATAGAACACTGACCTTGCAGAGTTGTCATACGGTACAAAAGCTTGGCTCAAAGATCAAGAAAATCCTCCGACACTTCTTTTCCCCACAGTACATGCGTAAAAGCCTTAGAAGCCTCTGAGATCATTTGCACTGACCATGCCCCCCCTCCACATAACGAAGAATGAAAGATGATGTAATAATAACGAAAAGGTAAGAACAACAATAATAACAAAGCCATAAAAAAATAAATACGAATTCTCAGATTTATCTAATTATTCCATTAATGATAGAAAAGTAAAGCCCAATGAGATGTAGAAATACCCAATTTTCAAACAAACCTAGCAATCAGACTACAAGACATCACTAAATGGACCCAGCCAAACCAACAGAACTACCAGAATGCCAAGCAATCTCACTCAGTGGAACTCAAGTTCAGTTTAAACTATTTTAAAATGGAAAAAAAGTGGCCGCTCTCCATGTGTGACACACCTATATGGCACAAGCCAGATTATCAACTGAGGGGAGAACCTATCGTCTTCCATCATCCTATCATCTAACAGAGAAAAGGAAAACACAACGAAGCGAGTACGTTATTTCAAATTGATGCAACAAGCACAAGTAGATTCAGTCCAGAGAGCCAGACGTAGTCCATAAGCCAAAGACCCAAGGCGCATTGATAACGCCAGCTCCTGCATGTGCTCCTGCATGCGTCCGATTTCTCAAACTAACAGTGATGACGATAACTCCTCTCCTGATGATGGTGATGTCTAGAAAGTGAACCTGCAAACTACAAGTGATCTTAGGCGAATTCTGCAGACGTACTTAGCAGATGATTCAGGCTGATTTCCGATGCAAACGGAAGACAAGGAACACGACATGGGCCAGTTCAGGTTAAAGACAGAAGACTTTCTTAAAACAATGAGGGTCGTAGGCTCTCAAAAGTCCCTCCTACTACATTACATCAGCAGATCATGGCTACTACATAGTGAGAAAATACGTAAATGAATCACTCCATTAAGTGGAGGCGCCGTACAATAACTGGGAAAATGTATCAGCGCACTTAAGACAGCAAGAGAGGTTAAAAGAAACCCACAAAGAATATACTTGAGCAACCACCGTTCAAAGGGCCAGGAATCGGACGAATCGGTGTGAAAGCACTCGAACATGCCTCACAATTTCTCCAAATACTCACTGGATTGCCAGATGATACACAGCGGTATACCACCTGTGCATCACTGCATGTAGACAATGACTAGTGGAGCCTGTAATACTTTCGGAGTCATACCGCGTTTGATTTTGGAGGGGGAATAAGTACAGACACGCACAAATGAACTCAAATCATCACATACGGGATGGTTTGGAATGGAAATAACGTGTGGGAAGCTGCACGACCGAAGCTACATGAATGACCCAACCATTTGCTAATGTAGGTTGGTAAACACAGCTTTTTTTGGAATGGGTGGGAGATATGTGTTCTAGAGAGCATTCGATTGCATACAAATTGGAGGAGTATAGGATGAGTCATGAAAAACTTTTCCCGTTTTCCCAGAGTCTGTCAAAATATACCCACTAAAGAACATGTTTTCAGAGTTATCCATTGCCCATGTTCGTGTGAGTCATGGTCTACAGAGTCAAGTCTATACACTCCCGTCACAAAAATGAAAACAAGATAAAAAAATCTTTTCCCCACCTTTAATGTGATATAGCAACCAACAAAATCCAAGTGGAAAACAAACAGGAATGCTTCATGGAGAGGAAAAAAAAAACTAAGAAAAAAAACAACAAGTACTGATCACTCCCTGCATGTAACAACAATCTCTTGTATTCTTCACATGTCTAGACTATGGGGCAAAGTGTACAGATGGCCTCAATTTGGCCAAAACACACAAAGGCACACAATAATCTCATACATTGTGCTAAAACGTGTTATGGTCTGATGAGACAACGTAGAACCTTCTGGTAATAATATACCATATTCACGGTGAAGCATGGTGGAGGAAGCGTCATGCTATAGGGCTGTATCTCTTCAGCTGGAACTGGAGCACTAGTCTTTGCCACAAAACCTGCAGGCCTCTCTCTTAGACAGCTGAAAATGAAGAAAACCTCCATTCCAGCATGACTATGTCTACCAAGTCATCAAGGGAATGGCTTCAGAAGACGATCAACATTTTGGAACGGCCCAGTCTGAGGCCAGATCTAAATCCTATTGAAAAACCTGCGGAATGATTTGGAGTGGGCTGTGCCCTTGTGATTTGTTAGATCTGGAGAATTTTTTGCAGGGAAGAGTGGAATAAAAATGCCAAATCATGACGTGTGAAGTTGGTAGCCTCTTCGCCAAAAAGACTGAGTGTTGTATTACAAAGCAAAAAGGCGCTTGAACATATTAAAAGTATTAGTTAAAGGTTGTGCATACTTATACAACCAAGTAATTGACTTTTTTTTCTTTTCCTAAAACTTTTCTATTTGCTTTTCGCTTGAATTTCGCTGGTTGCTAGATCCCATTAAACGTGGAAAAGGATGCGACACGATTTATCAGGGTGGTCATATTTTACGTCACAAAAACCGCAATTTTAACAGGGGTGTGTAGACTTCAAATCCGCTGAACAAATACTGGCATATTTATCTCTACAAAGCTCTAGAACACCCAATTTAATTTCACAGGAGCTATAATTAAAAGACCTTGGGGAAACTAATTAAGGGACTTGCACCAAGGGAAAACAGTCAAACACAAAGCTGAGGCTAGACACTCATGCTAAAAGACAGAAGATTTCCTCACCTATAATCGATCTGACAGTCACAGGATTGAACGGTGTCCATGTGCCTGTGAAAGAAAAGGCAAACATTTTAATAACACAGTAAAACGGAAAGGGCACGACAGCAGCACAATAATAATAATCGGTGTCTGTGTCATAACAGCAAGAAGCCTTCAATTATCAAATTTACATTATAGTACTGCGAAATTCTTTTATCCCAGCTTGTTAGGAAGCTAGAGTCAGAATCCAGTTTTTAAATCTACACTGTGCCTTGATACAGACTGGGTCAAAGACCTGTTGTCTCAAGAATCACTCGAATAAATAAATATTACCTCTGATATGCCACATTTGTGCCACATTAGGAAGGTAAATCAAGGTCAAAGACCACAAATCCGAGTCAGAACTGTACGAGTGTGAGCTAAAATCGTACAGACCTACCCAACCATGATACCATCCAAGTGAAATTCTACATACACTCTATTATATATCATGTATTATGACACAAGATCAGTGCTCTTATTGAATAGAAACAAAGCAGCAATTTTAGCAGTAATAACTTTCTAAATCCTGGGCTGCACATCATCCAGTCCCCTTCCTATTGCCTCACTCAATGGACAGAGAGGGGAAGTTCATTCCACAACCTGTGTGCCAGGACAGACAGTCTTGATGCTTATCTTCCTTGCATCTTAAGGAATGGTTGGTCATGTCTAGTTGTCTAAGAGTCTTTGGCTTTGATGAAACGCCTTCAGATAGGTCAGGACTGGTCCGTTTTGAGTTCGTGGGCAAGCATCGGTGTTTTAAATCTGATGTGGGTGGCTACAGGAAGCTAATGGAGGGAGTGAAGCGATGGGAGTGATTTGGGAGGATTTGAGGAGAATAAAAAGAAGTTGAGCAGTTGCAACGTAAATCAGCTGCAGGACTCTCGAGGCATGCAGGAGAAGAGCTTCCAGGAACGATTTGGAATAATTTGGAAGAACGAGCACCTGAATGGCCTCCATGAAATGAAAAACCCAGATCCTCCGGAGAAACTCGCATGGCTGAAACAGGTTATGAATATAACGAGACGGATAGTTGGTGGTCCAGAATTTTCCGATAGTCGTGTAGACTGTCAGATGGCATGGTCACCAGACCCTGGCATGGTGTATAGAGCAGCTCAGTTTGGCTGGGATTTAGTTTCAGATGATGAGCTGACGTCCATGATGAGTTGTCCATCAGACAAGGGCTTAGAGAGAGCAGGTATAGGTCGAGAACAGAAGAGCACGAAACACTTGTGGAACACCAGTGGAAAGTCTACATGGCGCACATCTGGATCCATCCATACGCACCTGTCCCTCCAGGTAAGCAGCAAACTACTGCCATGCTGGGCCTCTAGTTCCAAGGCTGGACAAGAGAATCATGTTGAACACTTCAGAGGGGTCATAGAAGATGACAAATGACAGTTTGGCTTATTTAGCAGTATGAAGCGTCTCAGTAACAGCCACAGGGGCCGTTTCTGCAGAGTGCGTCACTTTCGAGTTCGAACAGATCCTGGAGGTTGAAATGGGTTAGAAACAGCAAAAACTGACTGTATTTCAAGAACTTTAGAAAGAAAGAAGTGCTACTGGAGGACAGCTGCTGGCTGAGGTGTTTAATGTGGGCTTTTCCACGATCGCTTTAACACTTGCTGACTTGAGAGCAGTTCGAACGCGTTATGCATGGTAATGAGGTCATATATACTAGAAGCGATAAAGGGGAGGAGGACTTGAGTGATGGTCTGGAGCATTGTAGAAGAGAAGAGATCCATCGAGCAGGTTTGCAAGGATTGCTGGAAGCATTAGCTGTAGGAACCCTCAGTAATTTCCGGTTATTTGTGGAACAAAACATCATAGTGTGCTGAATCGTCCAAATACTGTGAGGGGAATAAGTATATGGACACTTAATATACGTCCACTGCATGAATAAATTTACATACATAATGTCTTTTGTGCTTCGTGTATAAATATGAACAAAAAGATATGGTATGTATTCATAAATGCACGACATGTAGGAAAATATTTTGCCATTGGTTGGGAAGATTTCATGCAACAAGCAGCAATCAGGGTAAAGGTGAAGGAGCTTCCTAAAGTTCTCAAGGACAACATTATTTAAGAGAAAACACTTGAATGGAAAAAGCTACAGCGCCGTAGGGGTAATGAATCATTCCTGTCAGTATAACTGGATGATCACATGCATGTTGAGAGTTTGTAGAACCAAAACAAATCGTCCCCGGACAGGTGCGCCATGCAAGGTTTTACAACAGGCTCTCAGACGAATGATAAGGACGGTAAAGCTGAAGGTACATGCCATGCAAAACTCCTCTGCCAAAGACAACAGACATTGTGAGATGGGAGGCAAGCCCGATAGGCGCGACAGCTCAAAGGGGCCCAAGCTTCCAGGTCAATCCACAGCATCATGTCGGAGGCTGGCACCCTGTTAACTAACCCCAAGGATATTAATGACCGCTTTAAAGACCGTGAACTTTACATTTCCAAAAGTAATGCCACTCATTCCGACCTGAACAAAATACCTAAACGGACACTGCCAGGGAAGACTTAGACACCGATTTCACTTTAGAAGCGTAGTCTCTGCCGTTAAGTTATTTCCACCTGGCAAGACGGCCGGGCCAGACGGATTGAGCTCCGAATTCTATAAAAGATCCCGTGGCATCCGTGCCCTGCTCCTTTTCAGAATGATGAATGAGTTCATGCTAAGGGAGAGAAAACTCTGCCTAGTATACTGTAGGAGTTCACAGTCTCCCTCATGCTGAAGAAAGCTAAGGATGAAAATGATTCGGCCGGCTATAGGTCGGGGTAGGAAAACACTCATTAGATAATACGCTGACCAGGTAATATTGTGCTTGCGGAATTCGGAGGGATCAGGTCCCATTCTCTTAGATGGGACTTCTTTTGGTAGGTTATCGGGATGTACCACTAATTGGACAAAAATGAATTCTATGTCTCTTTCTGATGTTTATAGGCCTGGTTTCCTGGAAAGTCCTCCGTTCAAAACAGTTAAAGACCTCTGCACCTATACTGGAATGATAATACCCAAAGATCCCGAAGTTCATTGCAAAACTTAATCGGAATATAGAAAATTGGAATATTTCGCCTTCGTCTATGATCGGGATGGGTATAAATTCAATTAAAGTGGTTTCTTTACCCCGATTTCTCGATCTTTGCCAGAATCTCCCGATTTTTCTCACATCTGCTTCTTTAGGGAACTGGAATCCATAATTCTGTACATCTGGAATTACTCATAGACTCGTAGGATTTCGACAATCCAACTGCAAAAGACCAAGCCTGAAGGTCGCTTAGATTTGCTTATATTTCAACATTACTATTGGACTTGACCTCTTGAGACCCGCCTGTGGGTGGACATGGAGGCTAACCTGGCTGTCAACTCTTCCCTAACGACTATGTTGTTTTCTAAGTTAGAGAGGCCCAGAGCTTTAAATAAACTAAGCTCTGTGTTGAAAAATTCAAAGCAGAATTTTAAACCAGGTGAGAATAGTTTTGGCCCAACCGGAGACTTCTGTCCAAACGCCAATCTTTTTTTCCCCCATTCCTGTGGGCCGACAGAACCCATCAAACCTGGAGGGAGATGTTTCATACTCATACACACCCACACACACCCACCCACGCCTGCTCACATAAAAAATGCAGCTTAGCCTCTGCTACATTCAGCCTTTCCTCGCTGTGCGAAAGTATTTACTGCCGTGATTGAGAAGTTCATATTCGGTAGTAGAGAACACAGGATTCACGGAGAGCTTTATGACGGAGAGCACGACAGGCTAACAGTAGAATAAAATCAGACACACACATTTCAGTAAGTCAGGTCAGTAACAGCTTAGCCAGGTTCAAACTTGTCACATTGTAAAGCACAGCTTTTGTTTACTAAAAGTCTGAAATTGTACTGAAATTGGTTCAAATTTGAATTTTGATACCGTTACACCTCAATTATCTAGTGTTGTAGTTGACATGAATGAAACTTTGGTTGGAATTTCTTACTATACTAGATATACACTATATAGCCAAAGGTTTGTGGACACCTGACCGTCACACCCCATATGTGTTTGTTGAACATCCCATTCCAGACTTAGTCTGGAATAACAGCCTTTGCCGTTATAATAACCTCCACTCTTCTGAGAGCGCTTTCCGCAAGATTTTGGGGCGTGGCTGTTGGGATCGGTGTTCAGTAATGAGTGAGGTCAGGCACTGATGTCTGGGTGACGAGGTCTGGGGTGCATTCGGGTCGCCTTTCCATTTCACAAGCGCGCGGAGGGGGGTTAAAGAATAAAGGAGAAAAAAGGGGCACAAACCCCCCTCTTCCTCTTTACCCACGCCCAATGTTTTCTTAACCCCCCCCTTTTTGTCTTCTCCACCATTTTTCTTTTTCGGTAAAAAAAAAAAAAAATACAAACACAAAAAAAAACAATATATAATATTGTTTCGCGCCCAACTTTTTTTAAAAGCCCGTTTTTTTGTGTTTCTCTTGTTTTTTCCCCCCCCTTTTGGTTTTTTTTTAAATTTTTTTTTATTTTTTTTGCAAAATTTTTAAACCCCCCAAAATCCCCAATGTATCAATCTTCAGTGTCCACCAGTTTGTATTCATTTCTTCCGCAGTGAAACTCTAGACTTTAATTTATTTTATTTTCTGCCCCCTAGTGGACACATTCAAGTTATGTGCAAAGTATGATGTCGGACACAGATCGGACTGCCTACACCCGACGCGCTCATGTGTTTGCAATTACGTGGACACAGAAGTATATACCCTGCGTAATTTCGGCAGCAAGACCTTTTATGTTCCACAGAGGAAAGGGGGAAAAGACGACCGACGTAGAATGATGCGGTGAACTGAAACAAATGAGCGCAGACACACATATAAACTCCATGCATAAAACACACACTTCTCATACTGTTCGTTTATACCGGCTTACGTACGTCTACGACAAAAACGACTCGTAGAAAATGCTCGAAAATGCCATGGACACTTTAATGGGAAACAGAACCTGACATAGCAGGGCTTTGGCCACAGGCTGTGCTGGATATAATTACTAAACATGGGCAAAGTACACAATAAATCCACTCATTTTCTGCTGAGTCAAGCACTCTGCTGTGAGATGGACTGCAGGGGTGACAAACTACTTTCTACGTTCGATTCCTCCAGCGACTAGAAAACGTTACATTGCCAAAAACCAGACCTTTCAAGTGACAACTGAGGAGTCTGGTTCCTTTCAAGGGTTCTTCCTCATATCATCTTAGGGAGGTTTTCCCTCGCCACCATCTTGCTCAATACGGATCGATTCACACACTTAAAATCCGTGTCCTGTGTTTATATGTTTCTGTAAAGCTGCTTCGAGACAATGTGCATTGTTTAAAGCGCTATACAAATAAAAATTGGTGTACCGAGTGTATATAGAGAAGATAGATGAATAAATTGACTATTATACCCGAATAGAGAATACCAGTTCGTTCTGGCTACATCTGGTGCCCAATACGAGTCATGTGGTTTCTACTGACACAGTGAGGTCAGGAAATGTAGAGTGTTTTGGGAGCATGTACACATAGGTGTGAGTCTGTCTGCTAATAAGTTGGTTTAACAGGGATGGAATCTGGCACAGCATACTGGACTGGCCTCGGAAACAAAGACGCTTTCATGCAGGACACACTGAACCTTCTCACTGCTTCGCTTTGCTCACGCACCACACCACAGCAACACATACCACGGATGAGAAATAGCGGAGTAAAAAATAAATGAATTCACGAAACAGCTTAAGTCTGGCATATTCAATATCGATGTTGAATATTAATTAATCGCAAAAAAATTTTTTTTAGCATGTTTTGGAGAGAAAAACCATGACTAACCAATCACAGGGGTTTGTTGCTGAATGGTTGTAAGAAGCTAAAAAGACCCAACGTTTACATTACGCGATGATTTTTGCAAAAGTCTTGTGCGTAAATGAAAGCCCTTGGTCATGCGAGTATGAACTTTTTTTTGGGACATGTACGCTTGCACACTTACTCATGCGAGTGTTGTATAATGGGTGGGTTTAACCCTGCGTTCACACGGGCAGCAAAGCGACAAAGTGGGATGGAGATAATTACTTTTAAATGGGAGCTGGTAATCTTTCGTGATAGAAAGTAGAGTTGGCAAAACAAAGCTGGAGGGGAGAGCTGGTCGGGTAAAATTGAGCAGAGATTAATATATGAGAAAACGAGAAGTCAAGCAATGGTATTTCAGACCATTTGGTATGACCGTCAAAACTGAGCCTGAAGAACCTAAAAAGAATTAGATGTTATTAAACGGCATTCAAGAAATGGAAGAATTTCAAAACAACCAAAACTCTTTCTAGAGCTGGAGCCCAACCAAACTGAGCAAACTGGGGAAGTCAGGGGGTGTAACCTGGCCTGGGCATTGGGGGCTGTAGCCCCAAAGATTTTTTCTTAAGCCCCGAACAATTCTCCACTTGGAGCGGTTTGTCACTACGTAACTGAACATCAGTAAAACAAGACCATCTGTAATTGTACATCTTCAGCGAACGGAGGCGAGACCAATCACACAGGGTTTACAGGAAAATATGTGGAAATACTCGTCTTATTGGCAGACAGTCTCTCAGTTCTACCAAGCGCTAGCTCGCACAGTCAGTGTGAGGGGAAAATATATGTACGCGATTTTTTTGAAAGCGAAACTGTAAACATCTTCTCATGCTGAAACAAGATGTGTAAACGTCTATACGAGTTCCAGTTTACGTGACCGTGATATACGCAGAGCATAAAGAAAGATAATGTACTTTGCATGGCACTGTAGCAGGTTAGTTGTGCCTCCCCTTGGCTAGCGACACCGAACTAGCCTGGTTAGAAAAGTTGGATATTTTATCGGTCTGGTCGTCCTACAAACAGTGACAACACCCGAGGCAAGTTTGATGATAAATCCAACTTTTTCTGACCACGTCATACATTGACAACTAAGTTACCTCAGCGTCCATAAAACCAAACTTTTTCTACTAGCCGAGCTGGAAAAAAATGTATGGAGAAGAATCTGGGCTCGGCTCTGGATGATTAACGGTCCAGCTACAGTCAGGATATCCATCTTCTCAGTGCTTCACCAATCACGCCTTTATGTTAGAGTGGTCAAAATGACCAGGATTACATCTGGATGAATCTAGACACCGCTCATCCAGTGGTAGCTACATCATGCTGTGGGGTTATTTTTCATCAGCAGGTACTGGGAGGCTTGTCAATATTGAGGGACAGATAATCTTATAAGCGTACAGAGACATCAGTGATGAACTTGCCCGAGAGTGCCAAGACAATGCAAAATTGGCTTATCAATGTCCTTGAGTGGCTCAACCAGACACCAGACTTGAACCCGGTTGAAAATCTTTGGAGACACCTGAAAATGCAGTGAATGCGAGAATCGGTAGCCCAAATGTAGGTGTGCCAAGCTTGTAGCGTCAAACCCAAGACTCAAGACTTAAACCTGTAATTGCTACCAATAGTATAAATACTTGTAAAAGTATTGTGCGGTACATCTTTTTTCTCATTCTCATTATGGATTTATGGACTGCGTAGGGCGCACGGTGGCTTAGTGGTTAGCATGCTCGCCTCACACCTCCAGGGTTGGGGGTTCAAATTGCACGTTCTCCTCATGCTGTGGGGGTTTCCGCCGGGTACTCCGGTTTTCTCCCCCAGTCCAAAGACATGCGTGGTAGGCTGATTGGCATGCACATAGTGTATGAAAGGGGATGCGATGGATTGATGCGATGGATTTGCACCAGGGGGTACCCATGCTCCCAGGGATAGGCTCCAGGTTCCCCGTGACCCGGTAGGATTAGTGGTATAGAAAATGGATGGATGGATTCATGGTCTGTGTATAGTTTAGAGTAAAGCTATAATGTAACCAAATGAGGAGAACATGAGGACTTCACATATAAGGACATTCGAGTTGAAAAGAAACAGAACTTTTTTTTTCTTCTGCATTATGAAGGTCACATTCCGAAGTGACGATTTAATACCGAACTTTATCTCTCCATGGTAAGGCTGTCTTTTGAATATAACGTCCCCAGATTTTGAAACGGTCTTGCGCAATGGCAAAAACTTCCTACTCAGATTTTCACGCTGCCTCACGTCAACGGGCGTATGTAACGAGTATCGAAACCTACATACCATTTGACAGAGCTTGCTGAAGCTCCGTGTCGGAGATCGATCCACTCCTGTCCTTGTCCACCCTATGGAAGAAATCCACATTTTACTTCAATGCAACGGTCATTTGGTCAAACGTGCCATTGACGGCTTACAGCACAGTGAACTGGTTTACTGATGCAGTCCCTCACATATTCACACAGAATACCCAAACGTACGCTCATACTCCGTTAAACGATCGACTCATCGCACGTCTTTAGATTAGATTCTACCGATCCTTAGAAACAGATGGTATTTTCAGCACTTTCAGGCTTTCCTACATAAACCACCGTGATGTAAAGGCCTATTACATACTCCACGTCGAATCTTTTTCAGTACCTCAACACACACACACACACACACACACACACACACAATCTTAAGCCGAAACAAGTAAGTTTCGCGAATAACAGTTGCAGATCTACTGCGCAACGCTGGACGTTACGCGTACTCGAGTCCCGAGAGGAAATGACCTCCGTCCTACGATCAGCGGATTACAATTGGGCTCGGTTATGAACAAAACACGAAGTGTTGTTAGAAATTCTCCAGTGAGTCAGACATTTCCTAGCAACACACCCGTGCACACCAACAACAACTATAATTGCCCTGAAGGAAGGGAATGGATGGAACATATAAACCTCAAACATTCCCAACACACACACACACACACACACACACACACACAAAATCCATGGAAACTGGCTTTCCAGGGACATTTGAATCATCACTTGTCCTCAACCGTATGACTGAGGACTTGTGGGACTTGTTCTTTTTTACTGCTGGACCTCGTCAGCGTTAGGGGATGAATGCTCTTTCACTTAGTTAAATGAATTAAAAATCATGTGGTTTGAATAGATCAGAAGCACCACCCTGCTTCCTGCTTCCGGGAAATCCTGTGAAGCGGGTACGACGGTCAAAATCGCACTTCTAACTCGAACAAAAAAGGGGCAGCTTCGATGGAGAACCGAAGACTGATCCGTGGCTGGGAGAACGCATGTGTGAGTGATCCAGATGTGTGAGTGACCCAGATGTGTGACCCAAACAGGAAGCGACTACAGTTACACCACATGACGCGCAACACTCGTTCTCTCTCTCTCTCTCTCTATCTCTCTCCGCTTAACTTCTGATTTCTGCGCACACACGCACACACACACACACACACGAAGTTCCGTGGAAGCGTCTAGTCGTGGATCTGGTGAAAGGAGTTCACGCGCAGGTCCACGGAGCCCACGGAGCCGCCGCAGTGGGAGTCCGGGGTCTGGGCTCTTAATGCGGAATCTCCGGCTGTGCCTTCACTCACCTCTGAAATATATTCCACAGGAACGCTTGGTCAGGCGGCGTGCTGGTATATTGAGGAGGTCTGTACTGGTACGCCATTTCCGCATGTAGTCCGGCTGTAAACAAACAAACAACAATAATAATAATAATAATAACAACAACGCTACAAATCGAAAGCGCTCGCGCCCTTCGGAACTTGTCTCAATCTGACTATGACATTCTCCACGCAGAGGCGGGGCGTGAACCCAACCTTTTCCACTTCTCATCGCATATTCGGTGACGTCACCGGCCCACCCACATCACGGGCCAGCGTTTTGATTGGCTCGCAGCCTGCCAGCGTGTCAGAACTGTGCTAAAGGGGTGGAGCTGCATTCCTTGATTGACGTACGGACGGTAAAGCCTAGGTCTGGTTGTACTGTATGTTTTTTCCATTATTAACACCTCTCCATTACTCCATGTGCACAGCTTTGGGGGAGGGGGAAAAAATAAATAAAAGCAAATAAAAGACCTGTATTTCATTCAAAGCTTTAAGAACAGTTCACGTGTAATAATAAGACATTTCTATGTAGGGGGAAATCTGCCCTGGTGGTCTTTATGCGTCCCCAATGGCTTTTTTTGTTGTTGTTGTTGAGATTTAAGGCATGTACAGCAATTTTCAGACATTTTGGACTTTGAGGGCAGAAGGAAAATCATGTAGATTTATTTGGGTGTGGCCTGTAGCGCCACCTATGGGTTCACATGGGCCATTTGTGGTGTGGAAGTTACTCGCTGCCTGTACTATCAATGTGCCAAATTTGAAAACTTTTTACCATTCAGATCTTGAGTTATTACACACTTTATGGAGATAAGGAGAGTAGTAAGCGGAAGAAGAATACTAACAATAACAATAGGTTTCCTCCTGAATGACGAATACTACTACTACTGCTACTATTACTGCTACTACTACTGCTACTACTACTACTACTACCGCTACTACTACTATTACTACTACTACTATTATTACGGCTACTGCTACTACTACTGCTACTACTATTATTACGGCAATTATGTGTGGATTGGCACCCAGTCCAGGGTGTCCCCCACCTTGTGTCCCCCGGGACACAAAGCCCCCCAAAAGCCCCCAAAGCTGTCCCCTGGGATAGGGCTTCCATCGCCGCTGTTGTAGGTGGTACAGAAAATGGATGGATGGATTATTGTTATTTTATTAGTTTTTAATAACAGTAGTGCCTACAACTTTCAACACTGAGATTACAGCCTACAGTTAATAACTTCTCAATGTCTCTGAAATACCATTACGCTATATATATATATATATATATATATATATATATATATATATATATATATATATATATATATATATATATATATATTTCTTTTCATGAAACATTATAACTTCCTTTGAAAACACTGATTATATGAACGTGTGAAAAATGAAGATTACTAATTTGAGGTTTCTATAAAGTCTCTAGCCATTTGGGTACAAATACACTGTTCAGGGTCACATTAGACCCCGTAGTTCAGAAAGGCAACTGAAGGTTTGACACACTCACATTCCCTTGCATGTGAGTCAAATGGGTGGAGTTCTATTGTTGTTCCTTCAGGCGATAAATGCCATCCAATTCAGGGAAATACTTGCTGAAAATATGGGTGGTATGTGACACCTCATCCAGTTATGCCTGGAATATACAGGTTTGCATGTGGAATCCAGCTGGTGGAACATCTGGAAGAAAACATGGAATGTGAGTGGTTTTAGATATGACACAAGGTCTGAGGGGACACGACATCACCTGTGAACATTTTTTCACATCCTATAACCTTGGCCAAAAGAAAATTGACCATGGCAGTGTTGATGAGTACACTGTATAAAGATGCAGCAGGAAGTGTCCTATTATAAGGTAAATAAACTCATGGTATGGTGTAGACAGTATGGTGGTAGAGCGGGTTGTCCACTAATCGTAGGGTTGACGGTTCGATTACCGGCCCACATACCAGAGTGTCCTTGGGCAAGACACTGAACCCCAAGTTGCTCCTGATGGCAAGTTAGCACCTTGCATGGCAGCTCTGCTACCATTGGTGTGTGTGTTGTGTGTGTGTGTGTGTGTGTGTGTGTGAATGAGAACCAGTGTAAAACGCTCTGTAGAGCCGCTAAGGTTAAAAAAGCGCTATACAGTTCTTGATAGGTGAGTAGCTAGCAAGAAGGGTCAGATGAATCTGACTCACAAACATCAAGAAGGTTCATAATAAGTTAGTCACTATTTGTGTTTTACCACTTTCGGTGACGTTCAATTATCCCTACCGCTAGATGGCGCAAAAACGCCATACCAGTTCATCAGTCTGTTGGTAAAAATGTTTCCCCAATACTCTGAGAGAACCTGCATCACGGCCAAGAGCGGTTCATGACAGGAATGAACTTGAGTGAACTATGTGCATCAATTTTCAACAAGAGAACAGAAATATGTAGTCTTGTCTAAAAGTCAGGGCCCAAACACAAATGGAGAGCATATCAAAAAGTAAAATAATAGAATTATTTTTAGTCCTTAGTCCTTAACTCCTGTCCCAGACCCCCAGACTTGCACAGTTTGAAGTCCTCCCTACCCTCAACCCACCTGGTCCAACTCATTAAGGACTTAATAATTATCTGATCAGAAGGATCCGGTCGGTGCATGGGGAAAACGTAAAACTGTGTGGGGCAGGGAGGTCCAAACTAGAACAAACTAACTTTAGTTGAGAAAACTAAACATCACTGCCTTAATACTGGCACCTCATTGTTATTGCCTCATCTGTAAAGAAATTTCTTACAAATATTTTCATCATGGCTTGATGTAGTGGTTTGCAGTTAGCACCTCTTGGGTTGGGGGTTCGATTCAGGCCTCCGCCCTCTGTGCATGGAGCTTGCTGGTTGGCATTTCCAAATTGTCTGTGTGATGTGTGTGTGATTGTGCCCTTCGGTGGGTTGGTATCCTGTCCAGAGCGTCATCTTGGATAGGCTCCAGGCTTACATGTGACCCTGTAAGGTGAGCACAGTGAGGGTCTGTGCACCGAGGGCAGAGGCGGGAACCGAGCCCTCAGCCCTGGAAGTGTGAGGCATAATCATTTTTAAAAATAAATAAAACCCACAGAATGTGTGGATGTATTTACAAAATAGTCAGGATGTTTTCACTTTGCAAAAAGTCAGACTGCCTCATTTAGGTTGTGCTTTACCGTTGTTTTCTCTTTTGACAGTTTAAGTTTAGAGCAATATTATTTCAAAGTGATCAAAATAACCAATAACTTGACATACTGTATGTCTATACACTGGGGGGGATTCAGTAAATATCTAATAATTATCCAACCATCCATCCATCTTCTACCGCTTACTCCTTTTCAGGGTCGCGGGGAACCTGGAGCCTAACCCAGGGAGCATCGGGCACAAGGCGGGGTACACCCTGGACAGGGTGCCAGTCCATCACAGGGCACAATCACATACACACTCACACACCCATTCATACACTACGGACACTTTAGACACGCTGATCAGTCTTTGGACTGGGGGAGGAAACCGGAGTACCCGGAGGAAACCCCCGCAGCACGGGGAGTATCAAATTATTAGAATTACCTAATTGATTTAAGTTCTGTTGTAAATTAATTAGAACATTAATTAATTCATGTAAATATGGGGCTAAACCCCACGTTCGTCTCACACCTCCTTGGTTGGCAGTTCGATTCCCGCCGCTGCCCTGTGTGTGCGGAGTTTCCATGTTCTCCCGTGCTGCGGGGGTTTCCTCCGGGTACTCCGGTTTCCTCCCCCAGTCCAAAAACATGCTGATAAGTAGGAAGATTGGACAATGTGATTGTGCCCTGCGATGGATTGACACCTTGTCCAGGGTGTACCCCTACCCCACCTTGATGTTCCCTGGGATAGGCTCCAGGTATAGAAAATGGATGAACGGATGGATCTGGCTAAACCACATCCACACAAAGTGTATGTTTAATTTATTGGGTTAAAAAACGAAGTAATGTTTACTTGAACGGACTGCATATTAAAATGGGGGTGTGGTTTTTGAATTTGATTTGCATATGCGTTCACAGAACATGAAACTGCATTCATTCTGAGTGTTATGGATGGGTTGTTTTTCAATATGTCTTGTTTTGTGTCAGCTTTAAACCTGAGCCTCACCCTCTTTGTGTTTCTCATCCCAAGTCATCTTGGGTTCTCGCCAGTTCAGTCTTTACGAAGGCTGATGTGACCTCACTTATACTCATTGGTGTGATATTTCTGGTGGAAACCGTTAATAGCAATAAAAATGTGTATTTTTTACAGTGTTGAAATTTATGCAGTTAATTTAACTCAAACTTGATTAAAATGTACTTATGAAATGAGAAAATTGTTGGTTACATTAACTCACTTTTTTTTCTTCTTCTTCTTCTTTTTTTAGCAGAATGATCCTCGGTCAAATTTAAACCTTACTTTAAATATACTTAGTTGAAGGGTCTAAGTATTTTATATATCCCAGGATTTGTAAACCCAGACACAACAAGCATCCATCTTCAACCGCTTATTCCTTCTTCAGGGTTGCGGGGAACCTGGAGCCTATCCCAGGAAGCATCGGGCACAAGGTGGGGTACACCCTGGACAGGATGCCAGTCCATTGCAGGGCACAATCACATACACACTCACACACCCATTGGACTGGTGTATTGTAGTGTATGAATTGGATTGGTACCCATTCATACACTATGGACAATTTAGACACACAATCAACCTACCATGCATGTGTTTAGACTGGGGGAGAAACCCCCGCAGCACGGGGAGAACATGCAAACTCCGCACACACATGGCCCCGGCGGGAATCAAACCCCGGACCCTGGAGGTGTGAGGCAAACGTGCGAACCACTAAGCCAATGTGCGGCCTCATGACATGTTTTGAGATGAGAAAATGAGAATATATGTTTGTAAAGTTAAATATAAGGTGCTGTAAATATCCAGTAGCTCATATACTGTTTTAGTTACATACTTAGACTGCATATTCATAAGATATTCACTATCTTGTGAATATTATATTTAATAATGGATAGTGGAAAACCATTAGGGTGAACAATGCGTACGTTTTTGGTAGATTCACCATCTCAGGCAGTGGTTACCTTCAAGGTTCATCTTCAACATAACAGCTGTAACTCTTGAATTACTGAGAATTCTCGAAATGTTGAGACGTTTCTCCTTTCTCAAAATCGATTCTCTTGTAAATCTTGTATTGTTATTCTTTTAAACCGTGGCCCTAAATGCCTCGGTAGAACGCAGCATTATCCCGTTCTCTTATCGGGACCTTGCTTGTTTTGACGTCCCGGTCCTCTCTCTGCCTACATCTTATCATGTGCATTTCATCCTATTTGTTTCCATCTCTTTTCAGCTTAGCTCTTGATAACTCTTGGGAAACTCACGCTTGTCTTTCTCACTGTGACGTCTCACCTTATGGACGTGTGTTTCTGAGCCCTAGCTTCCTAGCTATCTAGTTTCTTAGCTCTGTGTTTCTTGGTTTTGACTCCGGCCTGTCGGAGGAATCGACTGTAGTTTTGGGCTGCAACCACAGAAAGGAAGAGAGATGCAAAGGAAGAGACATTGAGAGTGCGTTGAGAGTGAGAACAAAACAGATGGAGGGATGCGCTTTTGTTTTAGTTCTTCTTTTTTTTTGTCTTGTCATTGGAACTAGGAACCTGTTCCTAGTTTACCCCTCATTACATGTATTTATACTCGTCCGTGTTCTGACGTTGCTGAGTCTTTCCTGTTTTATGGAGATGCCAGTGACCTTGACCCTTTATGCCTGAGCCGTCCTGATGCCCTAACTCTGGATCAACAGGAGGCTACATTCAGCCACTGAGGATGACCCCAAGCAGTGCAGCTTGGAGATTGCTGAGGACTGTACCACTTGAAGTACCATAGAAATGGACATTCTTGCAGTGGTTGCTGGGACTACAGTTGCTGCGATGGCCTTGGGATGCAATTACCTCATACAATTTTGTTCTCAAGTCTGTTTTAGTGAACAGTGGCTATATATATATATATATATATATATATATATATATATATATATATATATATATATATATATATATATATATATATATATTATCTCACAATAGTGAGTACACCCCTCACATGTGACAACACTGAAGAAATGACACTTTGCTACAATGTAAAGTAGTGAGTGTACAGCTTGTGTAACAGTGTAAATTTGCTGTCCCCTCAAAATAACTCAACACACAGACATTAATGTCTAAACCGCTGGCAACAAAAGTGAGTACACCCTTAAGTGAAAATGTCTGCATTCCGATCACGCTCTGCTTCAGTATGTCACAGTACATGTTGGCATTCATGGTCATTCATTTCTTCAGTGAATATATATAATCAAATATTTACAAAAATGTGAGGGGTGTACTGTATGTGTATGTATGTATGTATGTATATATATATATATATATATATATATATATATATATATATATATATATATATTATATATATATATATATAAATAATATATATATATATATATATATATATATATATATATATATATATATATATATATAATGTCCTGGGACTTCTAAGGACCTGCACAAACAACGCTCCAAACAACCATGTGGGAGCTATCTTGCATATGAGTACCGTAATTTCCGGACTATAAGCCGCTACTTTTTTCACACACTTTGAACACTGCGGCTTAAACAATGATGCGGCTAATTTATGGATTTTTATGGTCTAACGAGTTTCATGCCGCCAAAACATTTAGCCTTGTCACATTACCCAACAGGTCACAGTGGACCAATGAAACTGTTCGAATTAAATCTAACGCGCTCACACTACATTCTTCAGATCAGTCGTTTTGCGCTTCATGCACACCCCCTCATCAGGGAAAACACACGAAGAAATGCATATGATGCCGCTTTGAAGTTAAAGGTGATCGATCTGGCTGTCGATCAAGAAGGAAATCGAGCTTCTGCATGTAAGCTTGGCATCAATGAATCGATGGTGAGACGGTGGAGACGGCAGCGTGAAGAACTGACTCCGAAACCGAAGCTTTCAGAGGCGGTGTGTGACGAAGTACCGCTAATTCTGAGGCTGTTCAATTCGGACGTTAGTGGTTTTAGTGCTCAGGAGGAAGATGAAGATAGCGATCAATGACTTTTTCCTGGTAGGCAACTGTGTTTTTGATTTTTTTAACCAGCCGTGTTACAGGCACTGTTCGGAATAAAAGCATTTACGGTACGTATTTAATTAAAAGTTAAAATAATCTTTCTGTGTAACATCTTTCTGTGTAAATATCTCATGTTACTGTCATGAGTCCCCCTTTGTGCGGCACGCTGCGGAATATGTGAGCGCGCGCGCACGAGCGTGTGCACGAGCACCTGCCTCTCTGTTGTCGACAGCAGTGACAGTCCGACACGTGTATAACCACGTGTCGTTTGTTGTGGTTGACGTCATGTCTCCGCCCCGTCTTGTCATGTGTTGTCGAGTCACGTGTGTTTTGGTATTGCCCGCAGCTGTTAGCAGTTCAGGGCTAATGTGTGTGTATATATAACGGGAGCCATGACACACACAACGCGGGTAATTAGATATAGAGTTAGAGTCTTAGTTCTTGTTCATGTTTCCTAGCCATAGTCCATGTCTCAGTTCGTGTCAAGGCTAGTTAGCTTATAGCATAGCTTATAGCTTTGCCTGTAGCCTAGTAGCTTATATCATAGCTTATAGCCTAGTAGCTTGTAGCATAACTTATAGCCTAGTAGCTTGTAGCATAGCTTATAGCCTAGTAGCTTATAGCATAGCTTATAGCTTTGCCTGTAGCCTAGTAGCTTATATCATAGCTTATAGCCTAGTAGCTTGTAGCATAACTTATAGCCTAGTAGCTTGTAGCATAGCTTATAGCCTAGTAGCATAGCTTATAGCCTAGTAGCTTGTAGCATAGCTTATAGCCTAGTAGCTTATAGCATAGCTTATAGCCTAGTAGCTTGTAGCATAGCTTATAGCCTAGTAGCTTATAGCATAGCTTATAGCCTAGTAGCTTGTAGCATAACATATAGCCTAGTAGCTTGTAGCATGGCTTATAGCCTTGTAGCTTGTAGCATAGCTTATAGCCTAGTAGCTTGTAGCATAGCTTATAGCCTAGTAGCTTGTAGCATAGCTTATAGCCTAGTAGCTTGTAGCATAGCTTATAGCCTAGTAGCGAATAGTATAGCTTAGAGTTGTATAGATTTAGTTTAGAATATAGATGTAGAAGTGGTTTATAGAGTATCGATATAGAGTCTTTGTTTCATGTCATAGTTAATGTTTAGGTTACTTGGTTCAGTTAGCTTAGTTCATTGAGTTGGTCATGGTTCTTGTTTCTCTTGAGTCTGCTCTCCTCTGTTTCAATAAAAGCTCTCGTCCTAACTGCACTTGCATCCGTCCTGCTTCGTTTACGTCACGAATCGTGACGGTTACAACGTGGACACCTGCGGCTTATAGACAAGTGCAGCCTATATACGTACAAACTTGTTTTTCTTTTTAAAGTTAGTGGGCGCGGCTTATATTCAGGTGCGCTCAATAGTCCGAAAATTACGGTATGCGTAGTTAAAGCAAGTATAATCCAGTTACATAATTATAGTGCAATTATGAACTATAAATAATTTTTAAAAGGTGCACTATGTATGCATTTACAGGATACACATTATCCTGAGAGTTTACAAAAGTTTAAAAAAGAGCACGTTATGGTAATCTTAACCTAATAACAGGGATATATAACACATGCAAATACAAGTTATCTCAACAGTATTTACAATAGTACATACAGTATAGAATGGAAGTCATTTATACATATAAAAGACTTCATGTTCCTCCGTTCAGATTCCAATTGAGCACTCGTCCACATGGTAGATGTAGGAACACACTGTGTGCTTGGCCCAATTCACGTAGCGATTAATATACTGCACTTTGACGCATGGTGTCTTGAGGAGATCTGCGAGGTTCCTCCTGAACTTTTGACCCACAAACACATAGAGGAACGGATTGAGGCAGCTGTGTGAGTACGCTATAGCTTCAGTGACTTGCAGCATGAGCTGGATTGTTTTGCTGTGCTCACACTCTGGAGGCAGGATCTGCTTTAGTTCCCATGCTTTGAGGAATGCTGCAATGTTGTACGGTATCCAACAGCAGAAGAACACCACCGTGACCGCAGTAACAAGACGAACAGTTCTGAAGGTTGTACGAAGGGTCCAAAGCTTCCGTAGAATCATAGAGTAGCAAA
Organism: Ameiurus melas; assembly: GCA_012411365.1. Lineage (NCBI taxonomy): Eukaryota > Metazoa > Chordata > Actinopteri > Siluriformes > Ictaluridae > Ameiurus > Ameiurus melas. Next base: position 4,066,133 of record CM022757.1, on the reverse strand, counting down.
ATCCCACAATAATCAGTGGAATTAGCATTCCCAATACATTCATTTTAAAGAAAGCTGCACTTCTCACATCACTTTCTTGATTTTTTGGATAAGCACTGCAAATTTCTTCAGTCCTATTTTCTTCAGCTCCAAGATACAGCAGCTCAGGAAATGATGCTGCAATAGCTATAATCCAGATGACCACGCTAGCTAAAATCCCATAAGTTTTGGTTCGGACTCTCAAGGCAAACATAGTGTGGACGACAGCCAAGTATCTGTCGATGCTCATCAGCACAATAAAGAAAATGCCGCCGTAAAATCCAATATAGTACACACTGAGGACCAGAGTGCACATGACTCTACCAAAAACCCAGGTATCCCTGGCATAGTGAGCCAGGAAGGGGAGAGAGAAGGTTAGTAGAAGGTCAGCGATGGCCAGGTTCAGGAGAGACACATCAGTCATGCTTTTCATCTGAACGCTCATCAGGATCACCCACAGCACCAGCATGTTGCCCAGGACGCCGGCCACGTAGAACAGGGAGTAGAGCACAGGGAGAAAATGGCTTGCATGGGTTCCAGAATCACACGGTTCAGAAAACTCAATATCAGAGTAATCATATTCTGTTGTGAAGAAAACACTAAGGAGAGAGTTACTACATGAGAATTACAGCACACGAGGAGCTGAGTTAATGTACAGTGAATATTTAATACCAGTTCTGTATTATTAATGTTCTGGCTTGTAAAAACACACACACAAAATATTTTTATGCTATTTGAGGACATTATACAGTTAGGGAAAAAAGTATTTGATCCCCTGCTGATTTTGTACGTTTGCCCACTGACAAAGAAATGATCAGTCTATAATTTTAATTGTAGGTTTATTTGAACAGTGAGAGACAGAATAACAACAAAAAAATCCAGAAAAACGCATGTCAAAAATGTAAAAAATTTATTTGCATTTTAATGAGGGAAATATGTATTTGACCCTTCTGCAAAACATGACTTAGTACTTGGTGGTAAAACCCTTGTTGGCAATCACAGAGGTCAGACGTTTCTTGTAGTTGGCCGCCAGGTTTGCACACATCTCAGGAGGGATTTTGTCCACATCTCTTTGCAGATCTTCTCCAAGTCATTAAGGTTCTCGAGGCTGACGTTTGGCAACTCGAACCTTCAGCTCCCTCCACAGATTTTCTATTTGATTAAGGTCTGGAGAGTGTCTAGGCCACTCCAGGACCTTAATGTGCTTCTTCTTGAGCCACTCCTTTGTTTTGGGTCATTGTCATGCTGGAATATCCATCCACGACCCATTTTCAATACCCTGGCTGAGGGAAGGAGGTTCTCACCCAAGATCTGACGGTACATGGCCCCGTACATCGTCCCTTTGATGCTTTGAAGTTGTCCTGTCCCCTTAGCAGAAAAACACCCCCAAAGCATAATGTTTCCACCTCCATGTTTGATGGTGGGAATGGTGTTCTTGGGGTCATAGGCAGCATTCCTCCTCCTCCAAACACGGTGAGTTGAGTTGATGCCAAAGAGCTCCATTTTGGTCTCATCTGACCACAACACTTTTACCCAGTTGTCCTCCCAGATGTTCATTGGCAAACTTCAGACAGGCATGTATATGTGCTTTCTTGAGCAGGGGGACCTTGCGGGCACTGCAGGATTTCAGTCCTTCACGGCGTAGTGTGTTACCAATTGTTTTCTTGGTGACTATGGTCCCAGCTGCCTTGAGATCGTTGACAAGATCCTCCCGTGTAGTTCTGGGCTGATTCCTCACTGTTCTCATGATCATTGCAACTCCACGAGGTGAGATCTTGCATGGAGCCCCAGGCCGAGGGAGATTGACAGTTCTTTTGTGTTTCTTCCATTTGCAAATAATCGCGCCAACTGTTGTCACCTTCTCACCAAGCTGCTTGGCAATGGTCTTGTAGCCCAGTCCAGACTTGTGTAGGTCTACAATCTTGTCCCTGACATCCTTGGAGAGCTCTTTGGTCTTGGCCATGGTGGAGAGTTTGGTATCTGATTGATTGATTGCTTCTGTGGACAGGTGTCTTTTATACAGGCAACAAACTGAGATTAGGAGACTCCCTTTAAGAGTGTGCTCCTAATCTCAGCTCGTTACCTGTATAAAGGACACCTGGGAGCCAGAAATCTTTCTGATTGAGAGGGGGTCAAATACTTATTTCCCTCATTAAAATGCAAGTCAATTTATAACATTTTGGACATGCGTTTTTCTGGATTTTTTTGTTGTTATTCTGTCTCTCACTGTTCAAATAAATCTACCATTAAAATTATAGACTGATCATTTCTTTGTTAGTGGGCAAACGTACAAAATCAGCAGGGGATCAAATACTTTTTTCCCTCACTGTAAAATATTAACGTATTCATTAACTAAGAGTAACCTCGCTTTAAAGTGCATTTCACACCGAGCACTTTGGAGGAGACAGAGCATTTTAATCACACATTCATAACAGCGTTATAAATAAACGCAAATGTGATTGCCATCTTCAGAACTGATTTAATAAAGGTTTGTGCATCGCTCATAAATGTGCTATGTAAGTCCCTTCAAATAAAGTGTTAGCCTCCATTATGGAAGAAATAATCCCCCCCACCCCATTAATATTTGAATTGAAATATGTTCTCACCTGGACGTTGTGATTTCCCAAAGACCTCTGCTGGTGTTCAACATTGTTGCCATCAGATATTAAAACAGTTATCCCTGGGGTTAAAGATACAAATAAAGAGGTTAAAACAGGTTTCTATGTCATTTGGTTTTAGTTTGTTTTCAGGGGTGGGCAGGTAAGGTCCAGTTATTCATTAGGGTGGCCAAAAATAAATAAATAAATAAATCACAACTCTCTGTGCCATGCTGTACCAAAAGCTGTTTTTAATAGATACATAACTATTGATTATGGATGTTTCATCCCCAGTTCTAAAGTATTTGTTGCCATGCATCTATAAAAAACTTTGTTTGTTTTATTGGCCTAAAGTCGTATTCTTAAGAGTACTTAAGAGTCCGCCAAGACTCGGCTAGATTCTTTTTTTACCTTATTGTATGTTAATTATTAATGTTATTAGCCTATTATTATTGATATATTGTTAGGGTTTGTCCACTTTGCCTCTTGTAAAGATAAAATAAAGTGAAACAGGAAGTCATGGTTGAACAATTTTCTTGTTCATAGTCACCCAGGTGTACTAAAAAAAGTAACATATGAATGGGAATATACTTAAATATATTTTTCTCATTTGAATTCATCGGGGTGTCGATACTTGTCGCACACATATTTAACAAAAGGTGTGTGTGTGTGTGTTTTTTTATATATATACTGTGTTTTGTTTGCAATTGTTTGCTATCCATAACAGCAGAGTATTTTTGTGCATTTTTTGAACAAAAGATTTAACAATAAAGACAAATTTCTCACAGCCTTCTTTGCTCATATTTACCAAGGGTGCCAATATTAATGTTGGGCAGTGTATATACACAGTAAAACAAACTGTGGCTGAAAAGTGAAAGTAGAATAGGAGAAGTAAAACAAAGAGCCCCTTCTGAGTTATCACGTCTTCCTCCTGTTTCCTCATTTCTTTCCGAACCAAATGGGAATTACACAATCGTTTATTTATTTATTTATTTATTTATTTATTATTTATGTGCGTCTCAGTTTTAGCACTGTCGCAAAAAGTCTGGGTTTGGAATGGTCAAGAACCACTTTTATTATTATTATTATTATTATTATTATTATTATTATTATTATTATTATTATTATTATTATTATCAAATCGATTAGCTACTTATAACACCCCACCCCAATTTTTTAAAACAGGGACAGATTGATAATGTGTGTGATAATGTTTATGTGGTAATATTGTTTAAATAAAAAAACTTTCCAACATTCAGTGAAGTCTGTAAATAATAACTATTTTTAAGGGGCGTTGCCCAAATTCTTCTTTAAAATAACAAATCTTTCTCAAATGTACTTCCATGCATTTCTAATTGCTTTAAAAAAAACCTTTATAAATAAAAAGCTGAGTACTGGACAAGTTGGATAATCATCAAACTTACCTCGGGTGTTATTAGGACTCCCAGAGAGATATAGAAGAGAAAAACTGATTATTTTTGGCTCCAGTCAGTTTGGAGTCCCTAGCCAAGGGGAGGCAGGACTACAGTCACTGTAGGGGTTTAACTGTTACACTGCCATGCAGAGTCAAATCTGTCCTTGTGTTCTGTTCAGATCATCTTCACACACTGGCACTTGAACTCATCTAGACGTTTACTGGTATTTTTTATTATATTAAAAACGGCGTATTGGGTGAGTTCAACAAAAGTGGGATGTCTGATAAACTGGGACAAATACATTTCATGCTACGAGACCGCAGACCGCAGAATCTCTCACCATCTTCAAAAAACAGCTAAAGACCCACCTCTTCTGTGAACACCTAACCAACTCATAATAAAAATATGTATATAAATAAATAAAGAAAGAAAGAAAGTACACTTACACCTCTACTCTGTGCATTTTGCTTCTTCTAGAACTCAATGAATGGATCTTGTATAGTAGCACTACTTGTATTGTTCTCTGCTTGATATATCGCTTTGCTTGTATTTTTTCTCATTTATAAGTCGCTTTGGAGAAAAGCATCTGCTAAGTGAATAAATATAAATGTAAATGTAATGCTAGCTAGCCCTTTAAATATCAGGTCAAAATTGAATATCCATGAATAATTACCTGTCCCGGAGTAACAGGGGGTAAAGGATCAGTTGCGGGATGTGGAGGAACTCCAAGCAGCGAGAGATGCTGCACGGAGCAGCGCCGAAGAGAGTGAATGCAAAGTCAAGAGTCTGGAGGCTGAAAATGTGCAGTTATGTGAGGATCTGTCGCAGTCAGAGGCAGGTTCCTCAGGAGAGAAATGAGCTGCATGATAAAGTGACCAGCTGTAACTCCAAGATATCTGCATTGAATGATGAGAAACTGAGGTTGGAGGCTCGTATCTCTCAGCTGGAGGAGGAACGAGATGAGGAGCAGGGCAACATTGAACTCGTCAATGACCGAGTGAAGAAGGCAAATGCCCAAGTGGACACGCTGAGCTAGCGGGTGAGCGCAGCAAGGCTCAGAGGAGTGAGACTGCTCGACAGCAGCTGGAGAAACAGAATGAGGATCTGACTGCCAAAATGCAGGAGCTGGAAGGCTCGCTCAAATCGAAGTCTCAAGTCCACAACGCCCAAGTCCAGACTCAGTCCCAAGTCCACGATGCCCAAGCCCAGACTCAGTCTCAAGCTCAGGACGTCCAAATCCAGACCCTGTCCGAGGTCCAGGTCCCGGTCTCAGCCCCGGCTCACGTTCCCAACACCACAGCCATGCCTCACGTTCCCGACACCACAGCCATGTCCCTTGCTCAGGCCATGTCCCTCACTCAGGCCATGTCTCTCGTTCAAGCCATGTCTCTCGTTCAAGCTCACGCCATGTCTCAAGCTCAAGCTTGTAACAGCGCGCGGTTTCCTGGGGCTGTAGGGGACATTCACCCCAGGGGCCCGGGGTCTTTGGGGGGTTCTGTCACGGCTCTCCCACGGTTCTCCCAGAGTAACAGCGCGAGCTGAGCGCGGTTGCGCACGCGCGTACTTCTTCCGGGGTGACGTCATGTTGTTGCCCCCACGCGTCATGTATGCTGAAGTGCCCGCAGCTGGTAGCGATTGCGGGCTAATGACTGTGTGGATATATACTGTGAGCCGTGCATCACGCGGCGCGGATGAATGCGTTGAATACATGTATGTATCTCTGTACATATGCCATGTAGAGCTCGAGTGCGACTTTTGCGAGTCTTGGTTTCATGTCCTGTTTATGCCTTAGCCTTAGCCTTAACCTTAGCATTAGCTATAGCCATAGTTATAGTTAGCCTAGCTTAGTTTATTGAGAGTGTTTTGTTTATTGTTTCCATTTTGGTTTTGCGTTCTCCACACTGTAAATAAACATAACCGTTCGTACTGCATTTGCATCCTGCCTACTTGTCTGCCGTCACGCCACGTGACATTAACGTAGGGTCTTGGTCATTGGTCAGATGTTTTCAGCCTTGTTGTGGGCGTGTTCCACTGAGAAATATAAATATAAGCCTTTATAAAGATTAGAAATCATCATAAGAAAACTTTTATTATATATATATTTTTAATGATTCCAAGACTGGCAAGAAGAAGAAAGATATCCATAAAAAGTCTCGTCTAAAGTTTGTCACAAGCCACCTGGGAGACACACCAAACGTCACACCAAACGTTGAGAAATGGCTTTCTTCTTGCCACTCTTCCATAAAGGCCAGATTTGTGCAGTGTACGACTGATTGTTGTCCTATGGACAGACTCTCCCACCTCAGCTGTAGTTCTCTGCAGTTCATCCAGAGTGATCATGGGCCTCTTGGCTGCATCTCTGATCAGTCTTCTCCTTGTCTGAGCTGAAAGTTTAGAGGGACGGCCAGGTCTTGGTAGATTTGCAGTGGTCTGATACTCCTTCCATTTCAAAATGATCGCTTGCACAGTGCTCCTTGGGATGTTTAAAGCTTGGGAAATCTTTTTGTATCCAAATCCGGCTTTAAACTTCTCCACAACAGTATTACGGACCTGCCTGGTGTGTTCCTTGGTCTTCATGATGCTCTCTGCGCTTTCAACAGAACCCTGAGACTATCACAGAGCAGGTGCATTTATACAGAGACTTGATTACACACAGGTGGATTCTATTTATCACCATCAGTCATTTAGGACAACATTGGATCATTCAGAGATCCTCGCTGAACTTCTGGAGTGAGTTTGCTGCACTGAAAGTAAAGGAGCTGAATAATTTTGCACGCACCACTTTTCAGTTTTTTATTTGCTAAAAAAGTTTCAAAAATCCAATAGATTTCGTTCCACTTCACAATTGTGTCCCACTTGTTGGTGATTCTTCACAAAAATTAAAATGTTATATCTTTATGTTTGAAGCCTGAAATGTGGCAAAAGGTTGAAAAGTTCAAGGGGGCCGAATACTTTCGCAAGGCACTGTGTCTATCTATATTAGAGATGCACCAATACCACATTTCTCAGCCGATACCGATAACGATACCGATTTTGTTGGTTCTGACTTTTACGCTTTCTTTTAAAAGAATAATAATTAATTTCACAATTCTGAAAGAAATGCAAATAAGAACTTTATTCTCTCCATTTCAACAATTACTCCAAATTAATATGAACACATTAAATAATTTCTAAAAATTAAATTAATGTGTTAATTTATTATTCATTCATATTAACATTAAAACAATCTTTCTTCCAAAACAAGCGTTTCTGTTTCATCATCGAACATCAAACCTGTGATTTTAAGACTTGTTTTGAATGTTCTTAAACGACTTTAACATTAACGTTAGCAGTTCTGATCACCTAGACTCACAACCACTCATCATTCAATTCCCTTATGTAAGAGGAAGGGGTCAATTCTTCTTCACAAACAAAAACATCTCGAGTATTTTCTCCACTTGATCTGTTAATGTGTTTTGCACTTCACGGCCACTGTAGTTTTTGTACTGCCTCCAGTAATGTTGTTGTTGTTGTTTTCACTCACTGTCGGCTTCTTTGCTAATCTCTCTGGTTATTTGTTGAGACGGTGAGAGAAGTGTGGTTATGCTTTCCATCAGTGCCCACTGCTGCGTATTAAGTGGGACAGCAAGCAAGTATCACGGGCAGTGGTGGCTCAGTGGTTAAAGGCTCTTGGTTACTGATCAGAAGGTCAGGAGTTCAAGCCCCAGCGCTGCCACTGTTGGCCCTTTGGTCAAGGCCCTTAACCTTCAATTGCTCAGTTGTATGAATGAGATAAATGTAAGTCGCTCTGGATAAGGATGTCCGCCAAACACCATGAAATGCAAATCATATCCCACCTTGGGATGTTCAACATGCGAGGTGGGGAAAAAAAAAGCAACTTCACATGGAAAACAGCATAAGTGTTACTGCTGTGCCCAAAACTGCCCACCGGCCAAATAATATCTGCACACTGGTGGTCCTATGATGGTTCTCTAATGGAGAGGCCTGACTCATCGGAAGAACAGTCAGACTTGAGTTCTATCACCATAGCAACGGTAAGAGAAGCTTTGATAGGTATGAAAGAGGAGGAAAAAGCGAATGGAAAGGGAAGATGTCCGCTGCCAAAACACCGCAGGCGTTAAAGCTGGGCGTTTGAGCAGAACATCTTTTGTTCATCATAAAACATTTTGATGAATCCGTCTTATTGTGATCCGCCATGGTGCATTTGCACGGAATAATTATATATATATATATTTATAACATTTATTAAATGCTGAATTGTTTAAATGGCAGAACATGGACAAGCAAACAAACAAACAAACAACAACAACAGCAAATCACCTTGCTTCTCTGCAATGTCCCCCCACACACACACACTCTCTCTCTCCGGCCCCTCCGTTCACAGTTGCCACAGTTTTCTATTCGGTTTAGAGAAGAGAGAGAGGGAAGTCAGTAGGATGGGGGTCTGGGAGAAACTGCATGGAGACAAGGGGGAGGGGCAGGGGTGTGCGTGTGCGTGGTTGGCTGTTGGTAACATGCATAGTGCATGTTGTGTGGGAGAGCCTACCTCTATGCAAGCCCTGACATGCAGAACCGCACTGAAACATGCACAGATCTAATGGAATGTCACAAAGGGTGTTATTGTTTAGTGGACAACATACCACCAGTCTGAAAAGCAAAACCTTCAGTGCATTCAGTGCACTGCTTTGACGTGTGCTTGCTTTTATTGGCTTGCACAACGCACTCAGTGTGCTGCGATTACGCACTGTGCCAGAATGTAACACAAAAACAATAATTATTCACATACACTTGGCAAGAGCAATTAGTTGAATAACAGGTAAAAATAAGTCTGGAAGTAAGCTTAAACAATATTTGCTTTCAGGGGCACCTTGGTGGCGAGACCTTAAACCACCGTTGGGGCGATTATCTCATACACTATGTTATGAATCTACAACAACAACAAAAAATCAAGACTGAAATAATAACTACTATACATAATATCATGATAACATGGTATTAGCAGACAATTCATTGTATAATAGTAACTACTCCACCACTCTCACACTTTAATTGAATCTAATTACCAGTATCAATTATGAGCAATTACAGTGCCGTTCACTAATATTGGCACCCTCGGTAAATATGAGCAAGGAAGGCTGTGAAAAACGGTCTTTATTGTTTACCCTTTTGCTCTTTTTGTAAAAAAAAAAAAAATTCACAAAAATACTCTGCTCTCATGGATATCAAACAAATGCAAACACAACAAAGGTTTATCAAAAAAAATCTTTCTTACATGTAGGTATGCAACAATTATTGGCACCCTTTTAGTCAATACTTTGCGCTACTTCCATTTGTCAACATAACAGCTCTGAGTCTTCTCCTATATTGCATGATGAGGTTGGAGAATATATGGCGAGGGATCTAAGACCGTTCCTCCATACAGAATCGCTCCAGATCCTTCACATTTGGTCATGGCAGGACCTTGATTTTGTGTTCATTAAACCATTTTTGTGTTGATTTTGATGTATGTTTTGGATCATTGTTCTGGCAGAGGGAGTCAGGTTTTCATTTTATATCTGTTGATATTTGAGTCCATGATGCCATGTATCCTAACAAAATGTCCAGGTCCTCTGGCAGAAAAACAGTCCCAAAACATTAAAGATCCACCTCCATATTTAACCGTGGGCATGAGGTACTTTTCCATACAGCTACCTCTCTGTGTGCGCCAAAACCACCTCTGGGGTTTATTACCAAAATTACTATTACTCTATTTTGGTTTCATCTGACCATAGAACCTGATCCCATTTGAAGTTCCAGTCGTGTCTGGCAAACTGAAGACGCTCGAGTTTGTTGTTAGTATAGGCTTTTTTACTTGAAACCCTTCCATACAACTTGTGGTGATGGAGGTGACTTCGAATTGAAGTTTTGGAGATTTTCTGACCCCAAGACACAACTAACTTCTGCAATTCTCCAGCTGTGATCCTTGGAGATTTTTTGGCTACTCGAACCGTCCTCTTCACAGTGCGTTGAGATGATATAGACACATGTACAATTCCAGGTCGATTCATACATTTCCAGTCGACTAGAACTTCTAATTTAATGCCCTGATGGTGGAAATGGGCATTTTCAATGCTTGTGCTATTTTCTTATAGCCACTTCCCATTTTGTGAAGCTGAACAACCTTTTGCAGCACATCACAGCTACATTCCTTGGTCTTACCCATCGTTATGAATGACTAAGGAAATCTGGCTTATGTGTTACCTCATGTTTATACCCCTGTGAAACAGAAAGTCATGGTTGAACAATTTCCTGTTCAAGTCACCCACGTGTACTAAAAATTTTTTAAATATCATTGGGAATATACTTCAAATATATTTTTCCTATATTAATTCATAGGGGTGCCAATAAATGTTGCACACCTATATTTAACAAAGATTTAATTTTTTTATAAACCTGTGTTGTGTTTAAACTTTTGACACTTTTTGCTGTTGAGATTCAGTTCACAGACAGATGTCCTGACATTTTCCTTTAGAATTCGCTGGAATACTTTAGAATTCATTGCTCCGTCGATGTTGGCAAGCCGTCCCGGCCCGGATGCAGCCAAACGGGCCCAAACCACCATACTACCACCAGCATGTTTCACAGATGGGATAAGGTTCTTATACTGGAATGCAGTGTTTTCCCTTCTCCATACATAACACTTCTCACTTAAACCAAAAAGTTCTCTTTTGGTCTCCTCTGTCCACAAAACATTTTTCTATAAGCTTGTCCATGTAATTTGTTTAGCAAACAGCAGAGGGGCAGCAATGATCTATTTGGCGATCAGTGACATTCTCCTTGCGACCCTGCCATGCACCCCATTGTTGTTCAGTGTTCTCCTGATGGTGGACTCATGAACATTAACATTAGCCAATGTGAGAGAGGCCTTTAGTTGTTTAGAAGTTACCCTGGGTTTCTTTATGACTTCACATACTATTATTATATACGTCTTGCTCTTGGAGTGATCTTTGTTGGTCGACCACTCCTGAGGAAGTTAACAACGGTCTTGAATTTCTTCCATTTGTACACAATCTGTCTGACTGTGGATTGGTGGAGTCCAAATTCTTTAGACATGGTTTTGTTACCTTTTCCAGCCTGATGAGCATCAACAACTCTTCTTCTGAGGTCCTCAGAACTCTCCAATGTTCATGCAATGATACACTTTCTCAAACATGTGTTGTGAAGATCAGACTTTGATAGATCCCTGTTCTTTAAATAAAACAGCGTGCTCACTGTTTAACTGGGTTCTCTTTGTCTACTTCTAGGAACCTGCTGATGTTTTAGGTCATATTTATGAGATATAGTTGCAGAAATTTCTAAAGGATTCATAAACTTACAAGCGGCAGTATTTTCAATATTTCTTTTGAAAATATAGACCTGATCGGTGGATTTAAAACCTAAATATTTATTCATGGATGCTGATTATTTTGGGGCGCCATTTGGTCCAGATGGACTGTAGACCGTGTGGAAAATGATGCCTTCACAGATTTCTCCCCTTCTCCAAAAATAGGGCTCAGGGCTGTGATTTGAAAGTGTTTGGATTTTAGTATGGCACGATTCCCACTCACTGATGAACGGGAAACGTGATGCAACTGGGAATTACATTCACTTCTGATGTGAAGTCAGCATTGAATTATTTAAAAAGCAGTACATTGCGGATAGCTTTTCACTGATCCCACACAACCCAACACAAATCTCCTGGTGGACTGGTATTTCCTGGTATTTTGACAAACTCTCTTCCTGTTTATTCCAGATATACGTTTATCAAGTCGATATGCAGCTATACTGCAAACTCATTAAAGGGAGTTAAAGGCACATGGCTACCTCAAGACCAGGGGTCTCATTTATCAAACTGTGTGTTGAACAAGTTCTCTATTTGTGCATAAGAACCACCAGTGCACCCAAGAAAACTGGTATTTTATCATGTATGTACACACAGCTGTACACAATGGCCATTGATGAATCCCACACATTCTAACCTGATATACTTGTGTAAATCCCCAAATATTGTAGTATAGTACACAGTAAATTAGAGTGTGCCCTCTAATTTGCCTGACAGATACAGAAGTCACACCTCCTCCAAGAGAACATGATTAGACATAGAAACAATGCCTCGTTTAATGGGTTTAGTAGACATGTAAAGTTAGTCACCGTTGTAAATGTACACATTTCTATACACCAAGCAATGATGGTTTGACTTCGAAGGACTTCCGCTGCTCTGTGGTAACAGGTTTAGTGAAGACCAGGGCAGGTGATAATGAAGATAGAAAATTGTCAGCTGAGCGAAAAGCAGGTAAGGTTGCGCCAGAGTTCCTGTGGTACAAACCATACATTCCAACTGAAAAAACAACAAACAAAAACACACACGCAAAGAAAGATCCCCATTGTACAAAATGGATGTGCACCAAGTGCAATATGGGGTTGTGCCTTAATCCTTGATCAAAACAAAAGGGAGGGGGGGAGGGGTTCCAATATTTCATACCCAATTTGACCTTGCCAATTCTCACCCACTAGCTAAGTCTCCCCTATCACATGACATCAACCAACCTGGAAGGGTGGGGCTAGCATTTGCTTCCAATCTTTGCATACTCAAGGACAGCATAATGATATAGCGCCATCTGCCCTATTTTGTAAGTGCGTCATTCCATCTCAAGTAATCCAACACAGGTCGCTCGTCCATTTGTAATTTGAATTATTCTTTGAGAGATTACCTTTATGTATTGGCATTGCAAAACCACCATTTTTATTTGAATTGGTTTTAACTACGATGGCCGTCTACCTGTCATGGCACACAACCAATATTGGTTAAACAGATGTTTACAGAAACCTCAATACCTCTGCTATACAAAGCGATCGATCTATAAATATAAATAATTTACGCATGAAAGATTTCGATTTCACTCACTTTTGGTTTGAATATTTCTCGTGGGGGACCAGATATGCACCTGAAATTTTCACAGAAATAATACCTATGTAGTAGAATTCTGCTGTAAAAATTTTTAATTTGAGATCCCATTTGTTGCAGAGCTAAGGCTAGTAGAAATCTGGGGAAAAGCCTGCTTTATGCATACACTGAGAAATCAACAGAGGTAATATAAGCAGATCATAAAAATGAGCAGTATTTTACAGTAATTATATTTTCTGATTGACATTCAAAAGTTTATGCTTGTAAACGAGGTCTAAAACGTTACTCCTTTTGATATTGGTAACAGTGAAGCATGATCCATCACATGGTTCTTCAAATCTGTAGAGTATAGCTCCAACCTCAAACCTCCCGTCTGTCATTTTCTAATAATCCACAAGCTCTGTTTGTGTGTTTTTCTAGCAAATTGAACACTGTTATTCCAGTTATTCGGATAGAATCTATCCACGCATACTGACTGTACAACTGTGCCAACATGATAGATCAGGGTTCTCCAAATCTGGTCCTCAATGTCCATGGTCATGCAGAGTTTGGCTCCGACCCTAACGGTGCGCGCATGTTTGCCTCACACCTCCAGGGTCCGGGGTCATGTGTGTGCAGAGTTTGCATGTTTGCAGGTGTGAGAGTGTGTATGTGATTGTGCCCTGCGATGGACCGGCACCCCCCTTGTGTCCGATGCTCTCTGGGATTGGCTCCAGGTTCCCCCGCAACCCTGAAGAAGGAGTAAGCGGTAGAAGATGGATGGAGTTTAAAGGTTGGAGCTAAACTCTGCAGATTTGAAGGACCCTGTGATGCAGGTTGATCCGTCTGTGGACATGTGTCCTGATGCAGTTCAGTCGGCTTCAGAACTCGTGGAGAGCCGGACTTTCAACGAACTCGAAAGCAGCCGTTTCGAGTTGTCTCAGGAACAGACATACGTTCCTATGTCGCAGGCGACGGACGAACACGATTAAGAAGAAAATCCCTTTCCAAAATGTAAATCTGGCAACCTTTTTTAAGTTTGTTTTGGCTTACACGAACATTGACGCACATCTCTACTAAAAGATTGATCAAACGAGGCTTATCTGGAGTGCAGAAGACAAAGTGAACACAGCAGAGGTCCAACTGGAGAACAGGATATATTCATTGAACTTCCTTCCATTCCAGTGGACACGCAGACCGCTACTCCACGGTCAGTCGAGTCCATGACGAGCCAATTCAACAAGTGAACTGGGGCGGTTGTCGAGGCGGCTCAAACACGCTTGCATTACATTTGCAAATACATTCTAAGGACTTGGATTGGCACCCTCGGTAAATATGAGCAAGGAAGGCTGTGAAAAACGGTCTTTATTGTTTACCCTTTTGCTCTTTTTGTTTAAAAAAATTCACAAAAATACTCTGCTGTCATGGATATCAAACAAATGCAAACACAACACAGGTTTATCAAAAAAAATAAAAATAAATCTTTCTTAAATATAGGTGTGCAACAATTATTGGCACCCTCTTAGTCAATACTTCTCTCCAGATCCTTCACATTTGGTCATGGCAGGACCTTGATTTTGTGGTCAGTAAACCATTTTTGTGTTGATTTGATGTATGTTTTGGATCATTGTCCTGCTGGAAGATCCAACCACGGCCCATTTGAAGCTTTCTGGCAGAGGCAGTCAGGATTTCATTTAATATCTGATGATATTTGATAGTCCATGATGCCATGTATACCAACAAAATGTCCAGGTCCTCTGGCAGAAAAACAGTCACAAAACATCAAAGATCCACCTCCATATTTAACCGTGGGCATGAGGTACTTTTCCATACAGCTACCTGTCTGTGTACCAAAACCACCTCTGGTGTTCATTACCAAAATTACTATTACTCTATTTTGGTTTCATCTGACCATAGAACCCGATCCCATTTGCAGTTCCAGTCATGTCTGGCAAACTGAAGACGCTCGAGTTTGTTGTTGGATTCGAGAAGAGGCTTTTTTACTTGAAACCCTTCCAAACAACTTGTGGTGATGTAGGTGACTTCGGATTGTAGTTTTGGAGACTTTCTGACCCCGAGACACAAGTTTGTTCCTCCTTTGCGTTAATGAAAGAGTACACTTGAGCTGGCATGGACTCGGCGTACAAACCGAGTTCAAAACATGATGATCCATCTGCCAACTGAACGTGGGTTTCAACGGAAGAAATAAGGCCGAAGAAAATCTGACATTTTTTGTATTGGTTGTGCAGAAAGTATGTTAGAACTGTACTTATCAGAGCTCCTCTCCAATCTTCCCTCTATACGTTTCAACGCACGATCCTTATCCGAAGCAAAACTCTCGCCGTTATTCCCTGTGAGCCTGGTGTTTAAAAAAAGATTTGCACAATCCCGCTCGGAAATCACACAAACGTACGTCAGAACGTTTCATCCAAAACGGTTCGTTTATTAAAAGACTGAAAAAAGTAGAAAGAACAATAAAAATAAAAACAGAGATAACGGATAGACGGGACAAAGTTAGTTGGACTGTGGAGGAGAGAAACACAAAGATAAGTGCAATCATTAGTTACAAAACCACGACGTGTTTGGGTGGAGTGGGGGAGGGGGGGGATTGTTGGTTTCAAGAGCAGAGAAGACAAATGGGTTTGTTTGTTTTTTTCCAAAGACTGCAGCAGCACATCGAGTCCTGCGTCATTCAAACCGATACGATGCTGTGAAGTCGGAGTCCACCATCAATAACTGCTTTTATTCCATAAATGTGGAATAAAAAAAATCAAGTGCTCGAATTAGTCATTCAAGACCGGTCAAGAATTAAAGACAGCAACACCGCAAACGAAAAGGCGGATCTGTAATTAGCTTCTACGCAATAGAAATATTTTTGAGTATATTGTTGTTTAAATTTTTTATTTTTTTTTTAAATGTCTTCCAACAAGGCCTGTGCTGCTTATCGGTTATCCAGCAAGGCTAATGATAATCAACACAGACGTAACTGGACACAAGGACAGTTTTGGGAAAGAAAGAAATATAAAAAATTGAGACCATTGGTGTTGTCCTCTAAACATTGTGTTGCCATCTCCGTTTGTATTACATCAGTGAAGAAGAACAGGAGCCTTATTTGAGAAATAACTTATGAGATCAAGCTGAAACAGCTCTAATGGACTCAGACCTCTGAAGCAGATGTGTGCAGTAGTAAGCACGTCCTGGGTGCAATGAAAACCACAATCAAAAACATGCTTGCACGGATCCTATCTCCATGAAAAGGCACAGCTTTCCCTTGCTTTCGGTCCATTAATATAGACACTAATGTCACTAAAATGTCAGCCTCTGCAAAAAAAATGTAACAATCTGTACAAGAATAAATAACCAAACTAACATTTAAAAAAACAAACAAACAAAAAAAAAAACGCATGAATGAACGAACGTGAATAAATAAAGAATATGGGTTGGCCTTGAAGAGCTGATGGAGAAAAGAGAGAGAGAGAGAGAAAAAAAGAAGCTTGAGCTCTGTACAACCCTTCCTTTCTTTTTGCTGACTGCAGCATTCGCTTCATTTCTGAGCCTTTAATCTGAATAGGATTCTTTGGGAAAACAAAAATGATTGGAGGTTCCGACACACTCGAACCAAAAATTCAAGACCATTGAATAGCCGGTGCAGGTGGGTTGGAAAGCCCGTGAACGGATTTCGGACAACTGGCTTTTTGCACGTTTTATACTTCTTCGGTTTTTTTTTTTTTTTTATAAACACACTACTTGCACACCATTTGCATCATATTGGTTTTTGGATTTCCTTTTCTTCTTCTAGCTTGTTGCCTCATTGTTACAGATCTTTTTTTCTCCCTTCCATCTTTGCTTGAACATGGACTAGTACAATCAATCAGTCCTCAGTTTTTTTCCCCCAATTATACCAGTGTTTCCCAAAAATAGATTTTTTAAAATGGTCTGGGGTTGTTTTTTTTGCCCTCTCCAAGCCCTAAATGCCACTAAACCAACAATCAAGATCCCACACCACTGAAGACTTGCTGGCTAAAAGAGAACATGAAGGACTGCTTGGAGAAATCCAGATCCAGGATCCCCTGACTCGACCTTTCACCCCATTGATCTTGAACTGTATTATACCTCTACTTATTGCACTTTTTTCTTTAAACAAACATCATCATGTGCACACACCTTTTGCTTAAAAATGGGATCTATGGTTGCATTCGACCTAGCTCTGAAGTGGGAAGTCTAAGCTCGGAATGATCTCGGTCTACTTCAACCTCCGTGCGTTCGAGCTACAAAACCATGGGGAAAAACCATGCACGCCTCATGTTTGTCTTACTGTGATGAGTGATGCATCTTTTCCACCTCGAAACAGTGACACACACACGCACTTCATTTAGAGGCCAAAAGTGCTACTTTGTTTATTGCTGATGCTGTGCACAGCCATTGATTACATCATCACTTCCTGAACTCAGATGAACCTGTAGTGGAGAGGACTATCCCGAGGCTATGAGTAGGAATTCTGTGTCGAGGGGGTGTTTTCTTTGTAATTTCCTGGTTGGAGATTGGGAATTACAACCTCTAACTGAATGCAGCATCTGACTTTAACAGTTCCCGTATCCCTTTCTGTAACACCACTACTCTTCCTTCCTTCACTTACTAGGACACTTCAATTCCTTCCTCTCTTACTGCGGCTTTTACTCCATTTTGAAAATCTTCTCTCATTTCTAAAGGAATCCTTTTTGCACATTTGGTGCATATTCCATCTCTTGGCCTAATCCTTTTCTCCCTTTTTACCTAATGCAAAGTTTCATCATCATCATCATCATCATCATCCTGCTTACACGTGTTTTGACGACTTGTCCTTTAGCCATTACCTGAAACTGTACAATCCTTCAATATTTGCATGTTACACTATTTAATATTATTTTTGTCACACAAACCTATTCGACTGCCTCATGGGTCCAGTTCAGGTGATGTCTTTTTCGCTACATTAATATCACTGGTACAATAAATGGCGACGATCACAGAAGATTTCCTTCGGAAAAGGAGAAACACCTCACGTCCATCACTACGAGTTTGGAGTACGTCTACTCTAGATAATAACCGGGTTTCTTTTACATACAGACAGAAACAGCAGGGTTAGGGTTTCCCCTGACCTATTTTTATCCGAATTTGTAACCGGCGAGACAGGAAGCCTTAACGGAAAGGACAGAAATGCTAAACTATTTTCCTCTTTCTTGGCAAGAGACATATGGAGGGAAAACAAGATAAAAATGTAGCGAGGGCGAGTTCTACTTTGTGTGCGTTTATGATGATGCGGTCTTGCTGCTCAAAATAGTCCTAGCTTTCTACCAACTTGTCCTAATGCTAATTCAGACCTGCTGAGGCCGAATGAACATTAAACCTGGTAATTGTTGCAAATTGCTGTGCCATTAGGGAATATCATTGTTGAAGACTAAGTACACCTCTTCATGGCAATGTTTAGGTAGATGGTACGTGCCAAAGTAACATCAAGACCCAACATTTCCCAGCAGAATGCTGCCCAGAGCATCAGACTGCCTCCACCGGCTTGCCTTCTTCCCATAGAGCATCCTGGTTCCATCTCATCCCCATGTAAGCGACACACACACACACACACACATACACACGCGCACGCGCGCGCGCACCCGGCCGTCCACATGATTCATCAGACCACGCCACCTTCTTCCATTGCTCCACGGTCCAGTTCTGATGCTCATTGTAGGGCCTTTCAGTGGTGGACAGGGATCAGCATGGGCACTCCGATCAGCAGCAACACAGCCCCAAATGCAACAACCTTTCCATCAGAACGTTTTCAGCAATTTCAGTAAGACCCAACAGCGACCATCACCGCCTCATACAACCACCACTGCATCCACAAAGTCACCAGTATTACAGACGAACCCTCTCGTGGACTCTTCACCCTCCTGCCAGAACGTACAGAGACATCCGTGCCTCCTCCAGCGGACTCCTGAAAACCCAGTAGGCAAAACTGGTGCGTTTGAAGGCGACATGAGAGTTATTACAACTTCAAGCACTAACAATGCTAGTGTTAGCATTCGATAACGTCGAATGCTAGGGAAACTGATCTGTTTTTATTACTAAACTATGCTACTGCAGTGCGCCATTAGAGTGAAAACATCTACTACTAGTAACTGAACTGACTCCAAACAACAACATTTCAAAATATTAGCACAAAACAATTCATTCTTGCTATTTTGAAGTTAGTTTGGGAACCCCTGCACTAAGCACTGCATGCACTCAGCTACCGTAATGTTGGCTACATGAGACACATACTAACTTCTAGAAGGTGAACACCCCCCGAACTGGATTTCCATGCATACTTCCTTTCAGTGGTAAAATACCCCCCCTGCTTGCTAAACACTCCCAGTTATTAGCGTGCCACCTCTCGATTTAATCAGCTTCTCCTGCAGTTCAATGAAACTTTACATTTGCGGCTTTTCTCATTTCTCACTTGCATTCTCAAGAGGCTGCAAGTGTGAACGGGAAAAGTTTATCCAGCGATGTTGGCATGTTTACGCAACTTCTTATCTACAGGAGAATCGTTCGTTGGTTGAGCCTGCATGGGCCAACATTTCGTACATAGTACTAGTCTTTGTATTCACTGGAAACTCTGCAGTTGTAGTCATCCCCTCCAACGATTTCCCTTCTGAAACAAGGACGTTTGACAGACAGGACAAGCATGGTCCTGTGCATCTTCTTATAAAAGGCCAAATAAAAAAATTAAATAAATAAAAACACTGCTACTGAAGCTCTGTTTCTAAATAACAAAACGATTGATATCGAATATTAGGAAAATTCCGTCCACCATGATGAAACGTTGGCCAATCGCTATGAGGTAACTTAATATCGACACATGCCTACAGCCAAGTTCCTAAAAAAGGACATGCACGCACACGCAACACACACACACACACACACACACACACACGCACTCATTCATCTGCTGGATCAGCAAGTCACACTGCTGCTGATATTTATGTTTATGTGCCTCCACTGCTCTTTGATCATTTTCAAAGCACAACATTGCAAAGGCAAAGCTGCCCAAGTATTCATAAAAATATTCATTAAAAAAAAAGAAAAAGAAAAAAAAAAGTTTTCCAAACAAGTCTGTTGTCCGTGTTGTGTTTCGGACACATTAAGTTTGTAACAGGCTTGAAAGCTGCTCTGTGATTGGAGGAGAGTGACTCCGCCGCTCTGTCGGAGTCACCAACTCTGGCTGGATTTCGTACGTCGCTGGCTCGGAGCAGGGTGTAGTCGAGGAGATGGAGCTATCCTGCATGGCTGGACTGCTCCTGCTGGTGGGAGGAGGTGGTGCAAGTAGAAAGTGGCTATTTCCGATGTCTTTGCCATCACCTTCTCGCAGGTGGACGGAAGGACATGACTTGTGTGGAGAAAGGATCGGGGCGACGTGGACCCAGGTCAGGCCTGGCTCAGCAGAACGGAGGCCGACTGGTCCTGATTTTTCCTCACCGTTGCTATCGGATTGGCCGACGCTGTGGAACGCTGGCGCAGAGCTAACGGACAAACCCTGGCTTTGTTGTTCTTTCTCCTGACCTTTTATGCGGAAGCACTTACATGGAACAGGAGTTGGAGTAGGGGAAGAGTCTGCGTCTGACCAACTTAGCCTTCGCTTCTGCAAAGAGGGGGGGGGGGGTGTTAACAAAATCCTTAAACTTATCTTGAGCATTTACTTGATTAGCCCATTTGGACGATTCTGATTATTTAGATGAGCAGCACAAAAACACGCACTCGTATTTCTCTAAAGTAGGTCTGCTTAATCAAAACTGCAGACAGTTTATGACTTTATCTGACATTTTGTATTGTAAAAAACTGTCAAAACCGGTATTTACCTGCTAACGGAAACTCTAGCGTGTGTATGTGTGTGTGCATGCATGCTGACCTTAACCGGAATGTGCAGTTGGTCTTTCTGCTTGTGCGGAGGAGTGCTGCCGCTGGACGGGCCCTGTCCTGAAAGCTGCCCTGATGCACTTGTTCCTGTAGCTTGAAGGTTCACTTGAGGGAACCAGAGCTTTAGCATCATCTCCACCTGCAGCAGAGTGGGCAAATACTTCTCCCTGGCGGAGGAAGAAGAAAAAAAAGGGATCGTAAAACCAAGAGTGCACCAATGTGTGCATCAGTAAACACTTCCTAAGCATTAAATATGGAAATAAGGTACAGTGCGTTCGAGGGTACAAGCGCTCGTCGCTGGGAGTCTACAGTCTCGTGGGCTTTTACCCTCATACTGTGCTGCAAAAGCTCCAGGCTCTTACTAGGAACATTACACGTCAAAAACTGTACTTCAGAGAACATCTCCCAAAAGTGCCGGGTCATTTAGTTCACCATTTTTTTTTTCTACGCTACCTAAAACCGATTCCTCTCGTTAATATCTTGCTGTCCATCAACGTGTAACCCAAATCCCCACCACCAACATATGCGTCAGCACTGTATTACACAGCATCGTCTTCAGGCCCGCATACAGTCGTCCCTTAGGATTGTATTTCCATTACGTGACCGTTATCAGCTGTACGTCTTTTCTGCAATGCTGATGATTAATGTGTCCAGGACCCTACTGAATACGGTCTTTTGGCATATGTAGACCTTATTCTGTTTAGTTAGCTTACCCGATGTGTGGCTTCTGCAGCACTCCTACGATCCTCTGGATTCGGTCCATGGCCACACTCTGCTGGAAACTGCTTAGGCCTGTCAAAAGAAACATATGAGCAATAGTAAGGCAGATGCAAATAATATTATTCAACAGTAACGCCTCATACAAGACAAATAATCAACATGAGGCATTACTTCTACTACAACTCTTCGGGCGATCTTAGGCAGTGTTTTCACACCAAGAAAATAAACACGTACACGGTGCTAAATACTGTCATTACACGTTCAGTGCAGTTCTTTCTAGACAAAAACGTTAACAAAAAAACAACCAAAAGTTCATAGACACCTGACCATTAGACCCATATTTGCTTGTTGAACATGCCATTCCAGATTCGGTCCCCCATTTGCTAATGTGATCAGCTCCACTCTTCTGGGAATGCTTTCCGTTTGAATTAGGGGTGTGGCTGTGGGGATTTGCCCATTCAGTCACAAGAGCATTAATGAAGTCAGGCACAGATGTCTGGGGTGCAGTCGGCTTTCAGAACATCCCAGAGGTCTTCAGTTGGGTTGAGGTCAGGGGTCTGTTCAGGACACTCGAGTTCTTCCACACCAACTTTGGCAAATCACATCTTCATGGAGCTCACTTTGTGCACAAGTGCATCGTTATGCTAGAACAGGTTCAGGCCTCTTAGTTCCAGTAAAGAGACGTTGTAATGCTACAGCATACAACGACCTTCTATACAATTGTGTGCTTCCAACTCTGTGGCAACAGTTTGGGAAAGAACCACATATGGGTGTGATGGTCAGGTGTCCACAAACTTTTGGCCATACAGTGCATTTTGCCATAGTCACGAATAGAGATCAGGTCTCGTTATCAATCTTCGAGTCGATCGATCCCTGGCACAGAACTCCGTAAACGCTGGCTCATGCTTAATTCGTTTGAGCCATTCTGAACTTTAACACATTTTTTCATAATAAGTCATAAAGCTAATCAAACAAACGCTGTTGGCTACTCTACAAAAAGTCCAATTGCTTGGAAAAGATGGAGATCGACCAGGTGAAGGATATTAAGGATGCACAGTTTTATGGCAGAAGAACAGATTATAATAATAATGAATTTGTTGAAAAAAATAAGTACATATTTGGACAAGCAAACATTTGATCCTCTTTGAAAAAATGCTTATTAATAAAGGTGATACACCATCAAAAATGACATTTTATAGTAATTTACACAATTTCAATTAAAAAACAAAACAAAAAACAGATCAATCACATGGAAAATGTATGTACACCCCTACATTTATTACACCTTCAAATCCGTATAATTAGAATCAAGTGTTGAAGATTGGGTGCCAGTGATCAGAACCTGTTTAGGGAGTGCAGGTGGAACCGGTCCTATTTAAACCCCTCTCATATCTGGTGTCTGGTGTTCCTTTCGTTATTGAGGGGAGTAGTGTCATCATGCCGAGATCTAAAGAGCTCTGTCAGACCTTTAGAAAAAAAGGTTGTGGATGCCTAGGAGTCTGGCAATAGATTTAAAAAGATCTCCAAATTATTTATAAATACATCATTCCACTGTAAGGAAAATCATCTATAAATGGCGCAGATGTGCCAATTTGTCCAGGACTGGCCGTCCAAGCAAATTCAGCCCAAGAGCAGACCATCTGCTGCAAAAACAAGTCTCAAAGAGCCCCAAAATTCCATGACAGGATCTGCTAGTAAGTCTTGCAACTGTTGGTGTCAAAGTGCATGCGTCTACAATCAGAAAGAGATTGCACATATTTAGCCTGCATGTGCCAGGAAAAAGCCTTTGCAAGACTACAGTTTGCCGATGAGCATATACCAGGCCTTTTGGAATAATGTGCTCTGGACAGACGAATCAAAGATAGAGTTGTTTGGCCACGGTAACAGCAGACATGTTTGGCACAGATGAAACACAGGAGAAGCTTCAGGAGATGCACCACATACCAACTGTGAAGCACGGTGGTGGAAGTGTTATGGTTTGGGGTTGCTTTGCTGCCTCAGGGACTGGACAGCTTGCATTCAGTGATTCAACTATGAATTCTGCATCATATCAAAGAGTGCTTGAAGATAACAATCTGTCCTAAAGTTGAACCGAAAATGTACCTTATGTAAAAGAATAGTGATCACTAGCTAAATAAATAAATAAATAAATAAATAAAGACTCATCATCATTATCATCTTGTAACTGAAAGCATATTGCATGGAAAAGCGGTCAAAAAGTCCTACAAGCCTGGTGGTCAATTATGCAAAAATCCTACAAAAGTTATTTCTCCGAAAGGGGGCAATACTACTGTAGCTTCTGAGGCCAAGGGTGTACTTACTTTTTCCACAGAAGAATCTCACATCTATTTATATTTCTGTTGAATAAATGATTGAATAAATGATGACTTCATTAACAGACACTGATTCGAAGATGATCAAATGTTTGCTTGTCCAAATACATACAAAAAGGCAACAATTTCCATGGGGTGTACTTGTCCCGCCCCATCACATGACTGTATCTGCGTATAATGGGTGTAATGTGTTCCCTCACTGCAAGTGCAATATAAACAGGGGATTATCTTTACTTTTTTGGTCTATGGGCACATCAAGTCAAACTTAGCTCTAGTGAGTCCTTGTATTTGCGAGTATTTACAGTCTCTACTCGTTTATGTACTCTCTTTAACAGAAACGTCAGAATTATGATGTGCCCAAATTGATTCAGCACTCTAATTAAAAAGCGTTTTAGTTACATTTCTACTGCATCACTGTTCAGAACCTAACATAATAACTGGTTGAAACCCGATTTGTCGTTGTGTAAATATCAAACATCTAATAAGTGAATTTTTGAAAAAGATTTTTGCACAGTTCAAACCGAGACTCAGTCCAGAGAGATCTAAGCAGAAGAAATCCTGTCTGCACACCCACGCTCAACCGCCCACACACACAAAATGCAATGCTAATTACAGACCTCAACCATATCCCGAGACAGCACCACTCAACACATGAATGGCAAACAGACTATTAATTAACTCGCGTTCAGGTTACAGTACGAAAGAGAATTGTTTACATGTGGCTGTGTTACCTGCTGAACTCTGTTTTCCAATGTTACACAGCGTTCGTTGAAGGCTGAACGCTCACAGCAGCCAAATGTAGGGTCGAGGCCGGGCAACTCAAATTCATTAGCTAGCCAAATGGGCAACAGCCATATTAGGTTTGTCCCCGAAGTCTAATTAACTAGGCTACTAACAGGATTCAAATTAAAAGTGGGACGGTCCAATTACGTGCATAAATTTTTGTATTGAATGGAATTTGACCGATTGAATTCAACGGAATCCTTCATAGAATGGCATCATCCTCTTCCTGATGCGATCTATGGTGAGCGTGGCATATAATGGTTGTGAAGGCTTGTGCAATGTTGAATTTTCCCCCAGTTGCAAATTTTCTACTCTGAAATATCGCAATAAAACGTTGCAGGTTTAAGAAGAGTAGGGAGAGGCGAAATATCACCAGCTGTGCAGTTGGGAACTTCCGCAATTGCGCAAAAAAGAAAGAAAAAAAGATTGATATAATCCATCTAGTATAATCTATCTAGCTGATATAAGGAATAAACTAAAGAAGGAGGGGGGGGTTAAGATAAGTGAATACAATAGTGGTTTAAGATAAGGGAATCCTTTATTAATCCCTAGATGGAGAAATTAGAATGTTAGGTACTTTCAAATCTAAATACTTCCCCCCCCCCAGTACTGGTACTCTTCTAACCTTTTAGGTAGTTCAGTAAAATGAGTTAGCGATTGGATCTGGAAGGAGCTGCATCCGAAAATCTACTCTGCAAACCTGTGAGCAACAGGGTCTTATACTGACAAGCGGTGTTCACAGTTATCTGAACACACCCGGTGACCATGACCTGCACCTGTCTCTCTCTGCCAAGTCTTGCACTTTTCGCTGGTTTTCTAGTTTTTCCAGTTGTCGTGGTTTTCTAAGCAAAGACAGAAACGCAGCGCGAAAACTTTACACACGCGCACAAGTCACCTTTATCAAATCGTCCTTTCTTGAGTCCGTTCAAAAGTTCCAAAAGCGGCCGGACGAAACCCCGAAGCTCCATACACTGAGAGAGAGAGAGAGAGAGAGAGAGAGAGAGAGAGAGAGAGAGAGAGAGAGAGAGAGAGATACATGCATTAAGGGCAGACATACAAAACTAGCTATCATATTGGGTTTAAAACAGTAAGAAATCGAACCTATAATATATTGAACAAACAGGAATTATGACGCTTTTTTCAATCAGTGTGCCAGAGAAAAGCAGCATATTCTGGAAATGGTATACGACTGTGATTTCATTTCATCCACCACGATTTTATTTGGATTATGGAAAGTGGGTGATTGTAGAGTCTGTAACCAATGGTGGAGGACAAGTGGAGGACATTTTTTTAAATCTAATTTTTCCTCATTTTTTTTTTTATATATATATATATATATATATATATATATATATATAAAAAAATAATAAACATACACGTATGACTGCATACACAGTATGCCCAGCTGTAAGGCACTCTCCTGTGCACAGCCTTCTTTAAGTCATTCCATGGATTTTCTTTAGGATTTAGATCTGCACTCTGACTGCAAATTCCAAAACATTGATGTTCTTCTGAAGTCATTCCTTTGTTGACTGTGATTCATGACTCCATCTAGCTTGACTGAAGCCCCCGCCCCAGCGGATAAGAAGCAGCCTGACAGCTTGACGCTTCCGCCACCATGCTGCACCGTATATATTGGGTGATGAGCAGTCTTGTTTTTGCACCAAACATCTCCTTTAGAATTATGCCCAAAATGTTCTACTGTGGTGAGAGCGGGATACCATCTAGCCACCCTACCCTATAAGCCAGGACATGTGAAGAGCACAAGGGGCGTGATCAGTACTTGCCACTTCCTGCAGCTCCTTTAACATCACCGTACATCTCTTTTGTACAGCTCAATCCCTGATACGTTTTTATCTGAATCTTTAATCAGTTTTGTTCTTGGTAATGCCTCGGTGGTGCCCGATTTTCTCCACATGTTGGCCTTCACGCTGTTCAGTGGCACATCTAATGTTTTGTACATTCTTTTATACCCTTTCTTGAGCGACACCTTTTGACAATGAGATCAGGTACATACTTTTGAAGCTCTTTAAGAACCATGGCTTCAGCACTTGGATGAAATCAAGATGATGATGATGTCAGGAGAAGTTTGAATGCAAGTGTTTGATTCTGAGAACAGTCACAGGCGCCATTATAAAAGGGTGTGCACACTTATGCATGTCCCCCCACTAAACACTTCCATTTGGTTTTCACTCGGATTTTGTTTTCTGCTGCATCACATTAAAAGGTGGAAAAAGATCTGGCATGATTTACAGTATTGCAAAAACCTGCAATTTTAACAGGGGTGTGTATACTTTATGTCTACTTATGATGCAATAAATAAATCAATCATACTTTTGTTACCTCTACGTTGGATTACTGTTGGATTCCAGTAGGTGCATAAACAAGCTCGAGTTAGTCGAGAGTGCTGCAGAATCCTTTCTAGAGCCACGTCATGTCTAACGGTCTATAAAGCACTGACTCGCAGTACCCGGGTAAACGTTCGGTCTTCTATGATCAACCATGCCTGCTTCGATCGAAGCTCGCCCTGCTGCCTGTGTTACCTTCTGGCTCTTCCTTTTAGTTATGTGCTCATTGCTAGTCAAGTCCCTTCTTGCACTTTGAGCATAACAAACAACCTCTTAAACCAATGTAGGAGAAAATCATACCTAATAACATGGTCTCACTCTTTCAACCTCTCTCTGGTGATCAACATTACTCCTGCTGCCTGATGAGATGCCAGTGACCCTGCCTCCTTCTGCAACTGGACCTGCCTGATCCACCCTCTACGTCTGCTTGAAGCTTCCTTCACCTGAATCACTAGCTGCTTCTGAGGAGATCCTTACACGGACAGCCTAAAGACTGTCATGAGACTAAACTGGATCGTACTCTAATGACTTCTGGGAAAGGTGTCCGACTGTGATAGCCTAAAGATCGCACTTCCAAACCCAGTCTCATTCATTACCCAGTGGATAACTTCACTCGGATAATATAGATGCGAGACCCTGATGCTCATACTGAAGTACCTTTTAAACTCACTCAGTATTGTTTGACTTTAGAGTAACGACTCATAAGACACACTTTCCGGTGTCACCCAGAAGAGGATGGGTTCCCTTTCGAGTCTGGTTCCTCTCAAGGTTTCTTCCTCGTGCCTGCTCAGGGAGTTGCTCCTTGCCACTGGTCACCTCTGGCTTGCTCATTAGGGATCTAAACCTATATACACATTTCCATAAGGCTGCCTTGTGATCATGTCCATTGTTAAAAATGCGCTCTCTCTCGCTCACTTTTTCTCACTACTTAATTATATACACACTCAAATAACTGAATTGAACAGATATGAATATACTGTATGCATTTTATAAATAAATAAATAAAAAGTTATACATCCGCACTTTCTGGGCAAACTGCAAGTCTCCCTGCGTGCTTCCGACTGTCTTGTTCTCCTTCTCTTGCTCGCTCTCTGTGCTGCTCCATCCCAGTCCCGAGGAAGAGGACGACAAGGTAGATCTACTGTGACCTCCGGTGACTTCGGACCTCTCGTCCTCGGACAGGAAGACCTCAGAGTCGTCGTCGCCAAAGTTTAGACAATCGGGCGACGCCCGAGAGGACGTGCTTTCTACTGACTGCATGGCTGTGGGATGGAGAGAGTTGAAAAGGGGAAACAGAGAGACATGGAGGGGGGAGAGAGACAAGATTTGAAAACATAATAATAATCACTTAAGGTCATTTAGTAGAAAAAAAATAACTTTACACCACAAACAACCAATAAAAAAAAAAAAAAAAAAAAAAAAAAAAGATGTACATTGACAGTTGCAGGTTGCATTCAGCATCAGATCAAAGGGGGTATTGCACCGTGGTTGAACCTCTCCGAGAAATGAAGTGTGTGTGTGTGTGTGAATTGCAGTGAGGGGGCTCTTTAGAGCCCTCCAGCACAAACACACATGCGCACATGCACATACACGCACGTGCAAACACGCACACACAGTCTACTCCCATCCCCCCACCCCGATTTGCACTCTCTCCGTTGCCTCATGAGGCCAAATTACACTGTGTCTGTGGCTCATATGTGTCTACAAAACAAGAACCAACTCGGTCAGTGCCAGGGGAACGTCAGTTTCTTGCGATGTATGGAACGAGCGCACATGATGTGGAACTCAAAAATCCGAGCCAAGGCTTTGCGGCAGGTAGCACGGGTAAATGTGATCACGTGCCGTAAAAGAAATAAACCGAACCGGCAAGGAATAAAAGGACCGGCCATTTCCAACGAAGGTTCCTTCATTTCTTGAATCGCTTCAGATTCCAGACATTTTGGAATGTCGCCATGCTAACGACATCTTCGGTCTCGTACCCGGTAAAAAACTCAAGTCAACAAGTCATTCTATTTCTCAGTAAATTAGTGTCAATTGCTCACACAAAAAGGTCCTCTCTAAAAGGTTTGAGGAATTGTGGATGTCAATCTTCTCAAGATGTTACCTCTAGCTAGCGTTCACACCGAGCCTTTTGGTTTCAGCCCTTCTGACTCTCCTATACCCATCAGCTTAATCAGGAGAGCTCTCCATCAGCACTATTACCTTTGCAAACCAACAGCACACCCAATGGCTACCACCATGACAGGAAAAGAAAGCCTTCTGACCACAGCTTCTTGTAGCTGTGTCTCCGATGGAAAACTTGAACATGGACAATGCAGACTCAATACCCCTGAGAACAACTAGTACAAGGGAAAAATCCTTTTGGACATGGGAATTCCCAAAAGGTTCTCTCAGGTATACCAGGTAAATATGGATGGCGGTCTGTACGAGAAATCCAACAGGCTCAATTCTGATCATCACAAAATCGATAATCAACCATTGGCCCAGAGCGCTCTGGTACAAAGTATGCTTATAAGCTTAAGCAAAGCGTTTGTTATTGACAATCAATAGCTTCGATTATCCATGGTTTGGACAGAAGTCTGATAACATTTCAGCTTTCTTTCCTGAGACTTGAAATCTCACAGAGGTGACTGTCTTGACCGCTAGATGTCTAAACCAGAGGCCTTTCTCCTGCAGAAACTCCAAAGTAGAAGAGAGACCACCCCCAAACAAGAAGTTTGGTACCAGGACCGACGGCCAATTATATCCGGTCTTTACCCTTCACTGGTCTAGTCCAGCGGTCACCGAGCCCGTTCCGGGAGATCTACCTTTCTGCAGGTTTCATCTTTAGGAAGGTAGATCTCGAGGAACCACTGGTATAGTCCATCCATCACATCCCTATAGGCCGATTGACATTTCACCAGATTCCCACCCTGAATTTTAGAGGTTGTTACCCCACAGGATGTCTCCATGTCACTATTTTGGGCTAAGCCAGACTTAGTTACATGGATGGCCTGGTCACCAGACCTTGCTCCACTGGTGGGTCCAAGATCACGCTCAACCAGATGCACTATACGACCAAAAAGAAGTCACTTCAGATTTGATTTCAAGATTGTTTCGGTAGCCAGTTCCACTGAAGTGTAGCTAAACATGTATTTGTATCATCAATCACACGCGTCTTCGTCGGGTTTAAAGCCAAGAAGAAAGACGGGGTGTAGCAATTCTAAAATCCTTCACTAGTTCCCGGTCAAATGTAACACTGCGTTGCGAGTAGTTAAGTGCATAAAAACAGACCAAGGAAAAACAAACAAGTATATGAATTCCTGGGGAGGGAACAACTGCGTAGCCGTAGTTCGTATTTCTTCCTGATAACGTTTTTGATGTAGCGCATCCACAAAGACGTTCGTGGAGGTTTCGAATACGAGACCTGCCTAATTTTGTTTTAAAAAGGTCTCGTACGATAGATTGCCATGCATCCGAGGTAAAAAAAACCTTACCGTACTCATAATTTACATTGCAGCATTTAATGACTCCTTAAATGATCCGTTCTAAGCTCCTCCTTTCAGAGAGCATACTCTTCTCTGATTGGTCAGACGTCAGAGTCTGTTGTGATATGTCTACGGCTGTCAGCGTGTGCCGAAAAGGAAACACCCACTACCGTGACGAGTTTCAGATCAGCCTGTTCGCGAGCAGCCGATGAAGACCAGAGGCGAGGGTTTGTTTATTTTTGTTACAAACCTACGTAGGTTAGTACGGGAAGTAAGTCTGGAATCACTATCGACTCGTTTCAGCTGTTCAGAATCAGTTCCTTCTTTTGGGAGTCAATAACTCAGTTTGTCGCGCACTTTGATTTTCGAAACCTTGCAGACGTTTTTTTTTTTCTCCTCCGTTCGGGAACGGCTCTAGAACACGCCACATGATAAGGGAATATCTGGGGGGGGCGTAACAGGTGCGCGTTAACGAATCGATACAGCGGTGATCATCCCACAGTCAGACGTGTTACGCCTCGGCCAATGTGCGTTCGGATTTTTAATATGTAGCATGTATACACGTTAAAAGTCAGGAAGAAGTCGAGTGCATTCGCTTCCTTTGGTTTGTGAATCTACCGTAATTTCCGGACTATAAGCCGCTACTTTTTCCACACGCTTTGAACACTGCGGCTTAAACAACGATGCGGCAAATTTATGGATTTTTACGGGCTAACGAGCTTCATGCTGCCTGTTACACCACGGCCAGCAGAGGGCACTGTAGCACGGCTCCTGACTGGTCACGTGACTTTGTTTTGGTTCGCTCGCTTCCTGCTTGAGCATTTAGTTTAGTTTAAGTGTCTTTAATGTGCCCCAGTTGTCCATGGTTTGGTTTGATTATGTTTACTATTGAAACCCCTCGGTTACTGTGCACATCGCTCAGTATTATAGTTGGTAAAGGTTAGATAGGTGATGTCGTTTGTATCGTTTGTTTCCGTGCCTTGATTCATGATCTCGTTTTATGCCACAATTCCAGTTCCTCGTTTTCCGGTGAAGACCGAGTTTTCTTTGTTTACTGAGTTACGTGTTTAATAAAGACTTCGATCTGCACCTGCATCCGCCTCCAGTCCCGTCTCGTAACACCGCCAAAACATTTAGCCTCGTCACATCGGCCCAATGAAATAACCGAACAGGTCACAGTGGACCAATGAAACTGTTCGAATGAAATCAAACGCGCTCACACTAAAAAGAAATGCATATGATGCCGCTTTGAAGTTAAAGGCGATCGATGTGGCTGTCGAAGAAGGAAATCGAGCTTCTGCATGTAAGCTTGGCATCAATGAATCGATGGTGAGACGGTGGAGACGGCAGCGTGAAGAACTGACTCTGAAACTGAAGCTGTCAGAGGCGGTGTGTGACGAAGTACCGCTAATTCTGAGGCTGTTCAATTCGGACTCTGAAGAAGACAACGTTAGTGGTTTTAGTGCGCAGGAGGAAGATGAAGATAACGATCAGTGACTTTTCCTGGTAGGCAAGTGTATCTTTAAAAAAAATTTAACCAGCCATGTTACAGGCACTGTTCGGAATAAAAGCATTTACGGTACGTATTTAATTAAAAGTTTAAAAAATCTTTCTGTGTCAATATCTCATGTTACAACGTGGACACCTGCGGCTTATAGACAGGTGCAGCCTATATATGTACAACATTTTTTTTTTGCTTTTTAAAAGAAGTGGGTGCGGCTTATATTCAGGTGCGCTCAATTACGGTACTTGTCTACTTCATAGCTCAGATATGAAATCTGCTCGGCTCAGGGTCTAACGCCTGGTTACTCGGACGACGCAAGTCTCGGATTCTCAATACTGAGGCGCTGGGGTATTGGTTTAAATAAACAAACACCGAAATATGTACGCCAGTAGACGCCTCAGTGTCTCGACGTCAAATCTTACGGTGTCATGCGGCACCATCATAAAATACTATTCACTTTGCTTAGTCCAAAGTGAAAGAACTACTGTTGTTGTTGTTGTTATTGTGCAACCTCCAAATGTGTCCCCCTGATACAATGCAACACAGCACACTTGTCCTTCGTTTTGGAAACAGGATATGGCGTGGACAGCTCTCAATGTAACAGAACAGTAACGGGAAACGAAGTCGCCCTGCTAAACAGCTCCCGGAACACCGGAAGTTGCCTGAAAGATTCCCTGGGAGCGGAAGAAGAAAAAGTCAAGCCGATTCAGCAGGAAGGGGAATACAAGAAAACGGTTTAACAGCTCAACCTGTCCATGTGGACACCGCACTGCAATGGAAAGAGCAAACTCGTCCACAAGTACGCATGTAAAATAAAAGAATGAATGAATGAATGAATAAATAAATAAATAAATACGGAGTGAAATCAAACAGAGGACAAAAGCGACTGTTACTTACATGTTTATCTCTCGCGCGTCTCTCTATTCCGCGCGAACGGCGATATCCGTTAATTAATCTTCAGGAGTAAAAGAATGCAATATTCTCGCCGCAAACCCAACTTGTCCGTTCAGGCTTTGAGGCTCAACCAGCGGGATTATAACTCGTGTTTCCTCCAGCACGCTCACGCCCTCTCCCTCTCTCTCTCTCTCTCTCTCCTTATTCTCTTCTCTCAACGTCAGCATGTGCTCGGATACACGTGCCGAATTTAGTCCCGGCCACGCGCGACCAATCACCACCCGCTCTCCGGATGCAAACGCCTCGCATTGCTGGAACGACTAGCCAGTAATCGAGCAGCTCGGCTGTGATTGGCCGGTGCGCCCCAACACCACGTTTCGACCACGCCCACACGTGTTTGACGTGTGCTGAGAGCCCACACTCCTGGTGTCGCCGATGACTGTACACACTGCAGGCTGCAGGTTTAGATCCTGCATTGAAAGGTTTAGAGGCTTTTGGGATGTGCTTGTCTGGAGCACAAGGGGGTTTTGGGTTGTTGTTTTTTTTTTTATCTATTTAATTAATTTTTATAAAATTATTTGACAGAAGAGTTTTGTTCTTTTTTGCGAGATTAATTGTACAGAAATCTAGCCAGCTGATAGATAGATAACTAGATAGATAGACAGACAAACTCTCTCTCTCTCTCTATATATATATATATCTAATATGGCTAACCATAGCTCGATAGATAGATAGATAGATAGATAGATAGATAGATAGATAGATAGATAGATAAACAGAAATACAGACAGATAGATAGACAGACAGATAGGTAGACAGATAGAGAAGATAGACAGACATACAGACAGGTAGATAGACAGATAGGTAGACAGAGATAGACAGACAGACAGACAGACAGATAGATAGATAGATAGATAGATAGATAGATAGATAGATAGATAGATAGACAGATGGCTAGACACATAGATAGATAGATAGATAGATAGATAGATAGATAGATAGATAGATAGATAGATAGATAGATAGACAGAGATAGACAGACAGATATATAGACAGACAGACAGAGATAGACAGACAGATAGATAGACAGACAGACAGACAGATAGACAGACAGACAGACAGACAGATAGATAGATAGATAGATAGACAGATAGATAGATAGACAGACAGACAGATAAATAGAAAACTAAATAAGCACACATTTGTCACATGTCGATCTGAGGCAATGTTAAAACTTTTTCTATGGACTCTTTAAAATGGTATGTTTTTTACAAGTATAGGAATCCTTTTACATATTCCAAATCGCACCTTTACGTACAAGACAGTCATTTTTGCTACACCTTCCCTAATGACAGCTTCATTCTCAGAAGGTTGAATAAAGGTTAGTTATACAATCTGTCATGTGTACTAAACAAGTGAGGACCAATGAATAAAGCCTTCTAACAGTAGATATGTCCTATGTGTTTCCTTATTATATTACTGTAACTACAAAAGCATTGGACTGGATGGCGGAATCCGAAAAAGCGACACTATCAGTCTATCATTTTATACCCGATATAGTGCATGTGTTTAGGGAACGTGGGGTTCGGGATTCGGCCCATGTCACCTGGACACAGATCACGTTGCACATTTTTCATTATGTAGGAAGTCATATTGACTAGCTCTATCCTACTCCTCTCTCTCTCTCTCTCTCTCTCTCTCTCACACACACACACACACACACACTCCATTCCACTACCAAAATAAACATTTATTTACTTTACACACAATTTACTCGTTATCACTGTAGCCAGATTGACTCATGTGACACCTGGTTAATCATACATTTGACGTATATCTAAATGAACTGACACATATAATCCCTGAAATAATATGGATAATCTAATATTTTGAATAAATCATATCTACCGTTGGTGGACAAAAAAATAAATAAAATAAATCGTGGCCACTTTATTCCCAATCTGGCAACACTGCGTTTATCTTTACACGTGTACTCGCGCTGCAGCCCCAGAGATTTGTGAATGAACCGCGTAGCCACGCCCTCTACCGAAGAGCACGACCAATGGCGATAGAGGAAAGCGAGCTAGCCACGCCCCCGTTGCGCCAACGCGCAGCCAGTTCCGGGTAGGACAGGTGTTACGTAACGGCTCGCACGTTTCGACTGAGTGTGTACATCGTGCTGTCCAGACGAAAACGAGGCCGGCTGCGAGACCGTAGAGTAAACAAACGATGTCATGTTTGCACCAATCTGCTAATCTGACTAACTACAGCGCTTAGCTTAGCACACATCGCTAACGGGCTGCTAACACTTAGGCGTCACGTGCTTGGCACAGCAGCAGAGTTGTATAGTTCACCCGGGCGATGCTGGCAAAATTCCATTAAAGCCCCACTGAACTGCAAAATAAAACAATATGTAATGTGTATGTTTTTATCATTATAAAAGTGTCTAAATCTACACAACCCTGTGTTCACACTGGCAAATAAGACAGAAATGTAGTGTTAAATGTAGTTTTAACATACACTAGGCTATATGGCTATATCACAACCATTTGTCCATCCTTTACTGTTATAATATGCTCCAGATTTTTGGGGAGGCTCTAGATGGCGCTAGGTTTTGGGGGCGTGGCTGTGGGGATTTGTGCTCATTCATACATAAGGGAGGTCAGGCACTGATGTTGGTTGAGGAGGCCTGGCATGCTCCAGTCCTTTGGGGAGGCTCTAGATGGCGCTAGGTTTTGTGGGCGTGGCTGTGAGGATTTGTGCTCATTATACATAAAGGGGTCAGGCGCACTGATGTTGGTTGAGGAGGCCTGGCATGCTCCAGTCCTTTGGGAGGCTCTAGATGGCGCTAGGTTTTGGGGGCGTGGCTGTGAGGATTTGTGCTCATTCATACATAAGGGAGGTCAGGCACTGATGTTGGTTGAGGAGGCCTGGCATGCTCCAGTCCTTTGGGGAGGCTCTAGATGGCGCTAGGTTTTGGGGGCGTGGCTGTGGGGATTTGTGCTCATTCATACATAAGGGAGGTCAGCCACTGATGTTGGTTGAGGAGGCCTGGCATGCGGTCTGTGTCGAGGGGCTTTGAGGTCAGGGCTCTGTGCAGGACACTCGAGTTCTGCAACTCCATCCTTGGCAAACCATAGCTTTTTGGAGTTCACTTTGTGCACAGGCTACAGCAGACAAAGTGTCTATCTAATGAGGACAACAATCAAATATTTCATCCAGCCATTCTCTATACTGCTTATCCTACAGGGTTGTGGAAAAACCTGGAGCCTATTGCAGGGAGCATCGGATACACCGCAGGGTACACCCTGGACAGGGTGCCAATCCATTGCATCGCACATTCACACACCCATTCATACACTATAGACACTATGGACATGCCAATCAGTCTACCATGCATGTCTTTGCACTGGAGGAGGAAACTGGAGCACCCGGAGAACATGTAAACTCCACACACACAGGGCAGCGGCGGGAATCGGACCGCCGACCCTGGTGGTGTTTGGCGAACATGCTAAACACTAAGCCACCATGTTCCCTATAAATATCAAGATCTACTGTATGTCCACCATCCAACACCATCCACCACCCGATTCTCTTCTTCCAAACCGTCTCTCAATCCTTTTGTTTCCCTCCAACCTCTTCATCTTCAGCCTCACTTCTTTCCCTACAAGTCTGCTTTTCTCAGCCCTTTGAGAAGATGTCTGTCCATTCTAACGTGGCTGAGAACAGCGGGCGGAGTGCTGAAGTGTTGGGTGGGCTTGTGTTTCAAACAAGCTTCAGCTTCACCACTTTTCCCCGAGGACTCTCTTTCATGGACCCAGAGCAGTCCTCTGTCCATTCTAAAGTGGCAAAGAGCAGCATGGTGTATATGCACTGTGGTGTGTCATCTCTCCAGCTCCTCCTTCACTGAACTGGAGGTGGTTTATGAAAAGTGGGTGTACCTGGATGGTCCAGATGAGGTCATGTACATGGAGTTGTGGGATTATGGCACATGAAGAGTGGAGTAGGACACGTTACTGATTAATGCTTTCCAGCTACTCTCAGAAATGATCTTTACATCATAAATTCACTAAATGCAGTGCTGGGAAAAAGTATTTGATTTCTTCTGTTTTTGTGTAGATCTTATACTAAATAGCTTTACATCGTCAAACGAAATATAACATAAAACATAAAAAGGAAATCTGAGTAAACACACAATACAGTTTTTTTTATTGAAGGAAGAAAGGTTATCCAACACCTATCACCCATGTGAAAAACTAATTGCCCCCTTCAACTTAAATTCTGATTGTGCCACATTTAGTAGAAATAACTACAACCAGAATCTTCTGATAACTGGAGATCAGTCTTTCACAGCACTGTGGTGGAATTTTGGCCCACTCTTCTTTGCAGAACTGCTTTAGTTCAGCCACATTGGAGGGTCTGAACTTTAATTAGTCCACTCCAAAACATTAATTTAGCTTTTTTTGAGCCATTTAGAGGTGGACATACTCCTATGCTTTGGATCATTGTCTGGCTGCATAATCCAAGTTACGCTTGAGTTTCTACTCACAGACTGAAGACCAGACATTCTCCTTTAGGATTTTCTGGTAGAGAGCAGAATTCATGTTTCCCTCAATTATTGCAAGTCATTCAGGCCCTGAAGCAGGAAAGCATCCCCACACCATCACACTTCCTCCACCATGCTTCACTGTAGGTATGATGTTCTTTTTGTGGAATTCTGTGTTTGGAACACAGGAGTCTGGTTACATCTTTCGTAAACCAATCGGTTCCACTTTCAACTCATCAGTCCACAGAACATTCTCCCAAAAGGTTTGCGGATCATCAAGGTATGTTTTGGCAAAATTCAGATGAGCCTTAATGTTCTCTTGGGTTAGCAGTGGTTTTCACCACACCACTCTTCCAATTTTCCCCAGTGTCTTTCTGATAGTGGAGTCATGAACAGTGACCTTTACTGATGCCTTTACTGAGAAGCCTGTAGGTCCTTTGATGTTGTCCTTGGCTCTTTTGTGACTTCCTGGATGAGTAGTTGATGTGCTCTTGGAGGAATTTTGGAAGGTCGGTCACTTCTGCTGGGAATGTTCACTACAGTGCAGAGTTTTTCCATTTGGAGATAAAGGCTCTCACTGTGGTTCTTTGGAGTCTCGGAGCCTTTGTAAATAGCTTTGTAACCCTTCCCAGACTGATGTATTTCAATCACATTCTTCTTCATAATTTTGCCATAGTGTGTTACTGGGTAAGATCTTCCTGCTGTTGAAAGAGTTCTGTTTAAGTGTTGATTTGATTGAACAGGGTTTGCAGTAATCAGGCCTGGTTGTGTCTAGTCCAGCTGAACCCCATTATGAATGCAGTTTCATACAGTAGATTTGTGGAATTAATAATTATGGGAGCAAATACATTTTCACACAGGCTCAGTTTGTATTGGATAACTTTTTTTGCTTGAATAATTAACATTATCCTTTTAAAACTTTAAAAACTAGTATTGAGTCCCATCATTGGCCATTCCAAAGTGACATCTTTGTAAAATAATTATTAACTAAAAAGAATTATTAACATATCCTCTTGTGGGAGGTATGGTGAGTTTAGTGGTTAGCGCTATCGCATCGCACATCCAGGGTTTGGGGTTCGACTCCCGCCTCTGCCCTGTGTGGCTGAATTTGCACATTGCACCCGTGCACGTATCCTTCGGGTATACCAGTTTATTCCTGCAGTCCAAATATGTGCATTGCGGTCTGATTGGCAAATCTAAATTGTCTATAGTGTAGTGTGTGTGAAAGATCATGCCAAATGATGGGTTTTGCACCCCATCCAGAGTGTCCCCTGCCTTATGCCCCATATCCCCTGGGATAGGCTCCAGGCTGGATGGATATCCTTTTGTGTTTCATTTGAAATACATCTTAAATGAGCTGGACAATGCTATTTAAAAAAAAAAAAAAAAACAACCGATATCAGTTTTAATCTTGGTCAGAACAGCTCCCTCCGGTGGCGAGGATAATACAATGAGTTTTGTCTAAATTGCCTAAATGACCACTAGGTGCTGGTGTTTTCCACAAAAGATGA
Organism: Ameiurus melas; assembly: GCA_012411365.1. Lineage (NCBI taxonomy): Eukaryota > Metazoa > Chordata > Actinopteri > Siluriformes > Ictaluridae > Ameiurus > Ameiurus melas. Next base: position 4,027,166 of record CM022757.1, on the reverse strand, counting down.
GGATCAGGATACAAGTACAAAAGTGTTTAATGTCACGGAAATTCATTTAAGGCATAAACAAATCACAAAAGTCGTATGTGTGGAGAGACGATATTACATTAGAGCATCCAGTACAAGCGTTCTCACTCACATGCTCGCTATCATCACACTCACCAAAAGACATTCACTCACAGAGCTGGAATTTTATTTTCACATCATCATTACAAAATGTCGAAAGGTGGCTTGTATAGAAATATACACCTAAGCGTCTTACGTGACGGGGCAGGACAGGTCTGGGGTCAGGGTGTGGGATTTGATAGAGGAGGAATACATTAGTGCAGGGAAGGCAGTGGTTCAGATCTCGCTCTCATACGTGTGCAGATATGTCTTTAGCGAGAGAATCTCTGTGTAGCTTTGGCTGGTGCGCCGGTAGAAGTCGAGCCCTGTTAGAATCTCAACATCCCGGACTCGTGCCGTGTGCGTCTTCATCAGCTCCTCCACCCACTTGGATTCATCCTCCGAACTCTGCCGGAGAAACAAAAAAAAATGTCCACTTGAAAGAAATAAATCTACTCTCATGCAAGCTCAAGGGATCATGCAGCTTCGATGATGATAAGTGATAGGCCAGTCAGCTCGGTCATGTCCAAATAATTAACACGATAATAATTATGACATCACAGCATTCCTTACGACGACCCTGCTATAAACTGAACATTAACTGTTGACCTGTAAACATCTGCTTGATGTTTTGCATTGGGCTGCTGCCACATGATTGGCTTATTTTGTGGGCGGCTGTGGCTTAGGTAGTCGAGCGGGTGGTCCACTAATCGTAGGGTCCGTGGTTCGATTCCTGGCCCACGTGACTCCACATGCTGAAGTGTCCTTGGGCAAGAAGCTGAACCCCAAGTTGCTCCCGATGGCAAGTTAGCGCCTTGCATGGCCGCTCTGCTACTATTTGTGTGAATGGGTGAAGGAGAACCAGTAGAACCGCCAAGGTTGAAAAGTGCGGACCATTTACCTGGTTCTGGTAAATGGTGGTCATTTCATAGTGTTCCTGATAACATGTTTCAGGTGCAAGTTGACCTTCAACTTCAACCTGACACTCTTATTAAATGGAAGATTCATTTTCGTTTTCATTTCCTGTGATGAAGATTGGCAGCTCCTGGCAAAATTGAACTATGAGAATAAACATTAGTAGAGGTGGTAAGTAACTAGCAATAGGGAGTATTGGTATTGGTACAGTATTGGGGTATTGGTATTGGTACAGTATTGGGGTATTGATATTGATACAGTATTGGGGTATTGGTATTGGTACAGTATTGGGGTATTGGTATTGGTATTGATACAGTATTGGGGTATTGGTATTGGTATTGATACATTATTGAGGGTATTGGTATTGGTATTGATACATTATTGAGGGTATTGGTATTGATACAGTATTGGGGTATTTGTATTAATACAGTATTGGGGTATTGAAATTGATATTGATACAGTATTGGGGTATTGATATTGATACAGTATTGGGGTATTGATATTGATACAGTATTGGGGTATTTGTATTGATATTGATACAGTATTGGGGTATTTGTATTGATACAGTATTGGGGTATTGGTATTGATTTAGTATTGGTAGAGAGGGAAAGTAACTAGCAAAGAAAAGATACTGTACAGAAGCGAACAGAAGGGACAGGTCTGTCTTACGTTGCAGCTCTCATCGTTATCCGCTCTATGAGGCAGGATGAAGGCGAACGCGCTGAGGGGACCGGTGCACGAGTCCACAGTCTGCGTGTAGTCCAGGCAGCTGGTCGCCACAATGAAGAAATGAGTCGGGATGGGCAAGGCGTTGCTCGCATACCTACAAACAGACACACAGCAATTCAAACTCCCTTTTGCAATATCGCTGGCAGTATTAAAGATGAACCTGGTGACGTCCCTTACTTCCACTCCCACGCGTTTGTTCAAACATACGTGCAACCAGGAAACTCTAAAAGCATGGAAAGAGCTTTTATGGCTCTATTTCCATTAATTATAGATACAATGGGGATTTTTCCCCCGTATTGGGCAGTTTATGCCACTTAACATCCAAATAAATGACAAGGACGTCCGTGCCCCTTACACGGGGTGCTTGATTTAGATATTTTTGGGGTTATTTTTCCAATGGTTTTGTTAGCATTTATTGGATTTATTTTGGTTTAGAAAAAAAAAAAAACTAATAGAATAATCTAATAATAATAATCTGATAGACATTGGCAACAATTCATCCAATGCATTCAGAGTGATAGTGCTGATTAACCCCAAATTTTGGTGATATAAAATCAGATAACTCACATTATTAATCTGCATGTAAATGGAATGTCTCTGGACTGACACGATGAGCTTAGCCTGGCTGGTTTTGTAGTGTGTATATCTTTCAGGGTATTAGAACAGGGTAGGGTGATATTACACCGCAAACCATTCCTTAACAGTATATGCTAAGCAAAAAAGTCCAAAGGTTATCAGACTTAAAAACCTCCGCCGCAATGCAAACGTTCACAATTCTCTTACTTCTCTTCAGTGTCCCGAAGGCCGTCAAAGTCATAGTCGAAGACGGGCCCGACAACCACGTTAAGGCCATTCCTCTCACTGGCATACTTCTTTATCAGAGTCTTCTGGAAATACACCCACACGCCTAGAGAGACCGACGGACAAACAGAGAGACGGAGGCATATTTAGACGCGCATGCAATCGAAGTAAAACAGCGGCCGTTTTGCCTCACTGTAATCAGTCAATTATTTCACATGTCAACAGGAGAGGGAAGATGGCATTTCACGGAGAGATAAAAAAAAAGAGCGAGAGAGAGAGAGAGAGAGCGAGAGCGAGAGAAAGAGAGTTAGAGAGAGAGACGGCTCTGCAGGTGGCAGCTCTTCAAAGGGGAACTTCAGCGCTCCCTGTTCCAGCCCAGCTAATAGAAAGCAGACACATAACTCCATCTGTGCAGCCTTTTATACACTCGTGTCCTTCTCCTTCTTGAAAATATGGTGCACGAGGAATCCATTTGATCGCCCAAACAACTGTTGAATTCTACAGTGTAGATTGTTTCCCCAATTTATCCCAAGTAATAACCTGAAATATCTAGAACAGTTTAAAAACACAGAGGTATTTGCGCAGGGAAGTCCTTTACTAGTGTTTTCAACCAAACGGGCGGATATTCCATGATATTTTTGTGCGAGCTTCACTGTTTTGTTAAACAGTGAAGTTAAGTATTTGACACGATGTTGTTTTAGCTGATGCATATCTCTCGGTTAGCATCCATGTGTGCGGAGTGTGTGTGTGTGTTAACCGATTCATTTCCTCTAGGGGGTGATGTGTGTGAGCACTACATCTGAAACAGAGGCACCACTCATACAAGGGGTCATTTCTAAGCTGAGCTCATACCATAGCCCACACACACACACACAGCTTGTTCTTTAACCACCCACCCCACCTGGAGAATTCACCTTAGAACAACGACTGACTAGGTGGAAGGGACAATATGTGCTGATCATTTGAACCAGACTTTGTTCTCTGAGCAGCTAACCACACTCTGGCCAACGAGGCATGTACTTTCACATTCAGCTCGAACGGCTGTTTGGATGTCTGATGTTTTCCCGATGCTAGCTTCTATTCTTGTTTACTCTAGTGCTTAGCGTTGAAAGTAACTTAAAGTGCTGTTATAATAACCTCCACTCTTCTGGGAAGGATTTATGCTACATTTCGGTGCGTGGCTGTGTGGATCTGTCCATTCAGGCTCAAGAACATTAGCGGAGTCGGGCAGTGGGGTTGGGCGAGGACGCCTGGGGTTCAGTTCATCCCAAAAGTGTTCAGTGGTTGAGGTTGAGGTGCAGGACACTCTAGTTCTTCCACTCCAACCTTGGTAAACCATGTGTTCGTGGACCTCGCTTTGTGCAGTGTCACGCTGTTTGTGCGCTTTAGGTCGAGTACAGTAAAATCTTAATGCTATAGCATTTTAGACAATTGTGTGCTTAGAACTTTAGGGAAGGCCCACAAATGGGTGTGATAGTCAGGTGTCCAAATACATTTTGCCATACAGTGTATTCTTGCCTTGGACTATTCAATCGGTAGTCCATTATCAATTACGAGTGAACTACACAGTGTCTAAATGGTAAATGGTCTGCACTTATATAGCAGAACCTTAGCAATTCTACAATTCTTTCAATTCAATTCGATTTTATTTGTATAGCGCTTATTACAATAGACATTGTCTCAAAGCAGCTTTACAGAAATATCTACACGGTATACAGATATTAAAGGTGTGACGGTACCCCTGAAGATGAAGACCAGATCACATTTTATGACAAATTTATTCAGAAAACCATGAAATTCCAAAGGGTTCACATACTTTTTCTTGCCACTGTATAGTAAAAGGTATGTAGTCAGGACAGTGAGGAATAGTCTGGAGCAACTGTCAAGGCCTGGAAGTTTAAAGACAGAAAATCATGAGTAAAAACCATCAGTTTCCAGACAGAATGGAGTGACAAATAGTTTGACTCGCGTTACCCAATGGTAAATACCCACATCCCTGCAGCTCATCCATCCGCTGTACACAACTCAATCATTTGTTTTTTTAATTCTGTTGAAATACTAATTACCTCTTTTGTGACTACTAGATGTTCTTGTTTTTATGCCATGAAATATAAAAAGATAAATAGGCCTCAGAGTTTTGTTAAAGAACATACCCCTCAAAAAAACCAAAAAAACAGCAGAACGAAGACGAAGGAGCAACCAAGCCAAGCAAACGAGTCTGGGAAAACAGTTCCAAAGCACCTTCTGACCTCTTTCATGAAAACACCTCTGTTATCAAACTAGGCTTACGATTGGAATACTTACGTTTGAATGCTGCGTATATCGGCACTGTGTTGGTGATCAACAGGGCCTCGTATCTTGCGTCGTTACTGGAGGCCAACTCTGTCAATAAAGACACAAGGACCAAAGTGAGCGAACGGAAATCATTTCATTGCGTATGCATTGTCAGTAGGTCTTGCGCCAGGAGATGGTTAACTGGCCCACAGCAGCGACGTCCCTTATTCGATTAAATCCGAGTTGACCAGCATTTTATATGGTGTTCGAACGATATTATTCGCCTCAATCAAAGAAAGTAAAATGTTGAATTTCCAAAATAAGCAGAAACACTAGAAAACAAGAAAACTGTAGTGTCACGTAGTGACGTGAATTAACCCGTGAGGGAGCGCTGACAGAGACGACCAGCCCTCGTTAAGTGGGGTTTATTATATATGGGGTTGGCCATAGCAGAATTCTTTAACGGCATTTTACAACAGACGATGTGGAAGTTTCATTCCTTTTTAAATCAAGTAGCTTGTAACGAGTGAAACTATTCTATTAACCAAGTAGATGAGATGGTTTTAGCATTTAATATTGCTTTAATTTCACAAATTCTACATTTGCTTAGCGGTTAAGGCTCTGGGTTACTGATCAGAAGGTCGGGGGTTCAAGCTTCAGTTCTGCCAAGCTGCCACTGTTGGGCCTTTGAGCAAGGCCCTTAACCCTGTCTGCTGCAGTGAAATTGTTTTGTTCGCATACCCCAGCATGTTAGAAGTTTGGGGTCAGAGTGCAGGGTCAGCCATGATACAGCACCGCTGGAGCAGAGAGGATTAAGTGTCTTGCTCAAGGGCCCAACAGTGGCACCTTGGCAGTGCTGGGGCTTGAACCCCCGACGGTCCGATCGGGAACCCAGAGCCTGGCAGTGCTGAGGCTTGAACCCCAGCCTAACCCTAACCCAAACCTGACCCAACACTTATTTGAAAATACCCAACATATCGTATCTTCATATCAGTTATTAACAGCAACCAGTTGAGTTATTGATCGAGTTTGTACGATGTGGTGTGACTCACGAGGCGGGTAGAGAAATGCGTAGGAGAGCTGTTTGTCTGCTCGGTAGCTGGTGCAGGACTGGCTGGAGGCCGGAGGCACTCTGGCATCAGGTCTCACACACGTATTCAGAGCCTCAGGCAGAACGCTAACATCAACCTGAAATATGCACACCATAGGGCTTGCTGTAAAATGTGTTCGTTTGACAGCGAGGTTGATGGACATCACATTTCAAAATATTCTGATCAACACAAAGTTCAAAAGTTTTGGAACTGGCTGTAAAAAAAAATGAAAGAAAGAAAGGTTAGGTTTTAATTGACCTGTTTTTGTGCCATTATTGAAACGAAACGTAAAAAAAAAATGATCCTGGACTAAAGTGCTAAAAAACATCTCTCAATATGACGAGACATCCTCTTGTCCATGATTTAACTACTGGTACGTGGATGAAGATTCAATTCAATTCAATTTTTTTCATTTATCTAGCGTGTAGAACCGTAAACATTTCCACAAAGCGGTTGTACAGAAATTCGAATGTAGATTTCAGTTTCGATTCCCAATGAGAGACCCAGAGTCAACAATGGCAAGAACAAAAGAAACAAACCTTGAGAGGAAAAAGAGTTTTAAAAGGAAACTCAATCAAAACTTTCCACAATCGGATGACTATACAGTTACAGAGTAGTAAGTATATTGAAAGGATGCTCAAAATTAGCAACATATTCTGTATTGATTACAGCAGGAGTTTTTCAGGTATACAGTCCCCTCTGAAAATATTGGAACGGCATGGCCCATTTCTGTCGTTTTCGCAACAAATCGAAGACATTTGGGTTTGGGATCAAAGGATGAATATGAGATGACGGTTGATCAGAATTGCAGCTTTCATTTCCTCATATTTACATCTAGATGCATTAAACAACTTAGAACGTGGCACCTTTTGTTTGAGCCCACCCATTTTATTTTATTTTAAGTGATGAAAAATATTGGAACGTGTGCCTGATTGGTGTTTCTTGCTGCCCAGGTGTGCCCTGTTCAATTGATTGTTTAAAGAATTAATAGCTCTGGATGTCTACTTTTGGTTTGAGCCGTAGGTTTTGCCTCGGAAGACTGCATTTGTTGTTAAAAAGGATCAACCATAATGAAGAACAGAGAGCTGTCGATGGGAGAAGATTCAGCCATTTTGAAGCTTAGAAAAGAGGGAAAATCTATCTATATAGCCAGTACAACAATTTGGAATGTCCTGAAAAAGAAAGAAACCACTGGAGTACTAACAAGTTAGACAACCCTAAAAAACCCTAAAACAACAGTCAGTGACATCGCTGACAACCTTCACAGAGCAATCCACCGTTCGAAGAAGACTTCGAGAGTAGAAATATACAGTAGAGTCCATACCACAAGATGCAAACCACTCATGAGCAGTAAGAATCAGAAGACCAGATTGAAATGTGCAAAGAAATAGAGAGGGAAAAAAAATCCACAAACGTTCTGGAACCGAGATTAACCTCTATTATCGTGATGGAAAGGCCAAAGTGTGGAAAAAGTACGGAACATCTGTGGCTGTTTTTGAAAAAAAAAATGGGCCAAGTCAAAACAGACCCAAACACAACTGAGCAGCATTTCACCTCCTGAAGAAGAGACTGAAGGTTAGAAACACCTCCAAAACAAACAACAACGGACAGAAGTTGCAGTAAAGAAGCCTGGAAAAGCATCAGAAAAGAAAAATGCAACAGTTTGGTGATGTCAGTGCTCACCACCTTGATGCAGTTATTAATTACTGGACAAGCAAGGGATATGCAACCGAACATTAAGTGTTATTTACTTTAAGTCATTCTATGACTACATTGACCTTAGTGCTATTTACAAATTAGAGATCAATTAACGGCACACGTCATTACGTCACCGCGCCACGCCGTCCGACGTTCCCTCCAGAATTTCACGTATCGACATACAGTTGGTCTTCGTTATCGGACCGTATACAGTTTTGTGCGTTTCGTTTTTCATTTTACGAACGCTTCAAGTGCAGTTAATTATTTGTCATTCTATACGTACAAATAGACGACTGCTTGAAGCCGTAGGAGCTGCGTCCCAAACCGCGTACTTACCTACTATATACTATATAGAAATACATGTATTTCAACTACTATATATTAGGTAAGTACGCGGTTTGGGACGCAGCCGTGCTCTCTCGTTTGACGTAAAACGGTTGAGCGCTGCCGTGTGTGTACGTGTCCTGTCGCAAAATGCGGTGAAAACTCTCACACGACGTTAATAATGTGATTAAGGTGTGCACTTCGATAATGTGATTAAAACAGGAATCCTCCACACGTCTTAATTCCAATTGTGTTTACTTCGAGTAGGACTTTAATCAGATTAAGGTCATCAATAATCGCTGTTTACATGCTAGTTTCTTAATCAGAGTATCGTCTTAATCGAGTTAATATCGGATTATTGTTGACCATGTAAACGTACTGAATGCAGATAAGGCTATGTGTAGATCAAGAATCCTCTCAGCTTCATAAATCAGATTGAACAACCCAAAAAAGTCTTGAACAGTATTAATAGAGTTAATGTTAACCTCATGGCTCACAGAGTTTCCTCGTTTCCTCAGGCTAATCTACTGTACGACCAAGATCAAAGTCAATATTTGTCTGCAGGCAAAATTAGTCCACAATTAACAGTACTCATGGGACGTCCATTAATATAGTCGATGAACTCTTCATGGACAGCTTAGCGTTGCGGTTTACAAACCGACCTGTTTGACGCTTCAGCGCTAAAATATTTGACATCACTTGCTAGCACCAGTGCTATTTGCTCAAACATACAGCCCTGCATCCAAGAAAGCCTAATTGCAATTATAAATACATTAAGGTGACACCGTGTATATTAGCTTGTTGTTCAAAATAGCATGGCAATTATGCATACAGTACTTTTGTTTAAAAATGCACCTGTTTAGAGACCGTGTAGGAGGTCCATAGAGGCATGGCGAGTGCTTCACTATATCCACTGATGTAGTCAGTGTGGTGCAAGATGCTGTACTTGGTGTGGAACAAGACTGCCGGCCGACCGTAAGGAAGATTCTTGCTGTCTGCAAAATGTCAAAGAGAAATATCTATGGGAAAGCTAATCGTTGCTAATTTGATTCGAGTACAAGTGGAATCGAACACGTTCATTTTAAATACGTAGAGTAAAAAATCTCTGGTCACATGAAACACTGGTCGTATTTCTAGCGTTAGTCCTACGGTAAACAGTATTTGCGTTATGACACAAATCAGATCGACAAACAGGCGGGCGGGCGGGCATTACCGTCGGTGACTTGTCTCACTCGTTGATTGAGTTCCTCCACTTTGTTCTGTAAGAGACAGAGCCACAGTGACTCCAGGTTATAGGCTCTTACCATGGCCACTTTCAAAGCCCTCTGCCCCTTACTTTTTGAACGCAACTGCAAAAGATTAAAGGTGAAAATCTCTAGCAAGACAGTCTAAACAAGAGCACTGTTTGGAGGAGGAAAACATTATTTTGCCTGTTTCTTTTAACCCCTGTGTTCTATTCACTATTAACTTGGCAATGTCGCCTTCGTTCCAGCTCTTAATAAAATCCGCAAAGTCGATTTTAACACTCCCCCCAAATCCAGCTTCTCCATCTCCTTTACGCCCGATATATATGATACCGATGGCGACTTACCCCGATCGTCTCGGTAATATAATATGTTTATGTCCATTAAAAGGAACAATGCACGTTTGTTTTGACTACAACAGAACACAAGGGTTAATTGATCATTTTACCTTGCAGGTCTGCAGCACAACATCTTGTAGAAATACAGCACAGAAAATATATGCAGTGGTTTACAGTTGCTTTCTAGGTCACTGAGAATCATAATAATCCAAAACAAAGACTAATTACATAATAATTAGGCAAGTTGAAAGTGCGATTTTAGGTCCATACTGTCATTGGGAATACTTTAACACCGGACTCGGATGGGACCTTACAGTTCTAGCCAAGGGGTAGTCTATGGTGGTGCTTTGTTACTGACTTTTTCATCACAGGTGCAGCCCAGGTCATCAGTTATGGCATTGACTGGCCCAGATGGGGTCGGTTTGGACACCTCTTCAGGGATGCTAGGTTTGTGGACAGGATTTCTCAGCAGGTGGTTCAGGCTCCCATGGGTCCCATTGTTGGGGACTGGTTTCAAGTCAAGGAGATCTAAAAACGATAGGTGTGTGTGAAAGAGAAAGAGAGAGTTCTCAAAGCTATTGTTTCTACAGAACATCTGAGATACGTCATCGAATAAGTAATCCCATCGACTCAAAACACAAAACAGTCTGTCTTAGCTTCAAGCAGCCTACGACTTTGGGTTGAGTCTGCTGAGGCATACAATTCGCCTCAAAGACAACACGAAGATGAAATAATAGCCGTCGTACCGCACATGATGTTGTACAGCTCGATATTTTCAAATGGTGGTATCTTGGTCTTGTATTTAAACTTTGGTCCATATCCAAGGAAAATGGTCTAAAAAGAGAGAATCAAGTGAGTGAGAAAGGCACCACAGCTCAGTGTTAAAATCCAATCAAGTGACCATGTGTGCGTACCTGCATGCTGTTGATCTTGTTATCGTATCCGTGGTCACCTGCGAAACCGCACTTGCCAGGATGCCTTTTCCATTCAGGGGGCTTCCTGTGGAAGACAAAGTTAACTGCTTCGTTACACCTTGGGACAGTTCTTGAAACGTTCTGATGCTGTTCCATCATGGGTCACGCTGACATGTTACTTAAAATATGCAAGTTCACACGAACAGACACGTAGAATCCCGATGAACCTGAAGCCACTGTCCAGATGAAACAAAGTCTTTTGATGGATGCTGATAATGACTCGCATTAAACGTTACAGCAAAGACCATGGTCTCCTTAGTGTAAATCAGACCAGAGCTGGCTGCTTTAATGCACACACACACACACACACACACACGTATTCTGCTTTTACCTTATTTCATTCAAGCATGATGATTTAAAACCCTCCTTCCTGCTGCAGCCTCCAACAGCGGAGAAACTGTCCTGGGAAGAAACCGTTGCTTCACAGCTCTGGTGCCACGGATTAGACAGGTCTGTATCTCAACTGGTCGGCCTGAAAGAAGCCTTTCAGCTGGGCACCAATGCATGCCAAGGCAAACAGCATAGGGAGACCCCACCATAAGTCTTCATCTCCATCTTCTTTATGGAATGTTTACAGACGATGCCACTAGTCGCTGGGAATGACCTCATGGGTTTGCTTTAGGGAGCGTTGGCTTTCCAGTGTGGGCTGGCAATGGATGTTTTGTGGGTTTCGAAGGTTGAGGGTTGAACAGCAGAAGTAAAAGCTAATGAGACAAAGTTCCAGAGCACTGGTAACCAGGCAAACTGGAGCTCGGACATGGATGAAATTGGAACTGAGAAACCGAAAACCAACCAGTTATTAATTCTAAGGGTTCACTTTTTCCACTGCCATTTTGAATGTTGAATGAGTTCGTTCAATAAAGACACGAGGGATCAGAATTTTTTTTGTGTTATTCTTTTAGACACATGATATTTGTCAATACCCCTGACGTAGATGAAGATCAGAACACATTTTATGACAAATTTATGCAGAAAACCATGAAATTCCAAAAGGGTTCACATACTTTTTCTTGCCACTGTATATATGTAAGTCGTTCTGGATAAGGGTGTCTGCCAAATGCCATAAATATAAATGCAATAAATGTAATCATTAACAGATACGTATTAACCCAGCAGATCTATACGTCTACATCATATTCCTGTTACAGTTATACCCATCAACCCATCCCCAATACCCAAGGTATTTATTTACCTTGCGACATGCCATTTTCTTTCCACCAGGAGATGGATCTCTTCAATGCGGCGATTGTTGGCATAATGAAGGCGCTTGGGAAGATGCTGCTTCAGATACGGCTTGAAGTGCTGGTCTGGCTTTTTACACTACAACAGGAGTCAGACCCAGCAGAGTTACAAAGCCTGGTTTGCACTTAGGAGAAAAAAAAAACCTATGAGCACGTGTACTCACGGTAAGGTTTGCCACTACTGCTTTTGCGTCATCTGGAAATAAAGAAAATCAACTTGTTGATATGTTTCAACGCCGGACCTTCTTATAGAAAGAAAATAAAAGATCCTGAATCCGGAGAAGATCATTGGTTGATCGACGTTCCAAATAACATGGACACCAACTGTACCACATTGCCGGACTAAGAAAGTCCTCTCGGCTCACTTACATTTCGAGTTGTTGCGATTGCGATTTCGAGCTCGGATTCTCCCAAGAGAGCCGGGGATCAAGGTGATCTCATCGATGTTGGACATGTAAGAGCTGAGGAACTCTGTCCGGTCACAGTGAGCGTCCTCCATCCCTAAGACAGAACACATCCATTTTCCATACGCTTATATTACACACGGCTGCAAGGAGTCTGGAGCCTATCCCAGGGAGCTTGGGAGAGGCGGGAGATACCCTGGACGGGGTGCCAACCCATCGCAGGGCACAATCACACACACACATTTATACACTACGGACAATATGGAAATGTCAATCAGCCTACAACGCAAGTCTTTGGACTGGGGAAGTTAGTTCTAGACACTCAAAGCAAAGGGGGTTTAGGCGATCTCCTCAACCCCCACTAGTGTGCAGCATCCACCTGGATGATGCGACGGCAGTCATAGTGTGCCAGAACGCCCACCACACACCAGCTATTAGTGGAGACAAGAGAGTGATGTAACCTATTCAGAGATGGGGATTATTAGGGGAGCATCAGGCACAAGGCGGGGTACACCCTGGACAGGGTGCCAGTCCATCGCAGGGTCACAATCACACACACACACCCATTCATACACTACGGACACTTTAGACATGCCAATCAGCCTACCATGCAAGTCTTTGGACAGGGGGGGAAACCGGAGTACCCAGAGGAAACCCCCTAGGCTCGGGAAAAGCATGCAAGCTCCCTACATACTTTTAGTTCTTACCAAATGCATAAATTTTTTTGCAGGAATAGAAAGGATGACAAAGGGAACATTCGTCTTTGTCCATAATCACATTTACCAGACGAATCACTGAAACATGCTATATATAATATTATCCCGAACAGAGATCGGATCTAAGGGGTTTGCGCGTTGTATCACACCCTCCGTGTCTGTACAATCGTACACTGCTGGGCTCGTTACAGTTAGCCCACTGTGTCGCTTCGTACCATTCTGTGTGTTTTTCTTACGACCACTGGTGGTGTTGTTGCACTCAGTTACACAAAATAATCCCTTGGTTTTTCATTTTAAAAAACAACAAAAAAACATTTGCGATCCTAAGTATGAAATCAAAAATTCAAACTTATACTGATTGTGTGTTAACTTTGGGGGCTTAGCTCTACTAGCTCGTTGATACAAGCTATACATATTGTTATGATAAAGTACTGAAGGCTAATCATGGCCGGTTTTTTAAATTTTTTTATTATTATTATTATCTAAATGCTTGTATTTTTTTCATTATTAAATGGCATCAAACCATTACTCATCATTAACATGGTCTTCTTCTTTTTCTACATAGTAAATATGGAAAAATCAATAATGAATGTGTAATAACTCGATTGGAATTTGCAACAGCTATGATCTAAGTAACAGCCATGAATACAATATAACAATAAGTAAAATTATCACAGGAGTGATCAGAGGTACCATGATCTCCGACCATAATGATATTGACACATCGATGGAGTTTCAACTGTTTCAGGCCATCCATCAGCTGCCCAACCACCTTATCAACCTCCTTCAGTGGGTTGCTTATCTGGAAATACAGGACAGCTCACATAAACTATACACAGAAACATGGTAATATTAATAATAATAAAATAAGTTTAAAAAAAAAAAAACGCTCATCATGTCTCAAGAATTCCAACAAAACTGGTCTACACAGACTAGTTAATCAGGGGCGTAAATGTATTGAGACTCTATGTGCATTAAAAAAAAAAGCAGAAATGCTCGTGTGTGTCTTTGTGGTTCTGACGCGGGGGTGAAAGGTGTACGTTTTCTTGCAAGCTGCGCTCACCTCGGGGCTCTCGGGTCCGAGTTTGTGGCCGTAGGCGTCCGTTTGCTCAGAGTGCATGGCGTAAACATAGGGCCTGTGAACACAAAACGATTCGCCTGTCAGCGTTCAGTCCATACAAGAACGCAAACAGCCTGGAAACGAGCGCAAACATTTCCAAATACGGAAAACTTGGGGGGGGGAGACATCGACGTGAGCAGTGGTGGAATATTTGTAGGTTTCTGTAATCGTGGTTAGAGATGTTTCTCTGGTCAGAACAGAGACAAACGGCAAAGCCATATGAATTCAGTTACTGGGAGTCTCGTGCTGGACCCTGCAGCTGAATAGGTGAAGTGCTTGTAGTCAGATGAGGCGTTCATTGTGTAGGAGCACTGACCTCTCGGCGTCGGGGAGGTGAAGCCACTGGAGCATGGTCAACACTCTCCTTTCCAGTGGAATCCCCCTGCAAATGCACACACACTCATATATATATATATATATATCCATGTGAAGAAGAATAATGGTAAGATATTAAAAACAACAATAATCACCTATTTAAACTCCACTGATATTTCCAACACACACTCAGCTAAAATGGCGCACTTGTTCCACTTTCATCACTGGACTCAGAAGCTTCTTATTGCCACAGTATGCTAAATTTATTAGTATATTAAACGACTTTCCTAGCATGCACATACGCCTGGTTCAGATTACACGTAACAAGCTCCTAAATTGAGATTTTCTGTGTTTAGGATACTTGCATTTGGCTTGAAGTCTGCAACCTACTGAACAGCTTCACACATAAACATATAAACTGTAAGGAAGAATCGCACGATGGATACCGGTAATGGTCCTGTATTATATGAGGAGTCTTTTTACTGGTTGTTTATAACATCATAGCATTCATTTGAGACGAGTTTAGTTGACGCAAAGCATCGCAGAACGTTAAGAACGACTGATTGAGTCTCAGGTTTCTCGTTCCTGAGGTCTCCTGAGGACGTTCAGGTGCTTGATATGACAGCGTGTGTTATTCGGATCTACTGTGCGTATGCACAAGAGATTCAGCCGGCTCAACACGCATCTCAGAGCATGCCTGAATTCAATTCCGACCAAATCTATGCCACAGGAAGCAGGCTTAGAGTAGTGCACGGTGAAGAACGTAGGAGTCAGAATCTGCACTTTGTGTATGGAAGCCATGTTCGCACTAATCGTTACCAACACACTAGACGGGTCTTTTTTCTCGCTCATGCGTAAACCCAAGCTGGCCGTGTTTACTGCGCGACGTAATAAGACTCGAGTCTAACAGGCCTCCGTGTGTGCGTCCGATTGAGGAGGACGCTGTTTTGCAGACGTGTTTCGTGCGGTCTGTGAGGGGGAGGGAGGGGGGTTTTTGTTTGGCGTGTTGTTTTGAAAATGTCCATATTGCGGTTAAAGCTTTGTTGTTTGAAACTCGCAAAAGGGAATACCGGCGGTGGACATGTCTGCAGGGTACGCATATATCCGGGATTGGGATAAAGTTACAAAGGGAATTTGAAGAAAGAACCCATTCAAACTTACACAGGCCAGAAGAACGTGCCAGCCTTCACTCCCTGCTCCACAGCCGTTATCCAGATCTGGAGAAAAGAAAAGGGAATCCAAGTGGTTCGCATTTCGAGCTTTTAAAAGAACAAATACACAGCCCGGGTCACTCTAGATTACTCTAGTTTACTTTGGGTTTGGGACCAAAGAAGTGTCGATCAAAATAGGAACATCAGACCTGCACCATAGATCTATTTTCAATAGCTACCTACCAGCCTGCTTGCTTAGTGCTATTTACAAATTAGTGGTTTATATATATATATATATATATATATATATATATATATATATATATATATATATATATATATATATATATATATATATATATATATATATATATATATATATATACACACACACACACACACACACACACACACACACACAGCATGTTCTCCCCGTGCTGCGGGGGTTTCCTCCAGGTACTCCGGTTTCCTCCCCCAGTCCAAAGACATGTATGGTAGGCTGATTGGCGTGTCTAAAGTGTCCGTAGTGTATGAATGGGTGTGTGAGTGTGTATGTGATTGTGCCCTGCGATGGACTGACACCCTGTCCAGGGTGTACCCCGCCTTGTGCCCGATGCCCCCTGGGATAGGCTCCAGGTTCCCCGCGACCCTGAAGGAGGAATAAGCGGTAGAAGATAGATGGATGGATATATATACACACACACATACACACGTGTGTGTGTGTACAGTATGTATGTATGTAGTGTTCGGGGCAGGAACATAGGCCGACATTTGATTCTTTTCGGGTTCGGCTGTGCAAGTTCAGATCCGTTACTTCCAATGACATAAATGTCGAACGTTTGTAGATAAAATCACGAAATACAAACGAGGACGTGTGAGATAAAGACGGATGGTGTACGGTGTGCTAGATAAACCCGGGAACGCTCGAGAAGGCTACGTGGCTTAGAGAGGCATGTTTCACGGAACGTGCGGAACAGTCGAAAGTTAAATTACTGTGCGTAGAACATTGGATTGAAAATCGATGAATCACGACGGCCGGGCCAAAATATTTCAACTACGATATGAAACGGGAAAATAGCTTGTTTGACTGAGCAAGCTGTAAGGTGCTAAAATTGTGACTTCAAGCATAAATATCTTCTCGAGTGTCAACCGATCGTATAGCGCTTGTATATACTTTATTATTACTACACGAAATTGTTATGAGTACGAACAGAGAAATACAGCTGCATTATTTAGAATCATGACGGGGAATGAAAAGTGGTCTGAGCTGCACTGGAAATATACAATTAACCCACAATAAAGAGCCTTTTAAATCTCACGGGGTGACGGTAATGGAAACCACCCACCGCTGCCGCTGAAAACAATACGTCCCATTTTATTCCAGCCGCAAAACGGGACGAAGGAAACGTCGCTTCTAAAGCGGAGTGATGCTAATGAGGACCAGAGCTGGAGTTGGCTGCACAGCGTAGAACCCAACAGACTCCATGTGTTACACATTTATAGCTGGCATCCCGTGGCGCTATTGCACTTAAACAAAAAGGGAAAAATCCAGGATCAGACCCAAACGTCGAGCTAATGCCGTCCAGATACAGCCTTTCGTCTTCGGAGGGGTAAATACGCAGCGCAGGCATTCATAGTGCTGATGGATACGAGTGCTGTGTTCATGCAGGGAAGTTCGAAGACGCTGGGGCAGAACCTTTTTACCACATTTAATGCATTTAAATGTCACTCAAAGTAGCTAGCTGGCTTGCAGCTTTTGAAAGAGAAATGGGGAAAATCCTGACTGGTTCATCCAGTTTCTCAAAATAACAACTGAGTAAACTTCTGGACCAAATCCGCGTCTAGACGTCTTGGTGTAAGAGGGTCTGCTGAAGTGTATTTTACCGTATCGCATCCGTCAATAGTCAACACAAGTGCGATCTCGGTATCGGGTGTGTACTCGATCAGAACCCAGCTCACAAAAAAGGTCAGCAGGACATCCACTAAACTGCCTCTATGTACACCCCCCTCTATGTTCACAGAACGTCCGGCGGCCATTCGGGACACTTAGGGGACTTTCGCTGAAATGAACACATTCAGTAGTGTTACGATACGATATCCTCCGACGTCCTCGGATCGTCGACCAGCGAACGTTATAAACCGGACCTAAGTGGACATTCGCGGGACGTCCCCTGTTTGCTCGGAATGGACTTCACCGAACTAGTAGTGGGCGTAAGAAAATATTCTACTAAATACTCTATAACCTGTAAAAGTCGATAGAAGAAAACATCACCATGTCAAGGATAAATTTTATGAATAACCAAAAAAAATCCATTTCATAGTAGAGTATGGACTCACAGGCTGTCCTCCCCACCAGCGATGTTTAAGCTTCTCTTTCCCTCGCAAGGTGAAGACCGCCTCAAAGGTAGGGTCATACATGGTATATTTTTTTTTTTTTTTTTTTTTATTAATAGACGGAACATCGTCGCTTGGAACACCGTCGAGACGCGTTTGCTTCTCGTACCGTACGTATATACAGAGCACTATTATAAAGAGTTTCGAATTCCTTACGAGCTCTACATTTTCATACGCACTACAGGCAGAACGCAAGTCGAAGCGCGCTTACTTGATCAATAATAGTCATTATGGCACGTCAAGGCCCACAGCCTCGAGAAGATACGTCTTGTATCACGGCTTTAAACTGTATCGTCTCGTGCCTACTTTCCGAGACTAAACAAAGCCAAAAAACAAAGCAGGAATAATGAGGTCTGATGCATACCGTTGCAATTGTATATAAATTCGGGTAGGTTTTGGTGGGGTAGATGGGTCTCATGTACGGTGCATGTGTGCCACATGTTCCTACGAGAAAAAAAAAAGGAAACCTTCAAAACTAGCCAATCAACACTGGACCATACGTTACAGTGTATAGAATACGTGCCATTATATAACAGAGGATTAGTCTTACTCAGTTTTTCTATGTTGGGGATCACCGTCTTGCCCTTTTTCACGTAAGAGGCCCTAAAGCCGTCGACAGAGAGCATGATGAGTGGCGGGCGAACAAACCTGTGAGAAAAAAAAAAAACAAAAACAAAACAAACCCATGAGAGATATTTGAACAGGTTTTCCAATCGTAAGACATTGGACTTCTGACCAGAAGGTCATGAGTTCAAATCCCAGCACCACCAAGCCTTGAGAGTAAGGCCCTTAAAAATCAACTGCTCACTTGTGTACATGAGATATATTCAAGTCGCTCTGGATAAGGGCATCTTCCAAATGCTGGAAATGTACTAATGGGAAAGGTCCGTAGGAGCCATTTGAGCTCCTGTCTTATTGCCGAAGCGTCAAATCATGCTAAACTACCGATGGAAAAGTCCTCACATCATCTCGAATCCACACAGTCAAAGGAGCTCATCTGCAGGCGTGTTGCAGGAGTCGAACAGACACACTTCTTCTTGGCACTATAGATATGTAAACTAGGCTGGGGTGTTGCGCTGGTGTGAAGCCGACCTACCACAGGATCAACTTTTGTAAAGAGAGAACAAGGGAGTGATGAGAAATCAGTAGTAGTAGCCTTAACGCAACCCCAAGTTGCTCCTGATGGCAAGCTAGCACCTTGAATGGCAGCTCTGCTACCATTGGTGTGTGAGTGTGTGTGAATGGGTGAATGAGACACAGTGTGAAGCGCTTTGGATAAAAGCACTATATAAGTGCACATTTACCATTTCTTGGGTCAAGTGTCAGAAGGCCTGAGAGGTTCAACACGAGAAAACCATACGGACTGATAGAAGATGGTGTTTTGGTTTTTTTGAAACAACCTAGAGCTCGTTTCATCCAGGAGCTTGACGTGCGAAACCTTATCGTTATCGATAAAAGTTGACGAGCCGAGGTGCGAAGCCGTTACTCACCCAGCAGGACACTCGTGGCTTTTTATCTCCTCACATTCTTCTTCCAACCATGGAGTATCACCTAGAATAGAGGTGGATACTGTCAACTGCTGGCACGTCTTTAAGTAAACACTTAGATCTTCCTAACATTTTCTTCCTAATAATATATATGTATAAATAAATAAATAAATAAATAAAGATTTTATTTTTTTTTTAAAAAAAATAAAACTCGAAATACAGATATTTTTACTTGATTGGTTCTCGTTAACTAGGTCAAAATGGTAGCTCAATTACACAGCCACATCCTGATTTAAATCTATATGAATATCCCGTTACTAGGCGCCAAGTTATTATACGTGTTATTATACGCTTTGTTCCTGGCTAATTCGATCAGACCAGCCTACTACGCTGATGCACTCTAAACGCCGCCCATCTGTTGTTAAGCACAACCGATCGTAGCGATATTATTGTGGTGATTAAGTTTAATCGGCATAAATATGACCTAAGACATAAGAGAACCCAGTTAAACAAATGAGACCAAGATATTATACTCGGACATTTGTTTATTGAGGAAAAATGATCAGATATTACATATCTGTGAGTGGCAAAGGTTGCAGTTTGCTAAAGATCACGTAGACAAGCCAGAAGGCTGTTGGGACAATATTTTCTGGGCAGATGAGACCAAACTAGAACTTTTTGGTTTAAATGAGAAGTGATTATGTTTGGAGAAAGGAAAAACACTGAATTCCAGCATAAGAACTTTATCCCATGTGTGAAACATGGTGGTGGTAGTATCCCGGTTTGGGGCTGTTTTGGTGCACCATTGAAGGAACAATGAATTCTTGAATATTCCAGAGAATTCTAAAGGCCATCTGTTCATAAACTGAATCTGAACGACCTTAAACACACAAGTCGTTCTACCAAAGAACGCTTAAAGAAGAATAAATGTTTTGGAACGGCCGAGTCAACGTCCCGACCTTAATCACCCGAAGCAAGCGGTTCGTGTGAGGAAACCCACCAACGTCCCAGAGTCGCAGCTGTTCTGTACCGAGGAACGGGTCTAAAACACCTCCAAGCCGATTGGCAGTTTCCGCAGATTTACCGCAAGCGTTCAGTTGCGATTATCGTTGCACGATGAGGTCACGCCGCGTACCGAAAGCAAACGTTCGTATACTTTTTCCGCTCACAGATTCGCAACACTGGGTTGTTTTCCTCAATGAGTAAACAAATGGCCATGTATGACATCATTACTGTCTCAGGTGTTTCACTGGGTTCTGGTTTGTGTGCAAATCTGATGTTGTTTCAGGCGGAAATCTACAGCGTTGCATCCGACAACCTAAAATAGTATCCACCCAACGGCGGTGCCGTGTTCAGAAACGACGTGAGCTCCGGTCTCTATAAGCACAACTACAGTGTGAACGAACTGATGATATGACGGGGATATTACGTTGAAGGCCTAGAGTGAAAGCAGGCTTTGTGGAGAAAGACGCTCTTGTTTGAGCACTAGACCTGGACAAACAAACCTACAGTCTATAACTGATGACATAAAAACCAATTAGGACATATAATACATATTACACATAGGCCACTTGATCTAGGGTGCAATGTTCCTACCTTTGCAGAGTGTCCTGTAGTTTGTACAGCAGTCTCCTTTAGCCAGACAGTCATCTGAGCAGTGGCAGGCGTGCTGCTCGTTTCGCGTTTCTCCGCATCGCTCCTTACTGCACTCAAAGCCTCCCTCTGATAGACACAGAATCATTCCCAACACTCGTGCTTATTGGGCAGCAGCCACGTCTAAACGGCCGTCTGATTACCACGGTAAATAAAAACCCGACTAGATTTCGTGCGAAAGACGAAACACAAAGTTCATTCTCAGGAAAAAGACAGCCCGTCTGTTACGTCCGAGGCGTTCCGAACGCGGCCTTCGGCGAAGGATACGTTTCCATCCGGACTTTTTTTTTTTCTTATTTCTAAGAATTCGAATTGACACACACAAAAAAAAGATGAGAAAATAGATGAGTCAAGCAGATCGTTGCGTTTCAATCAACTACTGCTGAAGAACGATCGCGAAGCAGCTCGCCACGTCATCGTTTATCTCATCTCCATCGTCTCGGCGCAACGTTCTAGCGTTTTTAGCTGCGGTTTCTTGTAGTCATCAAATTTTAAAAACCCCAACGGACGAAAGCTGCGCTCTTAACATCGTCGTCAAGAGGAACGTCAGGAACGCACCTGTCTTTAAGCAGTGCTCATCAAAGTCCGAGCAGCAGCTGTTGTAGGTCTTGCAAAGGTTGTCGCAGCGGCAGCTGGGCGCCTGGACCTCCTGCAGCTCAAAGCAGCGGTTTCTGCACGATCCCGAGGTGCTGTTGTATGCGGTGTTGGCCTGGGCTGAGACGTGAAAGAGAAGGTTAAACGTTTGCGCGCTCGCAGAGGTGCGAACATCAGCTTCACAAGTTCGCGTCCTTGATATATCTCCACCGGAGAGCTGAGTGAGAAACGTGCCGGCTCAGTTGTTAAAGGGTTACTGATCAGAAGGTCAGGAGTTCAAACCCCAGCACTGAAAAGCTACCACTGTTGGGGCCCTTGAGCAAGGCCCTTAACCCTCTACTGCTCAGTTATATAAATGAGATATAAATGTAAGTCGCTCTGGATAAGGGTGTCTGCCGTAAACGTAACGTTTTTTTAAACTGGTTCCGAATGCCCCGGGAGCCTTTCTTGGTCTCTCGAGGAAGCCCCTAAATGAACCCTTATTTGTCATTTCGACTCCACTTTTGTATAACATTAAAAAAAAAACATCTAACATGCCACAACGTCAAGAACAGAAACAGGTTCCTAGAAGAGATCAATCGTGCAAATCGTGATGGGAAGTCGACCAAAAAATATCAACACTCACACACACATTCTGTAGAATTCGAATATCATTTTTTTTTCCGTTTTAAACTAGAGGTCATGGAATTTGGGGTAAATCCGGCTGGCGCTCACTCTGCACATCTTGATATTGACATGAGGCCAATGGTGAAGGGGTGTTGTTCATTTGAATGTTTGTTGGGGGTTAGAGTTGGCACACACACACACGGTGCATGCAAATGCGCACTCTACGCTGACGAGGAAGGGAAAGTAATACATTTTTCAGAACAAGTATTGCGAAGGAGCTGAAACATCTGCTCTGTCCGGCTGCACAGGCTGAGCGTTTCACCGCCATACGCAACAAGCCCCATGAAAAACTGTTTGCCAGACACATGTATCCAATTTTTCTGCAGGCAAACCCCCAACCTCCACCCCCTTTTTTTTTTTTGCATGGACAAAATATAGAAACAAGAACTTCTTCTTTTCGTCTCCCCCCATCTCTTCCACTTAGCTCAAACATACAAACATTTTTTTGCAGAGACACCTTTTTCCACACGGAGCTCCAAAACGCAGCATCTTTCCAAGACACGCTCTTCGGAAACTGGAAATCAGAGTCCGCATTGTTCCTGCTTTCGGTGGCGCGAATGAATGTAAACACGGCCGAACGTTCCCCCGACTCCGCTTTTTTTTTTTTTTTAACCAAATGGAGAGTCTAGTAGTTTTTCCCGCTCCGCTTGACGGTCCCAAAAACCCAGCCGCCTGGACAGGAAGTCGACGGATTTATAGAAAACGACCCAACATTAACATGGCTCAGTGGTTAAAGGCTGTGGGTTACTGATCAGGAGGTCAGGAGTTCAAGCCCCAGCACTACCAAGCTACCACTGTTGGGCCCTTAACCTTCATCTGCTCAGCTGGATAAATGAGATAAATATAAGTCGCTCTGCCATGTAAGAGCGTCTGCCACAATGCCGTAAATGTAACACGAGAAGGCATTTGAAGCTTGTAATAATGTTTCTTTCGATAGACATTGTGAGATCGTGTGTCGTTTGCAACAATTACAGCGCGGTGTGAATCCGAAGGTAATCCGAAGGGCCCAATCATCTTCTCCAGCAGCATGGATGTGAATATTTACGACTGGAAAGTAAAAAGAAACGGCAGGTTTATTTTAAGTAGAGCTCGTTCTACAGCAGCTCAGGACCGAGGACGCTCCGTAAACTCGTAGAAACCGCGACGCCGCTCCTGAGATCGATTCCTGCGTTTCTGCCGGTGTTTTCGATCATTTCTAACGCGAGATACCTCATAGGAAGGAGCTGATTGGGGTTTGAAACTTTTGTCGGAACCAAATGTTTTGTGAATATTTTTTTGCTCAATCACAAAAACAATTAATAGAGTTTGGGGTTTTTTCTCTCTTTTCCACTCCTTAAAAATAAATAAATAAATAAATTTATATATATATATATATATATATATATATATATATATATATATATATATATATATATATATATATATATATACACACACACATACAGTAACACCCCTCACATTTGTGTAAATATTTGATGATATCTTTTCATGTGACTACACTGAAGAAATGACACTTTGCTACAATGTAAAGTAGTGAGTGTACAGCTTGTGTAACTGTGTAAATTTGCTGTCCCCTCAAAATAACTCAACCATGAGGTGCCATGCTGAACTTCCAGTGACCAGTATGAGGGAGTGTGAGAGCGATGACACCAAATTTAACACACCTGCTCCCCATTCACACCTGAGACCTTGTAACACTAACAAGTCACATGACACCGGGGAGGGAAAATGGCTAAGTGGGACCAATTTGGACATTTTCACTTAGGGGTGTACTTACTTTTGTTGCCAGCGGTTTAGACATTAATGTCTGTGTGTTGAGTTATTTTGAGGGGACAGCAAATGTACACTGTTACACAAGCTGTACACTCACTACTTTACATTGTAGCAAAGTGTCATTTCTTCAGTGTTGTCACATGAAAAGATATCATCAAATATTTACAAACATGTGAGGGGTGTACTCACTTTTGTGAGATACTGTGTGTAATATATATATTATATATATATATATACACACATGTTAAAAATGCCTTCAAGTATCACAATATGATTTTCTCTGACCTCTAGTCGTTAAAAAGTGAGGTTTCTTAGTGCTTCATGTGCAATAACCTTTTGTCACTGTATACGCAGCGGTCCATGTAAGTGTCATAACTAGGGGAATTCAAGACGAGGGTTATTTACGCAACAGAAACCCACTCGGAAGATATACTTTATGAAATGACGAATGAACGAATTAAACCACGAGTTCCGATTCTTTTGAAAGTCAGGCCGCGGCTGTATAAAGAAGTAAACAGAAAGGGGCTCACATCGCTGACGGGGCGCATCCTGTTTAATGATGAATGCCGGGCAAGTTCTCGATCCACACAGCAGGGAGAGAGCATAGAGCACCTGGAAGACATTTAGAAACTGTGAAACGTAGATTCCAGACATGTTTTCTCATTCCAGTGGCAGACAAGTGCACGTTTTGTTTTGTTGTAAGCTGAGTCAAAGATACGGGTCAGGTATAGAACATCTACATTTAATTCACACATAACCTAACCGCAGACTGCTACAGGACATATAAAGGAATATTACTGAAGTTAGACACACTGTAAACGAAATTAAAATCGCCCAAACAATTGTTCCTCCCTCAAATATCCCTACTGGAAAACCCCCCAAATCAATAGAAACCAGAACAGAGATTCTAATGGTTTCCACTACAAACACCATCACAAGCCATGAATTATTTGTAACCATTACTGGTACTTAATGGTGTCCACTAGACATAACATGCCACTAATAGAAGGCAACAGATTACCAGCAGAGACCCACAGGGTACATTACAGTGTCCGATAAAACCAGTGCAAATTTCTATTAAAAAAATAATACATTTAAATTCCCCCCAGCAGGGACATAAACTCCCTCATCAAATCAGATTCAGACAGACAGACAGACAGACAGACAGACAGACAGACAGACAGACAGATAGATAGATAGATAGATAGATAGATAGATAGATAAACATAGATAGGACAGACAGATATATAGATAAGACAGATAGATAGATAGATAGATAGATAGACATAGATAGACATAGATAGGACAGACAGACAGATAGATAGATAGGACAGACAGACAGATATATAGATAAGACAGATAGATAGATAGATAGATAGATAGATAGATAGATAGATAGATAGATAGATAGATAGATAAACATAGATAGGACAGACAGACAGATAGATAGATAGGACAGACAGACAGATATATAGATAAGACAGATAGATAGATAGATAGATAGATAGATAGATAGATAAGACAGACAGATAGGACAGACAGACAGATATATAGATAAGACAGCTAGATAGATAGATAGATAGATAGATAGATAGATAGATAGATAGATAAACATAGATAGGACAGACAGACAGATAGATAGGACAGACAGACAGATATATAGATAAGACAGACAGACAGACAGATAGATAGATAGATAGATAGATAGATAGATAGATAGATAGATAGATAGATAGATAGATAGACATAGATAGACATAGATAGGACAGACAGACAGATAGATAGATAGGACAGACAGACAGATATATAGATAAGACAGATAGATAGATAGATAGATAGATAGATAGATAGATAGATAGATAAACATAGATAGGACAGACAGACAGATAGATAGATAGGACAGACAGACAGATATATAGATAAGACAGATAGATAGATAGCTAGATAGATAGATAGATAAGACAGACAGATAGGACAGACAGACAGATATATAGATAAGACAGCTAGATAGATAGATAGATAGATAGATAAACATAGATAGGACAGACAGACAGATAGATAGGACAGACAGACAGATATATAGATAAGACAGACAGACAGACAGACAGATAGATAGATAGATAGATAGATAGGATAGACAGACAGATATATAGATAAGACAGATAGATAGATAGATCGATAGATCGACAGACAGACAGATATATAGATAAGACAGATAGACAGATAGACAGATAGATAGATAGAACACCAGAATACGTAAGTGCTCATAAGTATTATAAAGCATTAAAAATATATATCTAACATTATGAAGAGAGAGAAAACATCATTAGGGTCACATCCGAGTCTTTACTGCAAACCTGCATATTAAATAAATCCACAGTAATAAACCCGGATCTTACCGTACCAGTTTGAGTGACTGCATACTTCCCAGAGCGCAGATCCTGCTGCTTGTGCGGTGTCCCAGTGCAGATCTCCGCTCCTCACTGTCCCTCACTGTCCCGCTCCGCTCTTTCCACTGTCCCTCACTGTCCCGCTCTACTGTCGCACACAGTCCCTCTCCTCTCCGCTCCGCTCCGCTCCACTCCGCCGTGCCCCACACTGCCCCACTCTGCCCCACTCGCCCCCCTCCTGCACATCTACAGTCCTACGCAGGACGTCCACCGCTACAGCACACAGCCTACCAACTGCGTTCACACAGTAGAAAGGAAATCCGATTGGAACGAGGCCTGCATCTACCCAATAGGGACGCGGGAAAGCAAAGGGGTGGAGCCGAGTGCAAAAAATAAGATCAAATAAAAAATAATAATAATTAAAAAAAAAGTGTAGATACGTGTTTCATAGAAAATAAAACCCTTTAAATGAATCGAGATCCTGCAGGAACGTTACATCCAGTTTCCCCTGGAATCAGCCTAGTCTCTGGACTGGGGGAGGAAACCAGAGTACCCGGAGGAAACCTGGAGAACATGCAGAATTCAAGCGCACACGCACAGGGCAACGGCAGGAATCGAACCCCCAACCCTGGAGACGTGAGGCGAACGTGCTAACCACGAAGCCACCGCACGCCCTGTAGTTAGGATTTCACACCACAAGTCTTCCCCGAGTCCAAAGATACGCGCTGTAGTCTGACTGGCATTTATAAATGGTCTGAAGTGTGAGAATGTATGCGCGCTTGTACCCTGAGATAGGTTCGCACCCTGTCCAGGATGTCCCCTGCCTCGTGTCCCAAGTTCCCTGCGATAGGCTCTGATTGATTAAATGAATGAATGTTGACGACCTCCCTTTTTCGTATTTGTGAAGTCTATTTTGCTTGTTCATTGAACCGTAAACAATTATTGCACATGTCTTAAGACGCAAACAGATTACAGGTGGGAGACGATAATTAAAGATCACAGTTACAATAACTTCGGACACTAAAGAGACCTTTCTACTGACTGTGAAAAACACCAGAAGAAAGATGTCTAAGGTTCCTGCTCACCTGTGTGAACATGCCGTAGACCTGCTGCAGGGAGGCATGTAGGACGCCTGAGACAGTGCTACAGGAAGGACATCTGATCGTCCTTGCAGTGGGAAATTGCATGTAATCATGTGTCCCGCCCCCACCAGAGGTGATTGAGAACTCAAGTCTGGGAACATCTCACAGCAAGAACTGACCGATCTGGTGCATGATCCATGAGGATCAGATGCACTGTAGTATTTAAAGCAGATACTGAATGTTCCAATTGATATCGACCCCCCCACTTTCTTCAGGTACTCGTTACTCCATTTCTGAAACGGACACGGCGGATGCACGTCAGAGTATTACGCGGGAGATCGTCTTCCCAGAACGCCAAGCCTCGAAGCGCGAAGGTTTCAACGCGAACACCGTAAACACGGGAACGATTCGACGACAGCCGTGTATTGCTGTTCAACTACGTCCATAACGCATCTAGCATTAGCGCAGTCTCAAATCGTTTTCTACTTCAAAACCCGTCTACGGCTTGGGGTTCAATTGAACGCTGGTTAGATAGACACCAAGAAGTTGGAAAAATTGCTGGAGCTTGACTAGACTAAGCTAAACGTTAGCTATCGGAAATGCATGAAAAGTCGAATTTTACAGTCGAAGTTGAGTTAAAACACGTCCCGAGACGAACGCGTCTTGCTCGACTAGAGTGTTGGTGGAAGGAGGTGATGGAGGTCCTGGAAACAGTTTGAATACGGAAGGTTGGGGTCGGTCGGTGGGCGTTCGAATCAGGGGAATTTATGAAAAAAAAAAGAAAGAAAATTGTTGACGTTAGAGAAGTTATATTCATCATCATCATGCGAGTGCGTGTTGGGTTTTGTTTAGAACCTTGGCCTTACTTACCTCATTTTTGTGAAATCTTGGTCTTTTGGTCTCTCAACATTACCCTAGAACATACCACCACGATGCCAACACTAGCATTCTAGCCAACTCAACTAACTACATGTTGGCGTTTCGGTTAGACAACATTAACTAACCTCAGCTAGCTAACGATCATTACCAGCTAGTTCATGCGGTTATCGTTGGATTTACACCATTAACCGCTAACTCAAGCATCCGTCGTTAGCTAGCTAACCGACATCGGCAGTTTTGTAGTAGTTTACTAATCGTTTAAAAAGGAAATGAGAATGACAATTCTTTTATAAAAAGGAATAAGATGTATTTATTTCATCTACAAGTATTCAGAAAAGGTTATAAAAGTTGTTATAAAACCCCAGATCGACCCACCCGCTTCCCCCACCAGTCGTCCACCCAATGGGTGGCTGAAGCTTCGCCCATCACGGGACGTCACGTGTAGGGCGGCTGCCGGACCTCACTGCCTTCGGATCGTGTGTAAGAGACCAGAGGGAGGATTTGATACAGTTTAGGAGTTAGCATGAACTAGCAGTGTTACTAGCAAAGATAGTTCTTTGTTCGAAGAAAGTTCAACAATGCGCGATCCCAGTGGTGCGTGTTCGTGCGTTTTCACGATACAATGACAAAACAAAAACAAAACAGTGATGTATTGTAGAGGTCTGACAGAAAATCCTGTTTCATTTGACAAGCTAGGACTGCTCTGTGCTAAACGCTTACGCTAGCGTACCATGAGGCGACGAGCATGTTATTAGAAAACGAATCACGATGAAACATGGGGTTTGTTGAACTTTTTGGAGAACTTTCTTTTTTCGCTAGCATATGCTACCTATGCTAGTTACCTTCAAACTAATGGAAGTTGTTAAACGTATGAGAATTTCACAGATCTACCCGGGGAAATGCTAACATTAGCATTACTATTCTTAATGCTCAGCTAATGCAAAACATGGCTGGCAATACTGCTCATTTGAACTGGGAAGCACTAAAATTAGCGAATGTTCTAGAACCAGTGCATTTGATTGATACAGTTAGGACGCAAATACAGTTAGGACCACTTTTTTTTTTTTTGCATTGAGATGAGCTTTGCGTGAGAGGGAGGGGGTGGGTGGGTTGATTTGGAACTCCCACAAGCAGTCCTACAACATTTTGAATTTCTAGACATGATGGTGTTTCTTCTAATGAGCTTGATCCTTGGATTAGAAAGCGCGTCAGTCGGACAGCGAGAGCGAGCGGCCGCTCGCTGGGCTGTTACCGAAGCTGTGGAGGTCGCGCTCCTTCTCTTTGTCCTTGTCCTTGCTTTCATGCTTGTGTTTGTGCTTGTGCTTGTGTTTGTGCTTCTTCTTCTTTTTCTTGTGCTCATGGTGGTGGTGGTGGTGATGATGGTGGTGCTTGGAGGAGGAAGAGGACGACGCGGCCTCCTTAGCGAAGGTCTGGACAGGCGTGGATGGCATGGGCATAACGACCTGCTCCACGACAGGAGGCTCTCGACCTGTGGACGGAATCGAATATATATATATATTTTTTTTCATAAAATATGCGAATAACTTTTTTGCGAATTCGCAGCAGGGTTAAAACCTGTTAATAAAATATTTGAACATTGATTATTATCGTATGTCGTGTAGCTTGCCTGGTGTTGATGGCCGATCCAGGATGTTCAGGTGGTGGTAGATAAACGCTCGGCTGTCGTGAACCGTGTCCATGTCGATATCTTCGTCCTCTTGCATTGGAAACTGAGAATGAGAACAAGGCGCACAACAGTGTTACGCGGTTTACGCGAATATATACGGTCAACGATGTATTACTAAACGTTCAGCGAAGATCGGCTAACGGATTCTACTAGGGTACTCAAATGATGCCCTGTCTGTGTTGGTTTTTTTCCTTCAAAACAATCTGCGCCCCACTTCCGATCTCTCCTCTCTCCAGCGCGCCCCCTGGTGGAGAACCCCTGCTCTACAGGAACTCACTCGGCTCTTGGCGACTATTTTTACTGGCGGCTCGTCCTGCAGCACCTGCCCAGGTTCGGGGGGCGAAGCCAAAGGAGTCTCCGCCTTCCTCTTCAGGCCCTGTGGGGTGAGGGCTATACCGCCCAAAACCGGCTCCATGACAACATGCTCCTCCTTAACCTGGAGACAAATGAACAAGACATGCAAAATTCAGCCATTCCAAAAAAAAAAACATCAAAACAGTACCGTGTACTGTAAATAGAGTGTTTACACCCCTTCACATTTTCAAGCATATCTGTCGGTGTTTCTATTAGCATTTTAGAAAAGCCACTCACTTCATGTGACTAACGCTTAAACGATTAATAAAAATAATAATAATAATAATAAAAAAGACCAAAATATGGTTCAGTGTTTGGGGTGGAAGAGGGGGAAAAAAAAAGATTAAATATGAAAATGAAACAAAATATCAAAACTAACACACTTCTATCAGTCATGTGAACATTTTGCAGCCCACAGACTACTACAGTACATATAAAGGAATGTATTATGTATTTACGCAGCCCAAACGTCAACGTAATGGTCTTTTTCGTTTTCATTTATAAACAAACACAAGAAACAATTATATTTATGTTGCATCGAACACATAGAAGCCACTTGATATGGAACGCCAACTGTGGCAATAACAACACGATTATGCTTGATACTCTGTGGCTCTGGCGTTCAAACGATGCTCAATTGGAGTTAAGGGTTCCAACGTGTTTCCACACCGTTACACCACTATGAGTAGCCCGAACTGCTGATACAATGCAGGTTGGATTCATGGACTGACGCCAAATTCTGACCCTACCGTCAGAACACCGACATTAACTCGGACCAGGAGACGTTTAACTGTTACGTCCAATTGTTTCGGTTTTCCAGTAGGCTAGAAGCTAGCAAAAAAAAAAACCAAATAAGAACATTTCAGATGCATCGACTCCAGAATAATCTGGCAACCTCAAGCAGGTAAATTTTCTAAATCTGATCAGGAAACGCGAACACTGTGCGTTCATAAACCCGCTCTAAAAAGGTGGAACTTTCTCGGCATGGACACTGGTGCAACTCACACTGCTAACGAAGATTATCTCGGGTGTGAGGTCAGGACCTTCCTGATCGGATTTGATGGTGGGGTTCAGGACGGCCTTCTTCTCCTTCAGGTTGAGGACAAGGCCGAGTTCTGGCAGCGGCAGACACGAGGGCCTGGTCAGACCAAACAGCGTGTGGTACAGGTTCACAGCGTCACAGCGCAAACGCCAGTCATGGGAGGTACCTGGGGGAAAAAGACAAAAATACGCAACACGCATCGCTAATCCGGCTTTTGTTACTTTTCTTCAGGACATACATACATGTATATGTGTGTGTGTATATATATACACACGTCCCGGAAGTGGGATATAAATATCTGAAGTAGATGTTGTACTTAATACACGGCTTTGTTTGACATTTTGTGTTGGTTTTAAAAGATGAAAATCAGATGGCAGTGCTTGTCCCACTGGAAGAAAAGGGGGTATGGCCTCTCACTCCCGCTAAGAAATAAGACACTGAAGCTGAAAAAAAAAACTGGAACACCACTGCGTATGCTTTTTTTAACTGCAAAACCTAAAAGCTGCCGGATTCCGCTTTTCTTGGCTCACTAGCTTTGAAACTCAGGAGTGAGGCCTCCGAAGACTAAAACTGGCGACGAGACGAGCAGAACCGTTTTAAAATCACAGCCAGGTTCGTAAGAAGCGCAGCCGGCCGGCCCGAGCGGGTTACGGGGGGGGGGGCTTTGTGTTTTGCATTAAACCGCACTTTATGAGATTTTCCATGTCGCAGGGCATAGCGAATTAACCGAAAACACGGCATGTACTCTGGGACGGCAGAATAAACGCAGAAAGAAACGATCGGCAATCCACAGTCCAGAAGGAAGTTCTCTACGTGAAGGCAAACCTGAAGATTCTAAGCCCCGCCCCCCAAAACTAGCCCAGAATCAGATCGAGGCGTTTGTGTCAAGGGTGGAAAAGTTCAGCGAGGCGTGGCCGACCAGTTATGATAACGATTCCCTGTCGGGTCTTACCAGAGTTCATCAGTTTCCACAGTTGGTCCACGAGAGCCTCGGTGCACAGAGGAGACTCTGCGGCTTTGGTGAAGGGGGGATTCCTCGACAACATGCTGAGAATCTTGTGTCTGCAAAACGCCGTTAACGCAGAGGAGAAAAGAAAACCAAAAGAATGAATACCGGCGGCGTATTAAGGAGGGATGCAACTGTTTTTCATCGCGTTCAACAAATAATCACTGACCTGACGTAGTGCACGGGATCGTTCTGGACCATGTCCAACAGCCACTGAAACTCCTCGGCGCTCCTGTCGACTGGCGATAAAAACACAACACCACGTACGTCACGTCACGCTGCGCAATTAATCGAGCATCGATCGCGATCACGAGTTGGACTGGCCACGATTGCACGGACACGATCGACTGCGATGATGACGTTGAACGGTTTTTTTCTCCGCTCATAGAAGACTCCGCTACAGATCAAATCAAGCGATTCCTAAACTTCCAGCCGATCGCCATAGAGCGGCGCAGCGATGACGTCATTTCGTAGTGCCCGGAAAAACCCGGAAATGAGTTAGCGCTTTAGCGCTCGAGTTAACCAGCTTCGCGTTGAGCTCCGGCGCTTGCACGAGGGGAAATCCTGACACGGACTACAGACGTTATCACGCCGAACAGGAAAAAAACAAACAAAAAAAAAAGTGGATGAAGATTCATATACAGAGTAAATCCGTATCATGGAAAATGTTTTAAATCAAGTTGTTGGGAAAGTTGTCGGAAGCTCGGTGATGGGGACGCTGAAGTCGGGCGACCGCGGTGTAGTTCGTTTATAGCGTACGGTTAGCTGGTTATTTCTGGAGATTGTATTTAGGCTTCAAACTTCATAACAGTCGTGTTCATTTGTGGAAATGATCGTGATGGACAGAACATGTTAGCGTTGTAAGCTTTTGTTGATCAGAGATTTTTTTTTTTTCCGCAAAAGTGAAAATCCTATTGGGTTTTTTGTCGAGGGAACCGGTGTGATGCTAACTTCCGGGTTCCGGTACAAAATGGCGTCACACCGCGTCACTCTCTTGGGTGATTTGTCTGCGTCATGCTCGGACTGAACAGAAAACGGTTGGGAATGAAAAGGTAAACCTCTCGTATAGTCGACCACAGCCTCGAGCGCAGCGACTCTCACGTCCACAAAATGGCCGTACTCGGCGTAGGCTTTAAACAGGCTCGGGTCGCTGGGGATGTGTCCGTTCTTCTGCAGCATCCTGATGGCCCGTAGGCAGCTACGACACAGAACGTTTGTTAGTGTTGGCCCGATACTCTCAGGAGGATGCGTTGCAATTTCAAGAGAACCATCGTACCCAAACGGTACGGATATTTGCAATAGTTCACCGTTCTAATACGTTTTCGATACGTTTATTTACATTTCATATCATTCGCATCACATGTAAACAGCTTTAATGAGCTCATTCGCAGTCACGTCAAAAACAAATCATTCGTTCCTATTCTCCATCACGTCGTCTTACGGGACGGTCGAACCCGTCTCTCCGTACCTGACGGTGATGGCGTTCCTGTAGCTAGGCAGCAGTTTCTCCATGTTGAGGAAGCGCGTCACTTCCTCCAGGATGAGCTTGACGTCGGCGTTCAGACTGTCCACCGTGCGCACCTCGTTATTGATGCTGATGGCCGGCGTTAATGAGTTGGTCAGGGCTTCGATCAGGTCGGCGCGGTAGTAATTATCTGAAAACTGGAAGATCGGAGGACGACGTGTCGTCTGAAAGCATGATATAAAAACGCTCGACAAATACAAACGTGAGGAGGTCTAGTACCGACAGTAACGAGACGCGGTTTGTCTGCGGCGAGGCTCGACGTCTCACCTTGTTCTTTCCGTTATCGTTGTACTTGATGAGGTCCAGAATGAAGGTGAGCACCTCTCTGGGACAGAGATTCTGCACGTCCCTGAGCAAAGCCATAGCCACCGGCATGGTCTAATTAAAAAAAAGAGAAAAGAAAAGAAATAAATAATAAAATCATGAGGACATGGGGTACGAGGACACCGAACGACGTAGCTTGGTACCTTCTGCAGGAAGTAGCTCTGGAAGTTGATGAAGTTGTTGGTCTTGACAATGTTGGGGCAGCTCTTGCAGCAGAACATGCGCGTGAAGAGGGACTTCATGGCTGGAGGGCCTTGCCAGGTGCTCACCATGGAATTGGCAATCTGCGAGTTCACAGGATTCAGGGAAAGCGTGAGAATTGCGGCTTTCTGATTCGGTTCTGCTCACAGCGATGATGAGGCCCTGAAACGCGACGCTCGCCTCCTTACCTTGGCCAGGCAGAAGCACGCCTGCATGCGCACTTTGTAGAAGCACTGCTCGTGCTCGAGGATGTCGGTGAGGGCGAGGCGAGAGGCGGCCGTGGGGAATTTCTCCAGCGCCACAATCGCCTCCTCCTGTGCCACCACGTCCCGCTCGTAGCGCAGCTGGTACTGCCACATGAAGTCGGCCTGCGCCAGCTCCACCTTCCTTAGCACTGCCATGTCGGGGTCGATCCGGATCCACAGCAGCGGCGAGTCGGCACTGAAACGCACCGAAAGGACACGCCGCAGCGTCGTTAACGTATCGCCGTTATAGCCTTCGGTTTAGCATCGTGCAAGACGCTGGAAATAAGTATCGACCTCAATGCGGTTCAAAATCGAACCGAACAGACTGAAGACGCCCCAACTTCCGGTTGTGTCCGGTTTCTGACTCCATTCCGAGTAAATCTTTACATTTACGCTACTCAGTCAGGTATCCAGGCAACCAAAACATAAGAAAATGACTTCCACCTCAAACCACATCAAGCTCCTCAGCGAATTCGCACAGACTTAATCCACCGATGTGGTTTAGGACGGTGCGAGACATCACGTTTCTCCCTAGACCCCCTGCATTCTTTATCCTGAAATCTAAATACCGCGTTCGCTTCAACTTTTGTCGTTTCAAACCGCGATGCCGTGCGTTTCTTTCAAACGTGAACACACCCGACATCCCAAACGAACAATAAGCCTCCTCTTAATGTTCCTAATTATACCTCAGATAATCGATTTAAATCAACGATACGTTACTCACACGCAGGAGTGAGTGGGGTTCTTTGGGATAACGGATATAAATAGTAACGGTTCGTAGTAGTAGTGCTCGGATTTTTGTCGAGTAAATGCGGCAGAGATGTAAAAAGAAAAAAAAATTCTTACTCCATCGCAGACAGGTCCATGTCCACCTCTTCTCCATTCATCAGAGGGATTTTCTTCTTCTTGTTCCTTAAAAAACACAGAAACGTTTTTAAGGAAGCGGGGGGGGTAAAAAGAAACGCACAAAATCACCAACTATCTTTAGCGTTATGAAGGTTCTAATTTCATCAAATCAAAAATTTTACTTAATATTGATTCAAAATTGACACGGGGGAGAAATGTATCCCACAGATGCAGCATTTGGATCAATGGCAGATTTTAAGCTCGTTTTTGTCGTTTTTCCACAAATGATCGTTTGGAGAGAGAAAGAAAAAAATAATCAGGAGTCAGTGGGAATTTTGGAGAGTTACGTCACGGTGATACAACGCTACCTTAACATTGTTTCTAATTCATTCCTGCTGCTCTAACATTAATCTGAACGAAGCGCACTTTGGCTCGATCCAAGACAAACAGCGCCATCTAGCATCTATGATAAAGATATCGTTAAACACAATATAAACAGGTATTCTCAAAGCGTATATTCTTTTTAAATGGTGTTATTTCTGGAGAGATGATATCGCCATCGCACGTGGTAACATACTGTTAATGTTCCATTGATTGATGGACACGTGCAAGACATACATGCAACAGTTAATTCACCGATATGGAAACAGTTCGGTTAATTTTTATTCCTTATTGCCTATAGAAAGACGTCTATCCCACACAGTTCAAGTCAATTGGACTTATGAGGAAAAGATTTTTGTAGTTTTGGACAAGTTTTCTCAAAATGTACTGGATAGTCTATCATGGCGGACTTTATGGGTCCCCAATGGCTTTTTTGTTCACCATGAGAAATAAGGCATGTATGCCAATTTTCAGACAAAAATCACGTAGATATTTGGGCGTGGCCTGTAGCACCACCTATGGGCTCGGGTGGCCCATTTTTGGTGTGGCAGTTACTCGTGGCCTGTACTATCAATGTGCCAAATTTCAAAACTTTTTACCATTCAGATCTGGATTTATTGGGCACTTTATTGGGATTTATTGGGTATTTTAAATCTACGTGCTGCGGTTACAGTGTGTCTTCAGAGGTTTCGTGTTTACAGATTATGTTGAATTTTGACTTAAGGTTTAAAGAGAGCCACTGTTGTGAAAGATGAACCTCCTGCTTTTGGAATGACAGGGGATGTCATGCTTGAGGCTGTTCTCTTCAATCTGCAGCATGTGGTTGAAGGATCCGTCCAGCTCCTGAACAGTCACTTTGATGGGGCCCTGTGCAAATGGATCCCAAGAACATGTATCCATTAATGGTTTTTTTGATGGCTGTTTCTCAATAAACAACCCATAAAGCCCAACCAATACCTGATGAATGGTATAAACTCAAAGACAACAGTACAATCAGATAGAATGTTTATTAGTCAGTCAAGATATACTTTATGATCCTAAAAATGCAAGATATTATGCTTTCAAAATCGTCCTAAACAATATATTTCCCTTTTAAAAAGGTCATATTAAAAGGTACAGACTGCCACCCACCCACCCGTCCAGCCCTCCTACAACCTGGCATAAAGTCTGTTAGCTCAGCATCAGTCCTGGTTACACTGGAAGGTCCACGCAAATTAAAACAGAAGACGTAAATAAGGTTGGTGGTAATTAACACCAATGTTATCGGACATTAACTACGATGATAGCTACGATATAGAGAGAGAAAAGAAAAAAAGTGTGCTGGACCGCGCGTTCCATTGAATGAACTTTGAGTAGAAGGGGGAAAAAAAAATCTGGAATTTTTCATGCGCTCGGACTTACCACGTATTTCTGAGTGCCGGAGGACATGTAATCCTGACGGATCTCCAGCTCCAGCACGTTCCTTTTCCTGTTGAAGGCAAAGCTCCCAAAGAACTTAACCACCCCACTCTGGTCTCTGACAGCAAAGAGCTCAGGAAGCGACGTAACGAGGAAGGAAAAAGGACGCATAAACATTAATACCGTAAAAATAAAAATAAAAAAGATCAGATATCAAGATCCGATACCGTGTGACAGCATTCGCCCTTAAGTCGCACGGTATCACTTTGCCACGTACAGCCGATCGATCGAACTCGCCCAAAGCCCTACTGGTGCCATGGAAAGGATACACCCATTGCTTGATCAGGGGCCCAATGTCCTTCCCGGACACGTTGGAAATGGACTTGAGAAACCAAGAGGTGGACAGAAGCATCTGGCTCCACATGTGCGACTGGTACTTCTGCGACGACGCCGTGCTGGCCAAGCTTAACAACTTGTTGAACACCTGAGGAATGAATTTGCAAGCTTTAAAATGTATAAAAGGAACGCTCTAACGACCGATCTGTGCGTGGGATACCCGTCGTAAACCGCACTGAAAGTATGGAGATGACACACTGAAGGCATCTTTATTAGGGTGTCCATGAGGACCGTGCACACTAGTACTAACGTGCGCAGACTTTTCTTACCTGCAGCATGAACTCCATACTGATCCGGTTCTCGATTAGCCTCATGACCAGGTGGGCCTTGCACTGGAACATTCTGTAGTACTCCCAGGACAGCGTGTGCGGGTGTTTGATGGAGAAATGCAAGTGCGGAGTAGGGCTGCAACAAACAAACGTGCGCGTTTTATATACGTCACGTGTCGTTTAAAAAAAAAATAACGCCACAGCCAGCAGGATATGGACAAACAATTGTGGTATCATTTTCAGATGGAATGCATTATTTCTGTTCATTTGTGTGCTTGATCGGTCTGGGCGTGGCAGTTCGAGCACACGATGAGCGTTACCCGTCTTTTTCTTTTCCTACGGCGAACGTGGGGTGCAGCAAGACGCCTCCTGTTTTCAGCTCATATTCCACAATCCTGTCCAGTTCCTGTCCGGGAAAAAAACCCCAACAACAATTAATACACACACACACACACACACACTTGAGAAATTCCAAACACACACAATTCAAACTAGTCCTCAAAAACCCATCCTCACCTCCCGGATCCAGTGGCGATACTCGTTGACGCCGAACGTCTTCTTCAGGTACAGGCCGTAGATGTAGCCCGAGATGCCCTTCAACACCCATTCATCAGACCTGCGCGCCGAATACGAGACGTTTTTAACTTGTTTTTGATCCCTAAACAAATCCGCCCCAGAGTGCACAGAACATCCGCAGTATCACGTGTGGAACTCGGCGTGTTATACAACTGATTGTTAGCACACGGCTAACGGTAACTCGTTTCGGCAGACCGTGCCCTCGTGGACCATTTTTGAACACGCCAGGTGGACATACTGTCCTGATCTTCGGAGTAGAAATTAAAACCAGCCTCCGATCGGATCGCGCTTAAACAGGAGAAACGTTCCAGCTGGTTTAAACCGTAGGTTCGAAAGGGAGGTGTATGTGTATGTATATATATATATACACACACACACACACACACACACACACACACATAGTATCTCACAAAAGTATCTCACATTTTTGTGAGGGTCAATATTTTGTGTGGCCACCATTTTCCAGCACTGCCTTAACCCTCTTGGGCATCTTGGGTATGCAGTGGGGCATCCTCAAACGGAAGGGTGAGGAGCACAAGGTCTCTAACATCCACCAGCTCCGTGATGTCGTCATGGAGGAGTGGAAGAGGACTCCAGTGGCAACCTGTGAAGCTCTGGTGAACTCCATGCCCAAGAGGGTTAAGGCAGTGCTGGAAAATAATGGTGTCCACACAAAATAGACACTTTGGGCCCAATTTGGAGATTTTCACTTAGGGGTGTACTCACTTTTGTTGCCAGCAGTTTAGACATAAATGTCTGTGTGTTGAGTTATTTTGAGGGGACAGCAAATTTACACTGTTACACAAGCTGTACACTCACTACTTTACATTGTAGCAAAGTGTCATTTCTTCAGTGTTGTCACATGAAAAGATATCATCAAATATTTACACAAATGTGAGGGGTGTACTCACTTTTGTGAGATACTGTAAATGAATGAGAATAAACGCTCCTAGCACCCATCTGGTCAGCTTCCCATATGGTAAAAGTTGCTTGGAAAAGCAACGTGAAGCTCAGATGCTGAGGCAGAGGAAGTGAAGAGAGGAGGAGGAGGAAATCTGGAACGACAGCCCAGTTTCTTGGTCGCCTGTCTCCAATTACAGCCCTGAACAGCTTTGAACCACACGACGGACTCCACGCAGGCGACTGTTCTCAATCACCGAGCACGTCTGGTTACGCAACCGGGCTCGGGCAAGTCCAAATAAAAAAGCGGAACATTCGGGTTTTAGAACAACGGGGTGCATTGTGTCCGAGTTTCGCGCACCTGGTCGGATTTCCACATCTTTGAGCTAGGAGGTTTGGTTGTTATGTCGCAACAGGCACAACACCCACAGCACGGTGTATTTGATGCAATGACTGATGTTTTAAACAACTACTTGTTTCACGGTACGTCCAAAGTTTCCGACTCCGCGGTGGAAATGGCGGCGGCGGAGGGCGTTCGGGCGAATAATCAGCAACTGTAATAAACGAGTCGTCCTCCAAACCTGATGGCGTGTGCGCTCACCATGACATGCGTGAGATGAAGCAGCCGAAGAACTGTTGCGCCAGGCCCTGTGCCAGACAGCGGCGTGTTGTTGGCGTCTGGTCTATAATCATCCCGCTGTGCAGCAGGTTTGTACTGCAAAAGGAGGTGCAGATACACAATTATTCAAAACGCCGCACAATTATTTGAAGAATACATACCGATATACCGTTGACCCGTCTATCCGCCCAATGAGTCTTTATTAGTCACATGTACATTACATTACAATTGAAATTGATTTTCTTTGCATACTCCAGCATGTCAGGAAGCTGGGGGGCCAGAGCTGTGATACAGCGCCCCCTGGAGCAGAGAGGGCCAGTGGCAGCTTGGCAGTGCTGGGGCTTGAACCCCTGACCTTCCGTTCAGAAACCCAGAGCCTTAACCCCCAAGCCACAATCCACCCGTCCTTCATCTCCATAGTGTAACATTACAGATACAAGAACGTCAGATCTCCTTGATGCACCTTTTCAGCCCCAACCTCACCTGAAAATGCTCATGGAGGCATAGGAGGAGACCTGCGTGTAGGCCTCGTCCACAAACACGGTCTTGAAGCAGGAGTACGGGTAACGGCAGGTCAGGATTTCCTCATAGAACTCGAACACCTCGTGGAGGTAGGACATGGTGTGTTTAAGCAGCGGCAGCAGTTGAGGCAGGCAGAAATGAGTCACCTAAAATAAAATGATACACACACACACACACGTTACATCTCAACCAGCAAACACCATTAGATGATTGAGAAACCCTCATCCTGTCCTGTTCACAACTCTTTTTTTTCTTCTTCTTCGATTTCTTTTCCCTGAAGTAATGGGAACGTTTTCGCTATGGAGAGATTTGCTTCAGGCACAGTTACCCTATTTAAAAAAAATATATATATATTTTTTAATCATTTTCATGAAGGGTGCCAATAGTTCTGGAACTGACTGTACAGCAATACGTTCGACATTAGCTTTACATCGCCATCCAGTGGTCAAAAGTGGACATGAACATACATATACACACACACACATACATATATACATATATATACACACACAAATGTCTCGAATTGCGATCAAGCTCCCACCTCATGCATGTAGGGGTCCACGAGGATCTCGAACGGCCCCACTGCCAGCGAGATGTTGGGCGCGGCGGTCGGGATCGGCAGCACGTAATGAAAAGTCTTCTTGCGCATGTCGTGAGTGTAGACGGTCTCCATGAGGTCACCGCACGACACGGCCACCATGGAGGCGTCCACGGTGAACTCCAGCTTCCACGTGCACAGCTCCGAGTACGAGTCCACGCAGGGAAACCAGAACCTGCGCGTGACGCACGCCAACGTCATCCGAGGTTAAACGAGTCGAGTTTTCCTGACACGATATCTAAGAACTTTACGAAATAGGGAAAAGCGCTACTGCACGTTGGACGCGTTTATATTAGGCCTTTCGCGGGAAAATACGCCGAGACCCAGCGCGGGGAGCGACTCGTTTACCGTGTGGAGTTCTGGTATCCGCAGGAGAAGACGTGAGCTCCCCTCTCGGCCATGCTGCCCTCTATGTCAGGCACAACGAAGTGCAGCCCGCCCTTCGGCTGGTCCAGCGAGAACTCGATGTACACCTTCAGCACCTTCATCTCTGATAGAAACACCACAGACACAGAGAGACAGAGAGAGAGAGAGAGAGAGAGAGAGAGAGAGAGAGAGAGAGACAGGATTAAAAAAAAAAAATTAACGTTAAAGAAAAACAAAACGTTAAACAAAGAGGACAAAACTGGTCAGAGGTTGAATGTTGGACGGGAAATGTCGCAGCCTCGTGTCCGGTTTTGCGTAACGGCGGACGGAAAAGGGATTCTCAAGCGTCACGGTGATCCGTTAAGCCTTTTGCGAGATACGGCTTTGCTTCCTGTCAATCTGGTGTCACGAGCAGCGTGTAAAATGAACGCTTTGAAAGGGCAAAAACCCGTTCTGATCGGTTTCACTGTATATAGATAGTCTGAAGATCACCTGAGCTAAACTTGGCGAAGGTTGAAGCAAAGATTGTGGGTGGGGAACATTTTTAGAATGTTGTTTTTTTTTTTTAAAGGTTTTTCCAGAACTCAAAATGGTGGGGAAATGACATTATAAAAAGCTGCCGTTGTGGCTTGACGGTTAAGACTTCCAGGTTACTGATTGGAAGGTCAGGGGTTATTATTAATAATAATAATAATTATTATTTAATAATAATAATTATTATTATTATTACTTACATTTAAAGTCTATTTAAACTCAAAGTGCTTTACATTGTATGGGGAATCTCCTCAAATAGCATTAGTGTGTAGCATCCACTTGGAAGGTGCGACGGCAGCCATAGTGCGCCAGAACGTCCACCACACACCAGCTATTACTGCAGAGGAGAGCGTGCTGTAGCCAATTCAGAGATGGGGACTATTAGGGGGCCGTAAAAGACGGACAACGGGAGAACTTGGCCAGGACACCGAGGTTATACCCCTACTCTTTTACAAGAAGTGTCCTGGGATTTTAAATGACCCCAGAGAGTCAGGACCTCGGCTTAACCTCTCATCCGAACGCCACTATACTGGGACATGAGCACAAACACAGACCACAGGATGAGCACCCCCTGCTGGCCTCATTAATACCACTTCCAGTTTTCCCAAGAAGGTCTCCCATCCAGGTACTGACCAGGCTCAACCCTGCTTAGCTTCAGTAGGAAACCAGGCAAGAACTGTAAGGTGATATTAGATGAGATCTGCTCTGGCCATGGATCAAGCCCCAACACTGCCAGTTAAGCAGGGGGCCCATATCATGTCTGCCCCCAACCTCCTATCACGCTGGGCTATGTGAACTGTGCATGATCCATTCATTTCATTCCGACATCAAATGGAGCAAAAGTTAAAGAAATAAATGTACGCTGAACCAACGGTGGCGCTATTGGCACTATACCCGATTGACCTTTTGACTTCATAGAGACCCACAGGCAGCCACAGACTTTAGAGGAGAATAATAACAACACTAAATACGCTATAGGCGCATGCTTAGCCCCTAACGACGGTCCTCTCGTCACGTATAAACTCGCTAAAGATACACAATTCCCATCCCAAATTTCACTCATTCGTTCACGTGATCGTAAAATAAATAAATAAAGGACAAATTCTGTCCCGTTCGAAAATTTCAGGACAAATCTAAAGAAGCAAACTGTAGAGACCAAACACGATATTCCCGTTTATGAGCGGATCCGAATCACTGAAACGTTACGTTTTGGGTACTGGTTTTCCCCACGAGCGGACGCGGACTCACCGTCTCCCTGCTTCCACAGCTCAGCGGGTACTTTAATAGAGAGCTCTCCATTTCCAGCATCAGCATCCACAGCGCTCACTGCTGCAGCGTAGGCACTGGAGAAATAGTTTAGATTCCGCCTGCAGGACACAACCAAATAAACACTGTCCTCAACGTGATCTCGCACAAGTACGTGTTGGAGCTCCTATCTACAATGTCCGATCTGCAAACACCGGCGTGTAGAAGGTTATGACGTGGAACGCTCACTGTTTGGAATCGTGGTGGCAGACCTCCAGCGTGGGGTCGTTGTAAAGGAACGGCGCTTCCAGCTCGTTCACCCGCACCCTGTAGATGCGGCACTGCTTGCTGTTCAGCTTGATGCGGTTCAGGTTCACCACGCTGGGGAAGATGGTCAACTCCACATAGCCCTGAAATCAGACACGGTTAATACAACGTTGCCCAATTCAGACGGGATGCAAGTCGGCCGGTCCACCAGTCAATCAGTCCGTCCGTCAGTCTATTATCTGCTCCAGCGGCGCATGAAAGCTCGTGAGCCCTTTAGAACGTTCTAGATATCTGCACAAACATGGCCTGGAGCATCATCAGATGTTTTATCACACGAGTCCGAGACTCAACAAACAAACGAGACTAAATGATTACACTTGGTCATTTTTTTATATCTATTGGTCACGCGTCCGGGACGGGACGGGTTGCCAGCGTCGATGGAACAGCGCGTTCTCCAGAACAGCAGCGAATTCTAAATATCCGTGAAACTGTATCTCAACAGAATGGTTCCTGAAGAGGGGAAAATCTAGAATCAGGGGTTCGAGTCCCACCCTCCAGGGTCGGGTTCTCGCTGTGCTGCGGGGGTTTCCTCCGGGTACTCCGGTTTCCTCCCCCAGTCCAAAGACATGCATCTGTAGTGTATGAATGGGTGTGTGTGTGTGTGATCGTGCCCTGTGTACCCCGCCTTGTGCCCGATGCTCCCTGGGACAGGCTCCAGGTTTCCCCGTGACCCTGAAGAAGGAGTAAGCGGTAGAAGATGGATGGATGGAAAACTAGAAAGAACAGTTCGAGCATATTTCAAATAGTCGGTAAATTCGGGGATCTAGAGGAGACACGGCAGCATATTTAATCACAACAACAACAACAATGTGTTGTGTATCCACATTCCTTACTCACTGTAATCACTGAACCATGAGTACAAACAGTCTACTCACAATGACGGACTTCCTCTGGAAGTTGATGTTGTTGATGCACACCACCTGGTGGGTTGTAAAAGGGGGAACACACAGAACC
Source organism: Ameiurus melas (assembly GCA_012411365.1). NCBI lineage: Eukaryota > Metazoa > Chordata > Actinopteri > Siluriformes > Ictaluridae > Ameiurus > Ameiurus melas. Next base: position 3,982,502 of record CM022757.1, on the reverse strand, counting down.
TGTTAAACTCACACAAACCATGTAAGACTGGAAAGGAGCAAGACTATTGGGATACTTATAATTTATAAGGTCGCGGACTCTCGAAGCCCTTGTCCTTCTTGCGGTTCATTTCCGGAGCCAGTCCAGCAGATCTCAGGCGGAAATGATTACTCAGAACAACAAACAACCCCGAATTCTTTTCCCTCGCAGATTAAATAAACGGGATGTGCTGATGCAACTTGCACTGCAAGACGCCGCCAAGCCTTCTAAAACGATACAGTGGAATCCCTCCGAGAAAGGACTGTGGGTCAGATTATCCTTCGGGTTTCTATTGTGCATTGCAGAAGATCCAGTCCTTTCGGACGACTCAGTCAGCACTGAGCATCCCAAAGCCGAGGACGGCCATTTTGTTCGTAACCTTTGACCTCCCGCGTGAAATCCAGAAAGAAGCCCGGATGTAAACCCGGATGTTTTAAAAGCCTCGTATCTCCGGTCCATGTTCTGATCAAGCGAATGTTTAATTCATTGTGACAATTTGTAGTGAATTTAAAATGTTACTGATTTTAACGTGTAAAATAAATAAATAAATAAAATGAAATTGTAAGTTTTATTGTTTTTTGTCGAGTGACGAGGGACAAATCAGACATCGCCTTATCCGGGAATTTTGTTTGTACGCAAATTAAAAACAGATAAATAATAATAATAATAATAATAATAATAATAATAATAATAATAATAATAATAATAATAATAATAATAATAAGAGGAAATTTGAGCACGTGAAGCGCATTCACGGTCTGTGCAGTGCGCATGCGCAAACATTCACAGCAGCTCCCTATCTTGGGCTTCTGGCTCTTCTTTGGTCATCAAAAAAAGTGAAAGAAATCTTTTTTTTCTTTCTTTCTTTTTTTCCTTACTTCTTTGTTTTTAAGCCAAAACATTGTTCTTGGAAATTTATTGGACAATTACATAAGTCCAATCAAATTAATCTGTCTAATTATGTTCATGTCGCCTATATGTGAAGACTATTTAGGAATACACACACACACACACACACACACACACACACACACACACACACACACACACACATACATATATATATATAGAAGTTCAGCTAGCATAATTTCTATTCATTTTATTTTATTTTTTAAAGAAAGTTTCTATTTAGCTGATTCGCGTACAGACTCGAAATCTCGGTGCAGAGAGTAAGATTGCTCTGAGAAATGACACCAAGCCTACAGTAAAAAAAAAAAAAATACACGTTCCAATGGAGGAATGCGCACTCACACCTTAATTTCACACGTTAATCACACCAGCTTGACCTACTTTGATTTTAGTTTCTCTGACTAATATACTGATTCTTTTCTAATATCTCATACTTGATTAGGTCTCGTTTTGAGTTCTTAACATATACCAATTGATTTCTTGCACGTTTCTTTTGAAAACTTACCATGCTAACACACACACACACACACACTCACACATATCCTTGAACGTTGGTGCAACACAGGTGGCCTCATCAGTACTTGCACTTTTGCGCACACCGGCCTTTGCATACGACGTTCTGTATTGAACAAACCTCTGCAGTTTGAAAAATGGACCACTCATAAAGCTTGGATAGTGGATACACATTAAGACATGACGATGAGAAATTAGCGAGCTAGGAAGAAAAAGATGCAAACTGCGAGTGAGAAATGTGTGCGCAGTGACTTCCCACAAGGATTTTGTCCTAGTTTGTTATTATTTTCTGATGAATAAAATATTCCATGTACTGTTACAACATAATCATGTTTAAATTCTGATTTCACATTGTCTGCAAACATTTATCATCACAACTTTTTTCGGACCTGATCAAATCACAGACTCAAGACCTTCAGGACGTCCTTAAGCGTGTGCTGATGATTCTCCTCACTCATCTGCAGTACAGTAAGTTCAGCAAAGCTCCACACAATACCGTTTTAAAAGATCTGCACCCAGTGCATTGCGGTTAGTACGTCCTTCACACAATAGCAGGCTCCTGCGCCATGTGAGGGGAAAAGATCGGTCAGATCTACAGCTGAAATAAACAACCAAAATAACCCTCTCTTTTTTAAACATATTGTAAGAGTTTTAAGTACAATGAGCACAGATGGACAGCGTTCCAACTATTTTCTTTCAAGGTCAGAAATAGAGCAAAGCAGAAGAAACACTGGAGGGAAATACTTCTATAGCTGTCGTGTAGTTCATCTTCGCTGACGTTAGCTACTAAACGCTAGCTGCACGATATAGTCTATCAAGTTAGCTATATCATGTTAACACATACATGTGGAGAACTTGTGTCACTATCAAAATGGAAACTGTCTTCACTTGTGACATGACCTACAGCAGCGGTTAAACCGTTAAAAAGAGCTCTTCGGTAGCTTTCAACTTACACCCCAGCGATCTACGGTGCCTGAGAAAGAGGCCGAGGTCCTCAGGCATTGTCAAGGGGTCAAATATTACCAAATATTGTGTTTCAGCAGATCCTTTTTAATTGAGGTCTATTTAGAGTCTGGTCAAACGGGGCAGACTGGGAATGTTCAGAGGAAAGTAAAAGTTCATGGGTTAGACTGTGGGGTGGCTTCTTCATTTTTCCCAGGGTCAGAGGTCGTCCTTAATGCCATGTCCCTTGCTGTGTACTTAGTTCTATAAAAGAGAAAGTAAACAAAAGTATAGTATTAAGATACTTTGCTTATCAGGCGAAATGTAGCTTAAAATTTTTTAGTATTACAGTATTACAAGCTAAATAAGTGTTTAAAGCTCTAGGCTTCATTCCAGCTGTATTTATAGGTTGGTGACTTTCCCTTCCAGTTTCTCCTTGGTTGAATCCATTGCCCTGCATCTAAGCTATAGATACATCAAACCCATCACGGCTTTGTGTTTAAGTTTTGACAAGGGGAGGGATCGCAGTCATGTGGGCTTTTGATATTAGCTAGCTGTGAATCGATATCCCGGACGAGCCCCCAGAAAACCATTAGGATTTGTGAATAGAGGGCTGTGATGTTAGGAAAAGAGAAAGACAACGAACACAAGGAAGAAGGCGCCCTCACCAAGGCCTTTGGAAAGTATGCCAAATGACACACAGACACACGAAATTCAAACGGCAAGACCTTTCTGATTCATTCAAAGAAAGGCTTGACACACAACAGAGACAATGGGTTAGTTTAGAAAAATGGCAAGCTCCTGTGAATATTATGAAGTTTCCTTGATTTCTGCTATCGCGAAATCGCAAAATCCTGGAGGGACGGAAATATGTTATCTTAAGAAAATAACTGTTATCTTGATATCACAAAAAACAAGTCCTAATATCAAGATTACGGCACAGAAAATGAGAAATTCTAGACTTCTGTAAGGGAACTCCTGATTCAAACTGAAACATTTTCTCCCTCTGAGTAACTGCATTGCTGAATCATTAGGGATCCTTGCGAAAGTGTGGCAAACAAGGAAAATGTGAAAAAGTTTGATGTTGCCAACCAGCTAATTTCAGTAGGGCCTTGCTCCATAGCTATGAAATGCATATCATTCATTCATTAGTTGAATTGTTTTCATAAAAATTAAAACATATCATTAGAACAGTAGTTCTATCCCTCTCATATCTTGTGTCTGGGGTTCCCTTTGTTCCTGAGGTATGTGGTGTCATCATGCCAAGATCTAAAGAGTTCTCTAAGACCTTCAGAAAAAAGGTTTGTGGATGCCTATGACTCTGGCAAGGGATTTAAAAAGCTCTCCAAATTATTTGAAATACACCAAATACACTGTAAGGAATGATGTATTTCTGTAATCCAGAAATAATCAGATTACACGACTTTCATATTGTGGATTATGTTACTGACGACATTTTTTAAATGAAGTAATTGGTTACTGTAACGGAAACAATTTGAAAGTAATCCTGCACTTGGGACATTGCAGAGTGATAAAGAATATACACCTGAGTCAGCTTACCTAATTAACAAAGCCTTTGTGAAGTGTGCATTGGTCTTCAGCTGTTAAACAGTCTACGTCTCTTCGTAATTCAGAGTAAACAAACGTGCGTTCTTGTTTTCCCAATGGCTTTCCTCAACCATCATTGTAAACTCACTGAATTATATAGTGAGTAATTTAAGGGCTAGAGAACGTCGCATTGGTCACTTCAAAATCAAGAACGTTTTTTTTTTTTTCCATCTTTGGAAGAAACCCTGATGAATAATTTGTCATTTTTTCAGCTGGAAACATATTCAAAGTATAGCTTCCGAGTATGTTAGGCATCAGTTGTCATATGCTATTGATTGGTGTGGCTATGTGATGTATATTGTGAATAATAATATATAATGACTATGGGAGATGCATTTGAGACTCTAATCTAATCTAATATTAGACATTTGAACATGCTGTTATTGTTGTTAAATGCATGCTTATCTAATTTTACGAGAACGAGTGCAGGGGGCAGGACTAGAAAGTGGTATATAGTGATATAAGACATAAATGGAGAAAAATGTTTGGTGTAAGTACTGATGAGAAGAAAGGGTCAAAGGTTAAATGTGACCTGTGCTGGGGAGGCGATCGTACGCTCGACAGGACGTCCCAGCTTGACATCGAGCTGCCGAGGCACCGAGAGACATAATCACATGACCAAAAATAAATCAATAAAAAGGTTATTCTAGAGATCTGATCAAGGTAATCAAACATGACAACATTCACATCGAACCTATATGATTGGGTAATAATCAAATGTTTTGATGTTCTAAACATATATGACAATCATCGTATGATCAATGAATTGTGTTACGTAATTAGCGTTATGCCACACCAATATAGCACTGAGTGATATCTGTTGAATGGGGTCAGCCCTATGCTCCCAGGGTCCAATGTTTCCCTGGACTATGTTCCTAGAACCCTTTGTTCTCAGGGTTCTCATATGTTGCTCAATCCTGATATTTCACGAGTCTAATAACCCCAGGGTGTTACATTATCAGGGCCTTTTATTTCCATGGACCTATGTTTTCAGGGCTATATATTCCCATGACCTTATGTCTCAATGGTCCTGTACTCCCAGGGCTTTCATGGTCCTTTATTCTCAAGGTCCTATATGTTTTCCATGGTTCTATATTCCCTAGGATCATACGCTGCCAGAGCCATATGTATATTACAACATGTCCTATGTCTCTACTTCAATGCAATTCAATTAAAGATTAAAACGAGTCCCTGCAGTACTGAGTGTTGATAGGTTGTTTTTTTTTCCCAGCTTCAGTGTGAGAGACAGAGTGAGGAAAGGGGACACTAAAAAACCATGGTAGAGTTTCTTACCGAATTGTCTTTATGATAAAGTGTACCGTCACGGCCAGGCCTACACAACCACACAGACAGCCCACTACAATGGCTGAGATTTCACCTGACACACACACACACACACACACACACACACATATACATTAGGTTGAATATTACAGATGGCGATAAATGCAGCTCAAACCGAGAAAAAGAGTTCTCCAATTAATATGTACGACCCTATGTGTATGTTGTGATAAGGCTTCGTCTTGCTTACCAGCTGTGTAGATATTTGCAGGAACTAGAAACAGTAAAAAGGAAGAACATCAGAATTACATATATAGTACAAAAATATGCTACTATTATACTGTTAAGATTAGATGACCTGGGGAGGAGACATGACATAAACGTAAACAAATACACGTGTTGATGCACGTGTCGAAATGTCACTTCTGTCCACAACGGAAAAAGCAGGTGCTCGTGCATTCGCACTTAGAGCACGATGCTTCAAGAGGAAATCGTGACAAAAGGACACCTGGGAACCAGAAATCTTTCTGATTGAGAGGGGGTCAAATACATATTTCCCTCATTAAAATGCAAATCAATTCATAACATTTTTGACTTGCGTTTTTCTGGATTTTTTTGTTGTTATTCTGTCTCTCACTGTTCAAATAAATCTACCATTAAAATTATAGACTGATCATTTCTTTGTCAGTGGGCAAACGTACAAAATCAGCAGGGGATCAAAATATATAATTATTATTATTTTTTTTACATGTTATTGCATTGCGTTAGGACTTATCTTGTTTAGTTTAAACAAGTACTGTCTTGTGCCTGTTGTCTACTATGTTCTGTTCGCTATGTTTGCTTTGGGCAAAGTACCACAGTGATTACATAAATCATCCCTCTCTCACCGGGGATAAAGGAGGAGAGCACAGTCCGGTTGTTGAGTGGTTGTGTGGTGCGATAGTTGTCTTGTAGTGGCTTGGGGTTGGCGGATCCAGGTCTGCTGGAATACAGCACTGTCTCCAACTTCAGCAACTGCAAAGACAGAGAGCGAGAAGAAAAGAGAATACATGAAAGAAAACATGAAAGAAAGAATAAATAAAGTAGAGGATACAATTAAACAGGGAAAAGAGAGGTGGGAGGAGATAAGTAGAAGATGGGATGGGACAGGACAGGCAGGACAGAAGAAGAAAAGCTAATACATGAGAAGAAGATATGCTGAGAAGCTAGCGAAGCACATGCTTTTTCTTTAAATCAGCTTGTTTATTAAAAAAAAAATTGTATTGTATTGAAGTTTTTTTTTAATGACATAAAAAAGTTCTCGATGGTTTAGCTCTGGCATATCTAGCTGATCTTCTGTAATGTTCCAACCCATCTTGAGCAATCTGTTTAGCTCAGGCATTTGTTTTATTAATTGCTTAGGGTTAGTGGTTAGCACGTTCACCTCACACCTCCAGGGTTAGGGGTCCGATTCCCGCCATGGCCCTGTGTGTGCAGAGTTCGCATGTTCTCCTCCAGGTACTTTGGTTTCTTCCCCCAGTCCAAACACATGCTGATAAATAGGTTGATTGGCATGTCCGAAGTGTCTGTAGTGTATGAATGGATGTGTGTGTGTATGTGATTGTGCCTTGTCCAGGGTGTACCCCGCCTTGTGCCCGATGCTCCCTGGTATAGGCTCCAGGTTCCCCGCGGCCCTGTAGGATAAGCGGTATAGAAAATGGATGGATGGATGTTTTTCTTACTAAACTCTGGAATAGTGTTCCAGAGAATATTAGGAAAACAGGATCTATAAGATATCTTTAAATCCAGTTATTTGTGGCTGTGATAAATCTGCTGAGTTTTTAATACATGCAAATTATTTGATTAATTGTGGGTTTATTATTTTAATGGAATTTATTTTAACTGTAGTACCAATATCTAATACCATTTATCTTCGCTGTCATTCTTTGCATTGCTTTAGTTTTTCAATGTTTTTATTTTAAATGAACATTTTAAATGTTCCAATTTTTATGTTTTATCTATTATTATTGAGTATCTTTTATTACCTTGAGTGCTTTATTATTATTATTATTATTATTATTATTATTATTATTATTATTATTATTATTATTATTATTAAGAAGAGAGAGAGAGAAGGGAAATATAATAAATGATGGGACAGGATGGCATATACTGTATATGCCATATGCAATATGGTATATTATTAGTATAATTTTTCACAAAAAAAGGGAATTAAAAACAAGTAAAAATCAATAAATAAGTACAAAATTTTTTATTTCACTCATGAGTAGCTTGTAAATTCCATTCCAATGCAGCATTTAATTTGTGTGTGTATACAGTATCTCACAAAAGTGAGTACACCGCTCACATTTTTGTAAATATTTGATTATATCACTGAAGAAATGACACTTTGGCATCCTGTGAAGCTCTGGTGAACTCCATGCCCAAGAGGGTTAAGGCAGTGTTGGAAAATGATGGTGGCCACACAAAATAGACACTTTGGGCCCAATTTGGACATTTTCACTTAGGGGTGTACTCACTTTTGTTGCCAGCGGTTTAGACATTAATGTCTGTGTGTTGAGTTATTTTGAGGGGACGGCAAATTTACACTGTTACACAAGCTGTACACTCACTACTTTACATTGTGTGTGTATATATATATATATATATATAAGAAAGCTCTAAAAATTTATATCCGGTGCTTATGCAATTGTATTATTTAATGTAGAATGTTTGGGACTTGCCAACTGTATTATACTATATGTAGGAATCTTGTCAAAACTATATATTGCTACTTTCCAAACGAATCTCAAACTGGGACTGCATTGGCAGGGCATCTGATAGACAAGGCATTGTGGTTTCTTGGTTCAACTGGTTTATTTGCAGGGAACCTCAGGTGTGTTAGTAGCAAGAGATTTTATGAGTACCTGGGAGTGAGAAATCTTGACCTTCTCAACGAAGATAGTCCACAGCACAGTCTGGTGGCATGGAGGTGTAGTGAGTGAGCCACTGTAGCGGAAATAATGGCTCAGGTCTCTGGGGAGCAGGGTCCGTACGTCAAATGCCGGAATGAGCACGCTCTGACCTGAAGACCATACCAAGAACAAACACTCGTCAACAAATCAATAGTGGTGACTTCAGGTATTGAGTCCCAATCCTGTGAGCTTATTTCTGGGTCGTGTCTCCCCCCGTCCCCCCCCCAATTTTGTGTTCTTGACTGTTCATACCGATCCAACACACCTTTTCTTTCAGTCTGTTAGATCCAGAAAATGCTAAAATGTCCATGTGGTGGTGGGGGCATGGTCAAGCATCAGTGTGGATGGAGAGGAGGCAGGTCGAACTGGCAGGTGATGCATGATGATTCTCACCGGAGTCTTATTAGGCCAAATTTACTTATGTGGGTCTTTTTGTGCCTTCCGTATCTCCCGTAATCCGCGTGAGAGAGAGAGACAATGTGCGAGACCACTTGGCAGAGCTTTGGATACACACATACACGCCAAGGAGCAAGAACCTGAACCTGTCGGAGTGAAGGCCATGAATGCCCGTCTGGCTCATGAGTCTTCCTTAACACCCTGCTTTGTTGGCGATATTTGCTTGTCTTTCTGGGTTATATTGTCGACATTGTGAATCCACACCCTGGATTACATAGTTCATTTCGTTTCATTTTCAGTCTTTTTATTTTTTGTAATCTTCTCTCCAGTCATTCACTGGCCTACCGTGAGCTTTCGGTACTCTCTTTACCCTCAGTTTGTCGAATATAGACTCGTGGGTAAGTCTCCACTTTCTCTCTGGTTTATCGTTCGCTACTCTCCTTTGGGTCTTAAATGTTTGGGGCATTCTTTAGCAGTTTGGTCTTTTCCTACCCAGTGGTTTTTTGGGTGGTCCTGTGGTATTCAGGCTGATGTGTTTTCAACATGGTCGTGTAGATGGGCAGAGAGATGCGCTGCTCATGATTGAGTGCCTTTTCCGTACTTGGACAGTTTTCTTTTCACTATGCATGGCACGTCAACTACAGTTGTTATGCTGTTTTTCACAATGATCTTTTCTGCAAAGGTTTAGCTGCAGAGCTTCATCATTGGAATTCGTCATCGCGCCTGCCAGCTGGAGTTTACAAAACCTGTGTCGTGCTGGGAATTGCTCGTCACCCATGTTATCGTGGCTCACCACGCAAACTTTGAACTTCCAGTCACCATGATTCCTTTGTTGATAATCAAATATTGGCCATCTGGTCTCCTTTTCACCATTCCCGATAACACCTTTTGGTAATATGTTAATCTCACCACTCGCCAGCATAACATCTCGACTCACTGCTATACATGTACTGTTCTGCCATCCTCACTGGATAACCCCTTTTCCTTGCATTCCCTTTGTTTTTTTTTACGATTAATATTTTCTCACCAAAATGGCATGTGTTTATCTTTATCTATGGAGAACATGGCATTTTCCCAACAATTGTTCTTTGAATGCCAATCATTCCTCGTTCTTTCACGTGGCATTGTCATATACCAATGGTTCTTGTTCTTGTAATTTTGGAGCACCCCTAGCTTATATCACTGTCAGCAAGACTCATTAGCCTTACCCGGTCGGTGTTCGTTGTGTGTTCAGGAGGTGGATGGCGGGATCCCACTCTGACAGGATAGGATCACTGTTTATGCCAGATTGGTATTGGATATGCGGTTCCCAGACCTATTTCTACCTCTTCACTAATTGGACCGGTAATTGTGCTCTTATCCTCTTAAGGAATCCTATTACTATTATTCTCTCCATCCCCCTTGTTACCAAATTTTAACAATGACAATTTCCCCCACCTGAACATCAGATAAAATATAAAGGGACTAAGTACTGGGATGACTTTTTTTCTTCAATATGGCATTACTCAGACCTGGAATCAGATTGAAATTACTCACTTTACCACAAAGGAATCAAGCAAGAACTAACGGCTATTCGCCTCACCACTGTACAGAACCGTATGGCCCTTGATATATTTCTCGTTATACCAACGATGATGTTCATGGTAACATCTCTGATGCTATACCTCAATGAGCATGGTGGGAAATCTTGGGGATTGTTACATTGTCACATTGTCTCATTGTCCAGTGCTCCACCTCTACCAGGACAGTTATAATGACAGAACCCAAGGGGAAAAGGAATGGAGGCAGACTTTGAGAGAAAATAGGACAAGTAGAAGGAGCTGACAACAACGTGTAGAGAAGCAGGATGGAAGGCTGTCACTTACCCTGGTAGCAAATGACCAAATTGGGAGAAATTGGGAGAGTTTGCATTCATTCCTTTGGCAGTTTATAGAAGATTCTTCCCACAGTATATGACAGTTTTATAAAACAAGAAGCAAAATTTAAATGTGTGAAAAGGAAGACAAATATCGTTTCCAAGAAGACATAGATTATGAAGATCAAACAATTCAACGTAGTGTTTTTTATTCTGAGCCCATCTATTAAATCGGTCGACTGTGAAGGAACAATTACATAATTCAAAATATTATGTAAACAATGACCTCATTTTACTCTAAATGTAGTCTATCATCTACAGTAGCTAATACTACTGTGTTAATTAGGTCTACAAGTCAATAATCCAGTCATTATACAATGTCATATATAACATACCTACAAGCAAACACACATTTACTCACCTGCGTGCCTGATGTGGCCCAGGTAGTTCAAGATGTTAGCATATGCCTGATTGGTCTCCTCACCTGTCTAGCAGAAAGAAAGGAAAAATGTTTAACCTAATCACAAACTATTGTTATCCAGGCTAGGGGAGTAACGGAATACAGGTAACTGCATTACTATTGGATACAAAAAAAAGTTACAGTTAAGTCAAAAAATAAAGTAATCAGATTACAGGTATATATGTATATTTTTTTTTAAAAAGGGAATACTATCAGGATTACAATATTTTTCATTTAAAACCAAAGAAATCTTTTGACATAACACAATATAGACAGCTGCTTGATTATAGTTCTGGTTAGTTCATACGTCCTCTTTTTCAAACCTTAAAAAATTGTCCGGTTAGGATTTCTAAATTTGAGAAAATATCTGCCATTCGGCTTTAATTTCATTACGATGTGCTTATGGTTTAATACGGCATCATGTGTGCATCATTCGAGCAACCCAATTGGTTGATTATACAAGGCTTGCCGCAACTATTGGCCAAATTCCTTCCTCTCAACTGTTAGCCAATTCTCAGAGAACGCGTGAAGGTGAGGCGATGTTGTGTACGGCATCAAACAGTTGCTCGAAAGTAGCTGCAAATGCCAGCTGTCCTGAGTCGAAACAATGCCCATATAAGGTCATTTTTAATTTCATGTTATCGCATTGCTTTGTATCACATGACCGTTCAAATGTGTGAATGATGGAAGAAAGTACACTCTGGCATCTGATATTTTATTTTATTCCATGGACATTCAAAAGAATTGAGAAAAATATGTAAAACGTAGGCAAAGTGAAACCAATTATAATATATATATATATATATATATATATATATATATATATATATGTGATGCAATGTGTTTTTCAGTGTATTCAATTCTGCATTCATAGTAACACTGTTTTGAAACCTAAAAAGAAAAAGGTGTCCACCTTTTTAGAATGTAATGTTACACACACCAGGGACCATGATCTGTTATTTATTTCTTTTTATTAAAACAAATCCAAACATTGAACATGTTTTTAAGCTCTAAATTAAGCTCTAAATAAAAGTATTTTAGATCACACTGCTTTTCTCTTGACGTTATTTACATTTGTGAGCTTGAAGTAATCCAAAAATAATCAGATTTCATTACTTTCGTATCATGATACTTGGATTACGTTACTGATGCTGTAATTTTGTAACTGTAATGGAATACATTTTTAAAGTAACCCCTCCCATCCCTGTTGTTATCATATTTTGTTTACTAAGTTTGCCCAGCATAGTAACTGCAGGATAATTAATTAAGTAGAGAACATTATCATAGTACTGCATTAGTAGAAGCTGGCAGGCTAATCCTGCTAAATTATAATAATAAAACCAATACTGTAACTAATCAGAATTTTATCTAAAGTAGTAAATATTTAACAACAACAACAACAACAACAATAAAATATGGTAGAATAAAGATGAATAAATGCTTATGTTCATAATGTTACACACCTCTATAAGCACTGCGAGAACAGCCAGGCCATTTTCTTGGATTTTAGCTTCAGAAATATTAGAATACAACTCGGAATTATAGTGGACTACGTGGAGCTGTAAAGGAAGAGAGAGAGAGAGAGAGAGAGAGAGAGAGAGAGAGAGAGAGAGCAATTTCAAAACAAAGCAATAGTTTGGTGTAAAGAAATTCATACAATTTTCCCCTTGTAGTCAATCAGCTAGTACGTGCTTGGTCAGTCTTTTAGCGGTTACTCTTTACCCCCTTGTACATGTAAAGGTTCCTCTGTTTACATTTATGGCATTTGGTAGATGCTAAACATTATGCAGGACATTATTCCTCTGTACTCAAATTGCTTTTCGCAATTTCCAGATGTGCAATGTTGGACATCCAACCGAATTTAAACCACTGAATTTGTGGAAGCGAATTTTTTTTCAAGTGGAATTAAATGGACCGTAATTTGCCTGTCGAATATTATAGGTGGAATTTTTAAAGAAACTGAATATTTTGGAAATGGACTTTAGAGGTTGAATATTGATTGTTGAATTTTTAATAATGAAATTGTGTGTGAAATGTTTCCAATTGAAATATTCACAGTTTAAATATACAGTCAACTCAAATTGCGGCCCCTAAAAATGTAAGCTCTGGAAATACAGTGCATTAAAATGCAAGAACTGTTAATACGATGCTTTTTTTAAAATATTTGTTAGACATTGCAGCAACGTCAGCAGCCCCTTCGCCTACGCACAGGAGCTGAAGGACTCCTGTCACCAGTGGTTGATGGATGAGGAGCAGGATATGGAGCAGATCATAGAGCTGGTGGTACTGGAGCAATTTGTTCGTGGACTCCTGACAGTAACAGCGGAGTGGGTCCGGTGCCATCAGCCCACGCATCGCTTTGTGCAAGTTTTAATCGACTATGCAAAGCGATACCTGGAAGCTGTGGCTCTTCGCAACATCTCAGCATGCACGCATTCTCCCGTGATATCTCCCAAATTGGGATCCCGAAAGAGACCCTGACTGACCAGGACATATTCTTTATGTCACACACTTTTCATGAAGTATATGAATTATTATGTATTAAATCAATTCGCACCAGTGTTTAACATCCGCAGATAGTTTGGCTGGTCGTGCAATTTAATCAAACACTTAAAAATATTATTTGTAAATTTGTTCATGATGATGCTTGGAATCGGGATTTTATTTGACACTGGACTTAACCAAGGGATATTGGCATATTTCTCCAATATCTTGAGGAAAAAATAACCTTTTCCACTTTGGTTACACCAATCTGTCACCATTACGTGTTAGTTTTCAGCCCCAGCAACATAATCATTTACAGTAATGATTGGCATGTACTGAGAGCTATCTGAGAGCTGTCCTGAGATCCTTGAGATGGACAGGACTCACAGCAAATCCAAATAAGAGTGAAATTAGACAGGTGGAAGTACGTATCCCAGTATGTGGGCTTCCATTTGGGCTATGGGCAGGTGCATCCCAAAATTGATAAGAAATCAGCAATTGTGGCCTGCCCAAGACCCAAGACCTAAAAGAAGGTGAGGTAGTTCTGGCTGACATCATAGGTTTGTGACTAATTTTTCGGATGCCACCAGAAAGGTTTCCAGATCCGGTCCAATGGACAGAGCCATGTGAGTGGGCTTTTTGCCAAGTAAAAGCAGTTTTGTTTGTGGACCCATTGTTGCATTCTGCTGGCCTCTCTCTCCCTTTCTGCAGATTGACATGTCGGACAGAGGGCTTTGTGCCATTTTGTCTCACGAGGTGGAGGGAGAGGAGTCTCCTGAGTCTTCCTCTGCTCCCTTAAACACCAGGGTTCTACACGTACTCTGTGTGATTTTGTTTTTTTTAAACTGATAAATGAAATAACAAATTATTTGTTCTTCTTTGGAAAGGTGGAATGAAGCAAAGAAGGCAGGAAAGGGTCAAAGGGTCTACTAGTTCAAAAGATTCATAATGTAGTTAAACATTCATTATTGATGAATCTTTTTGTATTTGTTCATCTCATCATACAGTGGAAGTGGAGGAGTCTCTGAAGGGCTACTCTGGCTGGTGTCTTACCATATTTTGTACGCTACTGGTTGTGCATTTAAATAAAATATTCTACCCCATTTAAAGTAGCCATTCTTCTAAAGGAGCTCAATAATGGCTCAAACTAGACAGAAATTACTTTAACACACAAGATGTGGTAAGACTTCACATCCAGGAGGTGCTTTACTTTAATTGTTTTAAAAGTCAGCTAAAAACATTTATTAAGTTAAACAATTAATTCTGAATGAACTGTTTAGGTTTTTGTTTTCTTTCTTCCTTTTTTCATTAAAAAAAAAAGTTATTCAAAATTTAATACCTTTTTAGCTGGTAATAGACAGGTAATTATTTAAAATTTTTTCCCCATTTAACACACACACACACACACATACACACACCTCTGCAGAAGCACTCTGGTCATCGATGCTATGCTCACTTCCTGTAGACACACCCACTCCATTTCCCCAGTGCAGGTGGAGCTGAACAGCGCTAAACTGCCATGGCAAACCACCCAAACCCATCCAACTTGGCAACGGGATCTCCACTGACAAAAAAAAAAACAGAAGAAAAAAAAAGGTGAAAGCAAGAGACTGTGAAAGACAGTAACAAAAGCTTCCATGTGTATAAAAAAAAAGAAATATTCTCATAAGCCACTTGACTAATAATCACATTTACACTTCCTACCAAAAAAAACGGACCTCATTCCAGCAGTTATCATCATTTCTTTTTCAGATATTACCTTTCATGTGGTGTGTTATAGAGCTGTTTGTGAATAAAAAAAGGTATGCAAAGTTTCCAAAAAATCAAAGCTCACAACAAATGTTATCGACTCCCAAACAAAGGAACCAATTCTGAACAGCCTGAAACGAGTCGTCTGTAATTCCAGACTTACTTCCCGTACTAACCTACGTAGGTTTGTAACAAAACAACCCCACCACTGGTCTTCATTGGCTGCTCATGAACAACATGTACTTTGACCCCACCCTCAAACACTACAGTTAAGGTTACACCCTGAAAGAGTTAGGTTCATGTCTAGAAGACGGTGTTGTACATGGACTCCCAAAGGATGAGGATTAAAGCGTCAGTGGTTAGAATTCCTTTTAAAATGATACCCGGCACTTTGACTCTGACCTTCGTTCGTGTTCCCGTCATTTCACTGACGGCTGCTACTCAAATCTAGCTGAAGTCAACACGGAACAATTTTTCATTAAAGATGGAACAGCGCCCACTTTATTTGGACCATCTTGTACCTCTGGATTAATTATTTATGTATATATTTTCTACCGAGTGTAACAAATGCGTAGTTTTGTATTGTACAGCCAGTGCACAATCTCCACAAACAGATGGAAGTGGCAGGAATCGAACCCCCAACCCTGGAAGTGTGAGGTGAACATTCCGACCACGTTCTTTCAAATATATGTAAAACATGTGTATGTAGATTTCTATAAATATTTTCATGAGGCCACACACCTCATGCAGATAAAAAATGGAATGTGGACGAAACCCTGGTCCCAATATGGTAAATATTTTGAAACATAACGTGGAGACTGTAAGTTGGTGGTGCATGGTCATTTTGGTCCATGAGGGACGATGAAAGGTGCGTATGAGAGAGATTATGCCCTTGACACTAGATGTATGTAAAGTAGAGGACCTGGACAACACGCTCATGTTTTTTCTGCACTCACAAGGATAATTGTTATCAACAAGAAAAGTGCTTACATGTATGAGAGCTGTTTTACCTGTATGGCCATTGTTGGAGACTCTGAAGGGTTCGTGACCATACTGCTCATATCCCAGCGGCCGTAACTCAGGAAGGGATGGGTCATACTGAGTTTTTGAAGTGTCCACATTGATGGGGGACTGTGAGAACCCGCCACACTCGGGGAACAAAACTGGCCATTCTGACTGACCTGCAGCTCCTGAGGAGAATCAGTTCAGTATGTGTGTGTTCATTCATTCGTTCATTTCAGCAATTAATATGGATCAGTGGATCTGGAGCCTATTGCACAAGCTGTTGCGCAAGAGAGGAACATACCCTGGATGGGAGGACAGTCTATCGCAGGGCATCATGCAAACACATTGACCTCTAAAGGCAATTTAGAATCCACTCACTGACACGTTTTTTTTTCCGAAGCAGGAGGAAACGAGAGAACCTGGAGGAAACTCTACGAAGACAATAACATGCGTAGGGGACATTTGGCTTGGCCTCATGATACAATTTTATCGAACGAAAATATGTTAAGCTTAATCCCAATTCCGAAAGAGTATTCATTGAATTCATTGAAAACACATTATTAACTCATTATTTACACATTGTTTTACTTTGAGTTTACTTTTGAAAATATACACTCATTTCAAATCTGAGGACTGCGACACACTCCAAAACAGTTGGGACATTGAGCGTTTGGCGGCGGAGTGAAGACACCAGTTGATTAAGTTTAGCAAGCCGGAATTTTCCCCCATTCATCCGTTAAGCATTTCTTCAGCTGCGCAACTGTACGGAGCCTTCCTTGCCTTATTTTGTGCTTCATAATGCGCCACACAGAGACAGGTCAGGACTGCAGGCAGGTCATGCTAGCACCCGCACTCTCTGCTTACGCAACCATGCGCTTGTAATCCGGGCAGAATGTGGGATTGGCGTTGTCCTGCTCTGGATGGCAGCGCATGCATCAAGTACCTTGTCTTTATACGTATTTTTTTTTTTTCAAATTTTGTTTAAATACAAGTCAAAGTACATTTACAAATCACTCCTCTATGTTGTTATTAGCATTTTCTATACTGTCCCATCTTTTTCATAATTGGGGATGTATATCTACAGTAATAAACGTACAAGTCAATGAAAATACCTCACAAAGGTACTAAATCCTACGGGTGTTCTTGTGTGCATCAAATAAGGTCATTCTGCAATATTAGCTCAGGGCTTAGTCATGCACAATTAATGAGATGATGCAGGGTTGGCAAAACACACACACACACACACACACACACACATTAATTTCAACACAAAAGCATTATTCAACAGCAGAGTCAATGATAGATACTTGTCTAATTTCATCTTGTCTGTGTAGGTAGGTTTTTGTATGTTTGTGCATCTCTGTACCTGTGTTTAAATGTAAATAGTATAATATGTGCATACTAAGGTGTGTGTGTGTGTGTGTGTGTGTGTGTGTGTGTGTGTGTGTGTGCAAGAATGTATTGGGTATGCATGCATAAGTATTGTTGTGTGTTAGTATATTCAGGCATGATTTTTCACACGAGGATTAGCAGAGAGTGTTGCACACACACACACACACACACACACACACACACACACACACACGCGCGCACATGCATGCACACACACACACGCACTCTCACACACACACACACACACACACACACACAAAGAATGGAAGGAAGGAAAGAAAACATTTTGAAAAATGGCTCAGCAGTTGCCCTGATGATTGCCATGACAACTGTGGGACAACATCTCCCTATACTGTGCCAGTCAGGCTGTCCCAAATACGGACACAAAAGAAGAGCAAAGAACACACACACACAGACACACACACACACACACACACCTGGGTATTAACATTTCTGTAGGTGTTAAGTCTTAACTATTAAGTCTTAGCAAACATTTGCTTTAGTTTCATTGTTTAATGAATGCACACATTTCGGTTCTAAATTATGTCTAGACAATGTTTATATATCGGGGAATTAACAAATACAAACTAGTAAACAAAAATGATTGTTAATCTGTAATAATTAATTGTTCCCAGTCAATGAGTGCCTTACTAAGCACACAACAGTCTGTGCGGACCTGCCTGCCCACTCGGGGGCATCTTTAGCCCTGCTCGAGACCTCTATTGTCCAGTCAGATGTCCATGGCAGGACTTCTCTAGTCTAACCTCAGCGGATTGTTTGGATTATCTTTTTTATTTCATTTGTCCTAATAAAGCACAAACAAGTTGACGCATTTGCATGATGTCTGTCACCACAGGCAGCCGTTTCATACAGTAACGTAATGAGTCCGGATAAAATATGATTGAAATTTGAAAATTCATCTATTAACAATTTTCCATTTTAAACCATTTTCATGTTTTAAGATAACAGTAAAAATAAAAATACTAGTTTTACCGCATTATAGTTTTTCACTTATTAACAGTAGTGTTGGCTGCAAGACCATTCACAGGCGTATATTAATGCTCTCATTGGTATACTTCAATACAATGTATCACACCATACAACATCATTTTTATAGTAACAAATAATCCAAAGGAGCTTTTATTCTAATAATTATTCTATTTTCATTCACATAATATAATTCTAATAACAAAAAATTTAACTTCTTCACTTTGGAACCACATGGGCCCTCCTGATGCTCTGTTTCATCATGTACAGCAGTAAAAGACCTTGGTGTGATTGGTGTCTTTCATTTGACGCTCATGTAGATAATAGCCTTGTTTCATCTCAGAAATATTGCTAAGGTAAGAAATATAATGTCACTATAGCTGCATCAACAAGCTCCAGTTAATCCAGAATGCAGCAGCCCTTACTGGAACCAGAAGATATGACCACATGACCCCTATTTTATCCACAATGGACTGGCTCCAAATCAAATTTCATATTGATTATACAATACTACTACTGACCTATAGAGCCTATAAACCTTCTGAACTTTTATGATTCTCGGACCTATACTGTACATCAATCAAAAGGGGCAGGCTACTTGTTGGTACCTTGAATAGTGAACGCTACAGCAAGGGGCAGAGCTTTTTCTTACAAAGCCCCAGAGTTATGGAAGAGCCTTCCAGGTAATGTTTGGGACTTAAACAGAGTCTCAGTGATCTAGTCTAGGCTGAAAACACATTTAATTAGTCAATCCTTTTGTTAATAGTTTTATTCTTAGGTAAAGGAGCAGATCTGGAGGGTTCATGAGCACAGATCAGGAGGGTTCTCTTTATGTCCCAAGGTGCCCACATGTCTGTGTTATCTTCTGGCTCTCCCTTTTAGTTATGCTGTCATAGCTAATCATGCTGGAGCCCTTGCTTCCACCCTGCACCCAGTGTACACTGGATTTACGTGACAATGAGCATACCTAACAATCTGTCTGTCAGTCTGTCTGTCTCTCTCTTACTCTCTCTCCCTTGCTCTCTCTTTGTCAAACTACAAATGCGACTCCTGAGATACCTGTGATGCTGACCCCTTTTGCTCTCCAGACTATTCTGATGCAATACTTCTGGTTGGAATTCTCATCACCTGAAACCCATTTGCTGCTGTTGAGGATGGACAGTCTAAAGATACATGAAATTATTGTGGATTATATCACTTAGAAACCATGAAGATGGCTTTGGACTGCAATTGATATAAATAATTTTGCTACGTTGGCTTGGGATTGCAATTGCCACGGTCAGTTTTGCACTCAAGTCTCTATCAGTGAACAGCTGATAACACCAACAAAACAGATTTCATGGTAAAACTATAATGAATTTCTGGGTTACCCAGTGGTATTTTTGGACTACAGTAGATAGCACACAGTTAAAGAACGGAATTATTTATAACTACACTATCCGATGTCACAGATTTTTGAGTCTGGTTCCTCTCAAGGTTTCTTCCTCATATCATCTCAGGGAGTTTTTCCTTTCCACCATTGCCTCTGGCTTGCTCGTTATGGACCAATTTATACATTTAAAATTTATATCCTGAATTTATATATTTCTGTAAAGCTGCTTTGTGACGATGTCCTTTGGTAAACATGGTATACAAATTAAAAATTGAATTGAATTGAATTTTTGTAGACATGGATCCTAACTTCGCGCTTGAGTCTTGCTTGTTGCAGAACTATGGATGAAAGTAAATAATGCAGTCAAATGCTTACTTACCTGCATATGTCCATTCCTTGGCTGAAGATAAAACGAGAGGGGAAAATGTGTTAGCAGATATAGCATCATTATCATACCATGATAAATTTCAATAATGATTTGAATTAGGTGGTGGTATGATACACTACTGCAAAATTGTGTACAACCGCTTGTTTTTATTAATGTTTTATTAAAGAACAAAATGAAATTCAAATAGGGAAAATAAAGGCTTGTTTATTATTTTTAAATATGTATTTATTCATTTAAAACATAAAGAAATAAATACATATTTATATAAGGACTCACTTACAGTCATTAGATAATAAGGAGTGTGTTGCACTTGGAAAGTAAATCAGTTAAACATATAGATCAAAGACTTTGCCATTGCCAGTATTAACAATATATTGCATATTATATATTATTTAAGATATTGAGGCATAACATCTGGAGCCTCACTAAGATTAAATACGTTTAATATTTAAGTGTAAGGCTTATTCTGTGGCCTGTAATTCATAATATTTCTGGGAAGTTGAATTCGAGGAAGAAGTCAACCTGACAGAAATCAACATTGACGGGAGTTGGAGGGGAGTCTGGAGACTAGGGGTGCTGGTATTATGGATTTCAGGTGGGAAACATGGAACGAGGTAAAAATGCGGCAGTCTAGTTTAAATGTAACTTCATTTATTTGTTTCAGGATTTTTTGGTAATGGGAGTTCTCTCCTCTGTGCCGGTCAGCAGATTCTTTATTGGACTGAGCTACTTGTTCCAAGCATTGATGGGTACTTTCCCATACTTGTTCACTACTTTGGAACCAGTTATCTACTGCTGGTGAATCGGTCGACTTGTAACCAAGCACGTATAGAAAGGGAGTGAGATAAGTGTCATAGTGAGTTCTGTGCAAGGCAGTAACTGGGATCAATATTGATGGTTGTTCACAGAGAATGTTCTCAAGAAGCAGCTGATCTCCTGGCTGGTCCTCTCCAACTATCCGTTGGTCTGTGAGTGGTATTCAGAGGTTAATCTGACAGTTACCCACAGCTTCTACGTGAAACTGGCCCCAACGTTAGAGGTGAATTGAGTGCCTCTATCACTCACAGTGTCCTTTGGGATCAGAAAATTCCTGAAGATGTTCAGCTATTGTAAATGCAGCGGGTGAACTGGGCAGAGGAATGAGGCGGAGTGACATTGAGAACCGGTCGACAATGACCAGGATGCTTGTGTGGCCCTGGGCTTCCGGAAGATCAGTAATGATATCTATAGCAATGTGTGACCACGGTCTCAGTGGTATGGGCAGGGGCAGAAGCTTACTGAATGGTGAATGGATGAGCAGCCTCTTTAACCAGTGACGCCACTCCTCATGGGTCATTTGTACTGCCAACAGCTGTCTGTTCCTGATGTCATATTTTTTTTCAGCTGGGGTGAGCCTTTTGGAGAAATAAGCCACTGGATAAAGCTTGGGCTTTCTCTGAACCAATGTGTTAAAACAGATCCTACTACTGTTTCTGAATCATCCACTTCTGCAATGAAGGATTTTGAGGGATCAAGGTGTTAAAATATGGGAGCTGTGGTGAAGGCTACTTTCAGCTGGTTTAAGGCCATGTCGGCTACAGAGTTCCACACCAGGCTCATAGGCTCCTTGTACCCGGTTTGAGGAGTGTGGTCAGAGGCTGAGCAATTCAGCTAAAGCCCTGATGAAGTACCTACAGAAGCTGGTGAAACCTACGAACCGCTGCTAATCTTTGACGGTCTTGTGTGTTGGGCACTCTGAGATAGCAGACACCTTAGGTCCATTGGTCCATTGTGACCCCATCCGGGCTAATGACGTAACCCAGGTGCGTTTGTGAAATTCACACCTCTCCCCTTTAATTAACAACTACTGCTGTGCAAGAATCTGGAGAACTTGGCAAACATGCAACGCTTGCGTTTCACAAGATTGAGAGTAGATGAGGGTATCGTCAATTTATGCAATGGCACATTGGCCCAACGTATCCCTCAGGAAATCTTTGATTAAGTTCTGGAAAACCGAGGAGGCACACATAGTGGCTGCTGGTGATGCTAGTGGTCTTCCACTCATCTCCCTCCCACATGTGTACTAAATTAAATGCTCTGCACAGGTCTAACTGAGTGGAGGTATATCTGAGTGGAGTTGTTTACGTGCAGGTGGGGCCAGGGTAAAGGATGTTGATATTTCACATTTATTTGATTGACCCCTTGATTGTCAATTCAGGGTCTGAAACTTGGGATATTTTGTATGTGCCGGTGGAGTGTTGTGTTGGGGATTATAGTCCATACCGGCCATGTTTGTATGCCATGGTGTATTCTGGGTAGTTGAGTTCGAGCAAGGAGTTGACCTGACAAGTATGTGATGATGCAAATTTACATAAGAGGGAAAATTAAATATCATTAATATACTATTAGAGCTACTAGTGTTCACATGTGCATTTAAAGAGATATAATGAGATATTTAGCTAATATACATAGCTAATGACAGTCTATCCACAATGATATGATACCATGCGGCCACCATGCTGGTGTTTCTTCTCTGCCCTGTAAAATGAAAACTTGTTTAACTTGACAAACAAAATTTTATTTAAAATTTATTGTTGCAACTTGCAACTATTTTCTCAACATCCATTAGCTAGCAATGTTAAACTGTTTATTTGATCAGTATGAATTAAGTGGGGGCTCCTGTAGTGCACACACACCGTATCCTATCTAGGCCTCTAATATGCATATCTATGGTTGTGTGCCTTAAACAGGGTTGCCTGAGAAAATGGCATTTCTCAATTGTTTTGAGACTTAATGAAGTCTTAGCATGATCCTCTTACCAAGATCTCATGAAATTACCTTGGATATTATACAATCTATTGTTGTGCATGTTTCATAACAATATATATATATATATATATAAAAAAATTTTATGAGATAATTCTGCACCTAATTTGAATTATCAGATGTATCCAATAGGATAAGCATGTTTCACATTCATTGATTCGGAATGTTACTATTCACTTGAATAAGTACAGCCATAACCAATGACATTACCAGTGTAATACAGCTTATTGGAATTTTGAGCTTACCGGCTCGCATGCCTTCTATGCGCTGCCAGAGTGAGAGCAAAACAGCCACATCAAGCCAGTTAACCAGGTCCATGCTGTCTCATCTGTGTTCCCACACACTTTGACTGGGAGTTAATCTGAATCCACAAACTAGCAAAGAGAAAAGAAAAGTCTTAGATGCTCGTCACGAGGAAGGTCGAGGGACGGTGATGTAGATGGAGAGAGAGTCCGACAGAGAGGGACTCAACGAGTGTGCAACAAGTGAGGGAACAGCAAATGCGCCTTGTGTAGGTCCCTGAACATAGTGCAGGTTGGGAAAGAGGGGGGAGGTGGTCAGTGGGGCTTGACTGAAGGGGGTTATTGAAGGGGTTGGAAAGAAGAGACAGAGAGCGAGAGGGACAAATGTGGGCAAGCAATAGAGGATTACTATCCACTTCTTTTAGCACTGTCAACTTCATTTATCGTCTTTACATCTTTAATTACAAAAAAAATCGTGGGAAATTAAATTGACAAATTTCTCTTTTACCTTAAAGGTCACTCCGTCTAACCATGTTTGGCTCTTCTTTTTTTTTTATACACCGGAGATATGAGGCCTATGAGGAGCGATTTTCTGTAAATATGTTCCTCAAACCATATTCAGTTTTTTCAGCGATGTTGCTTAAACTTGCTGCTGCGTTTTAGGACACTAAGCAGGAATGAAACCTCAGCAGGGGGACAGTGGAACATCTTGAGTGCAGTGTTGTACACTCCACCCACGTATTACTCATTAATACTTTTGAGAGAATGGTAACTTCCTTAGCCACTACCGTTGCAATGCAAATTAGTTGGCAAGACTATCGTTGGAAGATGACGTGGTTAAACTGGCGGACGATTTTGATTCACTTACTGATCTCATGTTACTTGAGGAGCTTAGCGGACTCTTCCTGACGGGATGGTACTGTATTTAAATGAGTGGAAGGTGACGATGTGCTCTCAAGCTGCAGTGTTTGAGGATGAATTTCTGTTTTCGCGTAAAAGCGTCTTTCAGAGAGCAAGTGCAGGAAAGAGTGGCTTATCGAGGTGAATGTTCTGCTACCTAAACAGAACACTGGAATGTCTAAAGGGATGTGAGAATGTTTTTTACTGTCGTGCGAAAAAATTTGTATAATAGAAAAGTCAGTGCAAAGTTTCAGTATGGAAGTCGTGAGAGTGCCGACTCATCGTATTCATCTAAGATCAGATTTGATGAGAGACTTTGTAGAATTTGGAGTACATCCATTTTCCCCGGTGAGAGGGGTATCTTTTATTCCAGGCAATGATTTAGCCAGGAAAAAGGTACTTCCTTTATTAGAGGTACTAGATACTTTGCCGACTGTGTAAGACAGATGAGCTGTTCTAGAAGTATCCGAGAGCATTTCCTACGTGTGTTGTGACACGTGCTCAGGCTAAGAAATGTAATGACATATCTTTATCTGACTCTTTTTTCGGTGCAGATGGAGAAACCGAGGAGGTTGAGGAAATTAAACCTTGTGACCAGGACCAAGTGAAGGAAGTGGTAGTGAGTGATCCTTTGAGCTTAGCAGTATATCGAGAGAAACTCATCAAAGCTCAAAAGGATGATGCTTCGCTAGTAAATTGTTCCAAATTGCTGGGGAGTGGTGAATCGAACCAGGTTCCTACAACATTTTTTGGTACAGTCTGAAGCTTGACATAAGATTTTTTTTAAAGGTATTGTAAGATTTGTCAAATTTGTCAATATGCTGGAAAACCCAACCAGGCGAATCCACCAGCTCCTCCGATTCCAGTTCCTGTATTGGGCGAACCTTTTGAACACATGATAGTGGAATGTGTGGGTCCCCAAAGTCTAAATCTGGTAACCAATTCTTGCTCACAATCGTGTGCACAGCTACTGGGTGTCCCGAAGCAATGTAATTGTGTAAATTTACAGCCAATGTGGTTGTTAAAACTTTGATCGTGTTTTTTTATACCAAGTTTGGATTACCTAAGGTCATACAAACTGATCATGGAACTCATTTTCTATCTAAACTGTGCTCACGTGCTGAAGATAACACACTATATAGCTAGCGCTTATCCTGAAAGACAGGGGATGTTGGAAAGGTTCCACAAGACATTAAAGGCAATGTTGAGAAAATACTGTATTGATACAGGAAGTGATTGGGATGAAGGTGTTCCATTAATGTTATTCTCAATTCGAGAAACTGTGCAGGAATCTCTCAAGTTGAGTTGATCTTAGGACATATGGTGAGGGGACCACTGAAAGTCAAAATATTAAAAGCAAAAGACAAGCAATGTTAAAAATCATAGTGAGTCTTTGATCACACATACATATGGACAGTGGAATTCTTTTCTTCGCATAGATGATACAGCACCCCTGAAGCAGAGAGGGTTAAGGGCCTTGTTCAAGGCTCCCAACAGTGACAGCGCTGGGGCTTGAACCCCCAACCTTCTGATCAGTAACGAAGAGCCTTTACCGCCAAGCCACCACTGCCCCAACCCTAAAATTGATTCAAGATTTTGAACATTCATTTTTCCGACCACATTTCTTCCACAAAGTTCCTGAGACACTTGGAAGCTGAATGCAAATAAATAAGGTCAGAAATATAAAGAGTTTTTAAAAAACAATCAGCAAAATCTCGAACTGAATTCTAAAAAAGACTGCAAGCCAATGAAGAGAAGCTAGAGTTGGAGCGATATGATCAGGTTTTTTTGTTTTTTTTTGCATTTGTTAACATTCATTGCATTTTGCATTCTGGACCACCTGTAAACATGCCAATGAAGATTGGGGAAGACCAAGGTATAGAGAATTACAATAGTCCGGCCATGATGTAATAAACGCATGAATGATTTTTACCAAATGTTGAAAAAATTTTAAAGGAATTTTGAAAAGATTGTTAAATAACTAACTATAGAGCTTCAAATTTTGGTGGGATCAAAGATAATCACCTCAGTTTGACCATTGTTGAGCTGGAGAACATTATTTACCATCCAGCATTTAATATCCTCAAGAGAGTCCATGAGAGGCTGCGGAGAGTCTCTAGATTTTAATTGGAGGTACAGCTGAGAATTATCGGCATAGAAATGGAAGATGTCGTCATATTTTCTAATGATATTACCAAGCCAAAGCATGTAGAGATTGAAGAGTAGTGGCCCCAAAATGGACCCCTTAGGATCCCCACAGGAGAGAAACCTGAGTCGAGTTCAAAAAAGGCTGGACAAGGGACAATTCTGGAAACTAAGCATGAATGGACATAATTACTTGAATAGTAGGACCAATCGTATCAAAAGCAACGTTAATGATGTCAGAGGGAACATCATCATGAAGAGAAGTTGTGGATTTCACCTGCATCGTTAAGTCCCTCAGCTCAGAAAAAGACACCGGTTTAAAGCTGTTCAAGGCAGCTGTAGTAACCTAACAAACCCAGCAAAGTATTAGAGTGGAGAAGAGTGAGGGAGGATCAAACGCCATCAATCTTTTCAATAAAGAACCTCAAAAATCTCTCACAAACAGTAGGAGATGGTTCAACTTCATAAGAGATGTGAGGATTAATTATTGAATTAATAGTGTTAAACAGGATTTTATGGGTATGACGATATTTCCCTAATAATATGAGAGAACTATGTAGCTCTAGCTTTCTTGGGCTTTCTGAAAATTCACCAGGCGGTTTTTCAAATATCAACCGAAGCAGTAAGATGATCCGACAAGTCTGTCTAAGCAGATGAGTAGAGCCACCCAACCATGGTAGTGATTTTAAATTGAGGACATTTGTATTTAAAAGGTGCTGGAGTCAAAGATATCTGATGTCTGAGTCTATCTGAATATATTGGTAAATTAGGCCAATAAGGTAAAAGAATACATAGAATTGTTATTGTCAAACACTTTTACTCAATATGAAAATGTATTCAAAATTAGTGGGACTCCTCATTGAAACAATTAAGGTAGGCTCAAACGTCCCGACATGAAGTCCATCCCATTGAAGTTTTAAACCGCACACTGATGGAGACTCGAGTGCAAAGTCTGTTTGTGCCAATCCCAAGACATCGCACCAAACCATTCGCAAGTCAACCGCAGTCCAATGCCATCTCCAAGCTTTCTAAGTGTGTCTTTAGGCTGTCCTCAGCATCAGCTAGTGGTTTCCAGGTGATGAGAACTCCAACCAGGAGTAGGACATCAGGATAGATCAGGCTTGTCCGGAGAGCAGAGTTCAATGTTATCTCTCTGGAATCTTCGTAGAGCCTGGTTCTGAATTGGAGGTGGAACATCCAGGGCATCCCAAGTTATGAACAGGAAACAAAAGGAGAAAGATTAGCGTAGATGCTGTTCATCGTATTTCAGGCAGAGAGGACCAGGTATTGGTTCAGCTGTTGCTCAGGTGGTAGAGAGGGTTGTCCACTAATCATAGGGTTGGCAGTTCGATTCCAGGCCCACATGACTCCACATGCGGCAGTGTCCTTAGGCAAGAACCCAAAGTTGCATAGTGCCTTGCATGGTAGAGCTGTAGCCATTGGTGTGTGTGTGAGAATGGGTGAATCAGACACATTTTAACCTTAGCGGTTCTACAAAGCGCTAATCTTTTCACTTGCGCTACGCTGGATCGTAGCGCAAGTGCAAACATCTTTGTACATGAAATACAATACGTTTTTCCAAATGAGATTTTAAACAGGCTGAGACTTTAGCAGTTTCTCACGACCAATTGAACAGCACTGTTGCCGGCTAGACTATGTCTAGCCATCTACCTGATCGAAGCAAACGGCTAAATGAATCCATCTGAGAACATTATATTATTAAGAGATACCCGGTAGCTTCAAACCCCTTTGCTATTTAGCCAAATGCTAATGCAAGCTAGAGTGCAGAACAGTTATTTATAAGGACCTGATTTTTAAGATTGCGATTGGTGTATAATTGGCAAAAAAAAAATGACAGAAACCAATATTCAAAAACATAGTCAAAGACAATTTTCTTTCTTTCCTTATGTAGACAAACTAAGTTTTAATGTTAAATTTAACAATCGATCTATATACAAAATGTACAAGAATTTACAAATGACACTGAGCACCGTTAACGATCTGAGACACGAAAATCCCCAGCAAGCAGATTTTCCACATGGATAGAGACAAAAGTAAAAACTGTACAACTAAAGACAGGTAATGCTGTACAGATTGATTTTATGGTTATATCTGACGACAGATGGAGCCGATCTGTGTAATGCAGCTGGTGATGGCCGGGGGAACTGGCTGTGTGATTTCTCCCCGCCATGATGCCAAAGCCTCCAGGGCTTCTTTGGGGTTACTGGGCGCCAGATCATAAATGGTGTAGGCTGCCGAAAGCTGCACCTCCCACGGCACACCTGCACACAACATACATAAACTTTCATGATGGGGAAAGGATTAAAAAAATAAAAATAATAATAATAAATAATCGCAGAATCTCCGGGTATAAAGAAGAATGTATTACCTTCCGATATTCCATGTTTCCCAAACAGGTTTATGGCTTTTGCAACATTTTGGACGGACATGCAAAGTTTCTCCTTAAGGCCCAGTTGTCCAAGTCGTCCTGACAGAGATTGGAAAAAAGAAAAGAAAAAAAAGACCAAGGGGTGAAACAACTTGAATATTCCAAAAGGAACGCGAGATATCAGCTTAAGATCTTCTTTTCAAGAAACGTACCGATCAGCCTCAAAACTGCTGCTACACAAATGTCTTGGACTGGTGTTTGCTGAGATCTTGGTTGCGTCACCCAGGCATTCATGACCGGCCAAAGCTCTTTTCTGGTAAATAAAACAGACGGAATGAAAGAAAAGAATACGATTAGTGTCTGAGTGTTGGCGGTACATCAGCTGTTCTGGTTCTACGAATGGAAGGTTGCGAATTCAAATCAGACTATGGTAAATGGTGTACTTATATAGCGCTTTTATCCAAAGCGCTTTACACTGTGTCTCATTCACCCACACACACACACACACACCAATGGTAGCAGAGCTGCCATGCAAAGTGCTAACTTACCATTGGGAACAACTTAAGGGTTCAGTGTCTTGCCCAAGGACACTTCGGCACCCAGGCTGGGAATCGAACCACCAACCCTACGATTAGTGGACAACCCGCTCTACCAACTGCGCCACAACCGCCCCGCCCAGATATGGCTCAGCTGAGAGCTCGATGGTTTTTAATAGAAACCACGCACAGGGAACACTTGCAATCTTTGGCGGAACATCTGAAAAAAGGAAGCCAAAGCCGAATCCGCTTCATGAACCTCGTCTGGAGAAGGCAGGGCTGCTTATATTCCTGGCTGTGTTCTCCAAGTGCTATAGAAATCAAATTGAATGGAGTCGAACTATAAGTGTTTTAGACGAGCTGCACTACAGGATGGTGTTCGGGCAAGCAGTGTGAACGCCAGGGGGATATCGGCCATCTCCGCAGAATCAACACCTGAAGCGGATTCGGCTTCAGCTTCCTTTTTTCGGATGTTCCGCCAAAGATTGCAAGTGTTCCCTGTGCGTGGTTTCTATTAAAAACCATCGAGCTCTCAGCTGAGCCATATCTGGGCGGGGCGGTTGTGGTGGGTTGTCCACTAATCGTAGGGTTGGCGGTTCGATTCCCGGCCTGGGTGCCGAAGTGTCCTTGGGCAAGACACTGAACCCCAAGTTGCTCCGAATGGCAAGCTAGCGCATTGCATGCATATGATAGCTTTGAACACTCGGGGTGTGTATGAGGCAAGAAGAAGAAAAGGGAATGTCTGCCGTTACTTTTAAGAGTATGGTCACCACGTGAATTATTGTCAAAAGGTATCGGCATGCGAGAAGTTATCCAGGCGTTCACACACTGAAGGAGTGGGGGAAAAAAAAAAAGAAGGTGTTGATTCCAAATATAATAATATAGAATACAGCCAGTGATGCAGGCCTGCCCTACACCATAAACTGCTGAGCTCTGGATCTTAATTTGCACCTACCCTGAAATACAATCCTGGATAAATATACACATTCAAATCAACAGAATATCGATAAAACGGAATATTTCTTGCACACGGTACCCTATAATATTATCATGGGTCCATTTCCAGCCCTGATGTGCACACAGGAGCTCCAGGCTGAAGATGTATTCCCAAGCAGCGTTGCAGAGGTCATCGCCATAACGATCGTGCTTCTGGAACGTCAACGTGCCGTCCTCCAGAAGAGCCTTTAGTACGGTGGTGATGGTTTCGTGGATGTCACCTGGAGGCCTCTGGCAGAAAATACAACTTTCATTTGCTACGCAGTTTAATAAACTTCAATTAAATAAATAAAAAAATAAACCATAATTTTAATGACAAATATGTACTTTAATAGAATATAATGGCTCGGCAGAATCAATGGACGAGTAATGGGTAAGAAAACGACTATTGCTTTACTGAGAAATCATCCAATAAGATCAAACCCTCACTATCTACCACCTATCGTGGTTTGAGACGTGCCTTTTAAAGCTCACGTACAATAAATTTGAGAGCACTTTAACCTGCTCATAATTTAAATGACCCTTTTTCCCCTCCAGTGTCACAAACGACTCGTTAAATGATTCTTTCTAAACTCCTCCTTTCAGAGAGGATACTCTGCTGTACCGTAACGAGTTTCAGCTCCGTCTGTCGGCGAGCAGTCGATGAAGACCTGAGGCGGGGCTTTTTGTTACAAACCTACGTCGGTTAGTACAGGAAGTAAAGTCTGCAATCACTAACGACTCGATTCAGCAGTTCAGAATCGATTCCTTCGTCTGGGATTCACTAACTCGGTTTGTCGTGCGCTTTGATTTTTGAAACTTCGCAGACATTTTACATTCACAAACAGCTCAAACACGTTACATGAAAGGTCATATCTGTAAAAAAAAAAAAAAAGTATAATATAATAATTACAATATAATAAATGGCGCACTTTAAAATACGATCCCCTGAAAAAAATGTCGTTTCGGTTCCCCCCGGAGTTTAAATGTAAAATTCGACAAACAATTGTGTTAATGTCAATTTTCAGTCTGACGTGTATATTTGTAACACTGTTTGGTACTGAAAGTTTGGTCCCCAGTCCGATTAATCGATCACGCAGCCCTAATAATAAACCAAGAAACGGAGAAGAACCTCGAGAGTCGGCGAGGCAGCGGTTTACCTCGTCCCAGTGAAGATACTTGCTGAGGTAGTCTAAGATCTCTCCCTCTGCTTTCAGTCTGCTCACTATGTTAATGGCACGGCACAAAGGGCTGTCGTGGGATAGAACGGTTGGCCATGTTGTCACCATGAATAAAATCAGCTTTGAGGCTTCAGGAAAGTCTGCAAGTATCAAATACAATGGCACATCACTACAAAAGCACACGTGCTACTGTGATCACTGTTTTACTAGCAAGTACATTTGAAATAAAAATAAAAACGTCAATACAAACCCACCTTCTTTTAGAAGACTGCAGGCAAGGGCGTGTACTTTCCGACGGTCTCCGCTCCATCGACACAAACCTACATAAACCCTACAGTGAGACTGCAGGAGTTCGTGTTTCAAAACGGCTCTCTCTGCCTTGATCTTGGACAGAACGGCCAACATAAACTTCTCCGCTGAGGACTGAACAGAGAATGCAGAAAATGAGGACTTTGGCATGAAGAAATGAGTACTGCATTGTAAACTAAGCTTAGGGGGACATTACATAAACCAAAACCCTGGACTGAATGTGTTTCTGTTAAAAATGATTTCTGCACATGGGGAAACTGGTAGAAAAATGAAGGGCAGGCTCTGGGTTACTGATCAGGGCTTCAAGGCTCAGCACTGCCACTTAACCCTCTCTGCTCCGGGGGCGCTGCATCATGGCTGACCCTGCACTCTGACCCCAACGGCTTCTACTCTACTACACGACTTCCAAAGGCATCGGGTCGTGGTACCGCCCATATTCCACAATTTGAATCGCAGACAGGTCCAGATATTTAACGTTAGATATCTCGCTTCTCGCTCAGATCGCGTCTTTGATAATTCATACGTCACGCTTGCCTCTCACCAGAGTGAGTTCCGATTTGTCTATGATTTCGGCCGTTTGTCGGCGATCTCCACAAAACTCGGCATAAGTGGTGAAGTCGGCCAGTATGGGGTCCTTCACTAAACAGTCACCAAGATCTAGGTCTAAAACACCTAGGTCCCCATTTAAAAAAAAAACTACTGAGTTTCAATAGAATTCAAGTAGTGAATTTGAATTACTTGCACACTAAATAAATAAATAAACAAATAAATAGATAAATACATTAAAAAAAAAAAAAAAAAACATTTACCTGGTTTAAACAAAAATCAGAAATGACACATTTTTCTTCATCTCTTAGGACAGGAACTTCAGATATCCGTCCAAGAAATACATGACTCCTGATTACAGGCAACACATCAAAACAGGAATTTTGAAGTTTTTCTAATGCACTGGAGATGAGGGACTGCGCATCATTTACATCGTCCATGGTTTTGCCTTCTTTTCTCGCCGTTTGATTGTTGCTTGACGGACTATTCTTTGGATAGTGTTTTGGCGATGCTACGCCATTACTTGGCTGATCACTAACGTGTTGCACTGGAGGGGTAAGACTTGAAGCATCAGGTGAACAGGTATCGAGTCGAAGCTTTTTGGCGCTTTTGGGTAGTAACATATTTGCACCAGTTCTTTTTGCCTTTTGGTCCGTCTTGGTGAAAGCTGTGGATGAGGAGTTGATCGTTTTATTCCCAGAGATGGGATTGACGGAAGGTGGAGAGGCCCCATTCTCATTCGCGGTCCTTCCGAGGTTAACGTTACCCCGTAGGATGTTTAGAGTCCTTGCTTGGGCAGAAAGCTCTGGATACATAGTATCCAGCATCTGCATGGAGTTCTCCTGTGAGGCAGAGGGTGAGGAGTTTAACGCTGAGGAGGGCAGCCTTCCTGGGACGGGAAGTGCATGCTTGGGAGTTGCTGATCCAAACTGCAAAGGGGAAGAAGGAACACCACTTGTTGGTGAGGGAAAAGTCATAGATGTCTTTACTTCATCTTGAAGGCCAGGATCTGGAGAAGGTACATTTGGCTGCTGGTTGAGAGAAAATGGCTCTTCTGTTGATGACCAGGTAGGCAACTGGATGCTGGGCCTATTTGGAGTAAGGTGTTTCCTAAATTTTGGAGGAGTTGCAGTCAATGGTAAAACAATCGGAGGTAGCGGAGGACCCATCTCTGTAAGAACCTTTCCAATTGATTCTGGAGACTGAGCTGAGGGAAGTGCATTTCTGGAGGCCATGTCTGCAAGAGGTAGATCCACACTTTCATCTACACTAGACAATGTAGGTGTATTTACTGAAGATGCACTACAAATATCTTGAGACTTCACACTTGGGTCTTTTGGTTTGGCACCATCCATGTTTTGAACGGTGGGGCTAGAAGATTCCTCCTCTTGATCATCTGCATCAGAAATTGGTAAAGAGCTCTCTGGTTCATGTTTACACTTCTTTGCAAGTCCTGCCTCTTGCGTAACCTCTACCCCTGCATTGTCTTCAAGAATTCCAGGTTTGCACATCATTGTAATGCTGCAGTCTTTTAAACATTCGTCATCTTTCACGTTCTCCGGTTGAAGATGCTCTTCTTTAGTTCCACAGTTTGCTCCCTGAATCTGATCTCCAGATTCTTGCTTTTCATTCGATAGCCGTTTGTTTGAAGTAACGCTGTCCATATCCTCTGGTCTCGAGCAAATACCTCTGACTTTTCTCTTCAGACCCAAGAACTCTTCATCTGAGGAATCTCCAAAAGACGCACCATTCATCCTGGTACAGGAGGATTCACTGTCATGTCCATCATAGCCATTTTGATCTTCAGCCATCTTTAAATCTGTGGTGGTGACCACAGGTGTCGAGACACTCTGGATTTCCTCTACGGTTCTTTCAGACTCGGTCATAGAACATGTTTGTGGACTTAGACAAACCTGTAGAGAATATGCAGCCCCATTTGCTTTAACTTCAGACTGATGCTGGACGGATTTATCTTCTTCATCTGGGCACGCCTCGGGTATTATAACCTGCTGCACAGGCTCCAAAACCTGACCGAAAGCATCGTTATAATCTGGATTAGGTACTTCGTGGCCAGCATTACACTGTGGTTTACCGTTGATCTGACTTGTACATTCTTTCTCGGCGCTCAGCTGCGATTCTTCTGTTATTAACTTGACTTGGTTTACGCGAACACACTCCCCATCGGATTCACTCTGTAAACTTGTTGCTGTACAAAGCGAATCTTCAGGATTTTCTTTCATCTTTTCTACTTGCATTTCCTGGCTCTCTGCCGAAACATTCTGTAGGATCTGTTCATTGGTATCAGGAGTGACTGATGCCTGCACGCTCGATTGGTTTCCCGGAGATAAACCAACAGATGAAACTGCTACTGTATCCTCTAATGGTTTTGGCTCTTCGGACTGTGATTTTTGGTCATCGTCAGCTTTGGAAATCGAACTCTCTTTCAGACTCGAATCCACGTCCATCTCAGCCTGAAACAAACAGCATATAACCCAAGTTCTGAAATGAACCAGCTAAGATGCAATTATACAAAACTGTGTTATTTTCACCAGTTATCAAAAACGAATAATAATAATAATAAAAAATCATCATGTTTTATACCACAGTGTGATTGAATTCTTGAATCAGAAGGTGTGCCTTGTCTGTACATACCTGAACGGCTCGGACGGTAGTAGTAGGCTGTATGCAACCTGTACGATTGGTTTACATTAACGTGCTGATTCTAACGTGACATTTTTAAATTCAACTATAAACCATTAAAAAGTGCAATCTCATCTGATTAAGTAAATTAAACACGGTAAACACGTAAAAAAAAATTATAATAATAATAATAACTCAAAAATAGAACCGTGAAATTCTGTGACCAAAATAAAGTCTTCAGCTGAATTTATTTTGGTCAAAAAGTCAAAATTTTTACTCTTTTGCTTGAAAATAAATGTTTCAAAATGACATTTTTCAACCAAAAGTTTTGAGCGGCTAAAGCATCTACGGGGTAAGAGTTTACAATAGTTTTTGATAAGCGATTAAATTTAAAAGCAGGCTTTTGGTGTTGAAATAAAGATTGGTAATAGTATTCATAAAATGATTACCAACTCATCAGGAGGCAGTGGAGATAAAGGTGCAGGTAAAGCACAAGACCAGCTGAGAATTTCCCATATATCAAGGGTTTTTACTGAAGCTTCCTCCTCTGATAAGTGATCAACAGGACCATCTTTACTGAGTGATAAATCACTGGTTATCTTCACACAGTCTTCATCTAGATCTTCGGACTCGGAGCTTCTTTTCTTCTTCCTGCCCGTATTCCTTTTCATCTGGTCTCTACATAGACTGCTTGCTCCTACTAATAAAGACTCGGATTGACCCTTTTCCGGAGACGCTTTAGCTCCTTTAGGAGTTGAGACAGTTGACCGAGTCGGCATCGGCTTCCTAAACGGACTGAGCGGCACCGGACGAGGAGGACATCTTGAAGGTCTGAACGTTAAGTGCTGATTGTCTGGGGATTGTTTCAAAAATGTTAGTTTCTGAGCAAGGATTCGAGAACAGCATAATATTTTAGTTAGCGAATGCTGCTTAAAAGGTTATTACCGTTTAAATCTACATTTCCTGGTGTTTTGGACAGAGGGTCCACACAGTGCCAGACTTCCTGTAGGAGGGTCCAGACTTTATCTGAAAACGACAACATAACATTGAACGTATGGATTAAATAACGTTACGAAAATACGGCTATAGTATTTTCTAGATTTAAGGAAAACGAGATGATCCCAAATTCTACTAAAAATCTGGATCGTGGTTTGTTGTCTGTGCCAATGTACCATTTATAGTATAAAAACTATAGGACAGATGCACCTATAAAGCTGCAGAAATTTCCTAAATTAATTTTTAAAATAAATCACACTATATACTGTAATATACTAGTTGTAACAAAAACTAATTCCATATACAGGGTTTTCCTTAACACAGAAAGGCTTCGATGCTGCACCCAAGTGTTTTTGCCGAATAAACGTACAAAGGCATTTATTTTCATTCGATCTCAAAACAAGTTATTTGGTGGAATTTTGACTATAAATACAATAAGTGTTGCCAGTTTTCTTTTACAAATCTGGTAAGGATCAAATCCAGCAACCACCATCCCTAGGAACCCAGACTAAGCCCCCTAAAAGCCTAGGGAAAAACCCTAATATAAATCCGGAAAATATTGCACTCATTGACATTTTTTTTTTTTTGGTTTGGAAATACCTTTGTCAACTTTTGGCTCATTCTCGGTTTGTGTAGATGAAGACCTTTTCTCTGTAATGACAAGAACCAATTCTATTACACAGGTCACAGTAAACAATTAACGTGCCAAAATACAACCCAGAAATTTCAAGGTTACCTTTGTTGAACTCTCTTTCGAGCGCTGCAAGTTTTTCCTGTAAGGGTTAGAAAAATAAATCAAATTCAACAAACGCATTTATGTTACTGTTCCCACTAAAAGGAAATCTTTCATTTACTTCGGTGTTTAGTTATAATATATTATTGAAAATGGGCACCTCTATTAATCTGATGCTTTTTTCAAGGTTACTGTTTTTGCTCTTCAGGTCTCGGATTGTATGATTTTGCTTGAGGTTCGTGTCTGTAATATCAAGGACAACAACAATAACATCATCATTACGTATTAATAAGAACAAAATGCATTAAAAAGGTTCTCGAATCATGGTCATCATCCACACTTAGAAAAATTTTAAATAAATAAATAAATAACGAGCACAGACCTTCAAGTGCCAGAAGTTGATTTTCAAGATTGCTTTTTCTGGTGTGGGGGGAAAAAATATAAATTTTAATAGAACAACAGCCTTAGCTGGACAGTAAGCTAACATGCCTAATTTATACTGTTTTACCAAACTTTGCATTACTCACCTAAAATTAACATCAAAAATCTAGCTAGTAAATACTAGATCGCTAGGTCGCATTCATCATAAAAGATCATAAAAAATAAAATAAAAAACACAGGGAAGAAAAAAAAAAAAAAAAGCTTTGAAATAGGTTGTTGTGATGGGTCTTAATAAGATCAATATGACCTGATGATTTACTATTTCTCATAATACGTACACAATGAGTGCCTTAGCGTTCTCCACCTTCAGATCCTCCACCTCTTCAAAAGCCTGCTGACTAAGTCGGAGACTCTCCTGCATGAATGGAATAAAGAGAAATCATTGAAACGTTCTATAACCATCCACGATGCAGAAATCGCTGCGAAACCGCACGATCAGGATCCTGACCCGAGTCTTCTGCAGGTCGCTTTCTAGCATTTTCTTCTCAGATCTCAGCGTTGTATTTTCTCGACTCTGTGCGTGTGCCGCATCTGCATGAAGAGAAAACGAGAAGTTCTGTGAATCTAGAGGTCACGTGCACAACTGTTTTCATTCTCTGGCTACTGTTTTTTTGTTGTTTTTTTTTTTTCTTTATTATTTCTCTGGACACTTTGATCCAAAATGTTTTGGAGTACGTGCCCAGCAGTAGGCATTTCAATAAATGCACCTCACTGTATTCTGTTTACGTTTCCATCACAGGAAGCGAAGCCTATTTTAGTTCCTAGGCCATGGTTCAAGAACCGTCGTAATCTTTTTGATCATTCAGAAAATAACCAACATTCTTCTCAGCCATTCATATAACACTTGTGGTTGGGGCCGCAAAGAAAAACATTTTAACGGTTCGAGTATTAATGCGAACTAATCAACAAAATACCCAACGAACCC
This sequence comes from Ameiurus melas, assembly GCA_012411365.1. Lineage (NCBI taxonomy): Eukaryota > Metazoa > Chordata > Actinopteri > Siluriformes > Ictaluridae > Ameiurus > Ameiurus melas. The sequence continues at coordinate 3,944,426 of CM022757.1, read as the reverse complement.
GCTTACATTTCTTGAAGTAGTTAATGGTGAATTTTGAGGTATGTTTCGGGCAGCGTGTTTTTTTTCACCAAACGCTGCTCTCGAGTGTCCCAAGAGTTTGACTTTTATAACTCGTTTCCAAAATGCCTCTAGCTTATATTGATAATAAATTGCATGCATCAGATGTTCATGTTTCTGCTCAAGTTGCAGGTAGGATTTACTTCTGATGACTCTTCCATGCAGATCATGTTTGTGCGACCAACACTGCAGATACTCCTCCTGTGTCGGCTAGTGTCATATGAGGGGTTTCACTTCCACAGTTCCCCCTTAATTCCCAGTTCCTAAATAACAAATTTCTTCAGGTAATGCGCGGTCTTTGCTTTTCCAGCATATTCGAGCCCTTTCCAACAGCGGCTATATGATGTCGAGATCAGTGTTTTCACGCTGAGGACGACTGAGGGACTCGTACATGACTATTACACAAGGTGCAAGCATTCATTGATGCTCAAGAAGGCAACACGATATATTAACAGCCAGGGGGGTGTAAACTTTTTTTTTTTTTAAACAGGATGATCAGTGTAAATTGTTATTTCATTTAAAGACCCCATCATAAGAACACAACACAGCTCCTGCAGTTTGGCTGAAACTCCAGTGGTGTGAATTCATCATTTCTTTAAACCTTGGTGGAACTGTGCCTACAAATAAGATTCTTACCTTCTGCCTTCTTGAGAGTTTCTTCGAGCGTTGCCTTCCTGAGAATGTAATACATACATAATTAACTCGATCGCAAACTTAGATACAGATTTTTCATAAACAATCAATCATTTACTTGACATCAACTAGTTTGCTAGCAGCTTTACACTGTAGCTAGCTAAGCTAATTAGACAGCAACAGGCCTTTTATAAATTCTTATTTGTTCGCCATATTATGTTGTAAATACTTGTGAGCGTAAGAAGAAAGCTATTATGGAAGCCCAGAGAAACCAATTATAACCTTACTAACTGTGAGGTAAAATGCTATTTTCAGTCACAGTTGACTGTGTGGTGGATTTTCCAGTGATTTCAGATATCTTACATGGCGAGTGCCTTAGCGTTCTCTTCTTTCAAACCATCCACTTCCTCGGATTTCGCCTGATACACCTTCAAGGCAACCTTAATGCAGCAAATTTAAAAAAATTTAATACAATTACACAGAAATGCACCAATATGAATTAATCTTAACATAATCGATGAAAGCGTGAGTTGGAGGGTAGAGCCCAACCAATATGCAGTGTTTGTTTTCACAACACATTAGGAGATTAAAAATTCCATTAATTGAGATCACCTAGGAATTTTATACGGACGAAAATTAGGCAAACATCAGTAGTTTTAGCCCTATGACCAAGATGAAGCCGTTTTAAAGCCCAAGAATGCTACTGAAGCTAGGCAAAGGTGGTTTCAGCAAGGGATTAGAGTCCTGTGTTTAAGAGAAGACTTAAATCAATGGTTTATCCGTGTGATATTTAATATATATATATATCTATCAGTCATCGCGAATGGATTCGTAGTAAAATCACCGTGGTTTCCTTCAGCTCAGCCTTGACTGCCTCGTACTCCACCGTCTGCTTTTCTAACGGACCGAGTTTCAGCAGCACCTCGTCTAGCTCTTTGTGCAGCTTAGTGCGCTCTCTGAATGGAAACAAAATATCAACCAGATGATCGAAACCATTCGTGTCCAGCTATGTATTAGACAGTATGCTCCAAAATGACTGGAACAGCAAGGCCAATTCTTACGTTTGTGCTGTACAATGAAGACATTTGGTTTGGAGGTCAAAACGTGAATTAGACAATAGATCAGAAATTCAGCTTTCATTTACATCCAGAACAAAAGAACTGGGCTTGCTGTTCCAATACTTTTGGCGGGACTGTACGACTACAAGTTGAAGCCTCATTGACTACGTTTACATGGACAGCAGTAATCTAATTATTGACCTTACTCTGAATAAGACAATATTCTGATTAAGGTGTTTAGAATACTCCTTTCATGTTCCTGTTGTACATGTTATAGAACAGAGATCGATTAACAGCACACGTCATTACGTCACCACGCCACGCTGTCAAACGTTCCCTCCAAAATTTCACGTATCAACATACATTTGGTCTTCGTTATGGTACCGTATACAGTTTTGGGTGTTTTTATTAAAAAAATTTACGAACGCTTTAAGTGCAGTTAATTATTTCTCATGCTGTACGTGCAAATAGACAACTGCTTGAAGCCGTGGGCTGTGTCCCAAACGGCGTACTTACTTTCTATATAGTAGCCGAGATACATGCATTTCTCCTACAGGCCTACAGTAGGCAAGTACGCAGTTTGGGACGTGCTCTCATTTGCCGTCAAACGGTTGAGCACTGCTGCGTGTGTGTACGTGTCCTGTCGCGAAATGCGGTGAAAACTCTCACACGACTTTAATAATGTGATTAAGGTGTGTACATGTCTGTAACACACGTTGATAATGCGGCTAAAACATTAGTACTCCACATGTCTTAATACGATTTGTGTTTACTTCGAGTACGACCTTAAATCGGATTAAGGTAATAAAAAATGGCTATTTACACGGTAGTTTCTTATTCAGTGTATTGTATTAATCGGGTTAATAGTGGATTATTGTTGTCCATGTAAACAGACTGACTGATGGCGGCGTGTTCTCTGGGCCTGTCAGTCCCATTGATGGAGACGTCGTGTCTGGACCAGTCAGTCCCATTGACGGAGGCGTGTTCTCTGGGCCCGTCAGTCCCATTGACGGAGGCGTGTTCTCTGGGCCCGTCAGTCCCATTGACGGAGTCGTGTTCTCTGGGCCCGTCAGGCCCATTGACGGAGGCGTGTTCTCTGGGCCCGTCAGTCCCATTGACGGAGTCGTGTTCTCTGGGCTCGTCAGTCCCATTGACGGAGGCGTGGTTCTCTGGGCCCGTCAGTCCCATTGAAGGAGACATGGTCTCTGGGCCCGTCAGTCCCATTGACGGAGTCGTGTTCTCTGGGCTCGTCAGTCCCATTGACGAAGTCGTGGTCTCTGGGCTCGTCAGGCCCAGTGGAGGTGGAATCAGTGAAAGATGCCGGTGTTTGTCAGCCACAGTCAATAAGGTGTGGCTATTGTGTTTGTCAGTACCAGAGATTATAATTTATCCTCTGCGCCTGTCAATCCTAGTAAAAGAACTGTGGCCTGTGTGTCCGTCAGTCAGAGAGAAGGAAGTTTGGCTACAGTGTTGGTCATTCCCTTGTGCCTGTCAGTCCTAATGAAGGAGGTATGGACATAATGCTTTAGAATTCATAGAGAACAGTCTTACCTTTGAGATTTCTGAAGCTGTAATCATTTGTCAAGGAAACTGACAGTGTGGTCCAGTCTCAGGAGAATATAACCTTTTTTAACTAGTACAGATTTTACAAGCTCAATTCATTACAATAACACGTAATGGAAAACAATTAGTTAATTAACATTGGGGCATTTTTTATAGATACATATGCTGTTTGAAGTGAACCCTGGTGTGTTTTGCCCCTCTCTGCAGCTTGTTTAGACAGATGAGAACTACATTTATAATTAGTGATATGGTGCTTAGGTGCAAAAAGGATATCATCACACTTCTCTTTATACTCGCTCAACAGAAGGCTGAAAGCATAAAAGACAACAACAGATGTATACAAACGATTATGCCTCTGTAATCAAAATGACAAGCCTAATGGGTCCTAAAGCCAAAAGTTTGTGGACACTAGACCATCACATGCATATGCAGTTCTTCCCCAAACTGTTGCCTCAATGTTTTTGTATGCTGCTGTATGCTTTTGTATGCAAGATAAAACAAAGGCAACCTGAGAAAACACGAAATACAGTTTTTAAATGATAATGTTATTTACTGAAGCAAAAAAGTCATCCAATAACAACTGAGCCCACGTGAAAATTTATTTGATCCCATAGTTAGTAATACCACAAATATATGAAACCGCATTCATAATGGGGTTCAGCTGGACTAGACGGAACCAGGCCTGATTACTGCAAACTCTGTTCAATCAAATAAACACTTACATAGAACTTTTTCAACAGCAGGAAGTTGGTTAAAAGATCTTACTCAGTAACACACTATGGCGAAATTGAAAGAAATTCCAGAAATGATGAAGAAGGTGATTGAAATATATCAGTCTGGGAAGGGTTATAAAGCTATTTACAAAGGCTCTGGGACTCCAAAGAACCCCAGGGAGAGCCGTTATCTCCAAATGGGAAAAACCCAGAAGTGTTCGACTTTCCAAAATTCCTCTAAGAGCACATCAACTACTCATCCAGGAAGTCACAAAAGAGCCAAGGACAACATCAAAAGGACCTACAGGCCTCTCTTGCATCAGTAAAGGTCGCTGTTCATGACTCCACTAACAGAAAGACACTGGGCAAAAATGGCATCCATGGAAGAGTGGTGAGGTGAAAACCACTGCTAACTCAGAAGAACTTTAAGGCTTGTCTGAATCTTGCCAAAACACACCTATGATCCTCAGACCTTTTGGGAGAATGTTCTGTAGATTGAGGAGTTGAAAGTGGAACTGTTTGGAAGACAGGCGTCCCATTACATCTGGCATAAACCAAACATCATTCCTATGATCAAGCATGGTGGTGACAGTGTGATGGTGTGGGGATGCTTTACTGCTTCAGGTCTTGGGCAACTTGCAATAATTGAGGGAAACATGAATTCTGCTCTCTACCAGAAAATCCTAAAGGACAATGTCCGGTCTTCAGTCTGTGAGTGGAAACTCGAGCGCAACCGGATTATGTAGCGAGACAATGATCCAAAGCATAGAAGTAAGTCCACCTCTGAATTACAGCCGCAACAACGAATCGATAATAATCGATTATGAACATCGTTGTCAACGAATCCAATTATCGATCAGTTCATGCTCCAAAACCCTCCTCTGAGAATGAACTAAAGCAGTTCTGCAAAGAAGAGCGGGAGAAGATTCCACCATAGCGGTGAAAGACCGATCTCCAGTGATCGGAAGCGTTCGGTTCGTTTATCGCTATTAAAGGCGGCACAACCAGATGTTCAACTTAAGGTGGGAATTCATCCATCCAACTTGCACTTATTCCTTCTTCAGGGTCGCGGGGGAACCTGGAGCCTATCCCAGGAAGCATCGGGCACAAGGCGGGGTACTTCAAATGGGTGATAGGTAGATGACCCCCCCAATAAAAAAAATAAAACCGGTATTGCGTGTTTACTCGGGCTGCTGTTTCATGTTGTATTTCATTTAAAGATGGAAAACTATTTAATACGAGGCAACCAGGAAATACTTTTTTCATAGCGCTGTAAATGGATAACAGGATGCTCACAAACACGCACAGATGGGTGTGACGGTCTGGTGTCCACAAACTTTTGGCCACACCGAGTGCGATGATGATGAGGTTCTCGTAAAACGTAGAACAATTAGAAGGAAAACACAGAGTTCACTCGGTAATTATCGGCACCCATCACGAGCCTTCTACTCACTCTGTGTCGATGATCTTCTGCTTGAGCGTCAGTAAAGCAGCCACGTACTCATCCAGACTCTGAAAAACATCCAGGTGTGTCAATGAAAACAATCGGTCGCAACCAACGGGACGGCTGCACACGGGGTTTGTACCTGGAACCTGGCTTGGCAAAAGCGTCAAACATACTAAATAATCCTTATAAAGACTAATCTTACGTAATGCTTCCTTTAAGAAGTTATTTCAAAGAAAGAAAGACAATTCCTATAGGTCATAGAAGATGCAAATGCTCAAGAATATTTAACTATATATGCAAATTCGCATGTGACGTCACATAGTATGAAAAGTATTGTCAACACGGGCTGGGATGTGAGATGGAGAGATGCGTGCGCGCGCACACACACACAACAAAAGAGAGACATAATAATAATAATAATAATAATAATAATAATAATAATAATAATAAATTAATGTGTTTTCATGTGAACGCACCTGATTTAAAACAGTGCAGTTTTGACAAGTGCCAGAAGTAGCTTCTGATGCAATTCCTCCGGTTCCGGATTGGCTCTCCCCCGGCATCATGGTATTTAAATAACCCTAAAAACTCAACCAAAACAGGAAAAGGGGACAAAAACAACACTCAAACACTCCGATTTGGATTCCATAACGAGACACGGACCAAAATAACAATGTGCATCATGGAAACGTAGCGCCGCACGCGGACTCTTAGGACCCCAATGCGCCAAAGCCCCGGGCTGCCCGGTGAAAACGCCTGATTAGAATAATTCTCTCTTTCTACATATATAAACTTCCTTTTTATTAATGCAATTTAAACCTACTGGGGAAATAATAATGTGTCGTTCACGAATTTATGGAATAATAAAAAAAACAGAAAAAAGGAATTATATTTCTTCTGACACAATTTGCGGATTTGCAATGCAATGCAAGTTTTTTTTTGGAGGTGGGGAGGGCGGTGCTTATAAGAAGGCGTTCACCTTAAATCTCTATTGGTCTGATTTCGGAGTGGGTGTTGTTCTGAAAGGTAGCCACGCCCACCGTGTCTGAAGGACGCTGTAATCATACTGTATCTTTGAGCCAACACAGTACAACCATATTCCGATGTTAACCCGATTAAGATACTCTGATTAAGAAACGAGCATGTAAACGGCTGTTTCTGATGACCGTAATGCAGGCTAAAATCATACTCGGATTAAACACAAATCAAATTAAGACGTGGGGAGTGTTCATGTTTTAGTCGCATTATAGACTATGTTGACATGGACAGCGTTAATCTAATTATTGACCTTATTCTGAATAAGATGTGTAATATTCTGATTAAGGTGTTTCTATGAGTTGCATTTAGAATACTCCTTTCATGTTCCCGTTTTATATGTTATAGAACGTAGATGGATTATCGGCACATGTCATTACGTTCAGACGCCACGCCGTCCGACGTTCCCTCCAGAATTTCATGTATCAGTATACAGTTCGTCTTTGTTAAGGGACCGTATACAGTTTACAAAGGGAATACATCCCTTTAACCGTATACAAAGGGATGTACTCTATCTAACAGAGAACACTGTTCCAGGCCTGCCTAAAAACGCCTTAATTGAAGTCCAGGTATAACTTCCACAAACGTCTACATCAGTATTCTAAATATAAGCATAATCCCGCCCGAAGGCAGGTGCGAAGAAAAAAGGCGAGGTTTCTGTGAATTGTGATGTTGGCGGCATGTCGTGGAGACGCTGTGTGTTTCGATGCGAAAGCAAAACCTCTTTGATTGGTCTTCCGAAAATGGACGGAATTAGGAATCATTGGCTAATGTTTATTTCTAACTGGGTTCCTGAGCAGTACAACCCAAACTTTTACTTGTGCACAGCACATTTTACAGAGAACAGCTTCCTCAACCTGGGCGAGTATGACGCAGGCGACACACGAATGCTACGTCTGAAAAAATGGGGCGATTCCCACAATCTTGCGCTTTTGAATCAGAACTTGAAAGTGTGTATCGAGTATTTTATAAGCAGAAGTATCTGCTATTGACTGTTGAAATGCGGAGTTTTGGGTTGTGGCCCAAGGCTCAGTTGTAGTAGACCTCTGCTAACGTGCTAGCTAATATTACTGTGTTGAAGTATTTTTGTGGGAATTTTTTTTTTTACCTATAAATGTGCTGAATAACGGACAGTCTCATGACACAGTTACCTGTCTGTATTTTGTGTCTTTTTGTCTGTCGATTTCATGATTTCGGGGCGGCTGTGGCGCAGGTGGTAGAGTGAGTGGTCCACTAATCGTAGGGTTGGTGGTTCGATTCCCGGCCCGGGTGACTCCACATGCCGAAGTGTCCTTGGGCAAGACACTGAACCCCAAGTTGCTCCCGATGGCAAGTTAGCGCCTTGCATGGCAGCTCTGCTACCATTGGTGTGTGAGTGTATGTGTGAATTGGTGAATGAGACACAGTGGCACCCATTTGGTGGAATGGAATAACATTTTATTTTTCAACTAATTTTCATGCATATTTGTATATATGTATATATTAAATGTACACATTAAAAAATACACATTAAAGGTACAAAAGGTAAAGATATCACTCTGAGAGTTTACAAAACTTTAAGTGTTATGTAATCTTAACCTAATAACAGGGATATATAACACATGCGTATACAAGTTATCTCAACAGTATTTTCAATAGTACATACAGTATAGAATGGAAGTCATTTATACATATAAAAAGACTTCATGTTCCTCTGTTCAGATTCCTACTGACCATTCATCATCTTTCACTGGGGCTGCGGCCCGGGTCAGGTAGCGCTTCATACACTGCACTTGGACGCATGGTGTCTGGAGGAGGAGATTTGCGAGGTTCCTCCTGAACTTTTCACCCACAAACACATAGAGGAACGGATTGAGGCAGCTGTGTGAGTACGCTATAGCTTCAGTGACTTGCAGCATGAGCTGGATTGTTTTGCTGAGCTCACACTCTGGAGGCAGGATATGCTTCAGTTCCAGTGCTTTGAGGAATGCTGCAATGTTGTACGGTATCCAACAGCAGAAGAACACCAACGTGACCACAGTAACAAGACGAATGGCCTGTTTCTTTGGTGTACGAAGGGTCTGAAGCCTCCGGAACACCATCAAGTAGCAAAATCCCACAATAATCAGCGGAATTAGCATTCCCAATACATTCATTTTAAAGAAAGCTGCACTTCTCACACCATAGTGACTTTCTTGATTTTTTGGATAAGCACTGCAAACTACTTCAGTCCCAATCTTTTCAGCTCCAAGATACAGCAGCTCAGGAAATGATGCTGCAACAGCTATAATCCAGACGACCACGCTAGCTAAAATCCCATAAGTTTTGGTTCGGACTCTCAAGGCAAACACAGCGTGGACGATAGCCAAGTATCTGTCGATGCTCATCAGCACAATAAAGAAAATTCCAGCGTAAAATCCAATGTAGTACACACTGAGGACCAGAGTGCACATGAGTCCACCAAAAACCCAGGTATCCCTGGCATAGTGAGCCAGGAAGGGGAAAGAGAAGATTAGTAGAAGGTCAGCAATGGCCAGGTTCAGGAGAGACACATCAGTCAAGCTTTTCATCTGAACGCTCATCAGGATCACCCACAGCACCAGCATGTTGCCCAGGAAGCCCACCAAGAAGAACAGGGAGTAGAGCACAGGGAGTAAATGGCTTGCATGTGTTCCATAATCACACGGTTCAGAAATTTCAGAGTAATCATATTCTGTTGAGCTGAAAACACTAAGGAGAGAGTTACTACATGAGAATCTCAGCACACGAGGAGCTGAGTTAATGTACAGTGAAGATTTAATATCAGAATTCTCATGCTGAAATTAATGTTCTGGCTTGTAAATACACACACACACACACACACACACACACACACACACACACACACACAAATATTTGAATGCTATTTTAGGACATTATTAAATATTAACGAAGTCATTAACTAAGAGTAACATCCCTTTAAAGTCCATTTCACACCAAGTCATCCCCCCAACCCCACCCCCCAATTTCCAGAGGCTTTGACTGCGTTTAATATTTGGATTGTAATATGTTCTCACCTGGACGTCATGATTTCCAAAAGACCAGTGCTGTTGTTCAACGTTGTTGCCATCAGATATTAAAACAGTTATCCCTGGGGTTAAAGATACAAATAAAGAGGTTAAAAACAGGTTTCTGTGACATTTGGTTTTAAAAAAAACACATCACCACTTGGACAAATATGTTGAATCACAGTAAAAGTTTGCGACCACGTACCGCAATCTTGTACTTGTAATTAGGGGCGTAGCGTTTTTTTTCCAGGGGTGGCCAGGTAAAGCCCAGTGATTTCATTGTTGTGGCCAAAAAAAAAAAATTCATAATAATCACAACGCTCTGTGCCATGCTGTACCAAAAGCTGTTTTTAATGGATACATAACTATTGATTATGGATGTTTCATCCCCAGTTCTAAAGTATTTACTTGTTGCCATGAATATATAATAAACTTTGTTAATTTTATTTGCTGAAAATTGTACTCTTAAGAGTCCGCCAAGATTCAGCTACATTTTTTACCTTGCTGTATGTTCAGTATGATTGTTATTAGTCTATTATTATTGATATATTGTTAGGTTTTGTCCACTTTGCCTCTTGTAAACATAAAATAAAGTCTTGCTTTAATATTCTCAAACAGATCTACCTTATCACTCAATAACGGAAATCCACACGAATGATATGTGTACATCATTTGATCAGTTATTTAAGGTCTTGAAACGTGCTCCTGTCCTGGGCATTTGTGCGCCCAAAGACGAGTGTGATAGACGGCATCCTCGTTCCTCTGCTAAGCAGAAAAAAGCGGTCAGTTTGGAAACTGGAACGTCTTAATGATTGCCCTGATCATGGAAATGGACATTTTCAATGCTTGTGCTGTTTTCTTATAGCCACTTCCCGTTGGGTGAAGCTCAACAACCTTTTGCTGCACATCACAGCTATATTTCTTGGTCTAACCCATTGTTATAAATGACTGAGAGAATTTGGCCTGTGTGTTACCTCATATTTCTACCCCTGTGAAACAGGAAATCATGGTTGAACAATTTCCCTGTTCCTAGTCACCCTGTGTACTAAAAAAACAAACAAGAAGTAACATATGAATGGGAATATACTTCAAATATATTTTTCTCATTTGAATTCATCGGGGTGTCGATAATTGTCGCACACATATTTAACAAAAGATGTGTTGTTTTTTTTAGTTGCTAAACCTGTGTTTTGTTTGCAATTGTTTGCTATCCTTTAAAGCAGAGTATTTTTGTGAATTTTTTGAACAAAAGATTCAACAATAAAGACAAATTTCTAACATCCTTCTGTGCTCATATTTACCAAGGGTGCCAATATTAATGTTGCGCAGTGTATATGCACAGTAAAGCAAACTGTGGCTGAAAAGTGAAAGTAGAATAGGAGAAGTAAAACAAAGACCCCTCCTGAGTTATCACGTCTTCCTCCTGTTTCCTCATTTCCTTCCGAACCAAATGGGAATTACACAATCGTTTATTTATTTATTTATTTATTCATTCATTTATTTTTTTGTGAATCTCAGTTTTAGCACTGTCGCAAAAAGCCTGTGTTTGGAATGATCAAGAACCACTTTTATTATTATTATTATTATTATTATTATTATTATTATTATTATTATTATTATTATTATTATTATTATCAAATCGATTAGCTACTTATAACACCCCACCCCAATATATTTTAAACAGGGACAGATTGATAATGTGTGTGATAATGTTTATGTGGTCACATTATTCAAATAAAAAACTTTCAGACATTCAGTGAAGTCTGTAAATAATAACTATTTTTAAGGGGCGTTGCCCAAATTCTTCTCCAACAACAAAACTTTCTCAAATGTACTTTTATATACTTCCATGCATTTCTAATTGCTTTAAAAATAAATAATAAATAAAAATCAGAATAATGGACAAGTTGGATAATCATCAAACTTACCTCGGGTGTTATTAGGACTCCCAGAGAGATTTAAAAGAGAAAAACTGTTTATTTTTGGCTCCAGTCAGTTTGGAGTCCCTAGCCAAGGGGAGGCAGGACTACAGTCACTGTAGGGGTTTAACTGTTACACTGCCATGCAGAGTCAAATCTGTCCTTGTGTTCTGTTCAGATCATCTTCACACACTGGCACTTGGAACTCATCTAGACGTTTACTGTTTTTTTTTTTTTTTTTTAATTAAAAACGGCGTATTGGGCGAGTTCAACAGAAGTGGGCCATCTGATAAACTAGGACAAATACATTTCATACTAGCCCTTTAAATATCAGGAGCCAATCAAATTTTGAATACCATGAACAATTACAATAGGCTCTTGGTCATTGGTCAGATGTTTTTAGCGTCGTTGTGGGCGTGTTCCACTGACAAATATAAATATAAGCCTTTATAAAGATTAGAAATCATCATAAGAAAACTTTTAGTATATATATATTTTAGTGATTCTTGGCTGGTCAATTAAAAAAAAAATATATATATATATATATATATATATATATATATATATATATATATATATATATTATTTATTTTTTTAATTGACCAGCCAAGAATATATATATAAATTAACATACTATAATATAATATATTTGTCACGCCACGGCCGCCAGAGGCCGCTGTGGCGCGTCATTGGGAAGGACTCTGGGTTGAGCGCGCACTTCTGGATTAAGGGCTAGTTTAACCACCGTGATCTTGCACAGGTGTTGCGTGTTAGATCTAGGGATGCTGGCTGCTGGCTATTTAAGCGCCGGGCTTTCAGAGTTATTATTTATACGTTTAGCGGTTAGTAGTAGGAGGGAAATCCGTTTGGGTTTATGGCGCTATAGTTTATGCCAAGAAGGCTTTGCTCTATACTGCATTTGAGTTTGTGTTTTGCTGAGATCAAAGAGTTCTGATCTGCATCTGTGTCCAACTCCTGTACGAGCCGTAACAATGTTTTTTTTATATATATATATATATATATATATGTATATATATATATATATATATATATATGGGGTATACACACTATATGTTCATGTACCTTGTATAACTGCATGAACCCTTATGGCACACTACAATTCAGTACATTTTTGGTCAACACCTTACTCTGATGACTTGCACTGAATAGAATCAGTCAGAGTTGCACAGTCTGGACAGTAGCTGCTGGTAGCCAGCCTCAAGCAGGACTCCAAATGATGATCAGTCATTGTGGAACGGTACTTGGACTTTTAATAATCTTCATGTGGAAAAAGGCTGACTCACATACATAAGTACCAAATAATGCAGTCAAGGAGGTTGTACATTTCCTCATGTTTGGTACTTTTCCCCTGTGAGTAAGTTCCAAAACTGTTCATGAGCCCTGGACTTCAGCTGAAGGTCAGACTGTAGTTTCAAAATCTCATCCTCCACTTCAGACGAGTTCTGGTGAAACAGCATTGCAATTTTCAATGCGAGTGACTCAACCTCAACATTGTCCCTAAACGGGTAGCACAGGAATGTAGCCTTGAAAGCGTCTGTGAAACTCTGAGCGACAGACAGCTGTCAATCTGCTCCGTGTAGCGTGCAGTGTTCAACTGTGCACAAGCTTTCCGCTGCGTCTCCAGATCTGATGCGAGGTTTTGGAAGATCCCAAAATCATGGCACTGCAGCTTTGAGGACAGAAGTTGCATTTTCCGTTTAAAGGCAGTAACTGCCTTTAATTTTTGTCGTTTCCTTGCAGCTCCAAATGAAGTTGGTCAGATCGGTTAAAAAAAAGTCCAGCAGCCACTGATCATCACTGAGTTAGGTGTAAAGTATTCCACATGTTTAACAGCAAAAAGAAACTCCCTTATCTCCAGACAGAGCTCTCGAAATCTGTTTCATCCTCGAACATCAAACCTGTGATTTTAAGACTTGTTTTGAATGTTCTTAAACGACTTTAACATTAACGTTAGCAGTTCTGATCACCTAGACTCACAACCACTCATCATTCAGTTCCCTTATGTAAGAGGAAGGGGTTAATTCTTCTTCACAAACAAAAACATCTCGAGTATTTTCTCCACTTGATCTGTTAATGTGTTTTGCACTTCACGGCCACTGTAGTTTTTGTACTGCCTCCAGTAATGTTGTTGTTGTTGTTGTTGTTTTCACTCATTGTCGGCTTCTTTGCTAATCTCTCTGGTTATTTGTTGAGACGGTGAGAGAAGTGTGGTTATGCTTTCCATCAGTGTCCACTGCTGCGTATTAAGTGGGACAGGAAGCTCGTCATCCAGAACGTTCCATCATATAGAAGGTGCTATTCCACCTCGTAGTGACATCCTGCTTAAGTGTCTTTAGTGGAAGATCCATCTGTGTGTGAATAGGCTGTAGAGGTGAAGAAGAAAGTCACGAGTGTTTAAAGTGGCCTACAATCTTTACACATACTGACCAATCCTGTTACACTTCACTGGATTCATATGCTTTCGGTGACAGCGAGCTGAAGGGAATGAGGCATGCAGGGCAAATCAATCAATCAATCAATCAATCAATCTATCTATCTATCTATCTATCTATCTATCTATCTATCTATCTATCTATCTATCTATCTATCTATCTATCTATCTATCTATCTATCTATCTATCCATCCATCCATCCATCCCCCCCTCTCTCTCTCTCTCTCTCTCTCTCGTCAGCCGTCTCCAGTACACACTCGGTCAGTGTCAGGTCCCAGAAGTGCTCTGCGCCATGTTCTCTGTGGGGCACTCCTTCAACTTCATCTCACCGAAGTTGCGCTCCATTGCTGTGCCCTGAGACATGGCTTGGACGAGAAACATGGCTTGGACGAGAGACATGGCTTGAGCTTGAGACAAGGCGTGGACGAGAGACATGGCTTGAGCTTGAGCCTGAGACATGGTTTGAGCTTGAGACATGGCTTGAGCTTGGGACATGGCTTGGACGAGAAACATGGCTTGGACGAGAGACATTGTTTGGGCGAGAGACATGGCTTGAGCGAGAGACATGGCTTGGACGACGAAGACTTGGGACTGGGTCTGGACTTGGACATCGTGGACTTAGGACTTCGATTTGACCGAGCCTTCCAGCTCCTGCATTTTGGCAGTCAGATCCTGATTGTGTCTCTCCAGCTGCTGCCGAGCAGTCTCACTCCTCTGAATTTTGCTGCGCTTACCCGCTAGCTCGGTGCTCAGCGTGTCCACTTGTGCATTTGCCTTCTTCAATTGGTTATTAACGAGTTCAATGTTGCCCTGTTTCTCCTCAAGTTTCTCCTCCAGCTGTGAAATACGAGCCTCCAACTTCTGCTTCTCATTATTCAAAGCAAATATCTGGGATTTACAGCTGGTCACTTCCGCATGCAGCTCATTTCTCTCCTGCTGAAGCTGCTTTTGACTGCGATCAGCTGCAGACAGAACCTCGTGAAACCGCACATTTTCCACCTCCATACTCTTGACCTTGCGTTCACTCTCTTCGGCGCTGCTCCGTGCAGCATCTCTTGCTGTTCGGAGTGCATCCACATCCCGCAACTGATCCTTTAACTGAGTCTGTACTCTCTTCAGCTGTCCCTGTGCTTCATCTCGAGCTTTAATGGCCTGGATGAGTTGAGCTTCCCGCTCAGACAGGTCAAGTTCCAGCTTCTTCTTTGCTGCTACAGCCAGAGCTTTCTGTTTCCTCTCATTCTCCAGCTTTGCCTTTTCATGCACTTGCTCCAATTTCTTTTCCAATTCTGACATTTGTGTCTGAATGGGGTGAAGCTAGTTCTCTGCACTCTTCCTTCTCACCTTTTCCTCCTCCAGAAGCTTCCTTAGTCGATTTCGTTCATCCTCTAGTTGACAAAGCCGTATGCTCAGAACCCGTTTCCGGAGTGTCTCAAAACCTGTGTTGCTTGTAGTTGCGACTCAACAGATGAGCCCTCTTCAGTAGGTTTGACGTAGCTACTCTGAGTGACTGTGCCTGGAGCTTGAGGAATGGCTTGGGTAGGAACTTGGACGGGAGGTATGGCTGTGGCTAGGACCTGGACCAGAGACATGGCCTGGACTTGAACTTGGACTTGAAACGTGAGACTTGACTTGGGCTTTGCAATTGGAGACTGGGGCTTGTACTGGAGACGTGACTGTGACTGGAACATGAACTTGGAACTTAACTTTGAGCGGAACTCTGAGAATTGGGTCAGCAGATGTGGAAATGAATGGATTTCGCTTAACAGGATGTGCGGTGATTGCTCTGTCTCTTTCCTCATCAGAGAGGTGGAAGGGCGGGTCAGGCGGGGACTTGGCTGTGACCTGGGGCTGGGGTTTGGCCTGGACAGGGACTTGAGATATGTCTCGGACACGGACTGGAGACTTAACTTGGACAGGGGCATGGAGCTGAGACATGGCAGGGACCTGGGACGGGGCAGAGACCTGGGACGGGGCAGGGACCTGGACCTGGGACGTGGCAGGGACATGGACCTGGGATGTGGCAGGGACATGGACCTGGGACCTAGCAGGGACTTGAGCTTTGGACGTGGCTGAGACTGGAGACTTGACTTGGACTGGAGACTTAGAGATGAGCGGAACTCGCTTCACTGGATGAGCGGTGAGAGTCCTGTCCATCTCTGCTCGATGTCTCACCCGCTCATAGTGCACAAGGAAGAGGGGCTCCACACTCGTCTCCTAATTCGCTTCCCTCAGCACTTTATCCAGGTCGTAGTTCTGCCCTGGTTTTCCGAACTCGACCAAAAATAAGTCAAGAAACTGCCTAATATCCTCCAGCACCCAGGGTCTCGTGGCGGCCACTCACTGTGCCCTTGTGCGAGTCGGGCCAAAAAACCGAGACATGATAAACAGAATAAACTGTCTTTCGGTTGGCTTCGGGTCGCACAGGCTGGCAAAATAACATTGACAGTCCGTCACAAAGTAATCCGGATAAAAGAAAAAACCATCGTATCAGTCAGGCATGTCCTCTTTAGTCCGTTGTGCAAAAAAACTCATAGAATCCAAAGCCAGGATACTTGCCGTGGATTCCCGGTATCGGCGCCTCTCTGTTTGCCTACTTCATCCATGGTTGGGGCGGTTCGATCTGTCACGGGACGTGACCGGAAGGAAGCAGGCAGGATGCAATCGCAGTGAAACGGTGTCTTTTATTTACAGTGCTGAGTGCGAAGCAACACTTGAAACAAATCTCCTGAGCTAATCGATGCTCAATTGGCTATGGCTAACACCAATGCTAACTTGGCTAAAGCTAGGGCATAAACATTACAGGAAACAGAGCATCACTATAGTCACAAACATGGCATGGCATCGCATTCCTTCGTACATACATAGATATGTCAATATCTCTAGGTTTATCTGTTTATCGAACCGCGCCATCTTGAGCACGGCTCACGATATATATAGATCTCTCAGTCATTAACCCGCAACTGTTAGCAGCTGCCGGCAATTCCCAAACACACATGACCCCATGAACTATGACCCTTGACGAGGCGAGACGAAAACCTGACGTCAACCCGGAAGAGGTCCGAGCATACGCAACAGCGCTCAATTCGCGCTGTTGTACGGCGGAATCGTGACATATAGAATTACATGTATATTTCCCATCCTATATAGTAGGTAAGTACACATTTCGGATGCAGCCGGGCTCTCTTCTTTATAAAGATAAAGTTACAAAGCTCAAAGTCTCCGACAAAGGGATGTACTATATCTAACAGATAGTTATATCTGTTCCAGGCCTGCCTAAAAACGCTTTAATCGAAGTCCAGATTACTTCCACAAACGTTTACATCAGTATTCTAAATATTAGCATAATCCCGCCCAAAGGCAGGTGCGAAGAAAGAAGGCGAGGCTTCTGTGAATTGTGATGTTGGCCGCATGTCGTGGAGACGCTGTGTTTTTCGATGCGAAAGCAAAACCTCTTTGTTTGGCCTTCCGAAAATGGACGGGATTAGGAATCAGCGGCTAATGTTTATTTCTAACTGGGTTCCTGAGCAGTACAACCCAAACTTTTACTTGTGCACAGCACATTTTACAGAGAACAGCTTCCTCAACCTGGGCGAGTATGACGCAGGCGACACACGAATGCTACGTCTGAAAAAATGGGGCGATTCCCACAATCTTGCGCTTTTGACTCAGAACTTGAAAGTGTGTATCGAGTATTTTATAAGCAGAAGTATCTGCTACTGACTGTTCAAATGCAGAGTTTTGGGTTGTGGCCCAGGGCTCAGTTGTAGTAGACCTCTGCTAACGTGTTAGCTAAAGTTATTGTGTTGAAGTAGTTTTGTGGGATTTTTATTTTTTTTTTACCTATAAATGTGCAGAATAACGCACAGTCTCATGACACAGTTACCTGTCTGTATTTTGTGTCTTTTTGTCTGTCGATTTCATGATTTCGGGGCGGCTGTGGATCAGGTGGTAGAGTGAGTGAGAACCAGTGTAAAGCGCTTTGGATAAAAGTGCGCCATTTAACATTTACCATGAGCAAAATTAACCCGTTATAACATCGTATCTGAAAGGTTAGAGAGTTACAAGATAAAAAGCATAGATGGGATATGGAGTGTGTATATATACATATATATATATATATATATATATATATATATATATATATATATATATATATATATATATATATATGTTCAGGGGACAGAAATGGCACCCATTTGGTGGAATGGAATAAAATTTTATATTTCAACTAATTTTCATCCATATTTGTATATATGTATATATTAAATGTACACATTAAAAAATACACATTAAAAGTACAAAAGGTAATGATAGCACTCTGAGAGTTTACAAAACTTTAAGTGTTATGTAATCTTAACCTAATAACAGGGATATATAACACATGCAAATACAAGTTATCTCAACAGTATTTTCAATAGTACATACAGTATAACATGGAAGTCATTTATACATATAAAAAGACTTCATGTTCCTCCGTTCAGATTCCAACTGACCATTCATCATCTTTCACTGGGGCTGCGGCCCGTGTCAGGTAGCGCTTCATACACTGCACTTGGACGCATGGTGTCTGGAGGAGGAGATTTGCGAGGTTTCTCCTGAACTTTTCACCCACAAACACATAGAGGAACGGATTGAGGCAGGTGTGTGAGTACGCTATAGCTTCAGTGACTTGCAGCATGAGCTGGATTGTTTTGCTGAGCTCACACTCTGGAGTCAGGATATGCCTCAGTTCCAGTGCTTTGAGGAATGCTGCAATGTTGTACGGTATCCAACAGCAGAAGAACACCAATGTGACCACAGTAACAAGACGAATGGCCAATTTCCCTGATTTACGAAGGATCTGAAGCCTCCGGAACACCATCAAGTAGCAAAATCCCACAATAATCAGCGGAATTAGCATTCCCAATACATTCATTTTAAAGAAAGCTGCACTTCTCACACCATGGTGACTTTCTTGATTTTTTGGATAAGCACTGCAAACTACTTCAGTCCCAATCTTTTCAGCTCCAAGATACAGCAGCTCAGGAAATGATGCTGCAACAGCTATAATCCAGACGACCACGCTAGCTAAAATCCCATAAGTTTTGGTTCGGACTCTCAAGGGAAACACAGCGTGGACAATAGCCAAGTATCTGTCGATGCTCATCAGCACAATAAAGAAAATTCCAGCGTAAAATCCAATGTAGTACACACTGAGGACCAGAGTGCACATGAGTCCACCAAAAACCCAGGTATCCCTGGTATAATGAGCCAGGAAGGGGAGAGAGAAGATTAGTAGAAGGTCAGCGATGGCCAGGTTCAGGAGAGACACATCAGTCATGCTTTTCATCTGAACGCTCATCAGGATCACCCACAGCACCAGCATGTTGCCCAGGAAGCCCACCACGAAGAACAGGGAGTAGAGCACAGGGAGAAAATGGCTTGCATGTGTTCCATAATCACACGGTTCAGAAATTTCAGAGTAATCATATTCTGTTGTGCTGGAAACACTAAGGAGAGAGTTACTACATGAGAATTTCAGCACACGAGGAGCTGAGTTAATGTACAGTGAAGATTTAATTCCAGAATTCTCATGCTGAAATTAATGTTCTGGCTTGTAAACACACACACACACACACACACACACACACACACACACACAAATATTTTAATGCTATTTTAGGACATTATTAAATATTAACGAAGTCATTAACTAAGAGTAACATCCTTTAAAAGTCCATTTCACACCAAGTCATCCCCCCCCCAAATTTCCAGAGGCTTTGACTGCGTTTAATATTTGAATTGTAATATGTTCTCACCTGGACGTCATGATTTCCAAAAGACCTGTGCTGGTGTTCAACATTTTTGCCATCTGATATTAAAACAGTTATCCCTGGGGTTAAAGATACAAATAAAGAGGTTTAAAACAGGTTTCTGTGGCATTTGGTTAAAAAAAGCACATCACCACTTGGACAAATACGCTGAATCACAGTAAAAGTTTGTGACCACGTACCGCAATCTTGTACTTGTAATTAGGGGCATAGCGTTTTTTTTTTCAGGGGTGGCCAGGTAAAGCCCAGTGATTTCATTGTTGTGGCCAAAAATAAAAAATAAAAATAATCACAACTCTCTGTGCCATGCTGTACCAAAAGCTGTTTTTAATGGATACATAACTATGGATTATGGATGTTTCATCCCCAGTTCTAAAGTATTTACTTGTTGCCATGAATATATAATAAACTTTGTTCAAGATTCAGCTACATGTTTTTACCTTATTGTATGTTCAGTATTATTGTTATTAGCCAATTATTATTGATATATTGTTAGGTTTTGTCCACTTTGCCTCTTGTAAACATAAAATAAAGTCTTGCTTTAATATTCTCAAACAGATCTACCTTATCACTCAATAACGGAAATCCACACGAATGACATGTGTACATCATTTGATTAGTTATTTAAGCTCTTGAAACGCGCCCCTGTCCTGGGCATTTGTGCGCCCAAAGACGAGTGTGATAGACGGCGTCCTCGTTCCTCTGCGAAGCAGAAAAAAGAGGTCAGTTTGGAAACTGGAACGTCTTAATGATTGCCCTGATCGTGGAAACAGACATTTTCAATGCTTGTGCTGTTTTCTTATAGCCACTTCTCATTTGGTGAAGCTCAACAACCTTTTGGTGCACATCACAGCGATATTTCTTGGTCTAACCCACTGTTATAAATGACTGAGAGAATTTGGCCTGTGTGTTACCTCATATTTATACCCCTGTGAAACAGGAAGTCATGGTTGAACAATTTCCCTGTTCCTAGTCACACTGTGTACTAAAAAAACAAAAAAGAAGTAACATATGAATGGGAATATACTTCAAATATATTTTTCTCATTTGAATTCATCGGGGTGTCGATAATTGTCGCACACATATTTAACAAAAGATGTGTTGTTTTTTTTAGTTGCTAAACCTGTGTTTTGTTTGCAATTGTTTGCTATCCATAACAGCAGAGTATTTTTGTGAATTTTTTAAACAAAAGATTCAACAACAAATACAAATTTCTAACATCCTTCTTTGCTCATATTTACCAAGGGTGCCAATATTAATGTTGGGCAGTGCATATGCACAGTAAAACAAACTGTGGCTGAAAAGTGAAAGTAGAATAGGAGAAGTAAAACAAAGACCCCTCCTGAGTTATCACGTCTTCCTCCTGTTTCCTCATTTCCTTCCGAACCAAATGGGAATTACACAATCGTTTATTTATTTATTTATTCATTCATTCATTTATTTATTTATTTTTGTGAATCTCAGTTTTAGCACTGTTGCAAAAAGCCTGTGTTTGGAATAATCAAGAACCTCTTTTATAATAATAATAATAATAATAATAATAATAATAATAATAATGATCATTATAATAATAATAGTAATAATAATAATAATAATAATAATAATAATAATAATAATAATAATTATTATTATTATTATTATTATTATTATTATTATTATTATTATTATTATTATCAAATCGATTAGCTACTTATAACACCCCACCCCAATATATTTTAAACAGGGACAGATTGATAATGTGTGTGATAATGTTTATGTGGTCACATCATTCAAATAAAAAACTTTCAGACATTCAGTGAAGTCTGTAAATAATAACTATTTTTAAGGGGCGTTGCCCAAATTCTTCTCCAACAACAAAACTTTCTCAAATGTACTTCTAAACAGACTGCTTCTATACATGTTTTTCCTTTCAAGTGAGGGCTAATTGCTTTAAAAAAATAATAATAATAATAAAATGAGTACTGGACAAGTTGGATAATCATCAAACATACCTCGGGTGTTATTAGGACTCCCAGAGAGATATAAAAGAGAAAAACTGTTTATTTTTGGCTCCAGTCAGTTTGGAGTCCCTAACCAAGGGGAGGCAGGACTACAGTCACTGTAGGGGTTTAACTGTTACACTGCCATGCAGAGTCAAATCTGTCCTTGTGTTCTGTTCAGATCATCTTCACACACTGGCACTTGGAACTCATCTAGACGTTTACTGGTATTTTTTTATTTTATTTTTTTTTATTAAAAACGGCGTATTGGGCGAGTTCAACAGAAGTGGGCCATCTGATAAACTGGGACAAATACATTTCATACTAGCCCTTTAAATATCAGGAGCCAATCAAATTTTGAATACCATGAATAATTACCATAGGGTCTTGGTCATTGGTCAGATGTTTTCATCAGCGTCGTTGTGGGCGTGTTCCACTGACAAATATAAGCCTTTATAAAGATTAGAAATCATCATAAGAAAACTTTTAGTATATATATTTTTTAGTGATTCTTGGCTGGTCAATTAAAATGTATATATATATATATATATATATATATATATATATATATATATATATATATATATATATATATATATATAAATTAACATACTATAATATAATATATTTGTCACGCCACGGCCGCCAGAGGCCGCTGTGGCGCGTCATTGGGAAGGACTCTGGGTTGAGCGCGCACTTCCGGATTAAGGGCTAGTTTAACCACCGTGATCTTGCACAGGTGTTGCGTGTTAGATCTAGGGATGTTGGCTATTTAAGCGCCGGGCTTTCAGAGTTATTATTTATACGTTTAGCGGTTAGTAGTAGGAGGGAAATCCGTTTGGGTTTATGGCGCTATAGTTTATGCTAAGAAGGCTTTGCTCTATACTGCATTTGAGTTTGTGTTTTGCTGAGATTATAGAGTTCTGATCTACATCTGTGTCCGACTCCTCTACCTGCCGTAACAATATATATATATATATATATATATATATATATATATATATATATGAGCGTATACCCCACATATATATACACAATATATGTTCATGTATAACTGCATGAGCCCTTATGGCACACTACAGTTCAGTACATTTTTGGTCGATACCTTACTCTGATGACTTGCACTGAATAGAATCAGCCAGGGTTGCACAGTCTGGACTGTAGCTGCTGGTAGCCAGCTTCAAGCAGGACTCCAAATGATGATCAGTCATTGTGGAACGGTATTTAGACTTAATAATATTCATGTGGGAAAAGGCTGACTCACATACATAAGTAGCAAATAATGCAGTCAAGGAGGTTGTACATTTCCTCATGTTTGGTACTTTTCCCCTGTGAGTAAGTTCCAAAACTGTTCATGAGCCCTGGACTTCAGCTGAAGGTCAGTCTGTAGTTTCAAAATCTCATCCTCCACTTGAGACGAGTTCAGGTGAGACAGCGTTGCAATTTTCAATGCGAGTGACTCAACCTCAACATTGTCCCTAAATGGGTAGCACAGGAATGTAGTCTTGAAAGCGTCTGTGAAACTCTGAGCGACAGACAGCTGTCAATCTGCTCCGTGTAGCGTGCAGTGTTCAACTGCGCACAAGCCTTCCGCTGCGTCTCCAGATCTGACACGAGGTTTTGGAAGTTCCCAAAATCATGGCGCTGCAGCTTTGAGGACAGAAGTTGCATTTTCCGTTTAAAGGCAGTAACTGCCTTTAATTTTTGTTGTTTCCTTGCAGCTCCAAATGAAGTTGGTCAGATCGGTTAAAAAAAAGTCCAGCAGCCACTGCTCATCACTGAGTTAGGTGTAAAGTATTCCACATGTTTAACAGCAAAAAGAAACTCACTTATCTCCAGACAGAGCTCTCGAAATCTGTTTCATCATCGAACATCAAACCTGTGATTTTAAGACTTGTTTTGAATGTTCTTAAACGACTTTAACATTAACGTTAGCAGTTCTGATCACCTAGACTCACAACCACTCATCATTCAGTTCCCTTATGTAAGAGGAAGGGGTCAATTCTTCTTCACAAACAAAAGCATCTCGAGTATTTTCTCCACTTGATCTGTTAATGTGTTTTGCACTTCACGGCCACTGTAGTTTTTGTACTGCCTCCAGTAATGTTGTTGTTGTTGTTGTTGTTGTTGTTGTTTTCACTCACTGTCGGCTTCTTTGCTAATCTCTCTGGTTATTTGTTGAGATGGTGAGAGAAGTGTGGTTATGCTTTCCATCAGTGTCCACTGCTGCGTATTAAGTGGGACAGGAAGCTTGTCATCCAGAACGTTCCATCATATAGAAGGTGCTATTCCACCTCGTAGTGACATCCTGCTTAAGTGTCTTTAGTGGAAGATCCATCTGTGTGTGAATAGACTGTAGAGGTGAAGAAGAAAGTCACGAGTGTTTAAAGTGGCCTACAATCTTTACACATACTGACCAATCCTGTTACACTTCACTGGATTCATATGCTTTCGGTGACAGCGAGCTGAAGGGAATGAGGCATGCAGGGCAAATCAATCAATCAATCAATCAATCTATCTATCTATCTATCTATCTATCTATCTATCTATCTATCTATCTATCTATCTATATATTATTATACTATCTATCTATCTATCTATCTATCTATCTATCTATCTATCTATCTATCATCATCTATCTATCTATCTATCTATATCCATCCATCCATCCCCCCCTCTCTCTCGTCAGCCGTCTCCAGTACACACTCGCGGTCAGTGTCAGGTCCCAAAGGTTCTGCGCCATGTTCTCTGTGGGGCACTCCTTCAACTTCATCTCACCGGGTTGCGCTCCATTGCTGTGCCCTGAGACATGGCTTGGACGAGAAACATGGCTTGGACGAGAGACATGGCTTGAGCTTGAGACAAGGCGTGGACGAGAGACATGGCTTGAGCTTGAGCCTGAGACATGGTTTGAGCTTGAGACATGGCTTGAGCTTGGGACATGGCTTGGACGAGAAACATGGCTTGGACGAGAGACATTGTTTGGGCGAGAGACATGGCTTGAGCGAGAGACATGGCTTGGACGACGAAGACTTGGGACTGGGTCTGGACTTGGACATCGTGGACTTAGGACTTCGATTTGACCGAGCCTTCCAGCTCCTGCATTTTGGCAGTCAGATCCTGATTGTGTCTCTCCAGCTGCTGCCGAGCAGTCTCACTCCTCTGAATTTTGCTGCGCTTACCCGCTAGCTCGGTGCTCAGCGTGTCCACTTGTGCATTTGCCTTCTTCAATTGGTTATTAACGAGTTCAATGTTGCCCTGTTTCTCCTCAAGTTTCTCCTCCAGCTGTGAAATACGAGCCTCCAACTTCTGCTTCTCATTATTCAAAGCAAATATCTGGGATTTACAGCTGGTCACTTCCGCATGCAGCTCATTTCTCTCCTGCTGAAGCTGCTTTTGACTGCGATCAGCTGCAGACAGAACCTCGTGAAACCGCACATTTTCCACCTCCATACTCTTGACCTTGCGTTCACTCTCTTCGGCGCTGCTCCGTGCAGCATCTCTTGCTGTTCGGAGTGCATCCACATCCCGCAACTGATCCTTTAACTGAGTCTGTACTCTCTTCAGCTGTCCCTGTGCTTCATCTCGAGCTTTAATGGCCTGGATGAGTTGAGCTTCCCCCTCAGACAGGTCAAGTTCCAGCTTCTTCTTTGCTGCTACAGCCAGAGCTTGCTGCTCCTCTCATTCTCCAGCTTTGCCCTTTTCATGCACTTGCTCCAATTTCTTTTCCAATTCTGACATTTGTGTCTGAATGGGGTGAAGCTAGTTCTCTGCACTCTTCCTTCTCACCTTTTCCTCCTCCAGAAGCTTCCTTAGTCGATTTCGTTCATCCTCTAGTTGACAAAGCCGTATGCTCAGAACCCGTTTCCGGAGTGTCTCAAAACCTGTGTTGCTTGTAGTTGCGACTCAACAGATGAGCCCTCTTCAGTAGGTTTGACGTAGCTACTCTGAGTGACTGTGCCTGGAGCTTGAGGAATGGCTTGGGTAGGAACTTGGACGGGAGGTATGGCTGTGGCTAGGACCTGGACCAGAGACATGGCCTGGACTTGAACTTGGACTTGAAACGTGAGACTTGACTTGGGCTTTGCAATTGGAGACTGGGGCTTGTACTGAGACGGGGATCTGTGACTGGAACATGAACTTGGAACTTAACTTTGAGCGGAACTCTGAGAATTGGGCCAGCAGATGTGGAAATGAATGGATTTCGCTTAACAGGATGTGCGGTGATTGCTCTGTCTCTTTCCTCATCAGAGAGGTGGAAGGGCGGGTCAGGCGGGGACTTGGCTGTGACCTGGGGCTGGGGTTTGGCCTGGACAGGGACTTGAGATATGTCTCGGACACGGACTGGAGACTTAACTTGGACAGGGGCATAGAGCTGAGACATGGCAGGGACCTGGGACGGGGCAGAGACCTGGGACGGGGCAGGGACCTGGACCTGGGACGTGGCAGGGACATGGACCTGGGATGTGGCAGGGACATGGACCTGGGACCTAGCAGGGACTTGAGCTTTGGACGTGGCTGAGACTGGAGACTTGACTTGGACTGGAGACTTAGAGATGAGCGGAACTCGCTTCACTGGATGAGCGGTGAGAGTCCTGTCCATCTCTGCTCGATGTCTCACCCGCTCATAGTGCACAAGGAAGAGGGGCTCCACATTCGTCTCCTAATTCGCTTCCCTCAGCACTTTATCCAGGTCGTAGTTCTGCCCTGTTTTCCGAACTCGACCAAAAATAAGTCAAGAAACTGCCTAATATCCTCCAGCACCCAGGGTCTCGTGGCGGCCACTCACTGTGCCCTTGTGCGAGTCGGGCCAAAAAACCGAGACATGATAAACAGAATAAACTGTCTAAACTGTCGGTTGGCTTCGGGTCGCACAGGCTGGCAAAATAACATTGACAGTCCGTCACAAAGTAATCCGGATAAAAGAAAAAACCATCGTATCGGTCAGGCATGTCCTCTTTAGTCCGTTGTGCAAAACTCATAGAATCCAAGGCCAGGATACTTGCCGTGGATTCCCGGGTACGGCGTCCTCTCTGTTTGCCTACTTCATCCATGGTTGGGGCGGTTCGATCTGTCACGGGACGTGACCGGAAGGAAGCAGGCAGGATGCAATCGCAGTGAAACGGTGTCTTTTATTTACAGTGCTGAGTGCGAAGCAACACTTGAAACAAATCTCCTGAGCTAATCGATGCTCAATTGGCTATGGCTAACACCAATGCTAACTTGTCTAAAGCTAGGGCATAAACATAGCAGGAAACAGAGCATCACTATAGTCACAAACATGGCATGGCATCGCATTCCTTCGTACATACATAGATATGTCAATATCTCTAGGTTTATCTGTTTATCGAACCGCGTCATCTTGAGCACGGCTCACGATATATATAGATCTCTCAGTCATTAACCTGCAACCGTTAGCAGCTGCCTGCAATTCCCAAACACACATGACCCCATGAACTATGACCCTTGACGAGGCGAGACGAAAACCTGACGTCAACCCGGAAGAGGTCCGAGCATACGCAACAGCGCTCAATTCGAGCTGTTGGAATCGTGACATATAGAATTACATGTATATTTCCCATCCTATATAGTAGGTAAGTACACATTTCGGATGCAGCCGTGCTCTCTTCTTTATAAAGATAAAGTTACAAAGCTCATAGTCTCCGACAAAGGGATGTACTATATCTAACTGATAGTTATATCTGTTCCAGGCCTGCCTAAAAACGCTTTAATCGAAGTCCAGATTACTTCCACAAACGTTTACATCAGTATTCTAAATATGAGCATAATCCCGCCCAAAGGCAGGTGCGAAGAAAGAAGGCGAGGCTTCTGTGAATTGTGATGTTGGCGGCATGTCGTGGAGACGCTGTGTGTTTCGATGCGAAAGCAAAACCTCTTTGTTTGGCCTTCCGAAAATGGACGGAATTAGGAATCATTGGCTAATGTTTATTTCTAACTGGGTTCCTGAGCAGTACAACCCAAACTTTTACTTGTGCACAGCGCATTTTACAGAGGACAGCTTCCTCAACCTGGGCGAGTATGACGCAGGTGATACACGAATGCTACGTCTGAAAAAATGGGGCGATTCCCACAATCTTGTGCTTTTGAATCAAAACTTGAAAGTGTGTATCGAGTATTTTATAAGCAGAAGTATCTGCTACTGACTGTTCAAATGCAGAGTTTTGGGTTGTGTCCCAGGGCTCAGTTGTAGTAGACCTATGCTAACGTGCTAGCTAAAATTATTGTGTTGAAGTAGTTTTGTGGGAATTTATTATTTTTTTTACCTATAAATGTGCAGAATAACGCACAGTCTCATGACACAGTTACCTGTCTGTATTTTGTGTCTTTTTGTCTGTCGATTTCATGATTTCGGGGCGGCTGTGGCGCAGGTGGTAGAGTTAGTGGTCCACTAATCGTAGGGTTGGCGTTCGATTCCCGGCCCGGGTGACTCCACATACCGAAGTGTCTTTGGCAAGACACTGAACCCCAAGTTGCTCCTGATGGAAAGTTGGCGCCTTGCATGGCAGCTCTGCTACCATTGGTGTGTGAGTGTGTGTGTGTGAATGGGTGAATGAGAACTAATGTAAAGCGCTTTGGATAAAAGTGCGCCATTTAACATTTACCATGAGCAAAATTAACCCGTTATAACATCGTATCTGAAAGGTTAGAGAGTTACAAGATAAAAATTTACCACTGTGAAACGTTGTGTACAAGTCGTGCTTGCAAAGCCGGTTCCGATTGATCCGCTCGATCATCCGCATTTTCCGAATCTGACACGGGCTCGAACTGATAGGATAAAACCGCCGACATTATTAACTGTGTAATTATTAACTAATTATTAGAACTGCTTTAGAAGCCTTGGAAGCTGACGCTTGCCGTTATGGTAAAGGGGCGTTACGTTTCCGACACACGCTTGAGCTTCAGACGATCAGAATGCAACAATTCAGCTGGCCAATCAGAGCACTCTGGGCTTTTCGGAAGGAGGGGCTTAGGAGAAACCGGAACGCAATCTGAGCGTTTCGGG
This sequence comes from Ameiurus melas, assembly GCA_012411365.1. NCBI lineage: Eukaryota > Metazoa > Chordata > Actinopteri > Siluriformes > Ictaluridae > Ameiurus > Ameiurus melas. The sequence continues at coordinate 3,915,709 of CM022757.1, read as the reverse complement.
CAGCCCGGGAATAGAGGTACTGCAATAATGTACAGTATGTGAAAAATAAAATGTTTTGTTGAACATTAAAGCAAGTTAACCTATTCTATTACACTATTCTATTATTATATATATATATATATATATATATATATATATATATATATATATACACACTGTCTAGGGGACAGAAATGGCACCCATTTGGTGGAATGGAATAAAACTTTATTTTTCAACTAATTTTCATCCATATTTGTATATATGTATATATTAAATGTACACTTAAAAAAATACACATTAAAGGTACAAAAGGTAAAGATATCACTCTGAGAGTTTACAAAATTTAAAAAAGAGCATGTTATGGTAATCTTAACCTAATAACAGGGATATATAACACATGCAAATACAAGTTATCTCAACAGTATTTACAATAGTACATACAGTATAAAATGGAAGTCATTTATACATATAAAAAGACTTCATGTTCCTCTGTTCAGATTCCAATCGACCATTCATCATCTTTCACTGGGGCTGCGGCCCGTGTCAGGTAGCGCTTCATACATTGCACTTGGACGCATGGTGTCTGGAGGAGGAGATTTGCAAGGTTCCTCCTGAACTTTTCACCCACAAACACATAGAGGAATGGATTGAGGCAGCTGTGTGAGTACGCTATAACTTCAGTGGCTTGCAGTATGAGCTGGATTCTTTTGCTGAGCTCACACTCTGGAGTCAGGATCTTCTTCAGTTCCAGTGCTTTGAGGAATGCAGCAATGTTGTACGGTATCCAACAGCCGAAGAACACCAACGTGACCACAGTAACAAGACGAATGGCCAATTTCTCTGATTTACGAAGGATCTGAAGCCTCCGGAACACCATCAAGTAGCAAAATCCCACAATACTGAGCGGAATTAACATTCCCAAAACATTCATTTTAAAGAAAGCTGCACTTCTCACATCATTGTGGCTTTTATTTTTTGGATAAGCACTACAAACTACTTCAGTCCCAATCTCTTCAATTCCAAGATACAGCAGCTCAGGAAATGATGCTGCAATAGCTATAATCCAGACGACCACGCTAGCTAAAATCCCATAAGCCTTGGTTCGGACTCTCAAGGCAAACACAGCATGGACGATAGCCAAGTATCTGTCGATGCTCATCAGCACAATAAAGAAAATTCCAGCGTAAAATCCAATGTAGTACACACTGAGGTCCAGAGTGCACATGACTGTACCAAAAACCCAGGTATCCCTGGCATAGTGAGTCAGAAAGGGGAGAGAGAAGATTAGTAGAAGGTCAGCGATGGCCAGGTTCAGGAGAGACACATCAGTCATGCTTTTCATCTGAACGCTCATCAGGATCACACACAGCACCAGCATGTTGCCCAGGAAGCCCACCACGAAGAACAGGGAGTAGAGCACAGGGAGAATATGGCTTGCATGTGTTCCATAATCACACGGTTGAGTAGACTCAATTTCAGAGTAATCATATTCTGTTGTGCTGAAAACACTAAGGAGAGAGTTACTACATGAGAATTACAGCACACGAGGAGCTGAGTTAATGTACAGTGAAGAGTTAATACCAGAATTCTCATGCTGAAATTAATGTTCTGGCTTGTAACCCCCCCCACACACACATACACACACACACACACACACACACACACACACACACACACACACACACACACACACACACACACACACACACACACAAAAAAAAAAAATATATATATATATATATATATATATATATATATATATATATATATATTTTAATGCTATTTGAAGACATTATTAAATATACTGCTCAAATAAATAAAGGGAACACTTGGAGTTACATTGTGCTGTTTAAGTGTTCCCTTTATTTTTTTGAGCAGTATATTAACTAAGTCATTAACTAAGAGTAACATCCCTTTAAAAGTCCATTTCACACCAAGTCGTCGCCCCCCCCCCCCATTTCCAGAGGCTTTGACTGTGTTTAATATTTGAATTGTAATATGTTCTCACCTGGACGTTGTGATTTCCCATAGACCTGTGCTGTTGTTCAACATTGTTGCCATCAGATATTAAAGCAGTTATCCCTGGGGTTAAAGATACAAATAAAGAGGTTTAAAACACGTTTCTGTGGCATTTGGTTAAAAAAAAACAACGCATCACCACTTGGACAAATACATTGAATCACAGTAAAAGTTTGCGACCATGTACCGCAATCTTGTACTTAGGGGCATAGCGTTTTTTTTTTCAGGGGTGGCCAGGTAACACCCAGTGATTTCATTGTTGTTGCCAAAAAAAATAAAAATTATAATAATCACAACTCTCTGTGCCATGCTGTACCAAAAGGTGTTTTTAATGGATACATAACTATGGATTATGGATGTTTCATGGCCAGTGTTACGACGCGGCGAGTGAAACGTGACAACGCAGCACGTGTAGTCCAGCCCAGGGACTACATTTCCCAGTCTTGCCCACGCTCGAGTTCGCCGGAGTTCTGATTACGAACACCTGGGCCACCTTAAGATTTAAGGACCTCCCAATCTTCGCTCTGATGCGAAGTATACATTCAGCAGCCACGGCTCTGTGTTGATACTAAGCTCCACTTAAGCGCGTTTTCCATTTGTCTAGAATTTCCGCTTCACTCCTGTTATGCTTACGCTTCTTCGCTAACTCGTTAGCTCCTTAGCTACCTATTATATTCTACCTCTTGCAACTACTCACCTCCTCTGATTGCCTGCATTTGTCTCTGTTCCCACAAACATTACACCCAGTTATAAAGTATTTACTTAATTGTATTCTTAAGAGTCCGCCAAGATTCAGATAAATTTTTTACCTTGCTGTATGTTCATTATGATTGTTATTAGCCAATTATTATTGATATATTGTTAGGTTTTGTCCACTTTGCCTCTTGTAAAGATAAAATAAAGTCTTGCTTTAATATTCTCAAACAGATCTACCTTCTCACTCAATAACGGAAATCCACACGAATAACATTTGACCAGTTATTTAAGCTCTTGAAACGTGCTCCTGTCCTGGGCATTTGCGCACCCAAAGACGAGTGTGATAGACGGCGTCCTCGTTCCTCTGCAAAGCAGAAAAAAGAGGTCAGTTTGGAAACTGGAACGTCTTAATGATTGCCCTGATGGTGGAAATGGACATTTTCAATGCTTGTGCTGTTTTCTTATAGCCACTTCCCGTTTGGTGAAGCTCAACAACCTTTTGCTGCACATCACAGCTATATTTCTTTGTCTAACCCATTGTTATGAATGACTGAGAGAATGTGGCCTGTGTGTTACCTCATATTTATACCCCTGTGAAACAGGAAGTCATGGTTGAACAATTTCCCTGTTCCTAGTCACCCTGTGTACTAAAAAAACAAAAAAGAAGTAACATATGAATGGGAATATACTTCAAATATATTTTTCTCATTTGAATTCATCGGGGTGTTGATAATTGTCGCACACATATTTAACAAAAGATGTGTTGTTTTTTTTAGTTGCTAAACCTGTGTTTTGTTTGCAATTGTTTGCTATCCATAATAGCAGAGTATTTTTGTGAATTTTTTGAACAAAAGATTCAACAATAAAGACAAATTTCTAACATCCTTCTTTGCTCATATTTACCAAGGGTGCCAATATTAATGTTGGGCAGTGTATATGCACAGTAAAACAAACTGTGGCTGAAAAGTGAAAGTAGAATAGGAGAATTAAAACAAAGACCCCTCCTGAGTTGTCACGTCCTCCTCCTATTTCCTCATTTCCTTCCGAACCAAATGGGAATTACACAATCGTTTATTTATTTATTTATTTATTCATTCTTTTTTTTTTGTGCGTCTCAGTTTAAGCACTGTTGCAAAAAGCCTGTGTTTGGAATGATCAAGAACCACTTTTATAATAATAATAATAATAATTATTATTATTATTATTATCAAATCGATTAGCTACTTATAACACCCCACCCCATTTTTTTTTAAACAGGGACAGATTGATAATGTGTGTGATAATGTTTATGTGGTCACATTACTCAAATAAAAAACTTTCCGACATTCAGTGAAGTCTGTAAATAATAACTATTTTTAAGGGGCGTTGCCCAAATTCTTCTCCAACAACAAAACTTTCTCAAATGTACTTTTAAACAGACTGCTTCTATGCACTTCTAATTGCTTAAAAATAAATTAATAAATAAAAAGCTGAGTACTGGACAAGTTGGATAATCATCAAACTTACCTCGGGTGTTGTTAGGACTCCCAGAGAGATATAAAAGAGGAAAACTGTTTATTTTGGCTCCAGTCAGTTTGGAGTCCCTAGCCAAGGGGAGGCAGGACTACAGTCACTGTAGGGGTTTAACTGTTACACTGCCATGCAGAGTCAAATCTGTCCTTGTGTTCTGTTCAGATCATCTTCACACACTGGCACTTGGAACTCATCTAGACGTTTACTGGTATATCCATGAATAATTACCGTAAGGTCTAGGTCATTGGTCAGATGTTTTTAACGTCATTGTGGGCGTGTTCCACTGACAAATATAAATATAAGCCTTTATAAAGATTAGAAATCATCAAAAGAAAACTTTTATTATGTATATTTTTAAATGATTCTTAGCTGGTCACTTAAAATTTATACACACACACACACACATATCTATCTATCTGGTTCTGACTTTTACGCTTTCTTTTAAAATAATAATAATTAATTGCACAATTCTGAAAGAAATGCAAATAAGAACTTTATTTTCTCCATTTCAACAATTACTCCAAATTAATATGAACACATTAAATACATTCTAAAGATTAAATGAATATTTGTTAATTTATTATTCATTCATATTAACATTAAAACAATCTTTCTTCAAAAACAAGTGTTTCTGTTTCATCATCGAACATCAAACCTGTGATTGTAAGACTTGTTTTGAATGTTCTTAAACGACTTTAACATTAACGTTAACAGTTCTGAACACCTAGACTCACAACCACTCATCACTAACACTTGTCATGTTGTTGTTGTTGTTGTTGTTTTTACGCAGTCATCTTCTTTGCTAATCTCTCTGGTTATTTCTTGAGACGGTGAGAGAAGTGTGGTTATGCTTTCCATCAGTGCCCACTGCTGCGTATTAAGTGGGACAGGAAACTCGTCATCCAGAACGTTCCATCATATAGAAGGTGCTATTCCACCTCGTAGTGACATCCTGCTTAAGTGTCTTTAGTGGAAGATCCATCTGTGTGTGAATAGGCTGTAGAGGTGAAGAAGAAAGTCACGAGTGTTTAAAGTGGCCTACAATCTTTACACATACTGACCAATCCTGTCACACTTCACTGGATTGATATGCTTTCGGTGACAGCGAGCTGAAGGGAATGAGCCATGCAGGGCAAATCAGTCAATCAATCAATCAATCAATCAATCAATCAATCAATCAATCAATCAATCAATCAATCAATCAATCAATCTATCTATCAGTCTATCTATCTATCTATCTATCTATCTATCTATCTATCTATCTCTATATACTGTAACTCAGAGCAGTGATGAGTTCTCTTTTTCCTTTGTTGTTTGAATAACTTTAACGATATTATAGGCTATGCACTGTAGTATACGACTGTTTTCATCCACTTAAGATAGGACTTGGCCTGTAAATTTGTGTGTTTGACTACTCACCTGAGTTAACGCAAGCACACATCACAGAGCACGCACCCACACAGAAAGCATGAGCGTGCCCGAGTCAGACAGTTTAGTGACGGGAAGTTCAAATCATTTTACTGACTCGGATCTTTGAATCTGGTTCAGCGATATGAACGAATCTTTTTTTTTTTGAGTCATTTCATTCATTTCAGCAATAAAAATGTTACACGTTAAATTCCCCAACACATCCAGTAGTAGTAGTAATTTGGGGTGGGGCGGGGCAGTGGTGGCTTAGCAGTTAAGACTCTGGGTTACTGATCGGAAGGTCGGTGCTTCAAGCCCCAGCATTGCCAAGCTGCCACTGTTGGGCCCTCAAGTAAGGGCCCTTAATCCTCTCTGCTCCAGAGGTGCTGTATCATGGCTGACCTTGCACTCTGACCCCAGTCTCCTGAGAGGCTGGGGTATGTGAAGAAAACTATTTCACTGTGCTCTATTGTATATGTGACCAATAAAGACTCAGAACCTATGGGAATGATGCTGCGCATGCGCATTCAAAAAATGGACGAATCACTCTCTGAGACAACTCGTTGCTCCTGAATCATATTAGAGATTCATTGAAAATGAACGAATCGTTCATAAACGACACATGACTACACAGTGCGCGAGCACTTAATTAAGTCCTCTCACAGTTTTTGCTCTTTTAAGACCACGCACTTCCCGCTCTGTATTCTCACATTCACATAAAAAAATTTATTAAATAAAATAGATAAATAAACACTGAACACATATTTACATATTGTGATATGGAGCAATATCTCTGAGGATAGTTTATCGTGTTGCATGTGAATTTCTTCCTCAGGCTAACCTACCCCCTGCTTTTTGCAAATCATGGAGATAAACTGTTGATAGTATTAAATGACTAGAAGAAATTATACTTAGCTAGTTTTGTTTGGTTACTTTTATAGATATTTAGCAGTAATTCGCTGGCTGGCAACAATATAATACGATTAGCCAAACTATGTGTGGATTAGCCTCGGTTTAATTCGATGTAGAAACGACGTAAACAATACTTGTATTGTTTACTATTATAAACAATATACTATTATATACTACATGTCGTTTTTACAAGTAATTAAATCAATTTGAACAAATATTTACTTTCCAAATTTGACAATGGTGGAAGATTTCAGTCTTGCCCTACAACATCTATCGTCTTCTGTCTGCTGCAGGCTTCACGTGAAATCAGGTGACGAATGTTCAGAACGTGATGTCATAGTTGTATGAACTATGAAAAACTTTTGTAAAGCACCATATGACCCCTTTAAAGCATAGACTGGATATGGAGACACACAACAACACAAAAAATTAAGAAAAAAAAGTTTCTGAAGGATTTTAAAGATTGAATAAAACACATGCCATTTATTCAGATATTGATGTGCAGGACACTTTGCTTATTAATAAAAAATATATTTCATATATATATAATGTCCTGGGGACAGAAACGGCACCCGTATAGAAGAATGGCTCATACATGATATCATCATTGTTATTCAAAAAAGGTAAGCTGGAATGTCAAGTGCAAACACTTTAAAAAAGAGCATGTTATGGTAATCTTTACCTAATAACAGGGATATATAACACATGCAAATACGAGTTATCTCAACAGTATTTTCAATAGTACATACAGTATAAAATGGAAGTAATTTATGCATATAAAAATACTTCATGTTCCTCTATTCAGATTCCATCTGATTACATTATCCACTTGTGTGGTCTGGGGACACATTGGGCTTGTGGCCTGGGTGTCGCATGGTGTCACTTGGATGCATCGTGTCTGGATGAGGAGATTTGCAAGGTTCCTCCTGAACTTTTCACCCACAAACACATAGAGGAACGGATTGAGGCAGCTGTGTGAGTACGCTATAGCTTCAGTGACTTGCAGCATGAGCTGGATTGTTTTGCTGAGCTCACACTCTGGAGTCAGGATATGCCTCAGTTCCAGTGCTTTGAGGAATGCTGCAATGTTGTACGGTATCCAACAGCAGAAGAACACCACCATGACTATAATAACAAGACGAACGGCCAATTTATTTTTTGTACGAAGGATCCAAAGCTTCTTTAGAATCTTCGAGTAGCAAAATCCCACAATAATCAGTGGAATTAGCATTCCCAGTACATTCATTTTAAAGAAAGCTGCACTTCTCACACCATGGTGACTTTCTTGATTTTTTGGATAAGCACTGCAAACTACTTCAGGCCCAGTGTCTTCAGCTTCAAGATACCGCATCTCAGGAAATGATGCTGCAATAGCTATAATCCAGACCACCACGCTAGCTAAAATCCCATAAGTTTTGGTTCGGACTCTCAAGGCAAACATAGTGTGGACGATAGCCAAGTATCTGTCAATGCTCATCAGCACAATAAAGAAAATTCCAGCGTAAAATCCAATGTAGTACACACCGAGGACCAGAGTGCACATGACTGTACCAAAAACCCAGGTATCCCTGGCATAGTGAGCCAGGAAGGGGAGAGAGAAGATTAGTAGAAGGTCAGCGATGGCCAGGTTCAGGAAAGCCATATCAGTCATGTTTTTCATCTTAGGGCCCATCAGGATCACCCACAGCACCAGCATGTTACCCAGGAAGCCCACCACGAAGAACAGGGAGTAGAGCACAGGGAGAAAATGGCTTGCATGTGTTCCATAATCACACGGTTCAGAAGACCCAATTCCAGAGTTATTATATTCTGGTGTGCTGGAAACACTAAGGAGAGAGTTACTACATGAGAATTTCAGCACACGAGGAGCTGAGTTAATGTACAGTGAAGATTTAATACCAGAATTCTCATGCTGAAATTCATGTTCTGGCTTGTAAATACACACACACACACACACACACACACACACAAATATTTTAATGCTATTTGAGGACATTATTAAATATTAACGTATTCATTAACTAAGAGTAACATCCCTTTAAAGTCCATTTCACACCGAGCATTTTAATCAGACATTCATAACAACGCAAATGTGATCGCCATCTCCAGAACTGATTTAATAAAGGTTTGTGCATCGCTTATAAATGCACTATGTAAGTCCTTTCAAATAAAGTATCCCCCCCCCCCTTTCGAGAGGCCTTGACTGCGTTTAATATTTGGATTGTAATATGTTCTCACCTGAACGCTGGGATTTTCGAAAGACCTGTGCTGGTGTTCAACATTGTTGCCATCAGATATTAAAACAGTTATCCCTGGGGTTAAAGATACAAATAAAGAGGTTAAAAACAGGTTTCTATGGCATTTGGTTTTAGTTTGTTTTCAGGCTGGCCATTAAAAGTCCAGTGATTTCACTGGGGTGGCAAAAAAAAAAATTATATATATATATATATATATATATTCTGCTAGAAAAAAAAAATAAAGGGAACACTTGGAGTTACATTGTGCTGTTTAAGTGTTCCATTTATTTTTTGAGCAGATATTAATACTCTCTGTGACATGCCAAAATCCAAAATCTGACATGCCAAAACCAAAATGCTGTTTTATATAGATACATAACTATTGATTATGAATGTTTCATCCCCAGTTCTAAAGTATTTACTTGCTGCCATGCATCTAAAAAAAAAAAAAAAAATTTTTTTGTTTTATCGGCCTAAAGTGGTATTCTTAAGAGTACGTAAGAGTCTGCCAAAATTTCCTATATATTTTTTACCCTATTGTATGTTTATTATTATTGTTATTAGCCTATTATTATTGATATATTGTTAGGGTTTGTCCACTGTTAGATTTCCACCTCACAGGATTCTCCAGATTACCCTTTCAGATCTTCCGTCATGCCTTCCAGCCTGTTTTACCATTAACTTCGATTAACTTTTATTAACTTTTAGTTCTATGTTGTTATGAGCTAGAAAGTGTGGTTTGCTGCAGAGACGGGCGCACCTGGAGAGTCCGAAATGAACACACACACTGACAGACATGAGCGTTCACAGAGACTTCCCCATTTGTTCATTTAAAACAGGAGTATTTTTACACATTGTACACACTGATAACAGCAATGCATGGACGATTTCTACTGGTCCAGGTGTCAGACAGATTTAGACAAAACACACAGCACATAGTTATGATACAAAATAAGTCCCATGTCACGTTGACACGGAAGTACATAATAATATAATCAAGGATAGCAGTTGATCAGCTTATTTAAAGAGGTAATTAAATGATTACATTCATCATAGGTATTTGAGAGCAGTTCATAATATAAGAGGGTACATAATATAAGAGAATTTCCTTTCATCTACTTTGCCTTGTAACGATAAAATAAAGTCTTGCTTTAATATTCTCAAACAGAGATCCACAGGAATGATACGGGGTGCACGTCATTTGATCAGCTATTTATGCTCTTTAAATGCGCTCCCCCTGTCCTGGGCATTCACCGCGCCACAAAGAGCGGGCGCGTGATAGACAGAGTAATCATTCCTCTGCAAAGCAGAAGAAGAAAAAGAAGAGAGTCAGTTTGGAAACTGGAACGTCTTAATGATTGCCCTTATGGTGGAAACTGGTATTTTTCACCGTTTGTGCTGTTTTCTTATAGCCACTTCCCATTTTGTGAAGCTCAACAACCTTTTGCTACACCTCACCGCTTATTCGTCTTACCCATTGTTATGAATAACTAAGGAACTTTGGGCTACAGGTACAGTGGGGGAAAAAAGTATTTGATCCCCTGCTGATTTTGTACGTTTGCCCACTGACAAAGAAATGATCAGTCTATAATTTTAATGGTAGATTTATTTGAACAGTGAGAGACAGAATAACAACGTCAAAATCCAGAAAAACACGTCAAAAGGTTATAAATTGATTTGCATTTTAATGAGGGAAATAAGTATTTGACCCCCTCTCAATCAGAAAGATTTCTGGCTCCCAGGTGTCTTTAAAGGGAGTGCTCCTAATCTCAGTTTGTTACCTGTATAAAAGATTTCAAACTCTCCACCATGGCTCCATGCAAGATCTCACCTCGTGGAGTTGCAATGATCATGAGAACAGTGAGGAATCAGCCCAGAACTACACAGGAGGATCTTGTCAATCATCTCAAGGCAGGAAGAGGAATGCTGCCTATGACCCCAAGAACACCATCCCCACCGTCAAACATGGAGGTGGAAACATTATGCTTTGGGGGTGTTTTTCTGCTTAGGGGACAGGACAACTTCACCGCATCAAAGGGACAATGAAATCTTGGGTGAGAACCTCATTCCCTCAGCCAGGGCATTGAAAATTCAAAGTAATTACTAATTTAATTAATAATAAGTCATTACCAAGTACTAAGTCATGTTTTGCAGAGGGGTCCAATACTTATATCCCTCATTAAAATGCAAATCAATTCATAAAATTTGTGACATGCGTTTTTCTGGATTTTCTTGTCGTTATTCTGTCTCTCACTGTTCAAATAAACCTACAATTAAAATTATAGACTGATCATTTCTTTGTTAGTGAGCAAACGTACAAAATCAGCAGGGGATCAAATACTTTTTTCCCCCACTGTATGTGTTACCTCATATTTATACCCCTGTAAAACAGGAAGTCATGGTTGAAGAGTATTTCTGTGAATGTTTTGAACAAAAGATTGAACAATAAAGACAATTTCCCACAGCCTTCTTTGCTCATATTTACCAAGGGTGCCAATATTAATGTTGGGCAGTGTATATACACAGAAAAACAAACTGTGGCTGAAAAGTGAAAGTAAAATAGGATTTGTTTTATTTTTTATTTTTTTATACATATATACACACACATACACACCCACACATATATACACACACACACATACACACATACATAATAAACCAGAAAACTTTACTGAAATAAATTAAAAAGGTGAAACAAGTTTATTGTCTGAAGAGCTTTAAGCTTCTAAGATGATTACATGAACATTTTGGATGTACTGTTGGACCTCTCTTCTAAAAACAATAAATAAGGGATTTTGATTAGTGAATTTACTGCGGTGAATGTGAAATGTTGCAAGGAGCAATAATAGATCATAATAAACAACAATAAATAATAATTATAATACATAATAATAAAGTATTCATTAAATTCACCCATGTCACACCCGTCTTCATCTCCCTCCACTGGCTTCCTGTAGCTGCCCACATCAAATTCAAGGCCTTGATGCTCACCTACAAGACCTTGTCTGGAACAGCACCCTCCTACCTCAACTCTCTCCTGAAGGCCTACGTTCCCAATCTGCAAGGCCCCTTTCCAGAACCTTCACACTAACTGTTCCTCAGTGGTGGAATGAACTTCCAACCTCAATCCGGACCGCAGAATCTCTCACCATCTTCAAAAAACAGCTAAAGACCCACCTCTTCCATGAACACCTAACCAACCAATAAAAAAAAAAAACCCAACAAAATTGCACTTACACCTCTACTCTGTGCACTTCGCCTCTTCTGGAACTCAATGAATGGATCTTGTAAGGTAGCACTACTTGTATTGTTCTTGTCACATGGCGTGACGTCAGGAAAGCAGGCAGGATGCATTCACAGTTCGAACGGGTGCTTTTTATTATTTACAAAGGTGAGCAGACAAATCGTCAATGTAATCCAAAACGAGAAAACAAAAGAGAAACAAGAACATAACAAACTCAAAAATCTTGGCTTACCACCTAAGCTATAAGCTAACTATACTAAGGTTATCGCTAAAGCTAAAGCTATGACACATGGACATTAACTAGCTATCAAACATGGCATGGAACAAAGACTCATTATAACCCCACGCTAGTTCAAGAATAGACCGTTGGTCTATTCACCTCTTTATAAATCACCTCTATAAAAAATTATTAAATAAAACTTCAGCCAGGTAAATTTTTGTGTAATAATTTGAATGAAATTTCTCTAACCGTGTTATTTATCATGTATTTCAGAGTCCATACTTTTTCCAGTCAATATGGTTGACTAAATTCTTCCAATATGACACCACATATGGAGCTGTTACGCGTCGTTTTGAAAGAGAGATCTAATTCCATAATTACTTGATGAAGGATGTGACAAAACGCACAGTTTTCCTACTGGGAACTCAAATGGGTCTAAAGCAGGGGTGTCAAACGTCGGCCTGTGGGCCAAAACCGCCCACTAGAGCAGGGTGGGCCATCTTATCCGGAAAGTTCCAGTGTGGGTGCAGGTTTTCCTTCCAGCCAAGCAGAAGCCACACCTGAATCTATTGAAAGCCAAGATCAACTGATTAAACAGGTGGAATCAGGTGTGCCTCGCGTGTGTTAGAATGAAAACCTGCACCCCACACCCGGCCCTTTCCGGATAAGATTGCCCACCCCTCGCGCTAGAGAGGTTCAATCCTCTATTTAGAAAGTGAAAAATGCTAATCCGAAATTATCCGTTAGGGGCGCACTGTTTTAGTCATTGTAAATGACGCCGCGCGAGCCTGGGACTCAGACCGAACAGCAGATGGCAGCAATGCGCCTTTTGCTGTTTGTTATTACGGTGTAGTCTACCCTATTGTCTACTCATCCCCACATCCTCATTAGCCAAAATGGCTGTCAAAAAGGAGAAAAGTGGATACAGAGTGTAGAGTTTTCCAAGAAAAATGGACCGCTTCGTATTTATTTTTAGTCTACAGCTTCACTACAAAAGAGTTTGGTTTGGTTGAATCCTATTGTTCAATCCTATTGTTCAATCCTATTGTTTCCTGTAAAGCTGCTTTGAGACAATGTCTATTGTAAAAAGCACTATACAAATAAAATTTGATTGAATGCAATGCCATACGTTTTAAAGTGCAATACTATATTTTTCAGTTCCAAATACCTGTGAAGTTTTTTTTGCATTTGTACAAACACTGTGACCAGTTGTAATGCACACATGTAAATGATATTCAGAAGCACATGTTTGTCTTAAGAAATCTGAGGTTGTTCATGATATATTTTGTAAAAGGATATTTCATTAAATCTGAAGATTTTCCTAATGTACGTGTACTTCTTTGTATGAAACCAAAAGGAAAAACATGGACTTAATTTTATTTCTAGGTAATTAGGCTAGTCAAAATTCTCTTCTCAAACCGATTACTAAAAAACAAAGACTTAATCTTATATACAATATCTTGGTTGTTCCAAATAAAATACTGATAAGGGGAAAAGTTGTGCTTAAAGGTTAATCGCTTGCTTATGGAACTTAGATAAGTTGTAAGGGATTCTAGCAATCTTATAATTGCGGACCAATAGGAAAGGGAGACCACCTAACTTGGAGAATAAGTAAATAGGAATAAAATTCCACATTGAATTCGAATTACACATAAACTGTCTAATCCAATTAACTTTGAAAGTGTTGTTCAGAGATGAGAAATCCAGACAGTTCAACCCACCATACACCACATGTATCTTAACATAATGTATTTTGTTTTTCCAAATAAAATTGAAATCAACTGACCTGTTGTCCAGATACAGAGAGAGTGCAGCGTATGTAAACCTGGAGATTCCCTCAGCCTTAGCAAGCAATACTCTGCCTATCAAGGTCAAGAAATCGTTTTTGGGCTTTTATTATAACAGGGTCAAAGTTCAAGGTAGATCTATTATCTTGATTTTAGTGATCACAATGCCTATATATGTAACTTCAGATTTAACTGGAATATTATAAAGCGAGGGTGCTGTGCAATCTTTAATAGACATTAACTCAGATTTACTTATGTACTTGTGTAATTTCTGGAAGGATTATTGGTCACTGTCCCATCAATATTCAAAGTTTCAATGAATGAGGGGGCATGCGATTTTTGACACCAACTTATTTTCTTCTGCTCTTCTAACTTTAGCTAAATTCCTAAAGAATTTTCTAAGATATTTACAGATTTCAAACTTCAACCGTCCAACTGGCAACAATATGAATCTAACGCTAAAGCTCTCCTCCAATACTGCTCAATCAATAATGTGATGTGCTTTCTAACATCTTTAAACAGGACAAGAGAATTGTTCAATTTCCAATAAGAAGGACTTGCGCCGAAATCAAGGGATGCTGACGGACTAACTTTAAGAGAGATAGCACTGTGATACACTCTAGGAGGTGTAGCATGAAGGCTGACTGAGTTACAACTGTTTGCTTGGCTTTGAGAAATAAGCCAATAATCTATTCGAGACTGCTTAGGATGGTCCTTGCTGCTTCGGGTATGGAGTCTCTGTCGTGGATAGGTTTCTCTCCATATATCACCAACAACATATAAATCGCATCATAAAAGCATTCATGATTGCACTTACAGAAGCAGCTCTAGAAGGAAACCTATCCAAATCATTATTTAATACCTTATTAAAATCTCCACCCAAAATAAGAACAGCACTGGGGTAGCCTATTTATTTATCCAGTATTGTATATCAGTTGTTTTCAAAAAGGGGAAGGAGGGGCGCCGGGCCTCCTCAAGATTTTGGGGAAAAAATAAATTTCTCCCACACACAACACACAATTGTATAATAATTGTACAGTGTAATAAATATTAATAAAGGTATAAAAAAAAAGGGGGGTACTATTAACAGAAGTCTGTATTTGTGTGTTTTAAAGGCATCTTGCAAAAGGGGGTTAATGCCATTTGGGGGCCTTGTCCTGGAAAAAGTTTGGGGAACGCTGCTGTATATTATCACTAGTTTCTTCCATTAAGTGGTATTTATCTTAGGAATATTATATCCATAAACATTTAGTTGTGATGGTCTGGCCAAGTAAAACACTACTAACAAACAGGGTCAATGACATGGTGTAGATTTTCATCAGCAAACTATTTTCAGACTTGTTTTTCCCACTGCGGACCTCAAATTTAGGATCATCCTGTGTGGAATGGGTTTCTTGAAAAAAAAAAAAAAATCTGATCGGTGGTTTTTAAGGATATGCAAGTGAATGTAACGTTAACGGTCAAAAACTGGAACTGACGTTAGCCTAGCCTACTTCATGGGTGTGCAAATATCAAAAGTTAATTGACGTTCTTAAGACAAACAAAGCCCGGGGGGTATGATGCCTTCTATACTAAGCTAAAGGTCTCCTACTATTTATGTATTGCCGACTGTCTGAAAAAAAGCTCATATGTTCTGCTGCACTTTTCACGCCGGCTGCTGTCTCCATTTCTTACAGACTGAGCTGCTAAAATATATCGAGTATGGGCAAAAACAAGTGTACAATTTGGGGGACACACCTATTTTCCTTAACAAACGGAAATATATATAAAAAAAAAAAATTTAAATAAAAATTATTTTTATCTCAGTTTTAGCACTGTCGCAAAATGCCTGTGTTTGGAATGATCAAGAACCACTTTTATTATTATTAATTATTATTATTATTATTATTATTATTATCAAATCGATTAGCTACTTATAACACCCCACCCCAATATATTTTAAACAGGGACAGATTGATAATGTGTGTGATAATGTTTATGTGGTCACATTATTCAAATAAAAAAACTTTCCGACCTCCAGTGAAGTCTGTAAATAATAACTATTTTTAAGGGGCGTTGCCCAAATTCTTCTTTAAAATAACAAATCTTTCTCAAATGTACTTCCATGCTTTTCTAATTGCCTAAAAAAAAACCTTTATAAATAGAAATCTGAGTACTGGTCAAGTTGGATAATCATCAAACTTACCTCGGGTGTTATTAGAGAGATATAGAAGAGAGAAAAATTGATTCGTTTTTGGCTCCAGTCAGTTTGGAGTCCCTAGCCAAAGGGAGGCAGGACTACAGTCACTGTAGGGGTTTAACTGTTACACTGCCATGCAGAGTCAAATCTGTCCTTGTGTTCTGTTCAGATCATCTTCACACACTGGCACCTTGGAACTCCCTCTATACTCATTATGTACCTAAATCACTTAAATTAGCAATTATTAAACCCCTGATTAAAAAAATTGACCTTGACCCTTGACCCTGACCTTGCATTTTTCACAACATCTGTCGTTACCCAGATGAGGACGGGTTCCCTTCTGAGTCGGGTTCCTCTCAAGGTTTCTTCCTCTTAAAACATCTTGAGGAGTTTTTCCTCGCCACCGTCGTCACTCAGTGGCTTGCTCAGTTTGGATAAATTCACACCTTTAATATCTGTATACCCTGTTATTTCTGTAAAGCTGCTTTGAGACGATGTCTATTGTAAAAGCACTATACAAATACAATTGAATTGAATTGTTCTAAGCCATAACATCATGGACCATGTCATGAAACAGTTATGAATTCAGATTATGTTTTATGTATTCTGGTTTTATATTATTAAGGTATCGTAGCCTAATTTAAAAAAACACACAATGGATTTTGCTTTTGTTCAGAAGGCCTATTGATTTTCACGATCAGCGGCTGTCAGAAACAAATTATCCAGCATCATTGAAAAAGGATGATCGTGTGCGTCGGGCGTCGGTTGATTAGTGGTTCGCATGTTGCGCTCTCACCTGCAGGGTTTGGGGCTTTGATTCCCACCGTGGCCCCTGCGTGCGTGCGTTTTGTTTTTTTTTTTTTTTTTTCAAAGTGAATACAAAAAAAAAAATTTCTCTTTTTTTTTGCGGTCGGGGCTTTTTTTCCCCCCCCTTTCGCCAGGCGTGGTGTGTTGTGTGTCAGAGTGAATACAACACAAAGTGGCTTAGCGTAATAAGAAGAAACAGTCAGATGGTCTACTGATTTCATAGAAATTCTCACTCAAACCTGATTGGTCATAAGTTGTTTATTATTAATAATAATAATAATAATAATAATAATACAGCAGTGCTTTGTAGTGTCTTGGTAATAATTATATTAACAAATAAATGAAATACAGTGAGGGGAAATGACTATTTAATATATTTCCAGTGCATACTACACCAATCAGACATAAGATTAAAATCACTGAGAGGTAAAACAGGCAGAAATAAATGATTATCGTTACAGTGTCATCTGCTAAAAAAATACGAATCTGACATTTCAACAAGCACAATGACCAGAAACAGAGCGAAAATAACTCAAGGTGGTCTTGAATGGCCTAGCCAAACTCCTGACATGAATCCCATTGAAAAATGATGGAAGTCCTCAGAAGGACCCCTCGTAACCTTGGGGAATTGAAGACGATTTGCCAACAAGGAAATGGGACAAAACTGAAACACAACCCCTGGCAAAACATCACTGGACAACAGAGATTTTGCTTCTTGGGCACTCTTGGGTGTATCTTATAGATTTTTGCCTGCTGATCACGAAAATCACCGTACCGTTTTTCTTGAAATCTTAATTTGT
This sequence comes from Ameiurus melas, assembly GCA_012411365.1. Lineage (NCBI taxonomy): Eukaryota > Metazoa > Chordata > Actinopteri > Siluriformes > Ictaluridae > Ameiurus > Ameiurus melas. Next base: position 3,897,910 of record CM022757.1, on the reverse strand, counting down.
TTGCGATTTCTTGTCATATTGTAAGTCTATATATTTCGCTCACAGTAAACAATGCCTTTTGTAGCTCAGGCATGTCCAGGTATGTACCCAGGGCAGGTTGCGTAGCTTTTGTGGAACTGGTACAGCTTGGGCATGCCCGGCATAGGTTCAAGACTGTAAGGATGGTGTTTACTGTCAAAAGATACAAAAATTTCTGAAGAATTTCCAGGACAGAAAAAACGGGCACATGAACCACTTGTTGACTTTCCTGAAAGCGATGAACAAGGAAGGTGAAGGTTTTTGTTATTTGAGACAAATGTTTACAAGAATAACTGATGCCAAGATTTAAGAAGGCATTTTCGTCACCACAGATCAGACACGCGTCATCAATGACGAGTGGTTCGAAGATCTGTTAGTGGAGCCAGAGAAAATCGCCTGGAAACCATGGAAGGATGACGTTGAGAATTTTCTTGGCAACCACAGAGCACCAAACTACATTAAGCTGATTGACAAATTTCTTAAAGCATACAAAACCATGAAGTGCGACAGGTCACTGAAGATTCATTTCCTGCATTCACACTTGGACTTCTTCCCCAAAATCTTGGAGAAGTCAGTGCCGATACATGGTGAAAGGTTTCACCAGGACATTGCCACAATGGAAAATGGTATCAGGGAAATGGAATCCATCAATGCTGGCTGACTATGCAACGAGATGGACCGGACACTGAGTATACGAAATCAGGAGCAAAAACACTTTTAACCCCATTAAACTTATGCAGCGTGTCAGAAACTTTATGCGATTAAACACGTTGTAGTCAATGAATCTTAATTTCATGTTTCTCAACATTCTTACGTGATACAGTCGATCTGAAACTATATTTGTGTTCACTTTGAAGAGGGCTATCATTTTCATAAAGCAAAAACTTTTCTAATAATTTGTTGTCCAGTGAAATTAGCAGTTAGTGTAACATGATAACGTGGGAAAAAAACATGGAATCATCAACAACAAAAAAAGAAAAATCACAATTCGGTACAGTGTCGCTCCTCCACGGGCTTTTCAGACGGCGGGTGTGGACTTCACTAATGAAAAACAATCTTCTGCATCAAACTGGTTCCAAGTTTCTCAGATAACGGCGGACAGATCAGCTTTGCAGGATGGACCCTTGCCATGGACCATGACAAGTTTCAGGTCGTCGAGATGATCTGGCTTTCCTCAATAAAAGCTCTGTAGTAAGATTGGCATCATCATCTTGAAAAACGACTTAATCACCAAACCTATTTTCTATCAGTGGAATGAGAAAGCATCCAGAATTTCAGCGTACACCTGTGCATTGTCTGTTGAAGCCTCTCCTGGTCCTTTACCCGATATGAAACCCCGTATCCTACTGTACTCACAGTAGGAGATTTGGGTGTTTTCTTCAGGAAGTCATCTTTCTATGTTTCATCAGAACGGCACACTGACAGAAGTTCCAGCATCGTCTCGGTGCCAACGCAGATTAGTGATTCCTCCCTGAAGATCACTTTCATCCGATCATCTACACTCCAGAATTTATTTACATAAATAACTCACTGTGATTGGGCCATGGCTAAAACTAATACACAGCTAGAGGCTACTTTTGAGATAATATTTAGTAAACTGATTGCATAATTAAAATAGTTGACTTTTAAAAAAAAGGGGGGTAAACATAAGTGTTAAGCAGGTCGTTTAATCACAAAGTTGGTCCAGCCAACTTTGGTTAACTTGTGATAGTATTCTTTCCATGACTGAAGTACTTTATTTTAAGTAGGAACATGACTTCTCTTACCATCCCTCTTTGAGCTAGGCTCCCCCATTTAATCCTGTTCAGCATCAACCTCTTAAACTTCTTCTGTGATTTGGGTCCTGTAAAAAATGACATTTTAGTGCCGAACCCAAATACCAATGATGTACAGCAACTGGTTTTGTCCTGTACTGCAACATTGTAATTCGCAGAATGCGCAGGTTTACATGTGAACGGGCATGACCCAACACGTTACTGTGTCTACACGAACTGCTCGTTCACACGCTCTTGTATGGGAGATGATGCTCAAGATTTATAACATCTAGACTGGAAAGGCATGCTGTTGTCGATAAGAAGTCATTGATTCAGTGTTTAAGGAAGGAGTCTCCAGTGTCAGCACTTTGTAAGAGTTCCCTACAAGTAGCTGGGGTATAAGAGGAATAAAAACACTTCTGGACTTGTTGTGAGGGAAACCTGACAAACGCATGATAAAACACCGCAGTTTGATGACTGTGGACTCTCGCTCTTGCTCACCTCCTTCCACCACCACGATGTTGACGTCTTTGTGCAGCACCACGGTGCCGGTCAGATACAGCTGATTTGCGTTGGCTTCCACTTTGAACTTCTTGGCCGGGTTGTGCAGGTTTCAGATCCTGAGAACAAACGGCAAAAGGCTTGAATTTAAATCTTGCACGGAAATTTCTCTCTCTCTCTCTCTTTTTTTTTTAAATTTGCGAAACATTCACTTTTCTCAGGTTTCAAACTCCTTAAAAAAAAAACTAAATAAATAAATAAAATTTACAACCTGACCCTCAGATCTTTCTCAACCCCAACAGTAAGAGTGCGACATCGAGAAAGTGACGTCACTGATTTTTTTTTTTTCAGAATTCAGCTGGTTTGAAAATGACTAAAAGTATTCGCCGCACTATCACGATACTTAACAATTCAACAACGGGAAGACACTCAATTGTAACATATTTTTGCGGGGGTATACGCACCAACTTCAAAATCACTGACCCCATCGTTATCTTTAAAGTGCAAAACCTGCAATCGGCTGATCGATGCCGCGCTTGTCGCACCGTAATGTGTATACGCAACAGTTAAATGCGTTACGGTAGACAGCGATGTGAACGCCATGACTTAGGTCTTCCTTCAGCTTCTTCACTTTCTTCTCTTTCCTTTGCTCCGCTGTTAGTTTTGCGTGCTTGCATTCGCCTCGTGAGCTCTGGATACACACAGGGAAAAAATGAACAGGAATGATCATCTTTTTTCAACCATAAGGCAATTTCATTCGAAGAACTATTGTCCGTATAACGGTGCTGCCCGTAGATCAGTGCTACACTGTTAACCATGGGGAACTCCTCAGTTAGGTCTACAAAACATCTGTCCCTAAACAAACCCTTACCAGAAAATCGTTACACAACAATGTTTGGCCCCGGCTTTGCAACCAGGCATGAGCGTGCAGGTGGCACTCACTTTTTGTCTCTTGGCCATCTGCGCTCGGACGTGGGCCTCCCACTTTCGTGGGATCCTGCACCGCTTCGTGCCCAGCACACGCATCAGATTAGAGATCCGCACTGCACAGAAAAAAAAAAACCACATGTGTGTGAAGAAACCCATTTTATCTTAAAATCAACGTACAGAACGATCAGGTCAGCACGCAGGTCACTGGGTATTCCTTGCTTTTACCTTTGGGTTCCGGGGGACATGGGGCACCTTTTCCTGCATCTCCTTCTGTCCCTCGCGCCCGTCCAATAATAGTATTTTATAATCAATGTGAGATTTCACTGGGAGCCAGTGCAGTGTTGATAAGATCAGGGTGATGTGGTCATATCTTCTAGTTTTAGTTAGGTCTCTAGCAGCTGCATTCTGGACTAACTGGAGTTTGTTTATGTTCCTACAGGAACATCCAGACAGTAAGGCATTACAGTAATCTAATCTAGAGGTGACGAAGGCATGAACTAGTATTTCTGCATCATGTAGTGACAATGAGGTTGGAGAATACCGCCAGGGGATCCGAGACCATTCCTCCATACAGAATCTCTCCAGATCCTTAAAATTTTGAGGTCCACAATGGAGGACTTTCCTCTTCAGTTCACCTACGCAGGTTTTCTATAGGTTTTTGGCCAGGGCAAGACCTTGATTTTGTAGTCAGTAAACCATTTTTTGTGTGATTTTTGATGTATGTTTTGGGATCACTGTCCTGCTGGAAGATCCAATCGACGCCCATTTGAAGCTTTCTGGCAGAGGCAGTCAGGATATAATTTTAATATCTGTTGATATTTGATAGAGTCCATGATGCCATGCAGCCTAACAAAATGTCCAGGTCCTCTGGCAGAAAAAAAAACAAAGATCTACCCCCCCCGGGGCAGAATCCTCTGTATTTAACTGGGTTTTTAAGTATTTTTGTTTTTTTTTTTTTGTGTTCCAAAACCACCTCTGGTGTTTATTACCAAAAAGCTCTATTTTGGTCTCATCTGACCATAGAACCTGATCCCATTTGAAGTTCCAGTCATGTCTGGCAAACTGAAGATGCTCGAGTTTGTTTTCGGATGAGAGTAGAGGCTTTTTTCTTGAATCTCTTCAAAACAACTTGTGGTGATGTAGGTGACTTCAGATTGTAGTTTTGGAGACTTTTTGACCCCAAGACACAACTAACTTCTGCAATTCTCCAGCTGTGATCCACCGCACACTATCCATTTGATGCTTCAGTTAAAGTTGTTTAAACAGGTTATTCTGAGTGCCATCAACAGCATTACTATGTTTTCTCAAATGGAGCAATTTGGGTTTCTACTTTATTCAAATCAAATATTTGACATTCCGCTTGTTAATGTTGCTAAGCTAGTTTAATTACAGATCAAATATCAAAAAAGTGACCCAGTTAGGAATTCTAATCTAATGAAAAGTAAGTATGTGTCTGTTTAAGCCAGCCTCTGTAAATTCCTCTTGCTCAGCGTGGTCCAAGTACTTTCTGAACTGCAGAAAGACTCTGAAGCTGCAAGGGTTACTAGAAGTAAGTCCCAATCAACCTGGGTTCCTGTCATGGAAACATGTATACAGTTCTAAATTTACTACACTAACTCTGGGTTTCTGTGTTATCGGTGTTATCGGTTTATCAATACGACCCCATTCGAACTTTCCTTGGTTAAAAACATGGTTCCCTTCATCTCAGTGACATAAGATTTTGTCATTTTTTCTACATTACCTATGTACACACACACACACACACACACACACACACACACACACACACACACGCACAAACTGAGCTTGATTCGGTTGTTTTGAAGGTATGTAAAAAAAAAAAAAGTCCACTCATGGTGTTCGGGGTCAATAAATATACGTATCAAAAAAGTTGTGGTAAGAGCAGTTGGCCACATCCAGAAAATGAATGGATCTCTATGGCCCTCTGCTGGATATACATGGTACAAACACTTTCTTTCTGAAACTCTAAGGAAATAACTGGAGGAACATCCATCCATCCAACTTCTACCACTTATTCCTTCTTCAGGGTCACGGGGAACTTGGAGCCTATCCCATGGGGACATCGGGCACAAGGCGTACACCCTGGACAGTGTGCCAGTCCATTGCAGGGCACAATCACATACACACTCACACACACATTCATACACTACGGACAATTTAGACACGCGTAATCAACCTACCATGCATGTCTTTGGACTTGGGGTTGAACCAAGTCCACTGGCAAAAGGTCACAATAACTGGTTGGTATAAAGAGTATCAAACAGTACTTATTCGAGCGCCTCTAAGGGGGCGCTTCAGAGAGAAAAGGGTGTGTAATCTGGATGGAAGCATGTGCTGCTCTAAAGCTGTATATATATACACCTTTCAGCATCAATGATGCCTTTCCAGATGTGCAGCTGCCCATTCCATAGGCACTAATGGGATATACCATCAGAGATGTAGGCTTATCAACTGAGTGCTGATAAAAAGCCTGATGGTCCCTCTCCTCTTTAGTCCTCTTTAGTTTAGAGGACGTGGCGTATGATTTCCAAAAAAGAATTTTGATTGGTCAAAACCACAGAACAGTTTTCCACTTTGCCTCAGTCAATTTTAAATGAGCTTTTGGCCTAGAGAAGATGGGCGCGAATGTTTTCTGCAGATGGGTGAATCTCTGCCCATCTTTACTTCTGAAAAGACTCTGCCTCTCGAATATACACTTTTTATACCCAATCATCTTACTGAGCTGTTGCCAATTAACCTAATTAGTTGCTAAATGTTCCTCCGGTTGTTTCTTTTTAGTAACACTTACTGGAAGCCTTCTGTTGACCCCATCTTATCTTTTTCAGACGTGTTGCAGCCATCAAACTGAAAATTACCTTATTTTTTCCTTAAAATGGTAAATTTCCCCAGTTTAAACATTTGATACGTTTTCTGTGTTCTATTGTCAATAACATATGGGTTTATGAAATTTGCAAATCATTGCATTCAGTTTTTTTTTACTTTATACACACTGTCCCAACTTTTTTGAATTGGGGTTGTATATATTTTGCATATCTACTGTATTTTAAAAATCATGGAGTTGCCTGGTGGCCATTTTGAGTGGCAGCTTTTAAGTCCATGGTTTGTCCTTCTCCTTTTCTATGATTTCTACTTTTATTCGATTTCATAAACAGATGTTTAAAAGAAATGACCGAATGCACTTTTATAGCACTACCTCAGTATTTTGAAGATCTGCAATTTGATTGGTTGTTGTCAGCTTTCAGTTATCACCAAATTGTTGAAAACAGCATTTTATTGAACTGGGTATAAAGAAAATGGTATTTTCTGTCAGAGGCCATCCAAAAAAATGATCACCAGTATACTGAAGGCTCTTCTCGAGGACAGAAGTCTGACGTTCAAGAAGAACAATTGGGTATGGCGATGACCTCTGCCCTGCTGCCTGGGAATATCTCTTCAACCTGGATCTTCTGTGTGCACAACTGGGCTGGACATGGACTTATGCCAATATTATACGGTACTGAATGCAAAAAGCCTTCAAAGTACATGATTCTCAGTTTTCTAGGTTTATTGATTGAATATTCATGATTGCATTCGGTACACAATTTTATTTATGGGGACTTACAAATGAGACAGATTCAAATAAGACAATAATAATAATAATAATTTTTTTATTGACCAGAAATGAGCTTTGGCTGATCCTGAACACTTGGCTGATGCAACCAAGATCTCAGAAAATCCAAGTGTCTAATGTTAATTTTACACGTATTTCGGCTACTATATATACGTAAGTACGCGGTTTGGGACGCAGCCCATGGCTTCAAGCAGTCGCGTCTTTGCACATATTTGCACGCATGACAAATAATTAACTGCACTCAATGCTTTTCGTAAAAAATGAAAAACGAAACACCCCAAAACTGTATACGGTCCCACTAACGAGAAGCGGACTGCGTATTTACGTCTGAAATTCTGGAGGGAACGTTGGACGGTGTGGCGCGGGACATGATGACGTGTGCCGTTAATCGATCTACGTTCTTTAACACGTAAAATGCGAACATGAAAGGAATATTCTAAAAGCGACTCATGTAAACACCTT
>CM022757.1:3602017-3890289 GCA_012411365.1 Ameiurus melas | reverse complement strand
GCCCCCCCCCCCCATTTCCAGAGGCTTTGACTGTGTTTAATATTTGAATTGTAATATGTTCTCACCTGGACGTTGTGATTTCCCATAGACCTGTGCTGTTGTTCAACATTGTTGCCATCAGATATTAAAGCAGTTATCCCTGGGGTTAAAGATACAAATAAAGAGGTTTAAAACACGTTTCTGTGGCATTTGGTTAAAAAAAAACAACGCATCACCACTTGGACAAATACATTGAATCACAGTAAAAGTTTGCGACCATGTACCGCAATCTTGTACTTAGGGGCATAGCGTTTTTTTTTTCAGGGGTGGCCAGGTAACACCCAGTGATTTCATTGTTGTTGCCAAAAAAAATAAAAATTATAATAATCACAACTCTCTGTGCCATGCTGTACCAAAAGGTGTTTTTAATGGATACATAACTATGGATTATGGATGTTTCATGGCCAGTGTTACGACGCGGCGAGTGAAACGTGACAACGCAGCACGTGTAGTCCAGCCCAGGGACTACATTTCCCAGTCTTGCCCACGCTCGAGTTCGCCGGAGTTCTGATTACGAACACCTGGGCCACCTTAAGATTTAAGGACCTCCCAATCTTCGCTCTGATGCGAAGTATACATTCAGCAGCCACGGCTCTGTGTTGATACTAAGCTCCACTTAAGCGCGTTTTCCATTTGTCTAGAATTTCCGCTTCACTCCTGTTATGCTTACGCTTCTTCGCTAACTCGTTAGCTCCTTAGCTACCTATTATATTCTACCTCTTGCAACTACTCACCTCCTCTGATTGCCTGCATTTGTCTCTGTTCCCACAAACATTACACCCAGTTATAAAGTATTTACTTAATTGTATTCTTAAGAGTCCGCCAAGATTCAGATAAATTTTTTACCTTGCTGTATGTTCATTATGATTGTTATTAGCCAATTATTATTGATATATTGTTAGGTTTTGTCCACTTTGCCTCTTGTAAAGATAAAATAAAGTCTTGCTTTAATATTCTCAAACAGATCTACCTTCTCACTCAATAACGGAAATCCACACGAATAACATTTGACCAGTTATTTAAGCTCTTGAAACGTGCTCCTGTCCCGGGCATTTCTTTTAAAGACGAGTGTGATAGGCAGTGATCCTCGTTCCTCTGCAAAGCAGAAAAAAAGAGGTCAGTTTGGAAACTGGAACGCGTCTTAATGATTGCCCTGATGGTGGAAATGGACATTTTCAATGCTTGTGCTGTTTTCTTATAGCCGCTTCACGTTTGGTGAGCTCTCAACAACCTTTGCTGCACATCACAGCTATATTTCTTTGTCTAACCCATTGTTATGAATGACTGAGAGATGTGGCCTGTGTGTTTACCTCATATTACCCCCTGTGAAACAGGAAGTCATGGTTGAACAATTTCCCTGTTCCTAGTCACCCTGTGTACTAAAAAAAAACAAAAAAGAAGTAACATATGAATGGGAATATACTTCAAATATATTTTTCTCATTTGAATTCATCGGGGGTGTTGATAATTTATGCACATATTTAACAAAAGATGTGTTGTTTTTTTTAGTTGCTAAACCTGTGTTTTGTTTGCACGAATTGTTTGCTATCCATAATAGCAGAGTATTTTTGTGAATTTTTGAATACAAAAGATTCAACAATAAAGACAAATTTCTAACATCCTTCTTTTGCTCATTATTTACCAAGGGTGCCAATATTAATGTTGGGCAGTGTATATGCACAGTAAAACAAACTGTGGCTGAAAAGTGAAAGTAGAATAGGAGAATAAAACAAAGACCCCTCCTGAGTTGTCACGTCCTCCTCCTATTTCCTCATTCCTTCGAACCAAATGGGAATTACACAATCGTTTATTTATTTATTTATTTATTCATTCTTTTTTTTTTTTGTTCGTCTCAGTTTAAGCACTGTTTGCAAAAAACCTGTGTTTGGAATGATCAAAGAACCACTTTTATAATAATAATAATAATAATTATTATTATTATTATCAAATCGATAGCTAGCTATAACTTACCCCACCCCATTTTTTTTTAAACAGGGACAGATTGATAATGTGTGTGATAATGTTTATGTGGTCACATTACTCAAATAAAAAACTTTCCGACATTCAGTGAAGTCTGTAAATAATAACTATTTTTAAGGGCGTTGCCCAAATTCTTCTCAACAACAAAACTTTCTCAAATGTACTTTTAAACAGACTGCTTCTATGCACTAATTGCTTAAAATAAATTAATAAATAAAAGCTGAGTACTGGACAAGTTGGATAATCATCAAACTTACCTCGGGTGTTGTTAGGACTCCCAGAGATATAAAAAAGAGAGGAAAACTGTTTATTTTGGCTCCAGTCAGTTTGGAGTCCCTAGCCAAGGGGAGGCAGGACTACAGTCACTGTAGGGGGTTTAACTGTTACACTGCCATGCAGAGTCAAATCTGTCCTTGTGTTCTGTTCAGATCATCTTCACACACTGGCACTTGGGAACTCATCTAGACGTTTACTGGTATATCCATGAATAATTACCGTAAGGTCTAGGTCGTGGTCAGATGTTTTTAACGTCATTGTGGAACGTGTTCCACTGACAAATATAAATATAAGCCTTTATAAAGATTAGAAATCATCAAAGAAAACTTTTATTATGTATATTTTTAAATGATTCTTAGCTGGTCACTTAAAATTTATACACACACACACACACATATCTATCTATCTGGTTCTGACTTTTCCGCTTTCTTTTAAAATAATAATAATTAATTGCACAATTCTGAAAGAAATGCAAATAAGAACTTATTTTCTCCATTTCAACAATTACTCCAAATTAATATGAACACATTAAATACATTCTAAAGATTAAATGAATATTTGTTAATTTATTATTCATTCATATTAACATTAAAACAATCTTTCTTCAAAAACAAAGTGTTTTGTTTCATCATCGAACATCAAACCTGTGATTGTAAGACTTGTTTTGAATGTTCTTAAAACTTTAACATTAACGTTAACAGTTCTGAACACCTAGACTCACAACCACTCATCACTAACACTTGTCATGTTGTTGTTGTTGTTGTTGTTTTTACGCCAGTCATCTTCTTTGCTAATCTCTGGTTATTTCTTGAGACGGTGTAGAGAAGTGTGGTTATGCTTTCCATCAGTGCCCACTGCTGCGTATTAAGTGGGACAGGAAACTCGTCATCCAGAACGTTCCATCATATAGAAGGTGCTATTCCACCTCGTAGTGACATCCTGCTTAAGTGTCTTTAGTGGAAGATCCATCTGTGTGTGAATAGGCTGTAGAGGTGAAGAAGAAAGTCACGAGTGTTTAAAGTGGCCCCTACAATCTTTACACATACTGACCAAATCCTGTCACACTTCACTGGATTGATATGCTTCGGTGACAGCGAGAGCTGAAGGGAATGAGCCATACCAGGGCAAATCAGTCAATCAATCAATCAATCAATCAATCAATCAATCAATCAATCAATCAATCAATCAATCAATCAATCAATCTATCTATCAGTCTATCTATCTATCTATCTATCTATCTATCTATCTATCTATCTATCTCTATATGCAACTCAGAGCAGTGATGAGTTTCTCTTTTCCTTTGTTGTTTGAATAACTTTACTGATATTATAGGCTATGCACTGTAGTATACCACTGTTTTCATCCACTTAAGATAGGACTTGGCCTGTAAATTTGTGTGTTTGACTACTCACCTGAGTTAACGCAAGCACACATCACAGAGCACGCACCCACACAGAAGAGCATGAGCGTGCCCGAGTCAGACAGTTTAGTGACGGGAAGTTCAAATCATTTTACTGACTCGGATCTTTGAATCTGGTTGCGATATGAACGAATCTTTTTTTTTGAGTCATTTCATATTTCAGCAATAAAAAATGTTACACGTTAAATTCCCCAACACATCCAGTAGTAGTAGTAATTTGGGGTGGGGGCGGGGGCAGTGGTGGCCTTAGCAGTTAAGACTCACCGGGTTACTGATCGGAAGGTCGGTTGCTTCAAGCCCAGCATTGCCAAGCTGCCACTGTTGGGCCCTCAAGTAGGGCCCTTAATCCTCTGCTCCAGAGGTGCTTGTATCATGGCTGACCTTGACTCTGACCCCAGTCTCCTGAAGAGGCTGGGGTATGTGAAGAAAACTATTTCACTGTGCTCTATTGTATATGTTGACCAATAAAGACTCAGAACCTATGGGAATGATGCTGCATGCGCATTCAAAAATGGATGATCACTCTCTGAGACAACTCGTTGCTCTGAATCATATTAGAGATTCAATTTGAAAATGAACGAATCGTTCATAAACGACACATGACTACACAGTGCGTGCAAGCACTTAATTAGAGTCCTCTCACAGTTTTTGCTCTTTAAGACCACGCACTTCCCGCTCTGTATTCTCATTCACATAAAAAATTATTAAATAAAATAGATAAATAAACACTGAACACATATTTACATATTATTGTGATATGGAGCAATATCTCTGAGGATAGTTTATCGATTGTTGCATGTGAATTTCTTTACCTCAGGCTAACCTACCCCTGCTTTTTGCAAAATCAATGGAGATAAACTGTTGATAGTATAATGACTAGAAGAAATTATAACTTAGCTAGTTTTGTTTGGTTACTTTTATAGATATTTAGCAGTAATGCTGGCTGGCAACAATATAATACGATTAGCCAAACTATGTGTGGATTAGCCTCGGTTTAATGATCGTAAAACAACGTAAACAATACTTGTATTGTTTACTATTATAAACAATATACTATTATATACTACATGTCGTTTTTACAAGTAATTAAATCAATTTGAAAAATATTTACTTTCCAAATTTGACAATGGTGGAAGATTTCAGTCTTGCCCTACAACATCTATCTGTCTTCTGTCTGCTGCAGGCTTCACGTGAAATCAGGTGACTAATGTTCAGAACGTGATGTCATAGTTGTATGAACTATGAAAAACTTTTGTAAGCACCATATGACCCCTTTAAGTATAGACTGGATATGGAGACACACAACAACACAAAAAATTAAGAAAAAAAGTTTCTGAAGGATTTTAAAGATTGAATAAAACAGCCATGCCATTTATTCAGATATTGATGTGCAGGACACTTTGCTTATTAATAAAAAATATATTTCATATATATATAATGTCCTGGGGACAGAAACGTCACCGTATAGAAGAATGGCTCATACATGATATCATCATTGTTATTCAAAAAAGGTAAGCTGGAATGTCAAGTGCAAACACTTTAAAAAAGAGCATGTTATGGTAATCTTTACCTAATAACAGGGATATATAACACAATGCAAATACGAGTTATCTCAACAGTATTTCAATAGTACATACAGTATAAAATGGAAGTAATTTATGCATATAAAAATACTTCATGTTCCTCTATTCAGATTCCATCTGATTACATTATCCACTTGTGTGGTCTGGGGACACACATTGGGCTTTATGTCCGGTGTCGCATGGTGTCACTTGGATGCATCGTGTCTGGATGAGGAGATTTGCAAGGTTCCTCCTGAACTTTTCACCCACAAACACATAGAGGAACGGATTGAGGCAGCTGTGTGAGTACGCTATAGCTTCAGTGACTTGCAGCATGAGCTGGATTGTTTTGCTGAGCTCACACTCTGGAGTCAGGATATGCCCTCAGTTCAGTGCTTTGAGGAATGCTGCAATGTTGTATGTGTTATCCAACAGCAGAAGAACACCACCATGACTATAATAACAAAACGGCGCAATTTATTTTTTGTACGAAGGATCCAAAGCTTCTGTAGAATCTTCGAGTAGCAAATCCCACAATAATCAGTGGAATTAGCATTCCCAGTACATTCATTTTAAAGAAAGCTGCACTTTTCACACCATGGTGACTTTCTTGATTTTTTGGATAAGCACTGCAAACTACTTCAGGCCCAGTGTCTTCAGCTTCAAGATACCGCATCTCAGGAAATGATGCTGCAATAGCTATAATCCAGACCACCACGCTACCTAAAATCCCATAAGTTTTGGTTCGGACTCTCAAGGCAAAACTATAGTGTGGACGTGTAGAAGTATCTGTCAATGCTCATCAGCACAATAAAAAAAATTCCAGCGTAAAATCCAATGTAGTACACACCGAGGACCAGAGTGCACATGACTGTACCAAAACCCAGGTATCCCTGGCATAGTGAGCCAGGAAGGGGAGAGAAGATTAGTAGAAGGTCAGCGATGGCGCAGGTTCAGGAAAGCCATATCAGTCATGTTTTTCATCTTAGGGCCCATCAGGATCACCCACAGCACCAGCATGTTACCCAGGAAGCCCACCCCGAAGAACAGGAGTAGAGCACAGGGAGAAAATGCACATATGTTCCATAATCACACGGTTCAGAAGACCCAATTCCAGAGTTATTATATTCTGGTGTGCTGGAAACACTAAGGGAAGGAGTTACTACATGAGAATTTCAGCACTCGAGGAGCTGAGTTAATGTACAGTGAAGATTTAATACCAGAATTCTCATGCTGAAATTAATGTTCTGGCTTGTAAATACACACACTAACACACACACACACACACACACACACACAAATATTTTAATGCTATTTGAGGACATTATTAAATATTAACGTATTCATTAACTAAGAGTAACATCCCTTTAAAGTCCATTTCACACCGAGCATTTTAATCAGACATTCATAACAACGCAAAATGTGATCGCCATCTCCAGAACTGATTTAATAAGTTTTGTGCATGCTTATAAATGCACTATGTAAGTCCTTTCAAATAAAGTGTCCCCCTTCGGAGAGGCCTTGACTGCGTTTAATATTTGGATTGTAATATGTTCTCACCTGGACGCTGGGATTTTCGAAAGACCTGTGCTGGTGTTCAACATTGTTGCCATCAGATATTAAAACAGTTATCCCTGGGGTTAAAGATACAAATAAAGAGGTTAAAAACAGGTTTCTATGGCATTTGGTTTTAGTTTGTTTTCAGGCTGGCCATTAAAAGTCCAGTGATTTCACTGGGGTGGCAAAAAAAAATATATATATATATATATATATATATTCTGCTAGAAAAAAAAAATAAAGGGAACACTTGGAGTTACATTGTGCTGTTTAAGTGTTCCATTTATTTTTTTGAGCAGTATATTAATACTCTCTGTGACATGCCAAAATCCAAAATCTGACATGCCAAAAACCAAAAGCTGTTTTTAATAGATACATAACTATTGATTATGAATGTTTCATCCCCAGTTCTAAAGTATTTACTTGCTGCCATGCATCTATAAAAAAAAAAAAAAAAAAATAAAAAATTTTTTGTTTTATCGGCCTAAAGTGGTATTCTTAAGAGTACGTAAGAGTCTGCCAAAATTTGGCTACATTTTTTTTTTACCCTATTGTATGTTTATTATTATTGTTATTAGCCTATTATTATTGATATATTGTTAGGGTTTGTCCACTGTTAGATTTCCACCTCACAGGATTCTCCAGATTACCCCTTTCAGATCTTCCGTCATGCCTTCCAGCCTGTTTTACCATTAACTTCGATTAACTTTTATTAACTTTTAGTTCTATGTTGTTATGAGCTAGAAAGTGTGGTTTGCTGCAGAGACGGGCGCGCCTGGAGAGTCCGAAATGAACACACACACTGACAGACATGAGCGTTCACAGAGACTTCCCCATTTGTTCATTTAAAACAGGAGTATTTTTACACATTGTACACACTGATAACAGCAATGCATGGACGATTTCTACCGGTCCAGGTGTCAGACAGATTTAGACAAAACACACAGCACATAGTTATGATACAAAATAAGTCCCATGTCACGTTGACACGGAAGTACATAATAATATAATCAAGGATAGCAGTTGATCAGCTTATTTAAAGAGGTAATTAAATGATTACATTCATCATAGGTATTTGAGAGCAGTTCAAAATATAAGAGGGTACATAATATAAGAGAATTTCCTTTCATCTACTTTGCCTTGTAACGATAAAATAAAGTCTTGCTTTAATATTCTCAAACAGAGATCCACAGGAATGATACGGGGTGCACGTCATTTGATCAGCTATTTATGCTCTTTAAATGCGCTCCTGTCCTGGGCATTCACGCGCACAAAGACGAGCGTGATAGACAGAGTAATCATTCCTCTGCAAAGCAGAAGAAGAAAAAAAGAGGTCAGTTTGGAAACTGGAACGTCTTAATGATTGCCCTTATGGTGGAAACTGGTATTTTTCACCGTTTGTGCTGTTTTCTTATAGCCACTTCCCATTTTGTGAAGCTCAACAACCTTTTGCTACACCTCACCGTCTTACCCATTGTTATGAATAACTAAGGAACTTTGGGCTACAGGTACAGTGGGGGAAAAAAGTATTTGATCCCCTGCTGATTTTGTATCGTTTGCCCACTGACAAAGAAATGATCAGTCTATAATTTTAATGGTAGATTTATTTGAACAGTGAGACAGAATAACACGCGTCAAAATCCAGAAAACCACGTCAAAAGGTTATAAATTGATTTGCATTTTAATGAGGAAATAAGTATTTGACCCCCTCTCAATCAGAAAGATTTCTGGCTCCCAGGTGTCTTTAAAGGAGTGCTCCTAATCTCAGTTTGTTACCTGTATAAAAGATTTCAAACTCTCCACCATGGCTCCATGCAAGATCTCACCTGCATGGGTTGCAATGATCATGAGAACAGTGAGGAATCAGCCCAGAACTACACAGGAGGATCTTGTGTATCATCTCAAGGCAGGAAGAGGAATACTGCCTATGACCCCAAGAACACCATCCCCACTCGTCAAACATGGAGGTGGAAGAGCATTTGGCGTGTTTTTTGTTGGGACAGTTAGACAACTTACCGACATCAAAAGGACAATGAAATCTTGGGTGAGAACCTCATTCCTCAAGCCAGGGCATTGAAAATTCAAAGTATTTTAATTTAAATAATAAGTCATTACCAAGTACTAAGTCATGTTTTGCAGGGGGTCCAATACTATATCCATATTAAAATGCAAATCAATTCACAAAATTGTACTTTTATTTTTTTGTTATTCTGTATTCACTGTTCAAATAAACCTACAATTAAAATTATAGACTGATCTTTTTAAAAATAAATTTCTTAGTTAGGGATAAAACGCTTACTCAAACGGTTGAAATAACTTCCATTCATTAATGTTGCACGTGTATTTTGAAAAACAAGGAATTGTTGCTGAAGTAGATGATAGTGAAAAAAAAAATTTTAATTTAAAAAAAAAAAAAAAAAAAAAAAAATTTATTTATTTTTATTTTTTTATAAAAAAAAAAAAAAAAAAAAAAAAAAAAAAAAAAAAAAAAAAAAAAAAAAAAGTTTATTAATTGAAGACTTTAGCTTCAAGATGATTACATAAATTTTGGTTTGGACCTCTAAAAAAACAATAAATAAGATATTTTAGCGAAAACAGCAGATAATGGAAAGCAAGGCAGCAAAAAAAAAAATTAAATTACCCATTATTCACACCAGCCAACCCTCTCTCGTCTCCTTCCCTGTAGGCACATGCCCACATCAAATTCAAACCCTTATGTACCTACAAGACCTTGCGGAACAGCACCCCCACTCAACTTCTCTCCTGCAGGCCCCAATTGTCTTGCACACGCACAACTGTTCCTAGTGGTGGAATGAACTTCCAACCTCAATCGAACGCATTAAAAAACAGCTAAGACCCACCTCTTCATGAACTTCAACAATAAAAATTTTTTGCCTCACTTACACCTCGTAGATGTAGCAGGGCTTCGGCGTAGACCCAATTGGATTTGTAAAGACCAAAAGAAACAAGAAAAAACAAACTCAAAAATCTTCGCTAGCCTATCAAGCTATACTAACTACACTAAGGTTATCGCTAAAGCTAAGGCTATGACACATGGACATTAACTAGCTATCAAACATGGCATGGAACAAAGACTCATTATAACCCCACGCTAGTTCAAGAATAGACCGTTTGGTCTATTCACCTCTTATATAAATCACCTCTATAAAAAATTATTAAATAAAACTTCAGCCAGGTAAATTTTGTGTAATAATTTGAATGAAATTTCTCTAACCGTGTTATTTATCATGTATTTCAGAGTCCATACTTTTTTCCAGTCAATATGGTTGACTAAATTCTTCCAATATGACACCACATATGGAGCTGTTACACGCTCGTTTTGAAAGAGAGATCTAATTCCATAATTACTTGATGAAGGATGTGACAAAACGCACAGTTTTCCTACTGGGAACTCAAATGGGTCTAAAGCAGGGGTGTCAAACGTACGGCCTGTGGGCCAAAACCGGCCCACTAGAGCAGGGGTGGGCCATCTTATCCGGAAAGTTCCAGTGTGGGTGCAGGTTTTCCTTCCAGCCAAGCAGAAGCCACACCTGAATCTATTGAAAGCCAAGATCAACTGATTAAACAGGTGGAATCAGGTGTGCCTCGTGCTTGGTTAGAATGAAAACCTGCACCCACACCGGCCCTTTCCGGATAAGATTGCCCACCCCTGCGCTAGAGGGTTCAATCCCTCTATTTAGAAAGTGAAAAAATGCTAATCCTAAATTATCCGTTAGGGGCGCACTGTTTTAGTCATTGTAGATGACGCGGCACAGGCCTGGGACTCAGACCGAACAGCAGATGGCAGCAATGCGCCTTTTGCTGTTTGTTATTACGGTGTAGTCTACCCTATTGTCTACTCATCCCCACATCCTCATTAGCCAAAATGGCTGTCAAAAAGGAGAAAAGTGGATACAGAGTGTAGAGTTTTCCAAGAAAAATGGACCGCTTCGTATTTATTTTTAGTCTACAGCTTCACTACAAAAGAGTTTGGTTTGGTTGAATCCTATTGTTCAATCCTATTGTTCAATCCTATTGTTTCCTGTAAAGCTGCTTTGAGACAATGTCTATTGTAAAAAGCGCTATACAAATAAAATTTAATTGAATGCAATGCCATACGTTTTAAAGTGCAATACTATATTTTTCAGTTCCAAATACCTGTGAAGTTTTTTTGCATTTGTACAAACACTGTGACCAGTTGTAATGCACACATGTAAATGATATTCAGAAGCACATGTTTGTCTTAAGAAATCTGAGGTTGTTCATGATATATTTTGTAAAAGGATATTTCATTAAATCTGAAGATTTTCCTAATGTACGTGTACTTCTTTGTATGAAACCAAAAGGAAAAACATGGACTTAATTTTATTTCTAGGTAATTAGGCTAGTCAAAATTCTCTTCTCAAACCGATTACTAAAAAACAAAGACTTATTCTTATATACAATATCTTGGTTGTTCCAAATAAAATACTGATAAGGGGAAAAGTTGTGCTTAAAGGTTAATCGCTTGCTTATGGAACTTAGATAAGTTGTAAGGGATTCTAGCAATCTTATAATTGCGGACCAATAGGAAAGGGAGACCACCTAATTTGGAGAATAAGTAATTAGGAATAAAATTCCACATTGAATTCGAATTACACATAAACTGTCTAATCCAATTAACTTTGAAAGTGTTGTTCAGAGATGAGAAATCCAGACAGTTCAACCCACCATACACCACATGTATCTTAACATAATGTATTTTGTTTTTCCAAATAAAATTGAAATCAACTGACCTGTTGTCCAGATACAGAGAGAGTGCAGCGTATGTAAACCTGGAGATTCCCTCAGCCTTAGCAAGCAATACTCTGCCTATCAAGGTCAAGAAATCGTTTTTGGGCTTTTATTATAACAGGGTCAAAGTTCAAGGTAGATCTATTATCTTGATTTTTAGTGATCACAATGCCTATATATGTAACTTCAGATTTAACTGGAATATTATAAAGCGAGGGTGCTGTGCAATCTTTAATAGACATTAACTCAGATTTACTTATGTACTTGTGTAATTTCTGGAGGATTATTGGTCACTGTCCCATCAATATTCAAAGTTTCAATGAATGAGGGGCATGCGATTTTTGACACCAACTTATTTTCTTCTGCTCTTCTAACTTTAGCTAAATTCCTAAAGAATTTTCTAAGATATTTACAGATTTCAAACTTCAACCGCTCCAACTGGCAACAATATGAATCTAACGCTAAAGCTCTCCTCCAATACTGCTCAATCAATAATGTGATGTGCTTTCTAACATCTTTAAACAGAACAAGAGAATTGTTCAATTTCCAATAAGAAGGACTTGCGCCGAAATCAAGGGATGCTGACGGACTAACTTTAAGAGAGATAGCACTGTGATACACTCTAGGAGGTGTAGCATGAAGGCTGACTGAGTTACAACTGTTTGCTTGGCTTTGAGAAATAAGCCAATAATCTATTCGAGACTGCTTAGGATGGTCCTTGCTGCTTCGGGTATGGAGTCTCTGTCGTGGATAGGTTTCTCTCCATATATCACCAACAACATATAAATCGCATCATAAAAGCATTCATGATTGCACTTACAGAAGCAGCTCTAGAAGGAAACCTATCCAAATCATTATTTAATACCTTATTAAAATCTCCACCCAAAATAAGAACAGCACTGGGGTAGCCTATTTATTTATCCAGTATTGTATATCAGTGGTTTTCAAAGTGGGGGCCGCCAGGGGGCGCCCGGGTTCCTCAAGATTTTGGTGTGAAAAATAAATTCTCTCTCTCAGACAACCACACACACACACACAATCAATTCCTAATGTAATGAAATTTAATGTACAGGTGTCAGGTGTCAATTATTAATAAAAAAAAAGGGGGGGATATATTCAGAAGTCTGTATTTGTGTGTTTTAAAGGCATCTTGCAAAAGGGGGTTAATGCCATTTGGGGGGCCTTGTCCTGGAAAAGTTTGGGAACGCCTGCTGTATATTATCACTAGTTTCTTCCATTAAGTGGTATTTATCTTAGGAATATTATATCCATAAACATTTAGTTGTGATGGTCTGGCCAAGTAAAACCACTAACAAACAGGGTCAATGACATGGTGTAGATTTTCATCAGCAAACTATTTTCAGACTTGTTTTTCCCACTGGGACCTCCGAAATTTAGGATCATCCTGTGTGGAATGGGTTTCTTGAAAAAAAAAAAAAAATCTGATCGGTGGTTTTTAAGGATATGCAAGTGAATGTAACGTTAACGGTCAAAAACTGGAACTGACGTTAGCCTAGCCTACTTCATGGGTGTGCAAATATCAAAAAGTTAATTGACGTTCTTAAGAACAAACCAAGCCGTGGTATGATGCCTTCTATACTAAGCTAAAGGTCTCCTACTATTTATGTAGTTACCGACTGTCTGAAAAAAAGCTCATATGTTCTGCTGCACTTTTCTACGCTCGGCTGCTGTCTCCATTTCTTACAGACTGAGCTGCTAAAATATATCGAGTATGGGCAAAAACAAGTGTACAATTTGGGGGGGGGGGCACACACCTATTTTCCTTAACAAACGGAAATATATATAAAAAAAAAAAATTTAAATAAAAATTATTTTTATCTCAGTTTTAGCACTGTCGCAAAATGCCTGTGTTTGGAATGATCAAGAACCACTTTTATTATTATTAATTATTATTATTATTATTATTATTATTATCAAATCGATTAGCTACTTATAACACCCCACCCCAATATATTTTAAACAGGGACAGATTGATAATGTGTGTGATAATGTTTATGTGGTCACATTATTCAAATAAAAAAACTTTCCGACCTCCAGTGAAGTCTGTAAATAATAACTATTTTTAAGGGGCGTTGCCCAAATTCTTCTTTAAAATAACAAATCTTTCTCAAATGTACTTCCATGCTTTTCTAATTGCTTAAAAAAAACCTTTATAAATAGAAATCTGAGTACTGGTCAAGTTGGATAATCATCAAACTTACCTCGGGTGTTATTAGAGAGATATAGAAGAGAAAAACTGATTCGTTTTGGCTCCAGTCAGTTTGGAGTCCCTAGCCAAAGGGAGGCAGGACTACAGTCACTGTAGGGGTTTAACTGTTACACTGCCATGCAGAGTCAAATCTGTCCTTGTGTTCTGTTCAGATCATCTTCACACACTGGCACTTGGAACTCCTCTATACTCATTATGTACCTAAATCACTTAAATTAGCAATTATTAAACCCCTGATTAAAAAAACTGACCTTGACCCTTGACCCTGACCTTGCATTTTTCACAACATCTGTCGTTACCCAGATGAGGACGGGTTCCCTTCTGAGTCGGGTTCCTCTCAAGGTTTCTTCCTCTTAAAACATCTTAGGGAGTTTTTCCTCGCCACCGTCGTCACTCAGTGGCTTGCTCAGTTTGGATAAATTCACACCTTTAATATCTGTATACCCTGTTATTTCTGTAAAGCTGCTTTGAGACAATGTCTATTGTAAAAAGCACTATACAAATACAATTGAATTGAATTGTTCTAAGCCATAACATCATGGACCATGTCATGAAACAGTTATGAATTCAGATTATGTTTTATGTATTCTGGTTTTATATTATTAAGGTATCGTAGCCTAATTTAAAAAAACACAATGGATTTTGCTTTTGTTCAGAAGGCCTATTGATTTTCACGATCAGCGGCTGTCAGAAACAAATTATCCAGCATCATTGAAAAAGGATGATCGTGTGCGTCGGGCGCTCGGTTGATTAGTGGTTCGCATGTTCGCCTCTCACCTGCAGGGTTGGGGCTTTGATTCCCACCGTGGCCCTGCGTGCGTGGCGTTTGCATGTTCTCCTCTGGGTACTCTGGCTTCCTCCCCCAGTCCTATGACATGCATGGTAGTCTGATGTCCAAGAGTGAATACAACACAAAGTGGCTTAGCGTAATAAGAAGAAACAGTCAGATGGTCTACTGATTTCATAGAAATTCTCACTCAAACCTGATTGGTCATAAGTTGTTTATTATTAATAATAATAATAATAATAATAATAATACAGCAGTGCTTTGTAGTGTCTTGGTAATAATTATATTAACAAATAAATGAAATACAGTGAGGGGAAATGACTATTTAATATATTTCCAGTGCATATACACCAATCAGACATAAGATTAAAATCACTGAGAGGTGACGTGAATAACAATGATTATCTCGTTACAGTGTCATCTGCTAAAAATAAACGAATCTGACATTTCAACAAGACAATGACCAGAAACAGAGCGAAAATAACTCAAGGTGGTCTTGAATGGCCTAGCCAAACTCCTGACATGAATCCCATTGAAAAATGATGGAAGTCCCTCAGAAGGACCCTCGTAACCTTGGGGAATTGAAGACGATTTGCCAAGAGGAATGGGACAAAACTGAAACACAACCCCTGGCAAACATCACTGGACAACAGAGATTTTGCTTCTTGGGCACTCTTGGGTGTATCTTATAGATTTTTGCCTGCTGATCACGAAAATCACCGTACCGTTTTTCTTGAAATCTTAATTTGTTTGCGATTTCTTGTCATATTGTAAGTCTATATATTTCGCTCACAGTAAACAATGCCTTTTGTAGCTCAGGCATGTCCAGGTATGTACCCAGGGCAGGTTGCGTAGCTTTTGTGGAACTGGTACAGCTTGGGCATGCCCGGACATGGGTTCAAGACTGTAAGGATGGTGTTTACTGTCAAAAGAATACAAAAATTTCTGAAGAATTTCCAGGACAGAAAAAAACGTGGCACATGAACCACTTGTTGACTTTCCTGAAAGCGATGAACAAGGAAGGTGAAGGTTTTTGTTATTTGAGACAAATGTTTACAAGAATAACTGATGCCAAGATTTAAGAAGGCATTTTCATCGAGCCACAGATCAGACACGTCATCAATGACGAGTGGTTCGAAGATCTGTTAGTGGAGCCAGAGAAAATCGCCTGGAAACCATGGAAGGATGACGTTGAGAATTTTCTTGGCAACCACAGAGCACCAAACTACATTAAGCGGATTGACAAATTTCTTAAAGCATACAAAACCATGAAGTGCGACAGGTCACTGAAGATTCATTTCCTGCATTCACACTTGGACTTCTTCCCCAAAAATCTTGGAGAAGTCAGTGACGAACATGGTGAAAGGTTTCACCAGGACATTGCCACAATGGAAAAATGGTATCAGGGAAATTGGAATCCATCAATGCTGGCTGACTATGCAACGAGATGGACCGGACACTGAGTATACGAAAATCAGGAGCAAAAACACTTTTAACCCCATTAAACTTATGCAGCGTGTCAGAAACTTTATGCGATTAAACACGTTGTAGTCAATGAATCTTAATTTCATGTTTCTCAACATTCTTACGTGATACAGTCGATCTGAAACTATATTTGTGTTCACTTTGAAGAGGGCTATCATTTTCATAAAGCAAAACTTTTCTAATAATTTGTTGTCCAGTGAAATTAGCAGTTAGTGTAGACATGATAACGTGGGAAAAAAACATGGAATCATCAACAACAAAAAAAAGAAAATCACAATTCGTACAGTGTCGCTCCTCCACGGGCTTTTCAGACGGCGGGTGTGGACTTCACTAATGAAAAACAATCTTCTGCATCAAACTGGTTCCAAGTTTCTCAGATAACGGCGGACAGATCAGCTTTGCAGGATGGACCCTTGCCATGGACCATGACAAGTTTCAGGTCGTCGAGATGATCTGGCTTTCCTCAATAAAAGCTCTGTAGTAAGATTGGCATCATCATCTTGAAAAACGACTTAATCACCAAACCTATTTTCTATCAGTGGAATGAGAAAGCATCCAGAATTTCAGCGTACACCTGTGCATTGTCTGTTGAAGCCTCTCCTGGTCCTTTACCCGATATGAAACCCCGTATCCTACTGTATACGAGTAGGAGATTTGGGTGTTTTCTTCAGGAAGTCATCTTTCTATGTTTCATCAGAACGGCACCTGACAGAAGTTCCAGCATCGTCTCCTTGGCCAACGCAGATTAGTGATTCCTCCCTGAAGATCACTTTCATCCGATCATCTACACTCCAGAATTTATTTACATAAATAACTCACTGTGATTGGGCCATGGCTAAAACTAATACACAGCTAGAGGCTACTTTTGAGATAATATTTAGTAAACTGATTGCATAATTAAAATAGTTGACTTTTAAAAAAAGGGGGGGGTAAACATAAGTGTTAAGCAGGCGTTTAATCACAAAGTTGGTCCAGCCAACTTTGGTTAACTTGTGATAGTATTCTTTCCATGACTGAAGTACTTTATTTTTACGTAGGAACATGACTTCTCTTACCATCATTCTTTGAGCTAGGCTCCGCCCATTTAATCCTGTTCAGCATCAACCTCTTAAACTTCTTCTGTGATTTGGGTCCTGTAAAAAAATGACATTTTAGTGCCGAACCCAAATACGAATGATGACAGCAACTGGTTTGTCCTGTACTGCAACATTGTAATTCGCAGAATGCGCAGGTTTACATGTGAACGGGCATGACCCAACACGTTACTGTGTCTACACGAACTGCTCGTTCACACGCTCTTGTATGGGAGATGATGCTCAAGATTTATAACATCTAGACTGGAAAGGCATGCTGTTGTCGATAAGAAGTCATTGATTCAGTGTTTAAGGAAGGAGTCTCCAGTGTCAGCACTTTGTAAGAGTTCCCTACAAGTAGCTGGGGTATAAGAGGAATAAAAACACTTCTGGACTTGTTGTGAGGGGAAACCTGACAAACGCATGATAAAACACCGCAGTTTGATGACTGTGGACTCTCTCGCTCTTGCTCACCTCCTTCCACCACCACGATGTTGACGTCTTTGTGCAGCACCACGGTGCCGGTCAGATACAGCTGATTTGCGTTGGCTTCCACTTTGAACTTCTTGGCCGGGTTGTGCAGGTTTCAGATCCTGAGAACAAACGGCAAAAGGCTTGAATTTAAATCTTGCACGGAAATTTCTCTCTCTCTCTCTCTTTTTTTTTAAATTTGCGAAACATTCACTTTTCTCAGGTTTCAAACTCCTTAAAAAAAAAAAACTAAATAAATAAATAAAATTTACAACCTGACCCTCAGATCTTTCTCAACCCCAACAGTAAGAGTGCGACATCGAGAAAGTGACGTCACTGATTTTTTTTTTTCAGAATTCAGCTGGTTTGAAAATGACTAAAAGTATACGCGCACTATCACGATACTTAACAATTCAACAACGGAAGACACTCAATTGTAACATATTTTGCAGGGTATACGCACCAACTTCAAAATCACTGACCCCATCGTTATCTTTAAAGTGCAAAACCTGCAATCGGCTGATCTCGATGCCGCGCTGCTATCGCTAATAAAATGCAACAGTGTGTATAAATGCGTTACCGGTAGACAGCGATGTGAACGCCATGACTTAGGTCTTCCTTCAGCTTCTTCACTTTCTTCTCTTTCCTTTGCTCCGCTGTTAGTTTGCGTGCTGCATTCGCCTCCTCGTGAGCTCTGGATACACACAGGGAAAAAATGAACAGGAATGATCATCTTTTTCAACCATAAGGCAATTTCATTCGAAGAACTATTGTCCGTATAACGGTGCTGCCGTAGATCAGTGCTACACTGTTAACCATGGGGACTCCTCAGTTAGGTCTACAAAACATCTGTCCCTAAACAAACCCTTACCAGAAAATCGTTACACAACAATGTTTGGCCCCGGCTTTGCAACCAGGCATGAGCGCGTGCAGGTGGCACTCACTTTTGTCTCTTGGCCATCTGCGCTCGGACGTGGGCCTCCACTTTCGTGGGATCCTGCACCGCTTCCGTGCCCAGCACACGCATCAGATTAGAGATCCGCACTGCACAGAAAAAAAAAAAAACCACATGTGTGTGAAGAAACCCATTTTATCTTAAAATCAACGTACAGAACGATCAGGTCAGCACGCAGGTCACTGGGTATTCCCTCGCTTTACCTTTGGGTTCCGGGGGGGACATGGGGACCTTTTCCTGCATCTCCTTCTGTCCCTCGCGCCGTCAATAATAGTATTTTATAATCAATGTGAGATTTCACTGGGAGCCAGTGCAGTGTTGATAAGATCAGGGTGATGTGGTCATATCTTCTAGTTTTAGTTAGGTCTCTAGCAGCTGCATTCTGGACTAACTGGAGTTTGTTTATGTTCCTACAGGAACATCCAGACAGTAAGGCATTACAGTAATCTAATCTAGAGGTGACGAAGGCATGAACTAGTATTTCTGCATCATGTAGTGACAATGAGGTTGGAGAATACTTCGCAAGGGATCCGAGACCATTCCTCCATACAGAATCTCTCCAGATCCTTAAAATTTTGAGGTCCACAATGGAGGACTTTCCTCTTCAGTTCACCTCGCAGGTTTTCTATAGGTTTTTGGCCAGGGCAAGACCTTGATTTTGTAGTCAGTAAACCATTTTTGTGTTGATTTTGATGTATGTTTTGGATCACTGTCCTGCTGGAAGATCCAATCACGGCCCATTTGAAGCTTTCTGGCAGAGGCAGTCAGGATATAATTTAATATCTGTTGATATTTGATAGAGTCCATGATGCCATGCAGCCTAACAAAATGTCCAGGTCCTCTGGCAGAAAAACAGTCACAAAACATCAAAGATCCACCTCCATATTTAACTGTGGGCATGAGGTACTTTCCATGTCTACCTCTCTGTGTGCTCCAAAACCACCTCTGGTGTTTATTACCAAAAAGCTCTATTTTGGTCTCATCTGACCATAGAACCTGATCCCATTTGAAGTTCCAGTCATGTCTGGCAAACTGAAGATGCTCGAGTTTGTTTTCGGATGAGAGTAGAGGCTTTTTTCTTGAATCTCTTCAAAACAACTTGTGGTGATGTAGGTGACTTCAGATTGTAGTTTTGGAGACTTTTTGACCCCAAGACACAACTAACTTCTGCAATTCTCCAGCTGTGATCCACCGCACACTATCCATTTGATGCTTCAGTTAAAGTTGTTTAAACAGGTTATTCTGAGTGCCATCAACAGCATTACTATGTTTTCTCAAATGGAGCAATTTGGGTTTCTACTTTATTCAAATCAAATATTTGACATTCCGCTTGTTAATGTTGCTAAGCTAGTTTAATTACAGATCAAATATCAAAAAAGTGACCCAGTTAGGAATTCTAATCTAATGAAAAGTAAGTATGTGTCTGTTTAAGCCAGCCTCTGTAAATTCCTCTTGCTCAGCGTGGTCCAAGTACTTTCTGAACTGCAGAAAGACTCTGAAGCTTCAAGGGTTACTAGAAGTAAGGAAACATGGAAACATGTATACAGTTCTAAATTTACTACAATAACTCTGGGTTTCTGTGTTATCGGTGTTATCGGTTTATCAATACGACCCCATTCGAACTTTCCTTGGTTAAAAACATGGTTCCCTTCATCTCAGTGACATAAGATTTTGTCATTTTTTCTACATTACCTATGTACACACACACACACACACACACACACACACACACACACACACACACACGCACAAACTGAGCTTGATTCGGTTGTTTTGAAGGTATGTAAAAAAAAAAAAAGTCCACTCATGGTGTTCGGGGTCAATAAATATACGTATCAAAAAAGTTGTGGTAAGAGCAGTTGGCCACATCCAGAAAATGAATGGATCTCTATGGCCCTCTGCTGGATATACATGGTACAAACACTTTCTTTCTGAAACTCTAAGGAAATAACTGGAGGAACATCCATCCATCCAACTTCTACCACTTATTCCTTCTTCAGGGTCACGGGGAACTTGGAGCCTATCCCATGGGGCATCGGGCACAAGGCGGGGTACACCCTGGACAGTGTGCCAGTCCATTGCAGGGCACAATCACATACACACTCACACACACATTCATACACTACGGACAATTTAGACACGCCAATCAACCTACCATGCATGTCTTTGGACTTGGGGTGGAAACCAAGTCCACTGGCAAAAGGTCAGTAACATGATTGGTATAAAAAGAGTATCTTAGAGAGGCGGCGTCTCTCAGAAGTAAAGATGGTGTGTAATCTGGATGGAAGCATGTGCTGCTCTAAAAGCTGTATATATATACACCTTTCAGCATCAATGATGCCTTTCCAGATGTGCAAGCTGCCCATTCCATAGGCACTAATGGGATATACCATCAGAGATGTAGGCTTATCAACTGAGTGCTGATAAAAAGCCTGATGGTCCCTCTCCTCTTTAGTCCTCTTTAGTTTAGAGGACGTGGCGGCCATGATTTCCAAAAAGAATTTTGATTGGTCAGAACCACAGAACAGTTTTCCACTTTGCCTCAGTCAATTTTAAATGAGCTTTGGCCTAGAGAAGATGGAGGCGCAGATGTTTTCTGCAGATGGGTGAATCTCTGCCCATCTTTACTTCTGAAAGACTCTGCCTCTCGAATATACACTTTTTATACCCAATCATCTTACTGAGCTGTTGCCAATTAACCTAATTAGTTGCTAAATGTTCCTCCGGTTGTTTCTTTTTAGTAACACTTACTGGAAGCCTTTTGTTGACCCCATCTTATCTTTTTTCAGACGTGTTGCAGCCATCAAATTGAAAATTACCTTATTTTTTCCTTAAAATGGTAAATTTCCCCAGTTTAAACATTTGATACGTTTTCTGTGTTCTATTGTCAATAACATATGGGTTTATGAAATTTGCAAATCATTGCATTCAGTTTTTTTTTTACTTTATACACACTGTCCCAACTTTTTTTGAATTGGGGTTGTATATATTTTTTGCATATCTACTGTATTTTAAAAATCATGGAGTTGCCTGGTGGCCATTTTGAGTGGCAGCTTTTAAGTCCATGGTTTGTCCTTCTCCAACTTTTTCTATGATTTCTACTTTTATTCGATTTCATAAACAGATGTTTAAAAGAAATGACCGAATGCACTTTTATAGCACTACCTCAGTATTTTGAAGATCTGCAATTTGATTGGTTGTCAGCTTTCAGTTATCACCAAATTGTTGAAAACAGCATTTTATTGAACTGGGTATTAAGGAAAAATGGTATTTTCTGTCAGAGGCCATCCAAAAAAATGATCACCAGTATACTGAAGGCTCTTCTCGAGGACAGAAGTCTGACGTTCAAGAAGAACAATTGGGTATGGCGATGACCTCTGCCCTGCTGCCTGGGAATATCTCTTCAACCTGGATCTTCTGTGTGCACAACTGGGCTGGACATGGACTTATGCCAATATTATACGGTACTGAATGCAAAAAGCCTTCAAAGTACATGATTCTCAGTTTTCTAGGTTTATTGATTGAATATTCATGATTGCATTCGGTACACAATTTTATTTATGGGGACTTACAAATGAGACAGATTCAAATAAGACAATAATAATAATAATAATTTTTTTATTGACCAGAAATGAGCTTTGGCTGATCCTGAACACTTGGCTGATGCAACCAAGATCTCAGAAAATCCAAGTGTCTAATGTTAATTTTACACGTATTTCGGCTACTATATATAGTAAGTACGCGGTTTGGGACGCAGCCCATGGCTTCAAGCAGTCGTCTATTTGCACATATTTGCACGCATGACAAATAATTAACTGCACTCAACGCTTTCGTAAAAAATGAAAAACGAAACACCCCAAAACTGTATACGGTCCCATAACGAAGACGGACTGTATGTCGATACGTGAAATTCTGGAGGGAACGTTGGACGGTGTGGCGCGGGGACATGATGACGTGTGCCGTTAATCGATCTACGTTCTTTAACACGTAAAATGGAACATGAAAGGAATATTCTAAAAGCGACTCATGTAAACACCTTAATCAAAATATTACATGTCTTATTCAGAATAAGATCAACAATTCGATTACTGCTGTCCGTGTCAACATAGTCAGCGTGTCTCTTTTATTTCAGTCTGAAACGGGGAGGCCTCAGCTGTGGAGTTCCAGCCTGAGGCCTACGGGGAGGCCTCTCCGGAGGACGTCGCTCTGCTCGCCTGCGCCACCGAGGAAGTCGCTCCGCCCGCCCTCAGGACCTCCCCCAGATGGAACAAGTGGTCCGACAAGGTGGAGGAATGGACGACGACATCGTCCAAGTAGGCAACGGCGAAGCTGCGTTGGGTTCGCAGGACGATGTGCATCAGCCGTTGGAAGGTGGCCGGTGCACCGTGTAGGCCAAAGGGGAGGACCTGATACTGCCAGTGGCCGGTGGAGGTACTAAAGGCCGTCTTGGGCCTGGCGTCAGGCGCTAGGGCAACTTGCCAATACTCCTTGGTGAGGTCCAGGGTGGATATAAAGTGGGCCCTCCCCAGTCGCTCCACCCAGTCGTCCACTCGGGGGAGGGGGTAACTATCGAAGTCCGATACCTGGTTCAGTCTCCGGAAGTCGTTACAAAGTCGCATGCTTCCGTCGGGTTTCGGGACGACGACGATGGGACTGGACCAGGGGCTGGATGACTCCTTAATGATCCCATCCCTTAGCATTCGCTCCACCTCCTCCTCGATGGCCTTCCGCCGGGCCTCAAGGCCCTGATAGGGTCTCTGTCTTACTACCACGCCGGGGGGTGTCTTGATCGCGTGGTGAACCACCTGGGTCATCCCCGGTAGGAGGAGAACACGTCTGCGAATTGGTCCACCATCTCGTTGAGTTCCTGTCTCTGCGCGGGGGTAAGGTCCTCCCTAAAGTCGAGCTTGTCAGGATCTGTGTCCCGGCCCGCGCGCACGAAACCATCGGGGCTGGTTCCACCCACCTCTTCAACAGGTTGATATGGTATAACTTCCCGTCCGTACGCTTACTGGGTTGTTGCAGGCGGTAGTTGACGGCCCCGCGTCACTCAAGGACCGTATACGGGCCCTGCCACCAGGCCAGGAACTTGCAGGCGCTGCTAGGCACTAGGAGAAGGACCTGATCCCTAGGGTGGAACTCCCAGGGCTGCGCCGGTTTTTTTTTTTTTTTTTTTTTTTTTTTTTTTTGTTGTTTTTGTGTTTTTGTGTTTTGTTTTGTTTTTTTTTTTTTTTTTTTTTTTTTTTTTATAATTGGGGGGAGGAAGGGAGGAGGTTTTTTTTCCCTTCCGCGGGGGGGGGGCCGCCCGCCCTTCTCCCCCCCCCCCCCAAAGGGGCTTCAACGGTGGGGAAAAAGGGGTTAAGCCTGTGGACGCCTGGGGGCACTCCCGGACAGCGTAAGAGTACATAGGGAAGGAGGAGGTCCCAGTTCCTCCTATCGTCGTCTACCACCCGCCGTAGCATCCGTTTGAGCGTCTGATTGAAGCGCTCTACGAGTCCGTCGGTCTGCGGGTGGTAGGCGGACGTCTTCAGATGTTTAATTTTGACACGAAGGGCGTACCTTGGTCGGTCAGGATGTCCTTGGGGATGCCCACCCGGCTGAAAAGGAGCATTAGCTCCCTGGCGATGTTGGGGGAAGTGGCCTTGGGGTGGGGTACCGGGTGGCATAGTCCACAACAACAAGGATATACTCATGGCCCCGCGCTGGGGGCCCACCAGGTCCATACCAATCCGCTCGAATGGGACGCCTATGATGGGTAGCGGAATGAGGGGCGCTGGCAGGGGCTTCCTGGGCGTGGTGCGCTGGCACTGAGGGCATTGCTGGCAGAACCCCCGGACCTCGGCATCCATCCCGGGCCATACGAACCGGTCCCTCAGCTTCTCCAGAGTGTTCCGCGCCCCTAGGTGACCGCCAAGGGGGTGGGCATGGGCCAGGTGCATTACTAGCTTAGTCCTCGTCCGCGGTACCACCAGGAGGTCCGTTGGTTCTCCTCGGCGGCACCCATTGGTAGAGGAGGCCCCCTTTCACGAGGAAGTACGAGGTGGGGAGCCTCAGGTCAGGGTTCTGGGTGACCCCCTCTATCACGCGCGCTTGTGCCCAACAGTGTTTCAGGCGGTCGTCCTCCTTCTGCTCCCGGCCGAACTTCCCTTCTCGGTTCACCTGTTGGAACATAGAGGACACCGGATTAGTCAATAGAGGGGACTCACCTTCGGTTTCGGCGTCTCCGGCGTCTTGGGCTAGGCAGACTGCCCGGCGTTGGGTCCTCTGGGTCCGTCGCGACGGCTTCTTTGCCTCGGTAGCAGGACCCGTTGGGAAGCCCGGCCAGTCTCTTCCTAGGAGCAGTGGCACCGGAAGAGTGGGGATCACGCCCACATGGAGGGGCCAGGCCCCGGCTGTACTCCGAATCCGCACCTCGGCTGCCGGGATCTCTTGGGTCTCCCCATGGATCCGAGGTGACGGCGAGTACTCCCTCCAGTTGCAGTACCTTGGGGAGGACCGCTGGTCGGGCGAGCGTCACCGTACTCCCGGTGTCCAGTAGGGCTGTGACGGGTCTTCCTTCTACCCACACCCTCTGGGTGGGGCCCTTGGGAGGCTGTTGGAGGTGGCGCACACCCAGCTAGCCATGGTTTCTGGACCGGCCGACAGTGCTCTATCTCCGGTTCTGTGGGCATGGGCTCATCGGTGGGGGTCATCCGGCTTGGTGACCTCCGGCGGGTCTTCCACAGCCCAGGGGCGCGTTGACGGTCAGGCCGGGGCCCTGAGGTCCCGAGGGGTAGGACAGAGGGCCGATGGTCTAAACCCGGGCGTGGTCATAGTGCGCTCCAGTGCTGACAGGAGCGCCTGGGGTGATTCTGGCGCCTGTGCCCCTACGGCCTGTCATTCTAGGCGGGGTAACGCCCTCAGGAACCGGTCCATCGCCACCTTCTCTGCCACCTCCGTGGCCGTATACTGGTCCGGCCGGAGCCACCGCTTAGTGAGTCGGATCAGAGCGTTTAGTTGTCCGCGTGGGGACGGCCCTGGCTGGTAGGCCCAGCTATGGAACTCTCCACTTGGGGGGCGTAGCACAAACACACAAACGCAGGTTGTAGTGAGAATAAAAGTGAGAAAGAACTCAGGATTTATTGTCCTTCAATCGGTGGTGGTGTGTGGGTGGGTGGGTGTGTGCGTGTGTGTGTGGCTGGATTAGGGAAACCCGGCGGGGGCGGGGCTGGCGCACCGGCGTCCTTCGGGGCGTGTCGGGATTCCCGGAAGAGCTGGGAAGAAGCGGTTCCCTATGCCAGTTTCTTAGCGTCACCACTGTCCTCGTCTGTCGTAGTCCTTGTCCTCGTCCGGGGCGGAGCCCTCTGTGAGCGGAGAGGAAAGAGAGCGAGAGAGAGAAAACATGCACGATTAGGTAACTCTGTGTTGCGTGGTTTCAGTGGTAAATACCTCGTCGCATTAGCTGCCTACGTGGCCGAGTTGGTCTCCAGTCTTCCTTGGGTGGAAGGGTGTCCTTTTATCCCCTCCTTCTGGAGCTGTATTGGTGTTTTTTTTTTTTTTTTTTTCGTTGTTTGGTGGGGGGTGGGGGTGGGGGGGGGGGGGTGGGGTGGGGGGGGTGGGAGAGGTGTGGGTGATAGTGGGTGTGGTTGGGGTGGGGTTGGGGTGGGGGTGGGGTGGGGGGGGTGTGGGGGGGGTGTGTGGGGTGTGTTTTTTGTGTGTGTGGGGGGGGGGGGGGGGGAAAAAAAAAAAAAAGGGGGGGGGGGGAGAAAAATAGGGTGTTGGGGGTGTTTTTTTTATTTTTTTTTGTGTGGGTGGGAAAGGGGGAGGGGAAAAAAAAAAAAAAAGGGTTTAAAAAAAGGGATAAAAAAAACAAATTTACCATTTACATTTGGTGAACCTCTCGCCCCGGTTCGCCAATCCGCCGCCGCGGTGTGGGTGGCTCCACCCTGCCGTGACGGCCCTTCCGGATAGTGTTGGGACCGGTGCGAGGCTGCCCGCCTGCGTACGGGCGCAGTCGGGGAAGGAGCTAACCTCCTGGGTTAGCGTGTGCGGTCGCCCGCGACAATATATATATATTGTCACAGCGACACGCAACCTAGGAGGTTATCCAACCACCTAGGAGGTTAGCTCCTTCCCCGACTGCCCCCGAGTCCCGAGGACATATATATATATATATATATATATATACACACACATACACACACACCAGGGATGGTGTAACATGACCAGTCAAAGAGATCTACCTACACTAAAAATGCCAAATATATATACTGTATATATATATATATATACTGAGTATACTTCACATATATATACACACACACTATATGTTCATGTACCTTGCATAACTGCATGAACCCTTATGGCACACTACAATTCAGTACATTTTTGGTCAATACCTTACTCTGATGACTTGCACTGAATAGAATCAGCCAGGGTTGCACAGTCTGGACAGTAGCTGCTGGTAGCCAGCCTCAAGCAGGCCTCCAAATGATGATCATTCATTGTGGAACGGTATTTGGACTTAATAATCTTCATGTGGGAAAAGGCTGACTCACATACATAAGTACCAAATAATGCAGTCAAGGAGGTTGTACATTTCCTCATGTTTGGTACTTTTCCCCTGTGAGTAAGTTCCAAAACTGTCCATGAGCCCTGGACTTCAGCTGAAGGTCAGTCTGTAGTTACAAAATCTCATCCTCCACTTCAGATGAGTTCAGGTGAGACAGCGTTGCTATTTTCAATGCGAGTGACTCAACCTCAACATTGTCCCTAAATGGGTAGGACATGAATGTAGTCTTGAAAGCGTCTGTGAAACTCTGACCGACAGACAGCTGTCAATCTGCTCCGTGTAGCATGCAATGTTCAACTGCAAGCCTTCCGCTGCATCTCCAGATCTGACGCAAGGTTTTGGAAGTTCCCAAAATCATGGCGCTGCAGCTTTGAGGACAGAAGTTGCGTTTTCCGTTTAAAAGCATTAACTGCCTTTAATTTTTGTCTTTTCCTTGCAGCTCCAAATGAAGTTCGTCAGATCGGTTAAAAATGCTCGGTTAAAAAAAGTCCAGCAGCCACTGATCATCACTGAGTTGGGTGTAAAGTATTCTGCATGTTTAACAGCAAAATGGAACTCCCTTATCTCCGGACAGAGCTCTTGAAATCTCTGCAGGAATTTACCCCAACTAAGCCATTCATTTACCCCTACTAAGCCATCTCACGTACAAGAGTATAGCAGGAGCTGAGTGGTCGCAGTCTGCCTTCTCCAGATGCACACGGAACAGCTTTCTGTGAAGTGATCTAGCACGTATAGAACAGGCGATCTTTGTTGCCACATCCATGATCTCTTTCATATTTAGCATTTTTGCGCAAAAGGCTTTCTGTTTCATCATCGAACATCAAACCTGTGATTTTAAGATTTGTTTTGAATGTTCTTAAACGACTTTAACATTAACGTTAGCAGTTCTGAACACCTAGACTCACAACTCATCATTCAATTCCCTTATGTAAGAGGAAGGGGACAATTCTTCTTCACAAACAAAAACATCTCGAGTATTTTCTCCACTTGATCTGTTAATGTGTTTTGCACTTCACGGCCACTGTAGTTTTTTACTGTCTCCAGTAATGTTGTTGTTGTTGTTGTTGTTTTCACTCACTGTCGGCTTCTTTGCTAATCTCTCTGGTTATTTGTGAGAGAAGTGTGGTTATGCTTTCCATCAGTGCCCACTGCTGCGTATTAAGTGGGACAGGAAGCTTGTCATCCAGAACGTTCCATCATATAGAAGGTGCTATTCCACCTCGTAGTGACATCCTGCTTAAGTGGGAAGATCCATCTGTGTGTGAATAGACTGTAGAGGTGAAGAAGAAAGTCACGAGTGTTTAAAGTGGCCTACAATCTTTACACATACTGACCAATCCTGTCACACTTCACTGGCTTGATATGCTTTCGGTGACAGCAAGCTGAAGGGAATGAGCCATGCAGGGCAAATCTATCAATCAATCAATCAATCAATCAATCAATCAATCAATCAATCAATCTATCTATCTATCTATCTATCTATCTATCTATCTATCTATCTATCTATCTATCTATCTATCTATCTATCTCATCCATCCATCCATCCATCCATCCATCCATCCCCCTCTCTCTCTCTCTCTCTCTCTCGTCAGCCGTCTCCAGTACACACTCGGTCAGGGTCAGGTCCCAGTAGTGCTCTGCGCCATGTTCTCCGTGGGGCACTCCTTCAACTTCATCTCACAGAAGTTGCGCTCCATTGCTGTGCCCTGAGACATGGCTTGGACGAGAAACATGGCTTGGATGAGAGACATGGCTTGAGCTTGAGACATGGCGTGGACGAGAGACATGGCTTGAGCTTGAGCTTGAGACATGATTTGAGCTTGAGACATGGCTTGAGCTTGAGACATGGCTTTAGCTTGGGACATGGCTTGGACGAGAAACATGGCTTGGACTAGAAACATGGCTTGGACGAGAGACATGGCTTGGGCGAGAGACATGGCTTGGGCGAGAGACATTGCTTGAGCGAGAGACATTGCTTGGACGACGAAGACTTGGGACTGGGTCTGGACTTGAACATCGTGGACTTGGGACTTCGATTTGACCGAGCCTTGTGTCTCTCCAGCTGCTGCCGAGCAGTCTCACTCCTTTGAATTTTGCTGCGCTTACCCGCTAGCTCGGTGCTCAGCGTGTCCACTTGTGTATTTGCCTTCTTCAATTGGTTATTAACGAGTTCAATGTTGCCCTGTTTCTCCTCAAGTTTCTCCTCCAGCTGTGAAATACGAGCCTCCAACCTCTGCTTCTCATTATTCAAAGCAGATATCTGGGAGTTACAGCTGGTCACTTCCTCATGCAGCTCATTTCTCTCCTGCTGAACCTGCTTTTGACTGCGATCAGCTGCAGACAGAACCTCATGGAACCGCACATTTTCCGCCTCCATACTCTTGACCTTGCGTTCACTCTCTTCGGCGCTGCTCCGTGCAGCATCTCTTGCTGTTCGGAGTGCATCCACATCCTGCAACTGATCCTTTAACTGAGTCTGTACTCTCTTCAGCTGACCCTGTGCTTCATCTCGAGCTTTAATGGCCTGGATGAGTTGAGCTTCCCGCTCAGACAGGTCAAGCTCTAGCTTCTTCTTTGCTGCTACAGCCAGAGCTTTCTGTTTCCTCTCATCCTCCAGCTTTGCCTTTTTATGCACTTGCTCCAATATATTTTCAATTCTGACATTTCTGTCTGAATGGGGTGAAGCTAGTTCTCTGCACTCTTCCTTCTCACCTTTTCCTCCTCCAGAAGCTTCCTTAGTCGATTTCGTTCGTCCTCTAGTTGACAAAGCCGTATGCTCAGAACCTGTTTCCGGAGTGTCTCCTCTTGCAGCAAAACCTGTGTTGCTTGTAGTTGCGACTCAACAGATGAGCACTCTTCAGTAGCTTTGACAGTAGCTACTCTGAGTGACTGTGCCTGGAGCTTGAGGAATGGCTTGGGTAGGAACTTGGACGGGAGGTATGGCTGTGGCTAGGACCTGGACCAGAGACGTGGCCTGGACTTGAACTTGGACTTGAAACGTGAGACTTGACTTGGGCTTTGCAATTGGAGACTGGGGCTTGTACTGGAGACGTGACTGTGACTGGAACATGAACTTGGAACTTAGCTTTGAGCGGAACTCTGAGAATTGGGTCAGCAGATGTGGAAATGAATGGATTTCGCTTAACAGGATGTGCGGTGATTGCTCTGTCTCTTTCCTCATCAGAGAGGTGGAAGCGCGGGTCAGGCGGGGACTTGGCTGTGACCTGGGGCTAGGGTTTGACCTGGACAGGGACATGAGATATGTCTCGGACACAGACTGGAGACTTAACTTGGACAGGGGCATGGAGCTGAGACATGGCAGGGACCTGGGACGGGGCAGGGACCTGGACCTGGGATGGGGCAGGGACCTGGACCTGGGACGTGGCAGGGACATGGACCTGGGATGTGGCAGGGACATGGACCTGGGACCTAGCAGGGACTTGAGCTTAGGACGTGGCTGGGACTGGAGACTTGACTTGGACTGGAGACTTAGAGATGAGCGGAACTCGCTTCACTGGTGAGCGGTGAGAGTCCTGTCCATCTCTGCTCGATGTCTCACCCGCTCATAGTGCACAAGGAAGAGGGGCTCCGCACTCGTCTCCTAATTCGCTTCCCTCAGCACTTTATCCACGTCGTAGTTCTGCCGTGGTTCTCCGAACTCGACCAAAAAAAAGTCAAGAAACTGCCTAATATCCTCCAGCTCTCAGGGTCTCATGGCGGCCACTAGCTGTGCCCTTGTGCGAGTTGGGCCAAAAAACCAAGACATGATAAATAGAATAAACTGTCTTTCGGTTGGCTTCGGGTCACACAGGCTGGCAAAGTAACATTGACAGTCCATCACAAAGTAATCCGGATACCCGAAAAAACCATCGTACCGGTAAGCCATGTCCTCGTTAGTCTGTTGTGCAAAACTCATAGAATCTAAGGCCGGGATACTTGCCGTGGATTCCCGGGTACGGCGTCCTCTCCGTTTGCCTACTTCATCCATGGTTGGGGGCGGTTCAATCTGTCACAGGACGTGACCGGAAGGAAGCAGGCATGATGCAATCGCAGTGAAATGGTGAATCTCCTGAGCTAATCGATGCTCAATTGGCTATGCCTAACACTAATGCTAACTTGTCTAAAGCTAGGACATAAACATAACAGGAAACAGAGCATCACTATAGTCACAAACATGGCATGGCATCGCATTCCTTCGTACATACATAGATATGTCAATATCTCTAGGTTTATCTGTTTATCGAACCGCGCCATCTTGAGCACGGCTCACGCTATATATAGATCTCTCAGTCATTAACCCGCAACCGTTAGCAGCTGCCGGCAATTCCCAAGCACACGTGACCCCATGAACTATGACCCTTGACGAGGCGAGACGAAAACCTGACGTCAACCCGGAAGAGGTCCGCGCATACACAATCGTGATTGCGGGGGGAATCGTGACATATAGAATTACATGTATTTTCCCATCCTATATAGTAGGTAAGTACACATTTCGGATGCAGCCGTGCTTTCTTCTTTTCCATCAAACGGTTGAGCACTGCCGCATGTATGTGTCTAGTTTTGGGTTGTGGCCCAGGGCTCAGTTGTAGTAGACCTCTGCTAACGTGCTAGCTAAAGTTATTGTGTTGAAGTAGTTTTGTGAGAATTATTTTTTTTTACCTATAAATGTGCAGAATAACGCACAGTCTCATGACACAGTTACCTGTCTGTATTTTGTGTCTTTTTGTCTGTCGATTTCATGATTTCGGGGCGGCTGTGGCGCAGGTGGTAGAGTTAGTGGTCCACTAATCGTAGAGTTGGCGTTCGATTCCCGTCCCAGGTGACTCCACATGCCGAAGTGTCCTTGGGCAAGACAGTGAACCCCAAGTTGCTCCTGAGAGAAAGTTAATGCCTTGCATGGCAGCTCTGCTACCATTGGTGTGTGAGTGTGTGTGTGTGAATGGGTGAATGAGAACCAGTGTAAAGCGCTTTGGATAAAAGTGCGCCATTTAACATTTACCATGAGCAAAATTAACCCATTATAACATCGTATCTGAAAGGTTAGAGAGTTACAAGATAAAATTTTACCACTGTGAGACGTGTACAAGTTGTGCTTGCAAAGTCTGTTCTGATTGATCCGCTCAATCATCTGCGTTTTCCGAATCTGACACGGGCTCGAACTGATACGATAAAACCACCGACATTATTAACTGTGTAATTATTAACTAATTATTAGAACTGCTTTAGAACAGTTCCCTACTGTTACATTGGAAGTCTGCTAAGTACCCATCTATCTCCCAGTGGATAAAGGATGTGATGTTTTTCCTGAAACTCGAGAAAATAAGATAAACATGAATGGATGTACAGATAAGTTTTTTCATAAATGGCATCCCTTTATTGCCTACTTTATGGAGTTACAGACACTACCCACTTAAAGGTTGGCGCCTGATGTTGAATTTTATAATATCTCTATAACCAGTGACAGTTAATGGGTAGCCATGATGAGCCGGAGGGGTGGGTTGTGGGTTCAATTTTGTTTTTCTTTGTATAAAAAGAAAAAAATCTGTGAATATTTTCTCCTGTTGCTAATTTTGTATTTTTAGGAAATGGTGGGGAGGACAGAACAGAAAAGGCAATTTAGATAGCCTTAGCAGTTCAACAGAAATGTTCATCAGAAATGTTTAATAAAAAAGAAATGTTATGCAGAAATGTATAGCAGAAATGTTTAGCAGAACTGGTTTAGCAAAAATTGTAGAAATGTTCTGTAGAAATGTTCAGCAGTAATGTTCAATAAAAATGAAACATGAAAAAAAGAACTGCTTTAGAAGCCTTGGAAGCTGACGCTTGCCGTTATGGTAAAGGGGCGTTACGTTTCTGACACACGCTTGAGCTTTTTGGACGATCAGAATACAACAGGTCAGCTGGCCAATCAGAGCACTCTGGGCTTTTCGGAAGGAGGGGCTCCACCTCGTAGTGACATCCTGCTTAAGTGTCTTTAGTGGAAGATCCATCTGTGTGTGAATAGCGTAGGTGAAGAAAGCCGAGTGTTCAAGTCCTACAATCTTTAACATTCAATCTGTACACTTACTGGTTGATATGTTTTAGAAGGGAATGAGCCATGCAGGGCAAATCAGTCAATCAATCAATCAATCAATCAATCAATCAATCAATCAATCTATCTATCTATCTATCTATCTATCTATCTATCTATCTATCTATCTATCTATCTATCTATCTATTTATCTATCTATCTATCTACCTCTATATACTGTAACTCAGAGCAGTGATGAGTTCTCTTTTTCCTTTGTTGTTTGATTAACTTTAACGATATTATAGGCTATGCACTGTAGTATACGACTGTTTTCATCCACTTAAGAAAGGACTTGGCCTGTAAATTTGTGTGTTTGACCATTCACCTGTGTTAACGCAAGCACACATCACAGAGCACGCGCCCACACCGCA
Organism: Ameiurus melas; assembly: GCA_012411365.1. Classification (NCBI taxonomy): domain Eukaryota; kingdom Metazoa; phylum Chordata; class Actinopteri; order Siluriformes; family Ictaluridae; genus Ameiurus; species Ameiurus melas. Next base: position 3,856,689 of record CM022757.1, on the reverse strand, counting down.
AGCTTGAGCGTGCCCGAGTCAGACAGTTTAGTGACGGGAAGTTCGGATCATTTTACTGACTCGGATCTTTGAATCTCGTTCAGCGATATGAATGAATCTTTTTTTGAGTCATTTCGTTCCTTTCAGCAATAAAAATGTTACATGTTAAATTCCCCAACACATCTAGTAGTAGTAGTAGTAGTAGTAGTAGTAGTAGTAGTAGTAGTAGTAGTAGTAGTAGTAGTAGTAGTAGTAGTAGTAGTAGTAGTAGTAGTAGTAGTAGTAGTAGTAGTAGTAGTAGTAGTAGTAGTAGTAGTAGTAGTAGTAGTAGCTTAAGTGGTGGCGGTTAAAACTCTGGGTTACTGATTGGAAGGTCAGGGGTTCAAGCCCCAGCATTGCCAAGCTGCTACTGTTGGGCCCTTAACACTTGATTCTACAGAGGTGCCGTATCATGGCTTACCTTGTGCTCTGTATGCGAAGAAAACAATTTCACTGTGCCATAGTGTATATGTGACCAATAAAGACTCATCATTATTAGTATTTATGCAAACATTGATCACATTTGGAATAAAAAAATCACATTTGATTAGTTCAGGTCTCAAGTCTTCAGGTTCGAGGCATTCATTCATCACGTGACTGCCCCATATCCTGAATGCAGTGGGGATGTGAAGTGATGAACAAACAACTCAAACCAAAGACTCCAGAGGTGAACGAATCATTTCTGTTTCTGGTACAGAACCTATGGGGACGATGCTGCGCTGATGCTACCCCCCCCCCCTATTATTAACAAATGTTTACTTTCCAAATTTGACAATGGTGGAAGATTTCAGAACGTGACGTCATTGTTGTATTTACTCAACATATACTTTTCAGTTGAGGTGACAGATACTGTCGTTAATTCAACTTACAAGCTAGTTTTGACAGTGAAACCTTAACATGTTAGGCTGACTAAAAAACGAAAAAAACTATTAAAAAATTGACTTGGGAACAACTCAAATTCAAAATCATTTATTACATTGTGGGCTTTTCGGGAGGAGGGGCTTGGGAGAAACCAGAACGCAATCGGAGCAACCTAGGGAATCGAGGAACTGCAACAATGTACAGTATGTGAAAAATAATGTGCTTTTTGAACATTAAAGTGAGTTAACCTATTCTATTACACCCAATAAACAAAATAATGAAATTATTTTAAAAAATTTTTAAAGCACCATATGAACCCCTTTAAAACATAGACTGGATATGGAGGCACACAACAACACAAAAAATGAAGAAAAAACAAGTTTCTGAAGGATTTTAATGATTGAATGAAACAAATTCTATTTATTCATATATTTATGTGCAGGAAAATTTGCTTATTAATAAAAAATATATTATATATATATATATATAAAATGTCCTGTGGCCAGAAACGGCACCCGTATGGAAGAATGGCTCTTACATGAAGCTGGAATGTCAAGTGCAAAATGATTAATGTTAGTACTCAATCACTTTCTAGAATAATACATAAGTATGAAATTTCAGACACAGTTATCATTTGTTTAGTCGGTCACAAGATAAACTACCCCTACTATTTATCTGGTTTTGCACCACATAGTCACCTACAGTAGCAGATTTCTAAGGACCTGCACAAACAACGCTCCAAACAACCATGTGGCAGCTATCTTGCATATGAATATGCATAGTTAAAATCAAGTATAATCCAGTTACATAATTACAGCACAATTATGAACTATAAATCATTTTTAAAAGGTACACTATGTATGCATTTACAGGATACACATTAAAGGTACAAAAGGTAATGATATCACTCTGAGAGTGTACAAAACTTTGAAAAAGAGCATGTTATGGTAATCTTTACCTAATAACAGAGATATATAACACATGCAAATACAAGTTATCTCAACAGTATTTTCAATAGTACATACAGTATAGAATGGAAGTCATTTATACATATAAAAAGACTTCATGTTACTCTGTTCAGATTCCAACCGACCATTCATCATCTTTCACTGGGCATGCGGCCCGGGTCAGGTAGCGCTTCATACACTGCACTTGGACGCATGGTGTCTTGAGGAGGAGATTTGCAAGGTGCCTCCTGAACTTTTCCCCCACAAACACATAGAGGAATGGATTGAGGCAGCTGTGTGAGTACGCTATAGCTTCAGTGACTTGCAGCATGAGCTGGATTGTTTTGCTGAGCTCACACTCTGGAGTCAGGATATGCTTCAGTTCCAGTGCTTTGAGGAATGCTGCAATGTTGTACGGTATCCAACAGCAGAAGAACACCACCATGACCACAGCAACAAGACGAATGGTCAATTTACTTTTTGTACGAAGGGTCACAAAGCTTCTGTAGAATCTTCGAGTAGCAAAATCCCACAATAATCAGTGGAATTAGTATTCCCAATACATTCATTTTAAAGAAAGCGATACTTTTCACACCATGGTGACTTTCTTGATTTTTTGGATAAGCACTACAAACTACTTCAGTCCCAGTGTCTTCAACTCCAAGATACAGCAGCTCAGGAAATGATGCTGCAATAGCTATTATCCAGACGACCACGCTAGCTAAAATCCCATAAGTCTTGGTTCGGACTCTCAAGGCAAACACAGCATGGACGATAGCCAAGTATCTGTCGATGCTCATCAGCACAATAAAGAAAATTCCAGCGTAAAATCCAATGTAGTACACACTGAGGACCAGAGTGCACATGACTCTACCAAAAACCCAGGTATCCCTAGCATAGTGAGCCAGGAAGGGGAGAGAGAAGATTAGTAGAAGGTCAGCGATGGCCAGGTTCAGGAGAGACACATCAGTCATGCTTTTTCTCTTAGGGCCCATCAGGATCACCCACAGCACCAGCATGTTGCCCAGGAAGCCCACCACGAAGAACAGGGAGTAGAGCACAGGGAGAAAATGGCTTGCATGTGTTCCATAATCACACGGTTCAGAAGACTCAATATAAATGTAATCATATTCTGTTGAGCTGAAGACACTAAGGAGAGAGTTACTACATGAGAATCTCAGCACAAGAGGAGCTGAGTTAGTGTACAGTAAAGATTTAATACCAGTTCTGTATTATTAATGGTCTAACTTGTAAATACACACACACAAAATATTTTAATGCTATTTGAGGACATTATAAAATATTAACGTATTAATATTAATATTAACGTAAGAGTAACATCCCCTTAAAGTCCATTTCACACCGAACACTTTGGAGGAGACAGAGCATTTTAATCAGACATTCATAACAGCGTTATAAATAAACACAAATGTGATCGCCATCTTCAGAACTGATTTAATAAAGGTTTGTGCATCGCTTATAAATGCACTATGTAAGTCCCTTCAAATTGTTACGCCACCGCCAGCAGAGGGTACTGCGGTGCGGTTTCCGAGTGGACACGTGAGTTTGTTTTGTTTTCATTTGCTTCCTGCCCGAGTTCTAGTTACTGTTTGAGGATATCCTTGATTTAACCCAGGTGTCTTTGGTTTAGATTAATTATGTTGGGTATTGAGTCACGTGACGCCAATGCGAAGGGCAGACGTGTGAAAGACAGCTCTGCGCACTTTGCTAATTTTTCTAATTATTTTCATGATATAATCTGGTAAAATTCGGTATACCCAGTTACACTTTTGCTGTTTGAGGTAAACATGGCAAAGAAGTTAAAATCCTCGAGCTCTGGAAACATTAAAAGACACTTACGTGTCCAAGATGAGAGTCTGGACAGGCCTGTGCACAGCGGACTCGTTTTGGGTGGTGCGGCGGGAGAAGAAATCCAGCGCCAACTGTTCAACATGTCGGGGATGTTGACGAAGGTTGTTGCTGACTTGGAGAATCTCGTTGTAATACGGCGTTCGGTTACCGAGATAGAAATACAATTCTCTGAGTTAGTTACAAGAATGGCGGATGCGGAGAAACGAATCAAGTATCTCAAGTCGTTGGAAAGGGCAGTATCTGCTAATCCGCCCGCGACCAATAGAGACTTGGAAAAAATATTTGAAAGATTGGAAGATTTGGAAAATCGAAGCCGAAGGAGTAATTTGCGGATTATTGGAGATCCTGAAGAAGGTAGAGATATGGCAAAATCGACATAACAGGCCATAAATTAGAACTCGAGCGGGCCCACAGAGTCCTGGCTCGGAGGTCTGGGGAGGGAGACAGGTCGCGACCAATCCTGGCAAGGTTGCGCCAGGTGAGGAGCAAAAGAAGGCTCTCTTGGAATAATCACAATATTTTCTTGTTCCCGGACTTTGCGAACATGACAAGAGACAAATTTGATCGGTTCAAGGAATGCAAGAAAGTCTTGCACCAACGTAAGATCACTTTTACACTGATGTTTCCGGCCAGACTCAGAATAAACACTAAAGACGGCAGCAAAGTATTTACGTGTCTCAATCAGGCAATGTCTTTTATTGAATCAGTGGGTGAATAATGCATTGGTTGTTTCTCTTGTGAGTGGGTCGACTTGCTGTGCGTACTCGGAGGGAAATGGCTGCCATTTTTTCATTCTTTTTGCATTGGCACTAGAGGTGGTTTTGATTTGTGAAATATCACTTCCTTAAAGAAACTTTGGCATGGACGGAAGGTTAATTTTGCAATGAAGTTCCACCCCAGATTAATAATAGATACTACAGACGACTGCAAAAAAAATTCTCTTGATTCTGAGTAACCCTGGAGGAGCTTGGTGAGGTAATCAAGGCCCTGCCTACAGGCAAGTCTCCAGGGCCGGATGGCTTTGCCGCTGAGTTTTTAAAATCTTATGCTACAGAACTGGCTCCATTTCTGTTAGAAGTTTATACAGAATCATTAAAGAATGGAAAGCTTCCTCCGACCATGACACAAGCCCGGATCAGTCTGATTCTTAAAAAAGACAAAGATCCAAGTGAGTGTAAAAGTTATCGTCCAATTTCCCTGATCCAGTTAGATGAAAAAATTTTGTCTAAAATTTTGGCTAACCGATTAAGTAAAGTTATGACATCTCTTATACATATAGATCAGGTGGGGTTTATTCGGGGCCGTAGCTCTTCTGATAACATTAGACGTATCATTGATATCATGTGGTCAATAGCGAATGATCAGTCTCCGGTTGCTGCCGTCTCACTTGACGCCGAAAAGGCGTTTGATATGGTAGAATGGGATTATCTTTTTAAGATTTTGGAAGTGTATGGGTTAAGGAATACTTTCATTGTTTGGATTATAATTAAAAAAAAAAAAAAAGGGGGGGAAAAAAAAAAAAAGGATTTTTTTTTTTTTTTTTTTTTGGAAAAGGCCCCCCGGCAGGGTTGCCCTCTTTTTCCCATTATTGTTCTGTCTTGCCATGGAACCATTAGCAGCTGCAATAAGAAGGGAGAATGGTTTCCGGGGGTGAATTGCGGGGGGGGGGGGATATTTTGTATATGCAGAATGATATTTTAGTCTCTGACCCTACTAGATCTATGCCTTGCCTCCACAGAATTATTAATTCCTTTTCCAAATTCTCAGGATACAAAGCCAAATCTGGTCTAAATCCGAAGCTTTGGCGCTGATAGCGTATTGTCCAGTAACGGCCTTTCAGCCTGGTGCCTTCCGGTGGCCCAAACAGGACATTAAGTATTTGGGTATTTTATTTCCCAAAAAATTGTCCAATTTAGTTAGTGTTAATGTTGACCCATTAATAAAAGGTTTTTTATTATATTTAAATAGTTTATTATATTAAAATATTTTTCAATATTAAATTACCTGCTACAATCTCTCCCTGTAGATGTCCCTCTTTCTTATTTCAAGCAATTTGAGAGTGTAGCGAAGTATTTTATTTGGAATGGTAAGCGTCCCAGGTTAAATTTCAATAAGTTACAGCACATAGGCCGATTGACAAGGGTGGGTAGCCTAGCCCAGATTTCCAATTCTGTTTTATTATTATGCGTTTGGTCCCAGACATTTGGCTCATTGGTCACAAAAACCCTTTCCCAAAACCTAATCTCACCAGAGATATAATACATATATAAAAACTGCATCTAGAAAAGAGGTGTCCTTTATTCAATTTAAATTTTACCGGTTCTATTGGATAACCTCAAATTGTATAGGCTTTGGTCTTAAGATCACTCCACACTACTGGTGATACTTATTCAGAAGATGGAAACTACCCATGTCTTTTTGGAGTTATCACCAGATCTCAGTATTTTAGGTATTTAGAAGGTGCAGAACTTATTGTATATGTGATGTTGAACACTCAGATCTGTTCACCCCTAGACTCTATTTTTTAGGAGATGGGAGGTCACAAAATTGGAGGATAGGTACAAAAAGATAGGGTTTTGACCAGTGTGATGATTTGGTAGACAGGTTGTTTTAAGGGGATGGAAATCAGATGGAGCGCCCTCGTTTTCAGGTGGTGTATGGAGATGGTAAGGCTAGCTGCTTAGGAGATACACATTCTGTTGAAGGATTGGAGTTAGGAATTCCTTCAGGAAGAAATGGAGCAGTTATTTGGCGTTTTTGGGGGGACTCGCAGGAGGGGCAGTGGTGAGTATAATTTAGAGTTTAGACGATTTATCTATATAAGATTTATGTTAAAACAGTTTGATTCATTATATATGTTGTTTGCCTCTTTATGTTAACTTGTGAATTAATAAAAGTGTTAATTACAAAAAATTATGTTGGGTATTTAAACCTCTCGGGTCTAGGCGCACGTCACGCTATATTATTTGTAGTTGAAATACCTGTGTGAGAAGTTTAGCATGCTAAGCGGTCTTTAGTTCCTGCCTCGACTCTAGTCCTATGTTATTCTCGCTAACTCCGTATAGACCGCGTTCCTGTGTTTGCTTGTTTGTTTCATTGATTTATTAATAAAGACAGTGCTCCTGCACTTACTTCCTGTCCATCCCTGTGTTTCGTGACACAAATAAAGTGTAAGCCTCCATTATGGAAGAAATACCAAATTCCCCTCCCTCCATTTTCGAGAGGCTTTGACTGCATTTAATATTTTTATTGTAATATTTTCTCACCTGGGCGTTGTGATTTCCCAAAGACCTGTGCTGGTGTTCAACATTGTTGCCATCAGATATTACAACAGTTATCCCTGGGGTTAAAGATACAAAAAAAGAGGTTAAAAACAGGTTTCTGTGGCATTTGGCAGTTTTCAGTAGTGGCCAGGTAAGGTCCAGTGATTTCATTAGGGTGGCCAAAAACTCTATATGACATGCTGTACCAAAAGCTGTTTTTTTAATGGATACATAACTATTGATTATGGCTGTTTCATGCCCAGTTCTATAGTATTTACTTGTTGCTATGCAAGATATAATAAACTTTGTTAATTTTATTGGCCTAAAGTCGTATCCATGAGAGTACGTAAGAGTCCGCCAAGACTCGGCTACATGTTTTTACCTTATTGTATGTTCAGTATTATTGTTATTAGCCTATTATTATCGATATATTGTTAGGTTTTGTCCTCTCTGCCTCTTGTAAAGATAAAATAAAGTCTTGCTTTAATATTCTCAAACAGATCTTGCTTCTCACTCAATAACGGAAATCCACACGAATGACATTTGATCAGTTATTTAAGCTCTTGAAACGCGCCCCTGTCCTGAGCATTTGCGCACCCAAAGACGAGTGTGATAGACGGCGTCCTTGTTCCTCTGCAAAGCAGAAAAAAGAGTTAATGATTTCCCTGATGGTGGAAATGGACATTTTCAATGCTTGTGCTGTTTTCTTATAGCCACTTCCCGTTTGGTGAAGCTCAACAACCTTTTGCTGCACATCACAGCTATATTTCTTGGTCTAACCCACTGTTATAAATGACTGAGAGAATTTGGCCTGTGTGTTACCTCATATTTATACCCCTGTGAAACAAGAAGTCATGGTTGAACAATTTCCCTGTTCCTAGTCACCCTGTGTACTAAAAAAATAAAAAAGAAGTAACATATGAATGGGAATATACTTCAAATATATTTTTCTCATTTGAATTCATCAGGCTGTCGATAATTGTCGCACACATATTTAACAAAAGATGTGTTGTTTTCTGATGATATACCTGTGTTTTGTTTACAATTGTTTGCTATCCATAAGAGTATTTTTGTGAATTTTTTGAATAAAGACAATTTTTCATTTTTTTTTGCCTCGTATTTACCAATGGTGCCAATATTAATGTTGGGCAGTGTATATGCACAGCAAAACAAACTGTGGCTGAAAAGTGAAAGTAGAATAGGAGAAGTAACAAAGACCCCCTTCTGAGTTATCACATGTCTCGCTCCAGTTTCCTCATTTCTTTCCAAACCCAAAGGGTTACACAACCTTTTATTTATTTATTTATTTATTTATTCATTCATTTATGTGCGTCTCAGTTTTAGCACTGTTTGTAATGATAAAGAACCACTTTTATTATCAAGAACCACTATTATTATTATTATTATTATTATTATTATTATTATTATTATTATTATTATTATTATTATTATCAAATCGATTAGCTACTTATAACACCCCACCCCAATTTATTTTAAACAGGGACAGATTGATAATGTGTGTGATAATGTTTATGTGGTCACATCATTCAAATAAAAAACTTTCTGACATTCAGTGAAGTCTGTAAATAATAACTATTTTTAAATGTACTTCTAAACAGACTGCTTCTATGCATCTTTTTCCTTTCAAGTGAGGGCTAATTGCTTTAAAACAACAACAAAAAAGCTGAATATTGGACAAGTTGGATAATCATCAAACTTACCTCGGGTGTTATTAGGACTCCCAGAGAGATATAGAAGAGAAAAACTGATTATTTTTGGCTCCAGTCAGTTTGGAGTCCCTAGCCAAGGGGAGGCAGGACTACAGTCACTGTAGGGGTTTAACTGTTACACTGCCATGCAGAGTCAAATCTGTCCTTGTGTTCTGTTCAGATCATCTTCACACACTGGCACTTGGAACTCATCTAGACGTTTACGGGTATTTATTTTTATTTTTTTTACTTTTTTAAAAACGTCGTATTGGGAAGTTCAGAAAAAGTGGGACATCTGATAAACTGGGACAAACACGTTTCATGCTAGCCCTTTAAATATCAGGAGCCAATCAATTTAAATAACCATGAATAATTACCATAGGGTCTTGGTCATTGGTCAGATGTTTTCAGTGTCGTTGCGGACGTGTTCCACTGACAAATATTAGAAATGATCATAAGAAAACTTTTATTATGTGTGTGTATATATATATATATATATATATATATATATATATATATATATATATATATATATATATATATATATATATATATTATAATATAATTAATATTTTATATACATTATATATACACACACATATCTATGTAGTATAGAATGATTCACCAATACCACATTTTCGCCGAACGTAACCGAACAATACCGATTTTGTTGGTTCTGACTTTTACGCTTTTTATAAAAAGAATAATAATTAATTTCACAATTCTAAAAGAAATGCAAATAAGAACTTTATTCTCTCCATTTCAACAATTACTCCAAATTAATATGAACACATTAAATAATTTCTAAAAATTAAATTAATGTGTTAATTTATTATTCATTCATATTAACATTAAAACAATCTTTCTTCAAAAACAAGCGTTTCTGCTTCACCATCAAACATCAAACCTGTGATTTTAAGACTTGTTTTGAATGTTCTTAAACGACTTTAACATTAACGTTAGCAGTTCTGATCACCTAGACTCACAACCACTCATCATTCAATTCCCTTATGTAAGAGGAAGGGGTCAATTCTTCTAACACACAAAACAACTCTTAGTATTTTCTCCACTTGATCTGTTAATGTGTTTTGCACTTCACGGCCACTGTAGTTTTTTTACTGCCTCCAGTAATGTTGTTGTTGTTGTTGTTGTTGTTGTTTTCACTCACTGTCGGTTTCTTTGCTAATCTCTCTGGTTATTTGTTGAGACGGTGAGAGAAGTGTGGTTATGCTTTCCATCAGTGCCCACTGCTGCGTATTAAGTGGGACAGGAAGCTCGTCATCCAGAATGTTCCATCGTATAGAAGGTGCTATTCCACCTCGTAGTGACATCCTGCTTAAGTGTCTTTAGTGGAAGATCCATCTGTGTGTGAATAGACTGTAGAGGTGAAGAAGAAAGTCACGAGTGTTTAAAGTGGCCTACAATCTTTACACATACTGACCAATCCTGTCACACTTCACTGGCTTGATATGCTTTCGGTGACAGCAAGCTGAAGGGAATGAGCCATGCAGGGCAAATCAATCAATCAGTCTGTCTGTCTGTCTGTCTGTCTGTCTGTCTGTCTGTCTGTCTGTCTATCTATCTATCTATCTATCTATCTATCTATCTATCTATCTCTATATACTGTAACTCAGAGCAGTGATGAGTTCTCTTTTTCCTTTGTTGTTTGAATAACTTTAACGATATTATAGGCTATGCACTGTAGTATACGACTGTTTTCATCCACTTAAGATAGGACTTGGCCTGTAAATTTGTGTGTTTGACTACTCACCTGTGTTAATGTAAGCACACATCACAGAGCACGCACCCACACAGAAAGCATGAGCGTGCCCGAGTCAGACAGTTTAGTGACAGGAAGTTCGGATCATTTTACTGACTCGGATCTTTGAATCTGGTTCAGCGATATGAACGAATCTCTTTTTTTTGAGTCATTTCGTTCATTTCAGCAATAAAAATGTTACATGTTAAATTCCCCAACACATCTAGTAGTAGTAGTAATTTGGGGTGGGGCGGGGCAGTGGTGGCTTAGCAGTTAAGACTCTGGGTTACTGATCGGAAGGTCAGTGCTTCAAGCCCCAGCATTGCCAAGCTGCCACTGTTGGGCCCTCAAGTAAGGGCCCTTAATCCTCTCTGCTCCAGAGGTGCTGTATCATGGCTGACCTTGCACTCTGACCCCAGTCTCCTGAGAGGCTGAGGTATGTGAAGAAAACTATTTCACTGTGCTCTATTGTATATGTGACCAATAAAGACTCAGAACCTATGGGGATGATGCTGCGCATGCGCATTCAAAAATGGACGAATCACTCTCTGAGACAACTCGTTGCTCCTGAATCATATTAGAGATTCATTGAAAATGAACGAATCGTTCATAAACGACACATGACTACACAGTGCGCGAGCACTTAATTAAGTTCTCTCACAGTTTTTGCTCTTTTAACACCACGCACTTCCCGCTCTGTATTCTCACATTCACATAAAAAAATGTATTAAATAAAATAGATAAATAAACACTGAACACATATTTACATATTGTGATATGGAGCAATATCTCTGAGGATAGTTTATCGTGTTGCATGTGAATTTCTTCCTCAGGGTAACCTACCCCCTGCTTTTTGCAAATCATGGAGATAAACTGTTGATATATTAAACATGTATTAAATGACTAGCAGAAATTATACTTAGCTAGTTTTGTTTGGTTACTTTTATAGATATTTAGCAGTAATTCGCTGGCTGGTGTCACGTATCTGGGAAACCTGGACTCCATTTCCCATCAGCCACTGCACTACACCACATGACCACATGCGCCACCTCATGCACCTGATTCACGTTTTTGTTAATGAGCACTCGTGTATTTATAGTCCTTGTCTGCACTTTCTCCTTGTCTTTCGTTGTCTTAGACCCACGTTGTTTATGTCAGTGTCTTTGTCTCACGCTATAGAGTTTTTGCCAAGTTGTCTTTATTTCATCGTTTGTTTGTTCGTTATTAAATGTTTAAATCTGCGATTGCTTCTGCCTCAACCTCCGCACCCTGACAGCTGGCAACAATATAATACGATTAGCCAAACTATGTGTGGATTAGCCTCGGTTTAATTCGATGTAGAAACGACGTAAACAATGCTTGTATTGTTTACTATTATAAACAATATACTATTATATACTACATGTCGTTTTTACAAGTAATTAAATCAATTTGAACAAATATTTACTTTCCAAATTTGACAATGGTGGAAGATTTCAGTCTTGCCCTACAACATCTATCGTCTTCTGTCTGCTGCACGCTTCACGTGAGATCACGTGACGAATGTTCAGAACGTGATGTCATAGTTGTATTAAAGTATTAAAAACTTTTGTAAAGCACCATATGACCCCTTTAAAGCATAGACTGGATATGGAGACACACAACAACACAAAAAATTGAGAAAAAAAGTTTCTGAAGGATTTTAAAGATTGAATAAAACACATTCCATTTATTCAGATATTGATGTGCAGGACACTTTGCTTATTAATAAAAAATATATTTCATATATATATAATGTTCTGGGGACAGAAACGGCACCCGTATAGAAGAATGGCTCATACATGATATCATCATTGTTATTCAAAAAAGGTAAGCTGGAATGTCAAGTGCAAAAACTTTAAAAAAGAGCATGTTATGGTAATCTTTACCTAATAACAGGGATATATAACACATGCAAATACGAGTTATCTCAACAGGATTTTCAATAGTACATACAGTATAGAATGGAAGTAATTTATGCATATAAAAATACTTCATGTTCTATTCAGATTCCATCTGATTACATTATCCACTTGTGTGGTCTGGGGACACATTGGGCCTGTGGCCTGGGTGTCGCCTGGTGTCACTTGGATGCATCGTGTCTGGATGAGGAGATCTGTGAGGTTCCTCCTGAACTTTTCACCCACAAACACATAGAGGAACGGATTGAGGCAGCTGTGTGAGTACGCTATAGCTTCAGTGACTTGCAGCATGAGCTGGATTGTTTTGCTGAGCTCACACTCTGGAGTCAGGATATGCCTCAGTTCCAGTGCTTTGAGGAATGCTGCAATGTTGTACGGTATCCAACAGCAGAAGAACACCACCATGACTATAATAACAAGACGAACGGCCAATTTATTTTTTGTACGAAGGGTCCAAAGCTTTTGTAGAATCTTCGAGTAGCAAAATCCCACAATAATCAGTGGAATTAGCATTCCCAGTACATTCATTTTAAAGAAAGCTGCACTTCTCACACCATGGTGACTTTCTTGATTTTTTGGATAAGCACTGCAAACTACTTCAGTCCCAATCTTTTCAGCTCCAAGAGACAGCAGCTCAGGAAATGATGCTGCAATAGCTATAATCCAGACGACCACGCTAGCTAAAATCCCATAAGTTTTGGTTCGGACTCTCAAGGCAAACATAGTGTGGACGATAGCCAAGTATCTGTCGATGCTCATCAGCACAATAAAGAAAATTCCAGCGTAAAATCCAATGTAGTACACGCTGAGGACCAGAGTGCACATGAGTCCACCAAAAACCCAGGTATCCCTGGCATAGTGAGCCAGGAAGGGGAGAGAGATGATTAGTAGAAGGTCAGCGATGGCCAGGTTCAGGAGAGACACATCAGTCATGTTTTTCATCTTAGGGCCCATCAGGATCACCCACAGCACCAGCATGTTGCCCAGGAAGCCCACCACGAAGAACAGGGAGTAGAGCACAGGGAGAAAATGGCTTGCATGCTTTCCAAAATTACACGGTGGAGAAGAGTTATCATATTCTGTTGAGCTGAAAACACTAAGGAGAGAGTTACTACATGAGAATTTCAGCACACGAGGAGCTGAGTTAATGTACAGTGAAGATTTAATACCAGAATTCTCATGCTGAAATTAATGTTCTGGTTTGTAAATACACACACTAACACACACACACACACACACACACACAAATATTTTAATGCTATTTGAGGACATTATTAAATATTAACGTATTCATTAACTAAGAGTAACATCCCTTTAAAGTCCATTTCACACCGAGCATTTTAATCAGACATTCATAACAACGCAAATGTGATCGCCATCTCCAGAACTGATTTAATAAAGGTTTGTGCATCGCTTATAAATGCACTATGTAAGTCCTTTCAAATAAAGTGCCCCCTTCGAGAGGCCTTGACTGCGTTTAATATTTGGATTGTAATATGTTCTCACCTGGACGCTGGGATTTTCGAAAGACCTGTGCTGGTGTTCAACATTGTTGCCATCAGATATTAAAACAGTTATCCCTGGGGTTAAAGATACAAATAAAGAGGTTAAAAACAGGTTTCTATGGCATTTGGTTTTAGTTTGTTTTCAGGCTGGCCATTAAAAGTCCAGTGAGTTCATTGGGGTGGCCAAAAAAAAAATTATATATATATATATATATATACTGCTAGAAAAAAAAATAAAGGGAACACTTGGAGTTACATTGTGCTGTTTAAGTGTTCCATTTATTTTTTTGAGCAGTATATTAATACTCTCTGTGACATGCTGTACCAAAAGCTGTTTTTAATAGATACATAACTATTGATTATGAATGTTTCATCACCAGTTCTAAAGTATTTACTTGCTGCCATGCATCTATAAAACAAAAAATTAAAAAAAAAATTTTGTTTTATCGGCCTAAAATGGTATTCTTAAGAGTACGTAAGAGTCTGCCAAAATTTGGCTACATTTTTTTTTTACCCTATTGTATGTTCATTATTATTGTTATTAGCCTATTATTATTGATATATTGCTAGGGTTTGTCCACTGTTAGATTTCCACCTCACAGGATTCTCCAGATTACCCCTTTCAGAACTTCCGTCATGCCTTCCAGCCTGTTCTACCATTAACTTCGATTAACTTTTATTAACTTTTAGTTCTATGTTGTTATGAGCTAGAAAGTGTGGTTTGCTGCAGAGACGGGCGCGCCTGGAGAGTCCGAAATGAACACACACACTGACAGACATGAGCGTTCACAGAGACTTCCCCATTTGTTCATTTAAAACATTTAAATGCGCTCCTGTCCTGGGCATTCACGCGCACAAAGACGAGCGTGATAGACAGAGTAATCGTTCCTCTGCAAAGCAGAAGAAGAAAAAAAGAGGTCAGTTTGGAAACTGGAACGTCTTAATGATTGCCCTTATGGTGGAAACTGGTATTTTTCACCGTTTGTGCTGTTTTCTTATATCCACTTCCCATTTTGTGAAGCTCAACAACCTTTTGCTACACCTCACCACTATATTTCTTGGTCTTACCCATTGTTATGAATAACTAAGGAACTTTGGGCTACAGGTACAGTGGGGGAAAAAAGTATTTGATCCCCTGCTGATTTTGTACGTTTGCCCACTGACAAAGAAATGATCAGTCTATATTTGGATGTACTGTTGGACCTCTCTTCTAAAAACAATAAATAAGGGATTTTGATTATTGAATTTACTGCGGTGAATGTGAAATGTTGCAAGGAGCAATAATAGATCATAATAAACAACAATAAATAATAATTATAATACATAATAATAAAGTATTCATTAAATTCACCCATGTCACACCCGTATTCATCTCCCTCCACTGGCTTCCTGTAGCTGCCCACATCAAATTCAAGGCCTTGATGCTCACCTACAAGACCTTGTCTGGAACAGCACCCTCCGACCTCAACTCTCTCCTGAAGGCCTACGTTCCCAATCTGCAAGGCCCCTTTCCAGAACCTTCACACTAACTGTTCCTCAGTGGTGGAATGAACTTCCAACCTCAATCCGGACCGCAGAATCTCTCACCATCTTCAAAAAACAGCTAAAGACCCACCTCTTCCATGAACACCTAACCAACCAATAAAAAAAAAACAACAAAATTGCACTTACACCTCTACTCTGTGCACTTCGCCTCTTCTGGAACTCAATGAATGGATCTTGTAAGGTAGCACTACTTGTATTGTTCTTGTCACATGGCGTGACATCAGGAAAGCAGGCAGGATGCATTCACAGTTCGAACGGTGCTTTTATTTACAAAGGTGAGCAGACAAATCCCAATGTGATCCAAAACGAGAAAACCAAAAGAGAAACAAGAACATAACAAACTCAAAAATCTTCGCTAGCCTAGGCTATAAGCTATGCTAACTACACTAAGGTTATCGCTAAAGCTAAGGCTATGACACATGGACATTAACTAGCTATCAAACATGGCATGGAACAAAGACTCATTATAACCCCACGCTAGTTCAAGAATAGACCGTTTGGTCTATTCACCTCTTATATAAATCACCTCTATAAAAAATTATTAAATAAAACTTCAGCCAGGTAAATTTGGGTAATAATTTGAATGAAATTTCTCTAACCGTGTTATTTATCATGTATTTCAGAGTCCATACTTTTTTCCAGTCAATATGGTTGACTAAATTCTTCCAATATGACACCACATATGGAGCTGTTACACGCTCGTTTTGAAAGAGAGATCTAATTCCATAATTACTTGATGAAGGATGTGACAAAACGCACAGTTTTCCTACTGGGAACTCAAATGGGTCTAAAGCAGGGGTGTCAAACGTACGGCCTGTGGTCCAAAACCGGCCCACTAGAGCAGGGGTGGGCCATCTTATCCGGAAAGTTCCAGTGTGGGTGCAGGTTTTCCTTCCAGCCAAGCAGAAGCCACACCTGAATCTATTGAAAGCCAAGATCAACTGATTAAACAGGTGGAATCAGGTGTGCCTCGTGCTTGGTTAGAATGAAAACCTGCACCCACACCGGCCCTTTTTCCGGATAAGATGCGCCCCCGCCCTAGCTAGGGTTCAATCCCTCTATTTAGAAAGTGAAAAAATGCTAATCCTAAATTATCCGTTAGGGGCGCACTGTTTTAGTCATTGTAGATGACGCGGCACAGGCCTGGGACTCAGACCGAACAGCAGATGGCAGCAATGCGCCTTTTGCTGTTTGTTATTACGGTGTAGTCTACCCTATTTTCTACTCGTCCCCACATCCTCATTAGCCAAAATGGCTGTCAAAAAGGAGAAAAGTGGATATAGAGTGTAGAGTTTTCCAAGAAAAATGGACCGCTTCGTATTTATTTTTAGTCTACAGCTTCACTACAAAAGAGTTTGGTTTGGTTGATTCCTATTGTTCAATCCTATTGTCTCAATCCTATTGTTTCCTGTAAAGCTGCTTTGAGACAATGTCTATTGTAAAAAGCGCTATACAAATAAAATTGAATTGAATGCAATGCCATACATTTTAAAGTGCAATACTATATTTTTCAGTTCCAAATACCTGTGAAGTTTTTTTTGCATCTGTACAAACACTGTGACCAGTTGTAATGCACACATGTAAATGATATTCAGAAGCACATGTTTGTCTTAAGAAATCTGAGGTTGTTCATGATATATTTTGTAAAAGGATATTTCATTAAATCTGAAGATTTTCCTAATGTACGTGTACTTCTTTGTATGAAACCAAAAGGAAAAACATGGACTTAATTTTTATTTCTAGGAAATTAGGCTAGTCAAAATTCTCTCTCAAACCGATTACTAAAAACAAAGACTTATTCTTATATACAATATCTTGGTTGTTCCAAATAAAATACTGATAAGGGGAAAAGTTGTGCTTAAAGGTTAATCGCTTGCTTATGGAACTTAGATAAGTTGTAAGGGATTCTAGCAATCTTATAATTGCGGACCAATAGGAAAGGGAGACCACCTAATTTGGAGAATAAGTAATTAGGAATAAAATTCCACATTGAATTCGAATTACACATAAACTGTCTAATCCAATTAACTTTGAAAGTGTTGTTCAGGATAATGAGAATCCAGAATCAACCCACCATACACCACATGTATCTTAACATAATGTATTTTTTGTTTTCAAATAAAATTGAAATCAACTGACCTGTTGTCCAGATACAGAGAGAGTGCAGCGTATGTAAACCTGGAGATTCCCTCAGCCTTAGCAAGCAATACTCTGCCTATCAAGGTCAAGAAATCGTTTTTGGGCTTTTATTATAACAGGGTCAAAGTTCAAGGTAGATCTATTATCTTGATTTTTGTAATCACAATGCCTATATATGTAACTTCAGATTTAACTGGAATATATAAAGCGAGGGTGCTGTGCAATCTTTAATAGACATTAACTCAGATTTACTTATGTACCTGTGTAATTTCTGGAGGATTATTGGTCACTGTCCCATCAATATTCAAAGTTTCAATGAATGAGGGGCATGCGATTTTTGACACCAACTTATTTTCTTCTGCTCTTCTAACTTTAGCTAAATTCCTAAAGAATTTTCTAAGATATTTACAGATTTCAAACTTCAACCGCTCCAATTGGCAACAATATGATTCTAACGCTAAAGCTCTCCTCCAACACTGCTCAATCAATAATGGGATGTGCTTTCTAACATCTTTAAACGTAACAAGAGAATTGTTCAATTTCCAATAAGAAGGACTTGTGCCGAAATCAAGGGATGCTGACGGACTAACTTTAAGAGAGATAGCACTGTGATACACTCTAGGAGGTGTAGCATGAAGGCTGACTGAGTTACAACTGTTTGCTTGGCTTTGAGAAATAAGCCAATAATCTATTCGAGACTGCTTAGGATGGTACTTGCTGCTTCGGGTATGGAGTCTCTGTCGTGGATAGGTTTCTCTCCATATATCACCAACAACATATAAATCGCATCATAAAAGCATTCATGATTGCACTTACAGAAGCAGCTCTAGAAGGAAACCTATCCAAATCATTATTTAATACCTTATTAAAATCTCCACCCAAAATAAGAACAGCACTGGGGTAGCCTATTTATTTATCCAGTATTGTATATCAGTGGTTTTCAAAGTGGGGGCCGCCAGGGGGCGCCCGGGGTCCTCAAGATTTTGGTGTGAAAAATAAATTCTCTCTCAGACAACCACACACACACACACACACACACACACACACACACACACACACACACACACACACACACACACACAATCAATTCCTAATGTAATGAAATTTAATGTACAGGTGTCAGGTGTCAATTATTAATTAAAAAAAAGGGGGGATATATTCAGAAGTCTGTATTTGTGTGTTTTAAAGGCATCTTGCAAAAGGGGGTTAATGCCATTTGGGGGGCCTTGTCCTGGAAAAGTTTGGGAACGCCTGCTGTATATTATCACTAGTTTCTTCCATTAAGTGGTATTTATCTTAGGAATATTATATCCATAAACATTTAGTTGTGATGGTCTGGCCAAGTAAAACCACTAACAAACAGGGTCAATGACATGGTGTAGATTTTCATCAGCAAACTATTTTCAGACTTGTTTTTCCCACTGGGACCTCCGAAATTTAGGATCATCCTGTGTGGAATGGGTTTCTTGAAAAAAAAAAAAAATCTGATCGGTGGTTTTTAAGGATATGCAAGTGAATGTAATGTTAACGGTCAAAAACTGGAACTGACGTTAGCCCTTCATGGGTGTGCAAATATCAAAAAGTTAATTGACGTTCTTAAGAACAAACCAAGCCGTGGTATGATGCCTTCTATACTAAGCTAAAGGTCTCCTACTATTTATGTAGTTACCGACTGTCTGAAAAAAAGCTCATATGTTCTGCTGCACTTTTCTACGCTTGGCTGCTGTCTCCATTTCTTACAGACTGAGCTGCTAAAATATATCGAGTATGGGCAAAAACAAGTGTACAATTTGGGGGGTCACACACCTATTTTACTTAACAAACGGAAATATATAAAAAAAAATTCAATTAAAAATTCTTTTTATCTCAGTTTTAGCACTGTCGCAAAATGCCTGTGTTTGGAATGATCAAGAACCACTTTTATTATTATTAATTATTATTATTATTATATTATTATTATTATTATTATTATTATTATTATTATCAAATCGATTAGCTACTTATAACACCCCACCCCAATTTATTTTAAACAGGGACAGATTGATAATGTGTGTGATAATGTTTATGTGGTCACATTATTCAAATAAAAAAACTTTCCGACCTCCAGTGAAGTCTGTAAATAATAACTATTTTTAAGAGGCGTTGCCCAAATTCTTCTTTAAAATAACAAATCTTTCTCAAATGTACTTCCATGCATTTCTAATTGCTTAAAAAAAAACCTTTATAAATAGAAATCTGAGTACTGGTCAAGTTGGATAATCATCAAACTTACCTCGGGTGTTATTAGAGAGATATAGAAGAGAAAAACTGATTCGTTTTGGCTCCAGTCAGTTTGGAGTCCCTAGCCAAGGGGAGGCAGGACTACAGTCACTGTAGGGGTTTAACTGTTACACTGCCATGCAGAGTCAAATCTGTCCTTGTGTTCTGTTCAGATCATCTTCACACACTGGCACTTGGAACTCCTCTATACTCATTATGTACCTAAATCACTTAAATTAGCAGTTATTAAACCCCTGATTAAAAAAACTGACCTTGACCCTTGACCCTGACCTTGCATTTTTCACAACATCTGTCGTTACCCAGATGAGGACGGGTTCCCTTCTGAGTCGGGTTCCTCTCAAGGTTTCTTCCTCTTAAAACATCTTAGGGAGTTTTTCCTCGCCACCGTCGTCACTCAGTGGCTTGCTCAGTTTGGATAAATTCACACCTTTAATATCTGTATACCCTGTTATTTCTGTAAAGCTGCTTTGAGACAATGTCTATTGTAAAAAGCACTATACAAATACAATTGAATTGAATTGTTCTAAGCCATAACATCATGGACCATGTCATGAAACAGTTATGAATTCAGATTATGTTTTATGTATTCTGGTTTTATATTATTAAGGTATCGTAGCCTAATTTAAAAAAACACAATGGATTTTGCTTTTGTTCAGAAGGCCTATTGATTTTCACGATCAGCGGCTGTCAGAAACAAATTATCCAGCATCATTGAAAAAGGATGATCGTCTGTGTCTGGCGTCGGTTGATTAGTGGTTCCATGTTCGCTCTCTCACCTGCAGGGTTGGGGCTTTGATTCCCACCGCGCGCGCGTGCGTGGCCGCTTTGCGTATTCTCCTCTGGGTACTCTGGTTTCCTCCCCCAGTCCAATGACATGCATGGTAGTCTGATGTCCAAGAGTGAATACAACACAAAGTGGCTTAGCGTAATAAGAAGAAACAGTCAGATGGTCTACTGATTTCATAGAAATTCTCACTCAAATCTGATTGGTCATAAGTTGTTTATTATTAATAATAATAATAAAATAATAATACAGCAGTGCTTTGTAGTGTCTTGGTAATAATTATATTAACAAATAAATGAAATACAGTGAGGGGAAATGACTATTTAATATATTTCCAGTGCATATACACCAATCAGACATAAGATTAAAATCACTGAGAGGTGACGTGAATAACAATGATTATCTCGTTACAGTGTCATCTGCTAAAAATAAACAAATCTGACATTTCAACAAGACAATGACCAGAAACAAAGCAAAAATAACTCAAGGTGGTCTTGAATGGCCTAGCCAATCTCCTGACATGAATCCCATTGAAAAATGATGGAAGTCCCTCAGAGGGACCCTCGTAACCTTGGGGAATTGAAGACGATTTGCCAAGAGGAATGGGACAAAACTGAAACACAACCCCTGGCAAACATCACTGGACAACAGAGATTTTGCTTCTTGGGCACTCTTGGGTGTATCTTATAGATTATAGATTTCTTGTCATATTGTAAGTCTATATATTTCGCTCACAGTAAACAATGCCTTTTGTAGCTCAGGCATGTCCAGGTATGTACCCAGGGCAGGTTGCGTAGCTTTTGTGGAACTGGTACAGCTTGGGCATGCCCGGACATGGGTTCAAGACTGCAAGGATGGTGTTTACTGTCAAAAGAATACAAAAATTTCTGAAGAATTTGGTTCCAGGACAGAAAAAAACGTGGCACATGAACCACTTGTTGACTTTCCTGAAAGCGATGAACAAGGATGGTGAAGGTTTTTGTTATTTGAGACAAATGTTTACAAGAATAACTGATGCCAAGTTTAAAGAAGGCATTTTCATCGGGCCACAGATCAGACACCTCATCAATGACGAGTGGTTCGAAGATCTGTTAGTGGAGCCAGAGAAAATCGCCTGGAAACCATGGAAGGATGACGTTGAGAATTTTCTTGGCAACCACAGAGCACCAAACTACATTAAGCGGATTGACAAATTTCTTAAAGCATACAAAACCACGAAGTGCGACAGGTCACTGAAGATTCATTTCCTGCATTCACACTTGGACTTCTTCCCCAAAAATCTTGGAGAAGTCAGTGACGAACATGGTGAAAGGTTTCACCAGGACATTGCCACAATGGAAAAATGGTATCAGGGAAACTGGAATCCATCAATGCTGGCTGACTATTGTCGGACACTGCAACGAGATGGACCGGTCACTGAGTATACGAAAATCAGGAGCAAAAACACTTTTAACCCCATTAAACTTACTTAGCGTGTCAGAAACTTTATGCGATTAAACACGTTGTAGTCAATGAATCTTAATTTCATGTTTCTCAACATTCTTACGTGATACAGACGATCTGAAACTATATTTGCGTTCACTTTGAAGAAGGCTATCATTTTCATGAAGCAAAACTTTTCTAATAATTTGTTGTCCAGTGAAATTAGCAGTTAGTGTAGACATGATAACGTGGGAAAAAAAACATGGAATCATCAACAACAAAAAAAAGAAAATCACAATTCGTACAGTGTCGCTCCTCCACGGGCTTTTCAGACGGCGGGTGTGGACTTCACTAATGAAAAACAATCTTCTGCATCAAACTGGTTCCAAGTTTCTCAGATAACGGCGGACAGATCAGCTTTGCAGGATGGAGCCTTGTCATGGACCGATTTATTTTCAATTTCCACACTGAAGTTTCAGTCGGATTGAGATCAGAGTTTCAGGTCGTCGAGATGATCTGGCTTTCCTCAAGAAAAGCTCTGTAGTAAGATTGGCATCATCATCTTGAAAAACGACTTAATCACCAAACCTATTTTCGATCAGTGGAATGAGAAAGCATCCAGAATTTCAGCGTACACCTGTGCATTGTCTGTTGAAGCCTCTCCTGGTCCTTTACCCGATATGAAACCCCGTATCCTACTGTATACGAGTAGGAGATTTGGGTGTTTTTTTCCGGAAGTCATCTTTCTATGTTTCATCAGAACGGCGCCTGACAGAAGTTCCAGCATCGTCTCCTTGCGCCAACGAGATTAGTGATTCCTCCCTGAAGATCACTTTCATCCGATCATCTACACTCCAGAATTTATTTACATAAATAACTCACTGTGATTGGGCCATGGCTAAAACTAATACACAGCTAGAGGCTACTTTTGAGATAATATTTAGTAAACTGATTGCATAATTAAAATAGTTGACTTTTAAAAAAAAGGGGGGATAAACATAAGTGTTAAGCGCGTTTAATCACAAAGTTGGTCCAGCCAACTTTGGTTAACTTGTGATAGTATTCTTTCCATGACTGAAGTACTTTATTTTTACGCATGGAACATGACTTCTCTTACCATCATTCTTTGAGCTAGGCTCCGCCCATTTAATCCTGTTCAGCATCAACCTCTTAAACTTCTTCTGTGATTTGGGTCCTGTAAAAAATGACATTTTAGTGCCAAACCCAAATACGAATGATGACAGCAACTGGTTTGTCCTGTACTGCAACATTGTAATTCGGCAGAATGCGCAGGTTTACATGTGAACGGGCATGACCCAACACGTTACTGTGTGCCACAACGAACTGCTCGTTCCACGCGCTCTTGTATGGGAGATGATCCTCGGGATTTATAACATCTAGACTGGAAAGGCATGCTGTTGTCGATAAGAAGTCATTGATTCAGTGTTTAAGGAAGGAGTCTCCAGTGTCAGCACTTTGTAAGAGTTCCCTACAAGTAGCTGTGGTATAAGAGGAATAAAAACACTTCTGGACTTGTTGTGAGGGGAAACCTGACAAACGCATGATAAAACACCGCAGTTTGATGACTGTGGACTCTCTCGCTCTTGCTCACCTCCTTCCACCACCACGATGTTGACGTCTTTGTGCAGCACCACGGTGCCGGTCAGATACAGCTGATTTGCGTTGGCTTCCACTTTGAACTTCTTGGCCGGGTTGTGCAGGTTTCAGATCCTGAGAACAAACGGCAAAAGGCTTGAATTTAAATCTTGCACGGAAATTTCTCTCTCTCTCTCTCTTTTTTTTTTAAATTTGCGAAACATTCACTTTTCTCAGGTTTCAAACTCCTTAAAAAAAAAAAAATAAATAAATAAATAAAATTTACAACCTGACCCTCAGATCTTTCTCAACCCCAACAGTAAGAGTGCGACATCGAGAAAGTGGCGTCACTGATTTTTTTTGAATTCAGCTGGTTTGAAAATGACTAAAAGTATACGGCGCACTATCACGATACTTAACAATTCAACAACGGAAGACACTCAATTGTAACATATTTTGCAGGGTATACGCACCAACAATTCAAAATCACTGACCCCATCGTTATCTTTAAAGTGCAAAACCTGCAATCGGCTGATCTCGAGGTAGCTGCTACTATCGCTAATAATGCAACAGTGTGTATAAATCGTTGCAGGCGTAAACAGCGATGTGAACGCCATGACTTAGGTCTTCCTTCAGCTTCTTCACTTTCTTCTCTTTCCTTTGCTCCGCTGTTAGTTTTGCGTGCTGCATTCGCCTCCTCGTGAGCTCTGGATACACACAGGAAAAAATGAACAGGAATGATCATCTTTTTCCATAAAAAAAGGCAATTTCATTCGAAGAACTATTGTCCGTGTATAACGGTTGCTGCAGATCAGTTACTACACTGTTAACCATGGGGACTCCGGTTAGGTCTACAAAACATCTGTCCCTAAACAAACCCTTACCAGAAAATCGTTACACAACATAATAGCTTCGGCTTTTGCAACCAGGCATGAGCGTGCAGGTGGCACTCACTTTTGTCTCTTGGCCATCTGCGCTCGGACGTGGGCCTCCACTTCGTGGGATCCTGCACCGCTTCCGGTGCCCAGCACACGCATCAGATTAGAGATCCGCACTGCACAGAAAAAACAAAAAACCACATGTGTGTGAAGAAACCCATTTTATCTTAAAATCAACGTACAGAACGATCAAGGTCAGCACGCAGGTCACTGGGTATTCCTGCGCTTACCTTTGGGTTCCGGGGGACATGGGGACCTTTTCGTCATCTCCTTCTGTCCCTCGCGCCCGTCAATAATAGTATTTTATAATCAATGTGAGATTTCACTGGTAGCCAGTGCAGTGTTGATAAGATCAGGGTGATGTGGTCGTATACTTCTAGTTTTAGTTAGGTCTCTAGCAGCTGCATTCTGGACTAACTGGAGTTTGTTTATGTTCCTACAGGAACATCCAGACAGTAAGGCATTACAGTAATCTAATCTAGAGGTGACGAAGGCATGAACTAGTATTTCTGCATCATGTAGTGACAATGAGTTTGGAGAATACTTCGAGGATCCGGGACCATTCCTCCATACAGAATCTCTCCAGATCCTTAAAATTTTTGAGGTCCACAATGGAGGACTTTCCTCTTCAGTTCACCTCGCAGGTTTTCTATAGGTTTTTGGCCAGGGCAAGACCTTGATTTTGTAGTCAGTAAACCATTTTTGTGTGTTGATTTTTGATGTATGTTTTGGATCACTGTCCTGCTGGAAGATCCAATCACGGCCCATTTGAAGCTTTCTGGCAGAGGCAGTCAGGATATAATTTAATATCTGTTGATATTTGATAGAGTCCATGATGCCATGCAGCCTAACAAAATGTCCAGGTCCTCTGGCAGAAAAACAGTCACAAAACATCAAAGATCCACCTCCATATTTAACTGTGGGCATGAGGTACTTTCCATGTCTACCTCTCTGTGTGCTCCAAAACCACCTCTGGTGTTTATTACCAAAAAGCTCTATTTTGGTCTCATCTGACCATAGAACCTGATCCCATTTGAAGTTCCAGTCATGTCTGGCAAACTGAAGATGCTCGAGTTTGTTTTCGGATGAGAGTAGAGGCTTTTTTCTTGAATCTCTTCAAAACAACTTGTGGTGATGTAGGTGACTTCAGATTGTAGTTTTGGAGACTTTTTGACCCCAAGACACAACTAACTTCTGCAATTCTCCAGCTGTGATCCACCGCACACTATCCAATCGATGCTTCAGTTAAAGTTGTTTAAACAGGTTATTCTGAGTGCCATCAACAGCATTACTATGTTTTCTCAAATGGAGCAATTTGGGTTTCTACTTTATTCAAATCAAATATTTGACATTCCGCTTGTTAATGTTGCTAAGCTAGTTTAATTACAGATCAAATATCAAAAAAGTGACCCAGTTAGGAATTCTAATCTAATGAAAAGTAAGTATGTGTCTGTTTAAGCCAGCCTCTGTAAATTCCTCTTGCTCAGCGTGGTCCAAGTACTTTCTGAACTGCAGAAAGACTCTGAAGCTGCAAGGGTTACTAGAAATAAGTCCCAATCAACCTGGGTTCCTGTCATGGAAACATGTATACAGTTCTAAATTTACTACAATAACTCTGGGTTTCTGTGTTATCGGTGTTATCGGTTTATCAATAGGACCCCATTCGAACTTTCCTTGATTAAAAACAAGGTTCCCTTCATCTCAGTGACATAAGATTTTGTCATTTTTTCTACATTACCTATGACACACACACACACACACACACACACACACACACACACACACGCACAAACTGAGCTTGATTCGGTTGTTTTGAAGGTATGTAAAAAAAAAAAAAGTCCACTCATGGTGTTCGGGGTCAATAAATATACGTATCAAAAATGTTGTGGTAAGAGCAGTTGGCCACATCCAGAAAATGAATGGATCTCTATGGCCCTCTGCTGGATATACATAGTACAAACACTTTCTTTCTGAAACTCTAAGGAAATAACTGGAGGAACATCCATCCATCCATCTTCTACCACTTATTCCTTCTTCAGGGTCACGGGGAACTTGGAGCCTATCCCCATGGGGCATCGGGCACAAGGCGGGGTACACCCTGGACAGTGTGCCAGTCCATTGCAGGGCACAATCACATACACACTCACACACACACATTCATACACTACGGACAATTTAAGACACGCCAATCAACCTACCATGCATGTCTTTGGACTTGGGGTGGAAACCAAGTCCACTGGCAAAAGGTCAGTAACATGATTGGTATAAAAGAGTATCTTAGAGAGGCGGCGCTCTCAGAAGTAAAGATGGTGTGTAATATGGATGGAAGCAAGTGCTGCTCTAAAAGCTGTATATATATACACCTTTCAGCATCAATGATGCCTTCCAGATGTGCAAGCTGCCAATTCCATAGGCACTAATGGGATATACCATCAGAGATGTAGGCTTATCAACTGAGTGCTGATAAAAGCCTGATGGTCCCTCTCCTCTTTAGTCCTCTTTAGTTTAGAGGACGCGGCCATGATTTCCAAAAAGAATTTGATTGGTCAGAACCACAGAACAGTTTTCCACTTTGCCTCAGTCCATTTTAAATGAGCTTTGGCCTAGAGAAGATGGAGGCGAGATGTTTTCTGCAGATGGGTGAATCTCTGCCCATCTTTACTTCTGAAAGACTCTGCCTCTCAAGATACACTTTTATACCCAATCATCTTACTGAGCTGTTGCCAATTAACCTAATTAGTTGCTAAATGTTCCTCCGTTGTTTCTTTTAGTAACACTTACTGGAAGCCTTTTGTTGACCCCATCTTATCTTTTTCAGACGTGTTGCAGCCATCAAATTGAAAATTACCTTATTTTTTTCTTAAAATGGTAAATTTCCCCAGTTTAAACATTTGATACTTTCTGTGTTCTATTGTCAATAACAATGCTGCAATGTTGTATACGGTATCCAACAGCAGAAGAACACCACCATGACCACAGCAACAAGACGAATGGTCAATTTACTTTTTTGTGAAGGGTCCGAAGCTTCTGTAGAATCTTCGGTAGCAAAATCCCACAATAATCAGTGGAATTAGCATTCCCAATACATTCATTTTAAAGAAAGCGATACTTTTCACACCATGGTGACTTTCTTGATTTTTTGGATAAGCACTACAAACTACTTCAGTCCCAGTGTCTTCAACTCCAAGACACAGCAGCTCAGGAAATGATGCTGCAATAGCTATTATCCAGACGACCACGCTAGCTAAAATCCCATAAGTCCTGTTCGGGACTCTCAAGGCAAACACAGCATGGACGATAGCCAAGTATCTGTCAATGCTCATCAGCACAATAAAGAAAATTCCAGCGTAAAATCCAATGTAGTACACACTGAGGACCAGAGTGCACATGACTCTACCAAAAACCCAGGTATCCCTGGCATAGTGAGCCAGGAAGAGGGAGAGAGAAGATTAGTAGAAGGTCAGCGATGGCCAGGTTCAGGAGAACACTTCAGTCATGCTTTTTCTCTTAGGGCCCATCAGGATCACCCACAGCACCAGCATGTTGCCCAGGAAGCCCACCACGAAGAACAGGGAGTAGAGCACAGGGAGAAATGGGGCTCGATGTGTTCCATAATCACACGGTTCAGAAGACTCAATATAAATGTAATCATATTCTGTTGAGCTGAAAACACTAAGGAGAGAGTTACTACATGAGAATCTCAGCACAAGAGGAGCTGAGTTAGTGTACAGTAAAGATTTAATACCAGTTCTGTATTATTAATGGTCTAACTTGTAAATACACACACACAAAATATTTTAATGCTATTTGAAGACATTATAAAATATTAACGTATTCATTAACTAAGAGTAACATCCCCTTAAAGTCTATTTCACACCGAACACTTTGGAGGAGACAGAGCATTTTAATCAGACATTCATAACAGCGTTATAAATAAACACAAATGTGATCGCCATCTTCAGAACTGATTTAATAAAGGTTTGTGCATCGCTTATAAGTCCCTTCAAATTGTTACGCCACCGCCAGCAGAGGGTACTGCGGCGTGGTTTCCGAGTGGACGCGTGAGTTTGTTTTGTTTTCATTTGCTTCCTGCCCGAGTTATAGTTTCTGTTTGAGGATATCCTTGATTTAACCCAGGTGTCTTTGGTTTAGATTAATTATGTTGGGTATTGAGTCACGTGACGCCAATGCGAAGGGCAGACGTGTGAAAGACAGCTCTGCGCACTTTGCTAATTTTTCTAATTATTTTCATGATATAATCTGGTGTAATTCTATATACCCAGTTACACTTTTGCTGTTTGAGGTAAACATGGCAAAGAAGTTAAAATCCTCGAGCTCTGGAAACATTAAAAGACACTTACGTGTCCAAGATGAGAGTCTGGACAGGCCTGTGGACAGCGGACTCGTTTTGGGTGGTGCGGCGGGAGAAGAAATCCAGCGCCAACTGTCCAACATGTCGGGGATGTTGACGAAGGTTGTTGCTGACTTGGAGAATCTCGTTGTAATACGGCGTTCGGTTACCGAGATAGAAATACAATTCTCTGAGTTAGTTACAAGAATGGCGGATGCGGAGAAACGAATCAAGTATCTCAAGTCGTTGGAAAGGGCAGTATCTGCTAATCCGCCCGCGACCAATAGAGACTTGGAAAAAATATTTGAAAGATTGGAAGATTTGGAAAATCGAAGCCGAAGGAATAATTTGCGGATTATTGGAGATCCTGAAGAAGGTAGAGATATGGCAAAATCGACATAACAGGCCATAAATTAGAACTCGAGCGGGCCCACAGAGTCCTGGCTCGGAGGTCTGGGGAGGGAGACAGGCCGCGACCAATCCTGGCAAGGTTGTGCCAGGTGAGGAGCAAAAGAAGGCTCTCTTGGAATAATCACAATATTTTCTTGTTCCCGCACTTTGCGAACATGACAAGAGACAAATGTGATCGGTTCAAAGAATGCAAGAAAGTCTTGCACCAACGTAAGATCACTTTTACACTGATGTTTCCGGCCAGACTCAGAATAAACACTAAAGACGGCAGCAAAGTATTTACGTGTCCCAATCAGGCAATGTCTTTTATTGAATCAGTGGGTGAATAATGCATTGGTTGTTTCTCTTGTGAGTGGGTCGACTTGCTGTGCGTACTCGGAGGGAAATGGCTGCCATTTTTTATACTTTTTGCATTGGCACTAGAGGTGGTTTTGATTTGTGAAATATCACTTCCTTAAAGAAACTTGGCATGGACGGAAGGTTACTTTTGCAATGAAGTTCCACCCCAGATTAATAATAGATACTACAGACGACAGCAAAAAAAATTCTCTTGATTCTGAGTAACCCTGGAGGAGCTTGGTGAGGTAATCAAGGCCCTGCCTACAGGCAAGTCTCCAGGGCCGGATGGCTTTGCCGCTGAGTTTTTAAAATCTTATGCTACAGAACTGGCTCCATTTCTGTTAGAAGTTTATACAGAATCATTAAAGAATGGAAAGCTTCCTCCAACCATGACACAAGCCCGGATCAGTCTGATTCTTAAAAAAGACAAAGATCCAAGTGAGTGTAAAAGTTATCGTCCAATTTCCCTGATCCAGTTAGATGAAAAAATTTTGTCTAAAATTTTGGCTAACCGATTAAGTAAAGTTATGACATCTCTTATACATATAGATCAGGTGGGGTTTATTCGGGGCCGTAGCTCTTCTGATAACATTAGACGTATCTTTGATATCATGTGGTCGGTAGCGAATGATCAGTCTCCGGTTGCTACCGTCTCACTTGACGCCGAAAAGGCGTTTGATATGGTAGAATGGGATTATCTTTTTAAGATTTTGGAAGTGTATGGGTTAAGAAATACTTTCATTGTTTGGATTACCCGGCAGGGTTGCCCTCTTTCCCCATTATTGTTCTGTCTTGCCATGGAACCATTAGCAGCTGCAATAAGAAAGGAGAATGGTTTTCCGGGGGTGGTGGCGGGAGGTGTGGCACATAAGCTTTTGCTATATGCAGATGATATTTTATTATTCGTCTCTGACCCTACTAGATCTATGCCTTGCCTCCACAGAATTATTAATTCCTTTTCCAAGTTCTCAGGATACAAAGCCAAATCTGGTCTAAATCCGAAGCTTTGGCTCTGACAGCGTATTGTCCAGTAACGGCCTTTCAGCCTGGTGCCTTCCAGTGGCCCAAACAGGACATTAAGTATTTGGGTATTTTATTTCCCCAAAAATTGTCCAATTTAGTTAGTCTTAATGTTGACCCATTAATAAAAAGTTTTTTTATTAATTTCAAAATTATTTCAAAATTAAATTACCTGCTACAATCTCTCCCTGTAGATGTCCCTCTTTCTTATTTCAAGCAATTTGAGAGTGTAGCAAAGTATTTTATTTGGAATGGTAAGCGTCCCAGGTTAAATTTCAATAAGTTACATAGGCCGATTGACAAGGGTGGGCTAGGCCTACCCAAGATTCTGTTTTATTATTATGCGTTTGGTCCCAGACATTTGGCTCATTGGTCACATATAATACATATATAAAAAACTGCATCTAGAGAAGCAAGGGTGTGCCTTATACAATTTAAGATTTTACATCGGTTCTATTGGACCCCCTCTAAATTGTATAGGCTTGGTCTTAAAGACACACCCACCTGCTGGTGATGCCATTCAGAAGATGGAGACACTACCCATGTTTTTTGGGGGTGTCATAAGATCCAAGAATTTTGGTTGAAGGTGCAGAACTTTGTATGTGAGGTGTTGAACACTCAGATCTCATTCTGCCCTAGACTCTGTATTTTGGGAGATGGGGAGGTCACAAAATTGGAGGATAGGTACAAAAAAGATAGGGTTTTGACCAGTGTGATGATTGGTAGACAGGTTATTTTAAGGGGATGGAAATCAGATGGAGCGCCCTCGTTTCCAGAGTGGTGTGTGGAGATGGGGAGGGTGGCTGCCTTTGAGGAGGGGTCGAGCAGAAGGATTGGAGTTGGGAATTCCTTCAGGAAGACATGGAGCAGTTATTTGGCGTTTTTGGGGGACTCTCGAGGAGGGGCAGTGGAGAGTATAATTTAGAGTTTAGTCTATGACTAAGGATTTATGTTAAAACAGTTTGATTCATTATATATGTTGTTTGCCTCTTTATGTTAACTTGTGAATTAATAAAAGTGTTAATTACAAAAAATTATGTTGGGTATTTAAACCTCTCGGGTCTAGGCGCATGTCACGCTATATTATTTGTAGTTGAGATACCTGTGTGAGAAGTTTAGCATGCTAAGCGGTCTTTAGTTCCTGCCTCGTCTCTAGTCCTATGTTATTCTCGCTAACTCCGTATAGACCGCGTTCCTGTGTTTGTTTGTTTGGTTCATTGATTTATTAATAAAGACAGTGCTCCTGCACTTACTTCCTGTCCATCCCTGTGTTTCGTGACACAAATAAAGTGTAAGCCTCCATTATGGAAGAAATACCAAATTCCCCTCGATCCATTTTCGAGAGGCTTTGACTGCATTTAATATTTTTATTGTAATATTTTCTCACCTGGGCGTTGTGATTTCCCAAAGACCTGTGCTGGTGTTCAACATTGTTGCCATCAGATATTACAACAGTTATCCCTGGGGTTAAAGATACAAAAAAAAAGAGGTTAAAAACAGGTTTCTGTGGCATTTGGCAGTTTTCAGTAGTGGCCAGGTAAGGTCCAGTGATTTCATTAGGGTGGCCAAAAACTCTATATGACATGCTGTACCAAAAGCTGCTTGTTTAATGGATACATAACTATTGATTATGGCTGTTTCATGCCCAGTTCTGTAGTATTTACTTGTTGCTATGCAAATATAATAAAACTTTGTTCATTTTATTGGCCTAAAGTCATATCCATGAGAGTACGTAAGAGTCCGCCAAGACTCGGCTACATGTTTTTACCTTACTGTATGTTCAGTATAATTGTTATTAGCCTATTATTATCGATATATTGTTAGGTTTTGTCCTCTTTGCCTCTTGTAAAGATAAAATAAATTCTTGCTTTAATATTTTCAAACAGATCTTGCTTCTCACTCAATAACGGAAATCCACACGAATGACATTTGATCAGTTATTTAAGCTCTTGAAACGTGCCCCTGTCCTGGGCATTTGCGCACCCAAAGACGAGTGTGATAGACGGCGTCCTCATTCCTCTGCAAAGCAGAAAAAAGAAAAACTGGAACGTCTTAATGATTGCCCTGATGGTGGAAATGGACATTTTCAATGCTTGTGCTGTTTTCTTATAGCCACTTCCCGTTTGGTGAAGCTCAACAACCTTTTGCTACACATCACAGCTATATTTCTTGGTCTAACCCACTGTTATAAATGACTGAGAGAATTTGGCCTGTGTGTTACCTCATATTTATACCCCTGTGAAACAAGAAGTCATGGTTGAACAATTTCCCTGTTCCTAGTCACCCTGTGTACTAAAAAAATAAAAAAGAAGTAACATATGAATGGGAATATACTTCAAATATATTTTTCTCATTTGAATTCATCAGGCTGTCGATAATTGTCGCACACATATTTAACAAAAGATGTGTTGTTTTCTGATGATATACCTGTGTTTTGTTTACAATTGTTTGCTATCCATAAGAGTATTTTTGTGAATTTTTGAATAAAGACAATTTTTCATTTTTTTTGCTCCGATATTTACCAATGGTGCCAATATTAATGTTGGGCAGTGTATATGCACAGCAAAACAAACTGTGGCTGAAAAGTGAAAGTAGAATAGGAGAAGTAACAAAGACCCCTTCTGAGTTATCACATGTCTCGCTCCAGTTTCCTCATTTCTTTCCAAACCCAAAGGGTTACACAACCTTTTATTTATTTATTTATTTATTTATTTATTTATTTATTTATTTATTCATTCATTTATGTGCGTCTCAGTTTTAGCACTGTTTGGAATGATAAAGAACCACTTTTATTATCAAGAACCACTATTATTATTATTATTACTATTATTATTATTATTATTATTATTATTATTATTATTATTATTATTATTATTATTATTATCAAATCGATTAGCTACTTATAACACCCCACCCCAATTTATTTTAAACAGGGACAGATTGATAATGTGTGTGATAATGTTTATGTGGTCACATCATTCAAACAAAAAACTTTCTGACATTCAGTGAATTCTGTAAATAATAACTATTTTTAAATGTACTTCTAAACAGACTGCTTCTATGCATCTTTTTCCTTTCAAGTGAGGGCTAATTGCTTTAAAACAACAACAAAAAAGCTGAATATTGGACAAGTTGGATAATCATCAAACTTACCTCGGGTGTTATTAGGACTCCCAGAGAGATATAAAAGAGAAAAACTGATTATTTTTGGCTCCAGTCAGTTTGGAGTCCCTAGCCAAGGGGAGGCAGGACTACAGTCACTGTAGGGGTTTAACTGTTACACTGCCATGCAGAGTCAAATCTGTCCTTGTGTTCTGTTCAGATCATCTTCACACACTGGCACTTGGAACTCATCTAGACGTTTACGGGTATTTATTTTTATTTTTTTTACTTTTTTAAAAACGTCGTATTGGGAAGTTCAGAAAAAGTGGGACATCTGATAAACTGGGACAAACACGTTTAATGCTAGCCCTTTAAATATCAGGAGCCAATCAATTTAAATAACCATGAATAATTACCATAGGGTCTTGGTCATTGGTCAGATGTTTTCAGTGTCGTTGCGGACGTGTTCCACTGACAAATATTAGAAATGATCATAAGAAAACTGTTATTATGTGTGTGTGTATATATATATATATATATATATATATATATATATATATATATATATATATATATATATATATATATATATAATATATTATAATATAATTAATATTTTATATACATTATATATACACACACATATCTATCTATATTAGAGATGCACCAATACCACATTTCTCAGCCGATACCGATAACAATACCGATTTTGTTGGTTCTGACTTTTACGCTTTCTTTTAAAAGAATAATAATTAATTTCACAATTCTAAAAGAAATGCAAATAAGAACTTTATTCTCTCCATTTCAACAATTACTCCAAATTAATATGAACACATTAAATAATTTCTAAAAATTAAATTAATGTGTTAATTTATTATTCATTCATATTAACATTAAAACAATCTTTCTTCAAAAACAAGCGTTTCTGCTTCATCATCAAACATCAAACCTGTGATTTTAAGATTTGTTTTGAATGTTCTTAAACGACTTTAACATTAACGTTAGCAGTTCTGATCACCTAGACTCACAACCACTCATCATTCAATTCCCTTATGTAAGAGGAAGGGGTCAATTCTTCTTCACAAACAAAAACGTCTCGAGTATTTTCTCCACTTGATCTGTTAATGTGTTTTGCACTTCACGGCCACTGTAGTTTTTTTACTGCCTCCAGTAATGTTGTTGTTGTTGTTGTTGTTGTTGTTTTCACTCACTGTCGGTTTCTTTGCTAATCTCTCTGGTTATTTGTTGAGACGGTGAGAGAAGTGTGGTTATGCTTTCCATCAGTGCCCACTGCTGCGTATTAAGTGGGACAGGAAGCTCGTCATCCAGAATGTTCCATCGTATAGAAAGTGCTATTCCACCTCGTAGTGACATCCTGCTTAAGTGTCTTTAGTGGAAGATCCATCTGTGTGTGAATAGATTGTAGAGGTGAAGAAGAAAGTCACGAGTGTTTAAAGTGGCCTACAATCTTTACACATACTGACCAATCCTGTCACACTTCACTGGATTGATATGCTTTCGGTGACAGCGAGCTGAAGGGAATGAGCCATGCAGGGCAAATCAATCAATCAGTCTGTCTGTCTGTCTGTCTGTCTGTCTGTCTGTCTGTCTGTCTGTCTATCTATCTATCTATCTATCTATCTATCTATCTATCTATCTCTATATACTGTAACTCAGAGCAGTGATGAGTTCTCTTTTTCCTTTGTTGTTTGAATAACTTTAACGATATTATAGGCTATGCACTGTAGTATACGACTGTTTTCATCCACTTAAGATAGGACTTGGCCTGTAAATTTGTGTGTTTGACTACTCACCTGTGTTAATGCAAGCACATCACACACAGCACCCACACACAGAAAGCATGAGCGTGCCCGACAGTTTAGTGACAGGAAGTTCGGATCATTTTACTGACTCGGATCTTTGAATCTGGTTCAGCGATATGAACGAATCTCTTTTTTTTGAGTCATTTCGTTCATTTCAGCAATAAAAATGTTACACGTTAAATTCCCCAACACATCTAGTAGTAGTAGTAATTTGGGGTGGGGCGGGGCAGTGGTGGCTTAGCAGTTAAGACTCTGGGTTACTGATCGGAAGGTCAGTGCTTCAAGCCCCAGCATTGCCAAGCTGCCACTGTTGGGCCCTCAAGTAAGGGCCCTTAATCCTCTCTGCTCCAGAGGTGCTGTATCATGGCTGACCTTGCACTCTGACCCCAGTCTCCTGAGAGGCTGAGGTATGTGAAGAAAACTATTTCACTGTGCTCTATTGTATATGTGACCAATAAAGACTCAGAACCTATGGGAATGATGCTGCGCATGCGCATTCAAAAATGAACGAATCACTCTCTGAGACAACTCGTTGCTCCTGAATCATATTAGAGATTCATTGAAAATGAACGAATCGTTCATAAACGACACATGACTACACAGTGCGCGAGCACTTAATTAAGTTCTCTCACAGTTTTTGCTCTTTTAACACCACGCACTTCCCGCTCTGTATTCTCACATTCACATAAAAAAATGTATTAAATAAAATAGATAAATAAACACTGAACACATATTTACATATTGTGATATGGAGCAATATCTCTGAGGATAGTTTATCGTGTTGCATGTGAATTTCTTCCTCAGGGTAACCTACCCCCTGCTTTTTGCAAATCATGGAGATAAACTGTTGATATATTAAACATGTATTAAATGACTAGCAGAAATTATACTTAGCTAGTTTTGTTTGGTTACTTTTATAGATATTTAGCAGTAATTCGCTGGCTGGTGTCACGTATCTGGGAAACCTGGACTCCATTTCCCATCAGCCACTGCACTACACCACATGACCACATGCGCCACCTCATGCACCTGATTCACGTTTTTGTTAATGAGCACTCGTGTATTTATAGTCCTTGTCTGCACTTTCTCCTTGTCTTTCGTTGTCTTAGACCCATGTTGTTTATGTCAGTGTCTTTGTCCCATGCTATAGAGTTTTTGCCAAGTTGTCTTTATTTCATCGTTTGTTTGTTCGTTATTAAATGTTTAAATCTGCGATTGCTTCTGCCTCAACCTCTGCACCCTGACAGAACGAAAGACCGCGAATTAGAAGCAGCAGATTTAAAAAAATTGCCTGGTACAACAACTACGCGGAGTGGTATCTCTGACTCACGGAGCAGGGAAGAAGGTCGAGAGCACTGATGGCTCAGACTAGCCGCAGTCTCCAATTACCATCGCGGTACAGCGCATGCACCATTCCACACCCGGAGTTCGTGGTAGAATATGCCAAGCTACACGGGTTGGAGTGGATGTTCGAACATGAGACCGAATCCCGGCCCTCCCTCCCCTCTTCTGGATATCGCTCTGCCGTCCCGTTCAGCTGAGGTCGTCACGCAGCCGCCCCGTTCAGCTGAGGTTGTCACGCAGCCGTCCCGTTCAGCTGAGGTCGTCACGCAGCCTTCCTGTTCAGCTGAGGTCGTCGCGCAGCCTTCCTGTCTGGCTGTGGACACTGCTCAGCAACCCTGCTCGGCTGTGGACGCCGCTCAGCACCCCTGCTCGGCTGTGGACGTCGCTCTGCCTTCCTGCTCGGCTGTGGATGTCGCTCTGCCTTCCTGCTCGGCTGAGGTCGTCGCTCAGCCTTCCTGCTGGGCTGCGGTCGTCTCTCAGCCTTCCTGCTCGGCTGAGGTTGTCGCTCGGCCTTCCTGCTTCGCTGAGGACGTCACTCTGCCTCCATACTCCGCTGAAGACCTCGCTCCTTTACTTCGCTGCGCTCAGTGTGTCGCTCCCCCTTCCTGCTCCACGGAGGACGCCGTTCCCCCCTCATGCTCCTTGGAGAGCGTCGTTCCTCCCTTAGACCTCGCGGAGAACCTCGCTCCTCTCCCTGGCCTCGCGGGGAACCTCGCTCCCCCCGTGTGCCTTGCGGAGAACCTCGCTCCCCCCGTGTGCCTCGAGGAGAACCTCGCTCCCCCCGTGTGCCTTGC
This sequence comes from Ameiurus melas, assembly GCA_012411365.1. Taxonomy (NCBI): domain Eukaryota; kingdom Metazoa; phylum Chordata; class Actinopteri; order Siluriformes; family Ictaluridae; genus Ameiurus; species Ameiurus melas. The sequence continues at coordinate 3,818,927 of CM022757.1, read as the reverse complement.
GGAGAACCTAGCTCCCCCCGTGTGCCTCACAGAGACCCTCGCTCCCCCTTTGAGCCTCATGGGGGACCTCGCGTTCTTCTTCTGCCCCAGGAAGGAGCTCGCCCCGCTTCCATGCCCCGCCCAGGACGTCCTTTTGCCTCCCTGTGCCGTTGTGGGAGCCGCTCGGTCTACTGGCTTTGTTGAGGACCATTTGCCCGGGGGCCCGGGGCCGCCGGTGGGGGGGCCGTGTCGGTTTGGGCGCTCCGGGAGTAGCACCCTTGGGGGAGGGTTCTGTCACGTATCTGGGAAACCTGGACTCCATTTCCCATCAGCCACTGCACTACACCACATGACCACATGCGCCACCTCATGCGCCTGATTCACGTTTTTGTTAATGAGCACTCGTGTATTTATAGTCCTTGTCTGCACTTTCTCCTTGTCTTTCGTTGTCTTAGACCCACGTTGTTTATGTCAGTGTCTTTGTCTCACGCTATAGAGTTTTTGCCAAGTTGTCTTTATTTCATCGTTTGTTTGTTCGCTATTAAATGTTTAAATCTGCGATTGCTTCTGCCTCAACCTCCGCACCCTGACAGCTGGCAACAATATAATACGATTAGCCAAACTATGTGTGGATTAGCGTCGGTTTAATTCGATGTAGAAACGACATAAACAATACTTGTATTGTTTACTATTATAAACAATATACTATTATATACTACATGTCGTTTTTACAAGTAATTAAATCAATTTGAACAAATATTTACTTTCCAAATTTGACAATGGTGGAAGATTTCAGTCTTGCCCTACAACATCTATCGTCTTCTGTCTGCTGCACGCTTCACGTGAGATCACGTGACGAATGTTCAGAACGTGATGTCATAGTTGTATTAAAGTATTAAAAACTTTTGTAAAGCACCATATTACCCCTTTAAAGCATAGACTGGATATGGAGACACACAACAACACAAAAAATTAAGAAAAAAAAGTTTCTGAAGGATTTTAAAGATTGAATAAAACACATTCAATTTATTCAGATATTGATGTGCAGGACATTTTGCTTATTAATAAAAAATATATTTCATATATATATAATGTCCTGGGGACAGAAACGGCACCCGTATAGAAGAATGGCTCATACAATTTCATTGTTATTAAAAAAAGGTAAGCTGGAATGTCAAGTGCAAAAACTTTAAAAAAGAGCATGCTATGGTAATCTTTACCTAATAACAGGGATATATAACACATGCAAATACGAGTTATCTCAACAGTATTTTCAATAGTACATACAGTATAGAATGGAAGTCATTTATACATATAAAAAGACTTCATGTTCCTCTATTCAGATTACATCTGAGCACTTATCCACTTGTGTGGTCTGGGAACACATTGGGCTTGTGGCCTGGGTGTCGCATGGTGTCACTTGGATGCATCGTGTCTGGATGAGGAGATCTGTGAGGTTCCTCCTGAACTTTTCCCCCACAAACACATAGAGGAACGGATTGAGGCAGCTGTGTGAGTACGCTATAGCTTCAGTGACTTGCAGCATGAGCTGGATTGTTTTGCTGAGCTCACATCCTGGAGTCAGGATATGCCTCAGTTCCAGTGCTTTGAGGAATGCTGCAATGTTGTACGGTATCCAACAGCAGAAGAACACCACCATGACTATAATAACAAGACGAATGGCCAATTTACTTTTTGTACGAAGGGTCCGAAGCTTCTTTAGAATCTTCGAGTAGCAAAATCCCACAATAATCAGTGGAATTAGCATTCCCAGTACATTCATTTTAAAGAAAGCGATACTTCTCACACCATGGTGACTTTCTTGATTTTTTGGATAAGCACTGCAAACTACTTCAGGCCCAATCTCTTCAGCTCCAAGATACAACAGCTCAGGAAATGATGCTGCAATAGCTATAATCCAGACGACCACGCTAGCTAAAATCCCATATGTTTTGGTTCGGACTCTCAAGGCAAACATAGTGTGGACGATAGCCAAGTATCTGTCGATGCTCATCAGCACAATAAAGAAAATTCCAGCGTAAAATCCAATGTAGTACACACTGAGGACCAGAGTGCACATGACTCTACCAAAAACCCAGGTATCCCTGGCATAGTGAGCCAGGAAGGGGAGAGAGAAGATTAGTAGAAGGTCAGCGATGGCCAGGTTCAGGAGAGACACATCAGTCATGTTTTTCATCTTAGGGCCCATCAGGATCACCCACAGCACCAGCATGTTGCCCAGGAAGCCCACCACGAAGAACAGGGAGTAGAGCACAGGGAGAAAATGGCTTGCATGCTTTCCAGAATCACACGGTTCAGAAGACCCAATTTCAGAGTAATCATATTCTGTTGTGAAGAAAACACTAAGGAGAGAGTTACTACATGAGAATTTCAGCACACGAGGAGCTGAGTTAATGTACAGTGAAGATTTAATACCAGAATTCTCATGCTGAAATTAATGTTCTGGCTTGTAAATTCACACACACACACACACACACACACACACACACACACACACACACACAAATATTTTAATGCTATTTGAGGACATTATTAAATATTAACGTATTCATTAACTAAGAGTAACATCCCTTTAAAGTCCATTTCACACCGAGCATTTTAATCAGACATTCATAACAACGCAAATGTGATCGCCATCTCCAGAACTGATTTAATAAAGGTTTGTGCATCGCTTATAAATGCGCTATGTAAGTCCTTTCAAATAAAGTGTCCCCCCCCCCTTTTCGAGAGGCCTTGACTGCGTTTAATATTTGGATTGTAATATGTTCTCACCTGGACGCTGTGGTTTCCCGTAGACCTGTGCTGTTGTTCAACATTGTTGCCATCAGATATTAAAACAGTTATCCCTGGGGTTAAAGATACAAATAAAGAGGTTAAAAACAGGTTTCTGTGGCATTTGGTTTTAGTTTGTTTTCAGGGCTGGCCATTAAAGGTCCAGTGATTTCATTGGGGTGGCCAAAAAAAAAATATATATATATATAATATACACACACACACACACACACACACACACACACACACATACATACATACACACACAGTATCTTAATACTCTCTGTGACATGCTGTACCAAAAGCTGTTTTTAATAGATACATAACTATTGATTATGAATGTTTCATCCCCAATTCTAAAGTATTTGCTTGCTGCCATGCATCTATAAAAAAAAAAAAAAAAAAACTTTGTTTGTTTTATCGGCCTAAAGTGGTATTCTTAAGAGTACGTAAGAGTCTGCCAAAATTTGGCTAAATTTTTTTTTACCCTATTGTATGTTTATTATTATTGTTATTAGCCTATTATTATTGATATATTGTTAGGATTACCCCTTTCAGATCTTCCGTCATGCCTTCCAGCCTGTTTTACCATTAACTTCGATTAACTTTTATTAACTTTTAGTTCTATGTTGTTATGAGCTAGAAAGTGTGGTTTGCAGCAGAGACGGGCGCGCCTGGAGAGTCCGAAATGAACACACACACTGACAGACATGAGCGTTCACAGAGACTTCCCCATTTGTTCATTTAAAACAGGAGTATTTTTACACATTGTACACATCATTTGATCAGTTATTTATGCTCTTTAAATGCGCTCCTGTCCTGGGCATTCATGCGCACAAAGACGAGCGTGATAGACAGAGTAATCGTTCCTCTGCAAAGCAGAAGAAGAAAAAGAGAGGTCAGTTTGGAAACTGGAACGTCTTAATGATTGCCCTTATGGTGGAAACTGGTATTTTTCACCGTTTGTGCTGTTTTCTTATAGCCACTTCCCATTTTGTGAAGCTCAACAACCTTTTGCTACACCTCACCACTATATTTCTTGGTCTTACCCATTGTTATGAATAACTAAGGAACTTTGGGCTACAGGTACAGTGAGGGGGAAAAAGTATTTGATCCCCTGCTGATTTTGTACGTTTGCCCACTGACAAAGAAATGATCAGTCTATAATTTTAATGGTAGATTTATTTGAACAGTGAGAGACAGAATAACAACACGAAAATCCAGAAAAACACATGTCAAAAATGTTAGAAATTGATTTGCATTTTAATGAGGGAAATAAGTATTTGACCCCCTCTGCAAAACATGACTTAGTACTTGGTAATGACTTATTATTAATTAAATGAGTAATTACTTTTAATTTTCAATGCCCTGGCTGAGGGAATGAGGTTCTCACCCAAGATTTCATTGTCCCTTTGATGTGGTGAAGTTGTCCTCTACTCTGTGCACTTCGCCTCTTCTGGAACTCAATGAATGGATCTTGTAAGGTAGCACTACTTGTATTGTTCTTGTCACATGGCATGACATCAGGAAAGCAGGCAGGATGCATTCACAGTTCGAATGGTGCTTTTATTTACAAAGGTGAGCAGACAAATCCCAATGTGATCCAAAACGAGAAAACCAAAAGAGAAACAAGAACATAACAAACTCAAAAATCTTCGCTAGCCTAGGCTATAAGCTATGCTAACTACACTAAGGTTATGGCTAAAGCTAAGGCTATGACACATGGACATTAACTAGCTATCAAACATGGCATGGAACAAAGACTCATTATAACCCCACGCTAGTTCAAGAATAGACCTCTTAGTCTATCTAGTCAATCTTCTCTGATAGATTGACCTTAAATTACCCACGCCATGTGTAGCACGGCTCTCGGTATATATGCACACACAGGTATCATCAACCCCCGCAATTGCCAACAGCTGCGGGCAACACACACGTGACCTGATGACAACACATGAGAAGACTGGGCAGGGACATGACATCATCCATAACACAAGACACATGGTTCTGCACGTGTTGAACTGTCACCGCTGTCGATGTAGAAGCATGACAGAATCCCCACCCAAAGGCACTCTTCCCAGAGTGCCAAGAGTCCTCCCCTTTTGTTGGCGGCCCCGGCCCCCCTGGCTGAATGTCCCAAGCAGAGCCAGGACAAAACCACACGGTGTTCTTGGTGCAGCAGGGGTGAGCGGAGCGACCTGAATCTATTGAAAGCCAAGATCAACTGATTAAACAGGTGGAATCAGGTGTGCCTTGTGCTTGGTTAGAATGAAAACCTGCACCCACACCGGCCCTTTCCGGATAAGATTGCCCACCCCTGCGCTAGAGGGTTCAATCCCACTATGTAGAAAGTGAAAAAATGCTAATCCTAAAGTATCCGTTAGGGGCGCACTGTTTTAGTCATTGTAGATGACGCGGCACAGGCCTGGGACTCAGACCGAACAGCAGATGGCAGCAATGCGCCTTTTGCTGTTTGTTATTACGGTGTAGTCTACCCTATTGTCTACTCATCCCCACACCCTCATTAGCCAAAATGGCTGTCGAAAAGGAGAAAAGTGGATACAGAGTGTAGAGTTTTCCAAGAAAAATGGACCGCTTCGTATTTATTTTTAGTCTACAGCTTCACTACAAAAGAGTTTGGTTTGGTTGAATCCTATTATTCAATCCTATTGTTTCCTGTAAAGCTGCTTTGAGACAATGTCTATTGTAAAAAGCGCTATACAAATAAAATTTGATTGAATGCAATGCCATACATTTTAAAGTGCAATACTATATTTTTCAGTTCCAAATACCTGTGAAGTTTTTTGCATTTGCACAAACACAGTTGTAATGCACACATGTAAATGATAATCAGAAGCACATGTTTGTCTTAAGAAATCTGAGGTTGTTCATGATATATTTTGTAAAAGGATATTTCATTAAATATGAAGATTTTCCTAATGTACTTGTACTTCTTTGTATGAAACCAAAAGGAAAAACATGGACTTAATTTTATTTATAGGTAATTATGCTAGGATTTTACTGGCCCGGCCCACTTGACATCTAATTAGGCTGTATGAACTAAAATGAGTTTGACACCCCTGGTAAAGAAATGGGTAAGGTGTTAAATGATCTACCCGACTCCCTTAGACGTATAACGACTCTTTTCGGAAGAGCATCTATTACAATGGAGAATTCCTTGGGCGTTACTGGGAAATTAAATTGACAAAAATTCTTCCTAATTTAAAATAAGACCTTCTGAGTTAAATAACTGGGACACAGTCAAAATTCTCTTCTCAATCTTGGTTGTTCCAAATAAATTACTGATAAGGGGAAAAGTTGTGCTTAAAGGTTAATCGCTTGCTTATGGAACTTAGATAAGTTGTAAGGGATTCTAGCAATCTTATAATTGCGGACCAATAGGAAAGGGAGACCACCTAATTTGGAGAATAAGTAATTAGGAATAAAATTCCACATTGAATTCGAATTACACATAAACTGTCTAATCCAATTAACTTTGAAAGTGTTGTTCAGAGATGAGAAATCCAGACAGTTCAACCCACCATACACCACATGTATCTTAACATAATGTATTTTGTTTTTCCAAATAAAATTGAAATCAACTGACCTGTTGTCCAGATACAGAGAGAGTGCAGCGTATGTAAACCTGGAGATTACCTCAGCCTTAGCAAGCAATACTCTGCCTCTCAAGACTCTCTACAAGCATGCATTAAATCTTTTTTGGGCTTTTATTATAACAGGGTCAAAGTTCAAGGTAGATCTATTATCTTGATTTTTATGATCACAATGCCTATATATGTAACTTCAGATTTAACTGGAATATTATAAAGCGAGGGTGCTGTGCAATCTTTAATAGACATTAACTCAGATTTACTTATGTACTTGTGTAATTTCTGGAGGATTATTGGTCACTGTCCCATCAATATTTAAAGTTTCAATGAATGAGGGGCATGCGATTTTAGACACCAACTTATTTTCTTCTGCTCTTCTAACTTTAGCTAAATTCCTAAAGAATTTTCTAAGATATTTACAGATTTCAAACTTCAACCGCTCCAACTGGCAACAATATGAATCTAACGCTAAAGCTCTCCTCCAATACTGCTCAATCAATAATGTGATGTGCTTTCTAACATCTTTAAACAGGACAAGAGAATTGTTCAATTTCCAATAAGAAGGACTTGCGCCGAAATCAAGGGATGCTGACGGACTAACTTTAAGAGAGATAGCACTGTGATACACTCTAGGAGGTGTAGCATGAAGGCTGACTGAGTTACAACTGTTTGCTTGGCTTTGAGAAATAAGCCAATAATCTATTCGAGACTGCTTAGGATGGTCCTGCTTCGGGTATGGAGTCTCTGTCGTGGATAGGTTTCTCTCCATATATCACCAACTACATATAAATCGCATCATAAAAGCATTCATGATTGCACTTACAGAAGCAGCTCTAGAAGGAAACCTATCCAAATCATTATTTAATACCTTATTAAAATCTCCACCCAAAATAAGAACAGCACTGGGGTAGCCTATTTATTTATCCAGTATTGTATATCAGTGGTTTTCAAGTGGGGGCCGCCAGGGGCGCCCGGGGGTCCTCAAGATTTTGGTGTGAAAAATAATTCTCTCTCTCAGACAACCACACACACACACACACACACACACACACACACACACACACACACACACACACCACACACACACACACAATCAATTACTAATGTAATGAAATTTAATGTACAGGTGTCAGATGTAATTATTAATTAAAAAAAGGGGGGGATATATTCAGAAGTCTGTATTTGTGTGTTTTAAAGGCATCTTGCAAAAGGGGGTTAATGCCATTTGGGGGGCCTTGTCCTGGAAAAGTTTGGGAACGCCTGCTGTATATTATCACTAGTTTCTTCCATTAAGTGGTATTTATCTTAGGAATATTATATCCATAAACATTTAGTTGTGATGGTCTGGCCAAGTAAAACCACTAACAAACAGGGTCAATGACATGGTGTAGATTTTCATCAGCAAACTATTTTCAGACTTGTTTTTCCCACTGGGACCTCCGAAATTTAGGATCACCCTGTGTGGAATGGGTTTCTTGAAAAAAAATTAAAAATCTGATCGGTGGTTTTTAAGGATATGCAAGTGAATGTAATGTTAACGGTCAAAAACTGGAACTGACGTTAGCCTAGCCTACTTCATGGGTGTGCAATTATCAAAAAGTTAATTGACGTTCTTAAGAACAAACCAAGCCGTGGTATGATGCCTTCTATACTAAGCTAAAGGTCTCCTACTATTTATGTAGTTACCGACTGTCTGAAAAAAAGCTCATATTTTCTGCTGCACTTTTCTACGCTCGGCTGCTGTCTCCATTTCTTACAGACTGAGCTGCTAAAATATATCGAGTATGGGAGAAAACAAGTGTACAATTGGGGGGGGGGACACCTATTTTACTTAACAAACGGAAATATATTAAAATGGAATAGACAGAAAGGGCGCACGCTGGCTTGGTGGTTAGCACGTTCGCCTCACATGTCCTGGGTTTGAGTCCCGCCGGGCCGTGTGTGTGGAGTTTGCATGTTCTCCCCTGTCCTGGACTGGCACCCTGTCCAGCGTGTACCCCATGTGCCTTGTGCCCAATGTTCCCTGGGATAGACTCCAGGTTTCCCGTGACCCTGAACAGGAGTAAGAGGTAGAAGATGGATGGATGGATGGATGAATTAAAGACAGATCCGTTGTCAGGGTTCATTAAAGGGGGACATATAGAAAATATTTTCTCCTGTATATTGAGGGGGACAGATTGGTATTTCCTCGACATTTCAAGTCCAAATGGCAAGAATACGTGGTTACCCCCATGATCCCCTGGCATTGAGAGAAATGCGTGTTTCACACGTGCGCCCGCGAGACGTTCTTTCTCCATCTTTCACGTGTTCCTTTAGATCTCGTTGGCGCTAATCATCCATTGCAGCGCGTCAGACCGAGTCCTGATCACCGAGGAGAGTGTGCAAATCAGCCTGAACATCTGGATCTGAACATCTACCTTTTATAGGAACAGCTGGATTGTCCGGAGTGGCGCACAGATCGGTCTCGCGCATGCACACTAATGTCGACATCGGTGTCTTGGCATGTTTGTAGCGCACGTAATCGGATGTGATTTGTCGGATCCAGCAAACGTTACAAAGTAACATGTCGATACGGCTAGGCTTTCTGGAACAGCAGACTTCGGACAGGAGCTCTGGAAACTTGGTCTTAATAATCCACCATCATGACCCCACCCCTCTTCCACATCCACCCCCCAGTGAGAAAAATAGGATGCGTCAAAAAAACAAAAAAGAGCCCGTTCTCACGAGTCTCCCTCCAGTTTCCTCATTTCCGGCCGAACCAAAAGGAAATTACACAACCTTTTAGTTATTTATCTATGTATCTATTTATTTATTTATTTATTTATTTTTTATCTCAGTTTTAGCACTGTCGCAAAAAGCCTGGGTTTGGAATGATCAAGAACCACTTTTTATTATTATTATTATTATTATTATTATTATTATCAAATCGATTAGCTACTTATAACACCCCACCCCAATATATTTTAAACAGGGACAGATTGATAATGTGTGTGATAATGTTTATGTGATCACATTATTCAAATAAAAAACTTTCCGACCTCCAGTGAAGTCTGTAAATAATAACTATTTTTAAGGGGCGTTGCCCAAATTCTTCTTTAAAATAATAAATCTTTCTCAAATTTACTTCTATGCATTTCTAATTGCTTAAAAAAACCTTTACAAATAGAAATCTGAGTACTGGACAAGTTGGATAATCATCAAACTTACCTCGGGTGTTATTAGAGAGATATAGAAGAGAAAAACTGATTCGTTTTGGCTCCAGTCAGTTTGGAGTCCCTAGCCAAGGGGAGGCAGGACTACAGTCACTGTAGGGGTTTAACTGTTACACTGCCATGCAGAGTCAAATCTGTCCTTGTGTTCTGTTCAGATCATCTTCACACACTGGCACTTGGAACTCCTCTATACTCATTATGTACCTAAATCACTTAAATTAGCAATTATTAAACCCCTGATTAAAAAAACTGACCTTGACCCTTGACCCTGACCTTGCATTTTTCACAACATCTGTCGTTACCCAGATGAGAACGGGTTCCCTTCTGAGTCGGGTTCCTCTCAAGGTTTCTTTCTCTTAAAACATCTTCGGGAGTTTTTCCTCGCCACCGTCGTCACTCAGTGGCTTGCTCAGTTGGGAAAAATTCACACCTTTAATATCTGTATACCCTGTTATTTCTGTAAAGCTGCTTTGAGACGATGTTTATTGTAAAAAGCACTATACAAATACAATTGAATTGAATTGTTCTAAGCCATAACATCATGGACCATGTCATGAAACAGTTATGAATTCAGATTATGTTTTATGTATTCTGGTTTTATATTATTAAGGTATCGTAGCCTAATTAAAAAAAAAAGTTTTAGATGATGGAGAAGAATTGTCAACACAATGGATTTTGCTTTTGTTCAGAAGGCCTATTGATTTTCAAGATCAGAGACAAGGTCAGAAACAAGTTATCCAGCATCATTGAAAAAGGATGATCGTGTGCGTCGGGCGCTCGGTGGATTAGTGGTCCACGCCTCTCACCTGCAGGGTTGGGGCTTTGATTCCCACCGTGGCCCTGCGTGCGTGGCGTTTGCATGTTCTCCTCTGGGTACTCTGGTTTCCTCCCCCAGTCCAAAGACATGCATGGTAGTCTGATGTCCAAGAGTGAATACAACACAGTGGCTTAGCGTAATAAGAAGAAACAGTCAGATGGTCTACTGATTTCATAGAAATTCTCACTCAAATCTGATTGGTCATAAGTTGTTTATAATTATTATTAATAATAATAATAATAATAATAATACAGCAGTGCTTTGTAGTATCTTGGTAATAATTATATTAACTACAAATAAATGAAATACAGTGAGGGGAAATGACTATTTAATATATTTCCAGTGCATATACACCAATCAGACATAAGATTAAAATCACTGAGAGGTGACGTGAATAACAATGATTATCTCGTTACAGTGTCATCTGCTAAAAATAAACGAATCTGACATTTCAACAAGACAATGACCAGAAACAGAGCGAAAATAACTCAAGGTGATCTTGAATGGCCTAGCCAATCTCCTGACATGAATCCCATTGAAAAATGATGGAAGTCCCTCAGAGGGACCCTCGTAACCTTGGGGACTTGAAGACGATTTGCCAAGAGGAATGGGACAAAACTGAGACACAACCCCTGGCAAACATCACTGGACAACAGAGATTTTGCTTCTTGGACACTCTTGGGTGTATCTTATAGATTTTTGCCTGCTGATCACGAAAATCACCTTCAAATGAACCTATCACGTAGACTATTAACCTATCACGTTTTCCTTGAAATCTTAATTTGCGATTTCTTGTCATATTGTAAGTCTATATATTTCGCTCATGTTAGACGATACCTTTTGTAGCTCAGGCATGTCCAGGTATGTACCATGGGCTGGTTACGTAGCTTTTGTGGAACTGATACAGCTTGGGCATGCCCGGACATGCCTAGGCTGGATCGATGCTGCCTGAAAAGGCGATAAAAGCAGCGTGCATACGCAGATGATCGCCTACATATTACGTTGATATCAGTTTGTATGTATTTTATTGCAACGGTTTCAAATCATAGCATTGTCTAATGTAAGTTACGTTAGAAGTACGTTAGAAGTACGTCAGAGCCACCAGAGAAATGGAGCTTAGACGAAACAGATGAAGATGCTGCAATGCACCACCTGAGCACAGACAGTGACTCTGATCCGGATTGTGAACCACACATGTCTGGTGAACCTCCGAATTGAACGGCCTGGTGAGGGACTTAGGTTTGTCAAAAGCAAAAGCAGAACTACTGGGTTCAAGACTGCAAGGATGGTGTTTGCTTTCAAAAGATACAAAAATTTGTCTTTCGAAGCGGCCAAGATGATTTAACAAAGTATTTACACAGGCTGACGACCTCATTTTCTGCACTGATATTGAAGGGTTGTGAGTATGACCCACAAGAATGGCGTCTCTTTATTGATTCATCAGTGTTGAGCCTCAAGACTGTCATGTTACACAATGGCAATGTCCACCCTTCAATACCTGTTTGCTATGGTGCACACATGAAAGAAACATATGAAAACATGGTGTACTGGATGTGCTTCAACAACAGTTCCAAGTACAACTGGAACATCTGCGGAGATCTAAAGGTAGTGGCTCTGCTACTTGGAATGCAGCTCGGATATACCAAGTACTGTTGTTACATTTGCGAATGGGACAGCCGTGATAAAGCGTCACATTACTTTAAAAAGGACTGGCCACTCCGTAAGAATGTGGTTACAGGACAGAAAGAAAAACGTGGCACATGAACCAAAGATATTTTTGGTTCCTCTTCACATAAAATTGGGACTAATGAAAACTTTCGTGAAAACGATGAACAAGGAATGTGAAGGTTTTCGTTATTTGAGACAAATGTTCCCAAGAATAACTGATGCCAAGATTAAAGAAGGCATTTTCATCGGGCCACAGATCAGACACGTCATCAATGACGAGCGGTTCGAAGATCTGTTAGAGGAGCCAGAGAAAATCGCCTGGAAAGCATGGAAGGATGACGTTGAGAATTTTCTTGGCAACCACAGAGCACCAAACTACATTAAGCTGATTGACAAATTTCTTAAAGCATACAAAACCATGAAGTGCGACAGGTCACTGAAGATTCATTTCCTGCATTCACACTTGGACTTCGAAAAATCTTGGAGAAGTCAGTGACGAACATGGTGAAAGGTTTCACCAGGACATTGCCACAATGGAAAAATGGTATCAGGGCAACTGGAATCCATCAATGCTGGCTGAATATATGCGATTTAACACAACGTCTCTCAAAATTCTTACGTGATACAGTCGATCTGAAACTATATTAGTGCTTACTTTGAAGAAGGCGATCATAATCACCAAAAACTTTTCAGGAAGCAGAACTTTTCAAAAAATTTGTTGTCCAGTGAAATTAGCAGTTCGTGTAGACATGATAACGTGGGGGAAAAAAAACATGGAATCATCAACAACAAAAAAAAAATAAATCACAATTCGTACAGTGTCGCTCCTCCATGGGCTTTTCAGACGGCGGGTGTGGACTTCACTAATGAAAAACAATCTTCTGCATCAAACTGGTTCCAAGTTTCTCAGATAGCGGCGGACAGATCAGCTTGGCAGGATGGAGCCTTGTCATAGACGGATTTATTTTCAATTTCCACACTGAAGTTTCAGTCGGATTGAGATCAGAGTTTCAGGTCGTCGAGATGATCTGGCTTTCCTCAAGAAAAGCTCTGTAGTAAGATTGGCATCATCATCATCATCCTGAAAAACGACTTAATCACCAAACCTATTTTCTATCAGTGGAATGAGAAAGCATCCAGAATTTCAGCGTACACCTGTGCATTGTCTGTTGAAGCCTCTCCTGGTCCTTTACCCGATATGAAACCCCGTATCCTACTGTATACGAGTAGGAGATTTGGGTGTTTTCTTCAGGAAGTCATCTTTCTATGTTTCATCAGAATGGCACCTGACAGAAGTTCCAGCATCGTCTCCTTGGCCAACGCAGATTAGTGATTCCTCCCTGAAGATCATCTACACTCCATGATTTCTTCTCTTTAGCCCTGTCTAACCTCGCTTTCTTCTGTTTAAGTGTTAGTGCTGGTTTACCGTAGACGTAGATTCCATTTCATTCAGCCGATTTTTTACAGCTCCGTCACAAACACGGTCTCCTGCTTCAACTCAGTTTCTATTTTCCAGGTGTACTGCTTTGAGTTCTCGATCCTGAACCTTTAAAATGGGAACGGTTCTAAAAGAAAACCATCAGACACAGCTGACCAGGAACGACGGACATCTTTTGCCATACTCCATGTTGGATTTCCTTCTCGAAGGAGTTTTATAATCCTTTCCATTGTTTCAATTGACTCTCTTGTTGGGGTGACGTTTCCTGGTTCAAAAAGTCCACGGTTAAGGTCTGCCAACACTTTCTTTTAACTGCAGGTCTAATTAGCATGTTTAGACTTTAGCTTTGCATGATTGGTGCTGGTGTTCGTCACAAAATCCACGAATGAAGACGAATAAGGTTAGTCGTTCGAATGAAAAGAACAACGTTGAGTTGTGTGCGCGCGTAGAACGACGTACACGTGAATACGAAGGAAAATCCGAACTGTTCCGTTTGATTTCTGCAAACATTTATACAGCTTTATTACAAGATTGATAAACGAGGCACAATGTAATTGAAACCGTTTTTTTCCACCACCATTATTATTATACAGATCAGTCTGTGCTCTATTAGGTTGGGGTACAGCCAATCAGAGTGGTTTATGTTCGACAGGAAACGCTAATGCTAATGGTTGTTCTGGGATTATAAAGTCTACCTGACACACAGGGCACAAAGCCATAATCACTGGTTTAAGGGGTTGATCGACCGGCGTCATTTATTTCAATAAGTCTTTAATCTGTATTAAGTATCATCAGTATCTCGATTAGTATTTCATTACTGATCTACTGAATGCTCTCGGAATTGTACTTTCCTGTAATCTGCGTGTATTTATTTCTTTTCTCCTGAGACGATTCTTTAGTGATGAATCAGTTGGACTAGTACGTTCTTTAACAGCCACATTGTATAGCCTAACGCTACAGTATGAAACCCTGAACAAAGGAAAGGGGCTGATTTGATCCTCTGGTGGTCCGTGTTGACCAAATCGAGAAACAACAACTGTTTTCCCTCCAAAGCTTTAATCAATCAAATCAATCAGTGTGTGCAGTCGGTAACAGCCTGGGTACACAGCTCAAGAGACCAGCAGGTGAAGAGTCTCACATCCATGTAATAATAATACAAAAAAAAGCAAAACAAAAAAAAAAAAAGAAAAAAGAAAAAGGAAGGGGTAAAAAAAAAAAAAAAAAAAAATTACACTTTGGCTATAAAGGATCCTATGTCCACGGAACGAGGAAATCAAAGCAGCCGTCTTCAACGTTCTGCCCAAGTCACGGGAGAAACGCGTCCTTGTGCTAGATTCTCTGATGCAAACGTCCTGCCATGATCGCAGTAATCCGATATCCACGAGTAGCAGCTGTGCAGTTTATCAAAACAGACGCGAGCGGACACTCACACACTCGCACACACACGCACGACTGCCAGGCTGAAGCACGCTCGATTCAATCCAGTCCTCTTCTCTCCTCCTATAACGAACCAAAACATGGCTGCCTGCGTCACTCGGACCACGTCACACGCGCATCCTCTCCCTCTCAGTCGTCAGCCGTCTCCAGCACGCTCTCGCTCAGGGCCAGGTCCCAGTAGTGCTCTGCACCATGCTTCTTGAAGTGCTCGCGCGCCATGTTCTCCGTGGGGCACTGCTTGAACTTCATGTCACCGAAGCTGCGCTCCATCGCTGTGCCCTGTGACGGGGGGAGAGAGAGAGAGACAGACAGAGAGAGAGAGACAGAGACAGAGACAGAGAGAGACAGAGAGATTGGTGTCTAATTTTCTTCGACACACACCAAGTCACAGATCAAATCGAGTCGTTCAAGTGGGTACAGTTCCTCGAACATCGTTTGCTTATCAAACATGTTCTAATGCCTTCTGAAAACTTTCAACGATATTACGGTAGCAAATAATGATTTTCAAAATCGAGAAGTTGCCGGATTATTTTTTCCCCCCATGATAATTTAGTCCAATTATAAGATTGAAAAGAACCCAATACACACAGAATACACATTATTCATTTAGGACTGTAGTTTCACTCGGTGCTTTTCGTGCGTCCATAAAAAATAAAGCAAAAATACTTATATAAAATAATCTAAGTATATAACTAAGGATATAAACAGTAAACTGAAGAAAGTCATCGTCAGGGATTCTGGGTATTAGGCTAAAGCTAATGCGGCGTCGCATTAGGTGATGTTTACTTCCCGTTAGTAAAAAAACCGCTCGTGTTCCATTTGAGAGGATATTACCTTTCTAGAATCCACACACTAGACGGTAGAGTACTCCGTGCATAGTGTACAGCACTTCGTTTGGGACACGACTTTAGTATTGACTCTCCGAAGCGTGTTTTCTGAACAGAAGTAACGTAATGAGTGAATCTCCCCCGTGCTGCGCACAGACCGACTAATCCATAATGAGAGTCGTTGACGACGATTTTCATCATCGAGTAGTTGCTGCAGCTCTAAACGATGTATACGTCGTCTTAGATTATGTGGAGAGTACAAAAAGTCGCCCGGGTGCTTACCTCCCAAACAAGGGAGCACTTGTTGGGCTTCTTCGATCCCTCGTCGTCCGAGCCATCAGGGTCTGAGCGGAACACAAGGGGTCAGATGTTAGAGCCTGCGGCGGTTTTATTTATTTTTATTAAAAACAAACAAAAAAAAAAACCCCCAACAGTTCTTGTGTTTTTGCAACAACGCTAAGAAAACGTTACTTCTGACTTTATAACAGAATTTATTTACATAAATAACTCGCTGTGATTGGGCCATGGCTAAAACTAACACACAGCTAGAGGCTACTTTTGAAATAGTTTACTTTATATAAAAAAAAAAGGGGGGAGTGTAAACATACGTGTTAGGCAGGCGTTTAATCACACGTCCATAAAATCACTTTGGTCCAGCCAACTTTGGTTAACTTGTGATAGTATTCTTTCCAAGACTGAAGTACTTTATTTTTACATAGAAACATGACTTCTCTTACCATCCCTCTTTGAGCTAGGCTCCGCCCATTTAATCCTGTTCAGCATCAACCTCTTAAACTTCTTCTGTGATTTGGGTCCTGTAAAAAAATGACATTTTAGTGCCTGACCCAAATACGAACGATGACAGCAACTGGTTTGTCCTGTACTGCAACATTGTAATTCGCAGAATGCGCAGGTTTACATGTGAACGGGCATGACCCAACACGTTACTGTGTCTACACGAACTGCTCGTTCACACGCTCTTGTATGGGAGATGATCCTCGGGATTTATAACATCTAGACTGGAAAGGCATGCTGTTGTCGATAAGAAGTCATTGATTCAGTGTTTAAGGAAGGAGTCTCCAGTGTCAGCACTTTGTAAGAGTTCCCTACAAGTAGCTGTGGTATAAGAGGAATAAAAACACTTCTGGACGTGTTGTGAGGGGAAACCTGACAAACGCATGATAAAACACCGCAGTTTGATGACTGTGGACTCTCTCGCTCTTGCTCACCTCCTTCCACCACCACGATGTTGACGTCTTTGTGCAGCACCACGGTGCCGGTCAGATACAGCTGATTTGCGTTGGCTTCCACTTTGAACTTCTTGGCCGGGTTGTGCAGGTTTCGGATCCTGAGAACAAACGGAAAAGGCTCGAATTTAAATCTTGCACGGAAATTTCTCTCTCTCTCTCTTTTTTTTTTAATTTCAGAAACATTCACTTTTCTCAGGTGTCAAATTCCTAAAAAACTAAATAAATAAATAATAAATAAAATTTACAACCTGACCCTCAGATCTTTCTCAACCCCAACAGTAAGAGTGCGACATCGAGAAAGTGACGTCACTGTTTTTTTTTTTTTCAGAATTCAGCTGGTTTGAAAATGACTAAAAGTATACGCGCACTATCACGATACTTAACAATTCAACAACGGAAGACACTCAATTGTAACATATTCTGCAGGGTATACGCACCAACTTCAAAATCACTGACCCCATCGTTATCTTTAAAGTGCAAAACCTGCAATCGGCTGATCTCGATGCCGCGCTGCTATCGCTAATAAAATGCAACAGTGTGTATAAATGCGTTACCGGTAGACAGCGATGTGAACGCCATGACTCAGGTCTTCCTTCAGCTTCTTCACTTTCTTCTCTTTCCTTTGCTCCGCTGTTAGTTTGCGTGCTGCATTCGCCTCCTCGTGAGCTCTGGATACACACAGGAAAAAAATGAACAGGAATGATCATCTTTTTCAACCATAAGGCAATTTCATTCGAAGAACTATTGTCCGTATAACGGTGCTGCCGTAGATCAGTGCTACACTGTTAACCATGGGGACTCCTCGGTTAGGTCTACAAAACATCTGTCCCTAAACAAACCCTTACCAGAAAATCGTTACAGAACAATGTTTGGCCCCGGCTTTGCAACCAGGCGTGAGCGCGTGCAGGTGGCACTCACTTTTGTCTCTTGGCCATCTGCGCTCGGACGTGGGCCTCCACTTTCGTGGGATCCTGCACCGCTTCCGTGCCCAGCACACGCATCAGATTAGAGATCCGCACTGCACAGGAAAAACAAAAAACAAAAAAAAAAGGTGAAGAAACCCATTTTATCTTAAAATCAACGTACAGAACGATCAGGTCAGCACGCAGGTCACTGGGTATTCCCTCGCTTTACCTTTGGGTTCTGGGGGGGGCATGAGGCCGAGTCGGACCTTTTCCTGCATCTCCTTCTGTCCCTCGCGCCGTGTCTGCCGCCTCAGCTTCTTCTGCTCCTTCTTCGTCAAATACACACCCAGAGTCACCGGCTTGTCCATGTCCACTGAGATAGAATCAGAGACGGAAACATTAGCTGGTATCCGAGCACCGCAAATTAGACCTAAACCATCTCACAAAAGTGAGTACACCCCTCATGTGTTTGTAAATATTTGATGATATCTTTTCATGTGACAACACTGAAGAAATGACACTGTGCTACAATGTAAAGTAGTGAGTGTACAGCTTGTGTAACAGTGTAAATTTGCTGTCCCCTCAAAATAACTCAACACACAGACATTAATGTCTAAACCGCTGGCAACAAAAGTGAGTACACCCCTTAGTGAAATATATTTTGTGTGGGGACCATTATTTTCCAGCACTGCCTTAACCCTCTTGTGCATGGAGTTCACCAGAGCTTCACAGGTTGCCACTGGAGTCCTCTTCCACTCCTCCAACTACTCAGACATCACGGAGCTGGTGGATGTAAGAGACCTTGTGCTCCTCCACCTTCCGTTTGAGGATGCCCCACAGATGCTCAATAGGGTTTAGGTCTGGAGACATGCTTGGCCAGTCCATCACCTTCACTCTCAGCTTCTTTAGCAAAGCTGTGGTCGTCTTGGAGGTGTGTTTGGGGTCACAGTGTGTACTCACTTTTGTGAGATACTGTGTGTGTTTATACATAAAAATATATATATTTTTTATAAATCAGGAACGTGAAATAGCAGCTACGGGATTTTATTCACCGGACAAGAGCTCCACGAAACACAACGGTCTAAGGCTTTTTAAATAATTACATGAAATATTTATTCACTAAAAAAAAGCAGCTACTTACTATTAAAAATGCAGCTGAATAATAAATCGGCGTATATATTTGATAAACAGGACAAGCACCATCAGTAGTCATGCACTTTTTTTATATAGATATTTATATTATACAACCTAGCAAAGCAGAAATATTTTATTTTTAAAAACGTTTTAAAGCAGAGTACGAACACATTTTTGGTACTCGTCAATACAGATCCCTAAATGAATAACCTACTGAGCATTACGCCTACTCGAACACGTTTTATATAGCTCTACCTGCGACTTCTGTGATAAATTTCAAATTACAAGCTTGATTATTTTTAAACGAACACACGTTGTGGAAAACTGTGGCCAACGCTCGGAATACCTGGAGGGGCCATTTGGGCAGGGTGTTCCACCAGATTGGTGATTCCATGGAAGTCCAAGTTATCAAATACGGGATGAACAGAGCTACGAGAGACAAAAAGAAACAAAATCTCAGTAGAAGGAAAAAAAATAATAATTCACACTAGAAGATACATACTATGAGGATGTGATACTACGAGAATGTAAATCTTTCACTCTTCTTACTGAAAAATTCAGTTTGACACGTGACAGATGTAGCAAGAGTAACCAAGAGGGCCAGGGCTTAGTACGGGTCAATCATTCTAAAGCGCTGGGTGACTTTCTAAAGTGAACACAGCTTTACGGCACTCGCTGTTCTGCTGCTTTCCTTCTTACATTTCTATGTTGTTGGGCAGGATGAAGGAGTCCCACCACTCAATGGAAGGCACGTCACCCTCACCAAGCTCCTTCTTAGGGGCGATCAGAGCCAGCTTGGTCGATGCCTGGATGCCCGTCTTTTTGGCCGCCTGCGCAATCTCCATCTGCAACCTCTCCAGCTGAGCCTGAGGGTGAACAAAAGGAGGGTCAATAACATGAGCCAGAAACATACTCTGACTAAAATACCAACCAGCATCGTCCTTCAGATCCTTTTCTACACCTTATACCGTATATATTACACATAGATAATACGACACACACACACACATATATTTCAGGTGGGAGAGGACAAAATGTTGTGGTCACCTTGGTGCGTATCCGCTGGCCTATTTTCTCAAAGCGGCCCTTTTCGTGGAACCTAAACCCCTTCCTTTGCCTCTGTGGCTGAGACATGGCCATCCTGGGGTCGAAGAAGGATGTGGACTCGAGGTCATCGCTGGGCTTTTCCTTCAGCTGCTGCTTAAACTGCTCTCGCTTAACTGCTCTGATATTCGCTAGAGAGAGAAAATCAGGTGTCTTTACAAATGAATTGTGCAAAACCAAATAAATAGAAAGGATCATCTGTGACGACGGCACTTCTCGAAACCGCACGCGAATTTTCCTCCACATGAACGAGCGTTGATTTTTTAATTTCAGCGACCTTATCTTCCCGCAAACCCTAACCCAGTCTCGGCAGTTAAGTATCGGCGCCCCGTATTAAACAGCGCGCTGTTTATAAATGATTGCCACAAAGTCGTCGCAGCTAAAGCGTGAATTTTAACAGTGGCATAACGCAGATGAAATCTGGTGCGGAACTACATTATGCTCATGCTACGGCACGCCACTGCTGTAATCTCAGCCCGAAATCCACGGGTGGTTCCTGCGGTTCAGGGGGACCTCAGAACAAGGAACTCTCCTTAAGAAAAAGTTCCAAACTGTGTAGTTCCTCAAGAGGTTCAGCGACCTTTAGCAGATGATGAGCTTTCAGGGTTACCTTTCAGGGTGGGCATGCGGTGCGTGAGCTCCACCTCTTTTCCACTGGCGTCGACGGTTCTCCCAAGCTCGTCCAGAATGAGCGGCGTCGGCTTTGTGATCTCACGGGCCTCCACTTTACTGTAAAAGCGCACAAACACACACACTCGGCATGTAGTGTGAGCACAAACCATGGGCAGAACTATGTAGGTGCACGAATGACTGACGGTCAATAAAACCAACATTAAATAATCAAATATTAATAAACCTTAAAACAAGCGTGGCTTTTATCTAGCAGGGTTCGGACAGATTTGTCATAAAGCGCCCTGACCTAGGGAACACGCGCTTGTGTGTGCATGTAGATTCGCTGCTACACTCACGGCGGTGCAATGCCCATGGCATGCAGGTTAGCAAGCGCCACAAGGTTGTGTGGCCCCGTGTTGTTCATGGCTCCCAGGATGCCCGGCTTCATGGCCAGCGTGGACTGGATCTTGGCCTGGAGCTCAGCAGCTTTGCGCGCCTTCTCGATGGCGTCGTTCATGAAGCTGGCAGCCTGTGAGGGGGCAATGGACTGAGCTGGGCCTGGAGAAGGAGGCAGGAGAGCAGGACGGATGCTGGACGCTGCAGGCTGGGGGGTAGGCAGGGGCAGTCTGGGCTAGAGATTAAAACTAGGGTTACATTTGAATCCATACAGCAGACAAGTGAAGTGGACCGTAAAGTCATTAACACAAACGTCTTGACAAGATGAATCTACAGTGGATTAAATAAATAAATAAATAAATAAAAGTCTACACACCCCTGTTAAAATGGCAGGTTTTTGAGATGTAAAAGAAATCAAAATGAAACCAAGATAAAACATGTCAGAACCTTTTCTACCTTCACTGTGAAATTTTAACTTATTAATTAGGAATAAGAATTTTCAATTTCATTTACAAGTTCCAGAGATGTATTCTCGGTAGGGATCCACCGGATGTCTGGCAACCGAAATTATCGATAAGTGAAAATGCAGAATAAATTTGACCGAACAATGACGTGTTTGATGACCCGACCGAGACGCGCGAACGTCACGACCCCGATGAAGGGGGCGTGTGTGCGCGCGCATATGCACGAGCTACGTGCATGAGCCATGTGCTCTTCGGATGTTTACTTATTTGTTTCTGTCACGTCGCGAGACGTAAGGGAGTAGAGTACGGAAGCAGGTACAGACAAGTTTATTTATAAAGGGAATCAGGGTCGCGGTCACAGAAAACAGGGTCAGAACACAAAACAAGAAACATGAACTGGTGCTATGGACTGGGAGCGGAAACACCAGCGGGGGACTAAACGGACTCATCTATAGTTTAAACTAAAGAAATCTATCAAGGACCATAACATGAACGTGTCTAACTCTACTATATCCACTATAAGACTCCGCGAGGCGTACAGGGACGCGAGTGGTATACATCTCCAATATAATCAGCCGAATAGAACCCAATAGAACCATTTTGGGCACTCTGGTCAATGCACTTTTTAGTTGAGGGCTACAGAGTGCTCCATTCTTTCAGCAGTCCGTTATAGACCCAACATCGGCTATTCAAGGGGCTCAAAGATGACCACATCCAAATATTTTTATTTTACTCATTTATTTATTTATTTAAAGTTATATTGTGCCTTGTTGGTAGTCTATGCCTGCTGGAATGAGGAAAAAAAAAAAGGTTTGGCATTGAATAAATATTTCAAAATTGTAGTTTTTGTAATTGATTCGGTTTCGGCCAAGGATTTTCATTTCGGTGCATCCCTATTTTCTACCTTTATTGTGAAATTTTAACTTATTAATTAAGGGGAAAAACAACAAGAATTATTTGTGGGGGAGGGGAAAAAACGAGTACAATAACCTGGTTGCATAAGTGTGCACACCCCTAAACTAAACACTTAACTGAAGCACCTTTAGGTTTTTTTCACAGCAGTTTATCTTTTTGGGAAAGAGTTGGCCAGTGTGGCGCATCTTGACTCAGCAATATTTTGCCATTCTTCCTTGTACAAGCGTTCTAAATCAGTCAGATTGGCCGGGCATCTCCTGTGCTCAGCGCTCTTCAGGTCCCCCCCCCCACAGATTTACGTTTGGATTTAAGTCCAGACTCCAAGACCTTGAACTTGAACCGTGAAGCTGTTCTTTTGTCGAGCAGCAGGTTTGTTTTGGGTCGTGGTCACGCTGAAATGCGAAATTCCTCTTAATTTTAAGTATTTCAGCAGAAACCTAAAAACTGCGATTCATCATTCCTTCCAACCGGATTACAGCCTCGGGTCCGGCTGAAGAAAAACAGCCCCAAAGTATGACGCTACCGCCACCATGCGTCACGGTGTAGATGGTGTTCTTTGGGGTTTTTTTTTTTTGTACCAAACATGTATCTTTCGGTATTATGGCCAAAAAGCTCAACTTTGGTCTCATCAGACCATAAACACATTCTGCATGATTTTGGGAGATTTAATTAATTTTTTGGTCAAAAAAGGCTTCGGTCTTGCCCTCCTACCCAATAGCCGAGATACAAAGAATTTGGGAGATTGTCATCACTCTTAATCCTCTTGCCAGCCTCCCTGAACTAGCCAATTGTAAATGGACGTCCTGTTCTAGGTCACTGTTGTACCATATTTTCTCCACTTTTTTTTCTATCCGTCTCCAGTTTGATATTTTTCAACAATGAGATCCCGTACCTGCGTTGTAAGCTCTTTGTGGCCCATGGCTTTTCCAATGGCATGTTACAAAGATGTCGGGGAAAACCCTATAGGAACAGCTGGACTTTATTTGGGGTTAATCAGTCACTCTAATTGATGGCAGGTGTACAGTAATTAATATTAACACAAGTTTGAATGTGATTGGTTGATTCCGAACACAGACACTTTCCTAATTATAAAAGGGTGTGCACACAAGCTGGAGACTGGAATATTTTTTTTTCCCTGGGTGTTTCTCACTTTATATTTATATTGTTATAATTTCAAAATAAAGGTGAAAAAGGTTCTGACATGATTTTTTTTTTACATCTCAAAAACCTACCATTTTAACAGTGTGAGTAAACGTTTTATTTCCGCTGTAGATCTTATTTAAACACACCCGCCGGCTCTTTGAGATCGTTACCTGTGTGATACTAAGCTGCTTCTTTCGCTCCTCGATCTGACGCGTGGCTGCTTCCATCATCTGTTTTATCTGCAGGAGAAACGGGTCACAATTTGTTAAGAAAATGTCAAGAAAAGTTACGCAATTACGCTACTTTTTCAGTTGCACAAGTCACAATGGGGAAGGGAAAGCTTTTCTACGCCGACCATGCACTGACAGTGTGTGTGTGTGTGTATATATATGGAGTATATGGCGATTTACAGTAACCACCCTGTGCTAGAAAAACTCAACGCACTCTTGTTTACTGATTCTTGTGCGATTTTGACGCTGAGAAATATTCTACAGCGTACCCGATAGACAAGGTCATCACCGGGACGTCAAAATATCGCTGCAGCGGAATTTGGACGCGTCTGCTTACGCTGCTTTTCCTCCTAGACATGACGCCAGCGCTTTAACTGGAACTGTTACGCACCTTTCCACCACAAATGCGATGGTTCTCAGCCTACACCCGGGTTCCCGTGTCAAAAAAAGCAGCTCGTCTGAAACCTAGAACGCGTGCTGCGCTTTCTATATGCTGCGTTTTTGCTTTATAGAGCCTACAGAGATGACCGCGCAAGCTGTAGGTGCATAGCATGTAGAGTTTGAACGCTGCGACACGGAACATTAAGGCTTTTCGAGCGATATGAACGTTAAATGCACATACTTGCATCTTGGTGAGCATGCCAGGACTTTCCACAGGAGGTCCGGGAAGGACTTCTGGCTCTTCGACCTCCTCGAATCGGGGTACTCTCTTCCTCTTCGCCACAGATTCCCCACCTTCGAGATCTTTCTGTGCCTCCACCTCATCGCCGAACACATCCTGTAGAGAGTCGATGAGTGAGCTCGGTGGCTTTAGTGACATTTTAGTGCCGTAAATACGTGACGCCGACTGACAACGAGGCTCTCGCGAGTGAACTAAGGTCACGAGCTGTTTAAACGCATGAAGCTCGCGGAGCCTTGACGTCCATGCGAGTGAGGGTAAGACTGACCTTCAGCTCTCTCTTGCGGTTTTTCTCGGCTGTGCCTTTGTTGCCCCGGGAACTCCTGGTCTCTTCCAGCGCCTCGAAGAGCCGCTCGACGAAGCTGCCTGCCGACTCGTCCAAAAACGGTCTCAGCTGGTCTGAGGCGCACACACGGAGAGACGAGTCACACGATTATCTCGACTAAAACCCAGAACCACACCGACGCACTCACGGGGTTGACGAATCCGTATCGGACTCGGCACCGTCCCCGCCGTACTGTGAATTTCAGATACCGCGTGTGCTCGTACCTGTCGTCTTGCGTTTGTCCAGCCCTTTCCCTAAGCAGTGCAGGGCCGCGGTGACCACGGTGGGTTCGGAGAAACCCAGCACCTTCTTCACGATGCGCTCCACCCAGGGCCGCAGCTCCTCCACCTCCCGCTTGGGCAAAGACATGCTGGGGAGATCTGTCAAGGGGGGAAAGATTTTTAAGAACAGTTTACGGCTAGAATTAAGCTCTTTTCATGAGGTTCTGTTCTGCTGCTTTTTAAAGACCCCTACTGCCCGTCTCTACATGGTGGGACCCTGCCACAACATCCAGCGACGTTCACTCTGATTACATCACCGGATACAGTAGGAATCACTACCCCAACATACATCTAACCGATCAGTCTGTCCCACCTATACTCAGTCCCTGCCTTTCACTACCCCAACATACATCTAACCGATCAGTCTGTCCCACCTATACTCAGTCCCTGCCTTTCACTACCCCAACATACATCTAACCGATCAGTCTGTCCCCCCTAT
The DNA here is from genome assembly GCA_012411365.1 of Ameiurus melas. Lineage (NCBI taxonomy): Eukaryota > Metazoa > Chordata > Actinopteri > Siluriformes > Ictaluridae > Ameiurus > Ameiurus melas. Next base: position 3,793,268 of record CM022757.1, on the reverse strand, counting down.
ACTCAGTCCCTGCCTTTTCTCTGTAAAAACAAACACCCCGGATCGTTCATATATTCTCGATCCGTGAAGAGCTCTAACCGGGGAATGAACTCCAAACACCGGCAGAGCTTTCCTGAGCCTGAATCTCTCACCAGCGAATTTCCGTCCCAGTCTCAACGCCAAACAAATCCTCTTCCTCGGATAGCAGCTTCGTGGATTAATAAGCGTTTACAGAGCGCAATGCTGAAGAATAATAATAATTATAATAATACTAAAAAAAAAAAAAAAAGACAGAAACAGCTTTGGCGAACTTTCTAGGTTCGCGCGGCGTCCAACGAACGTTCAGGCGCTGCAGAAGGAAACCGGAAGTATAAAGGACCAACTGCTTCCGTCACAGTTAAAAATGAATAAAATAAAAATAAACAAATAAAACCTAAGGAAGTTTAATTAGTGCTGTCGCCTGGTGTCTTGGGGTAAAATGAAGAAACCGGAAGAATAAATGTCTAACTGCTTCCGTTACAGTCAAAAATATATATATATATTTTTAAATAAAATAATTTTAAAAAATATATATTAAGGAAGAGATGTTAGTGCTGCCGCCTGCTGCCCTGGTGGTTAAATGAAGAAACCGGAAGTATAAAGGACCAACCGCTTCCGTCAAAGTAAAAATAAATAAGTAAATAAATAAAAAATAAATAAATAAATATAAACAAATAAATAACCAACCCAAGGAAGTTAAATTAGTACTGTCGCCTGCTGTCTTGGTGGTAAAATGAAGAAACCGGAAGTATAAATGACTAACTGCTTCCGTTACAGTAAAAAAAAATATATATATTTATATATATTTGAAATAAAATAAAATAAAATATAAGGAAGAGATGTTAGTGCTGCCGCCTGCTGCCCTGGTGGTTAAATGAAGAAACCGGAAGTATAAAGGACCAACCGCATCCGTCACAGTAAAAATAAATAAATAAATAAATAAAATTAATTAAATAAATACATAAATATTGTGGAGGATCATAGAAAACCAAAAGGTCGCTTAGATACTGTGGCGCGAGACCGTTTAGTGCTTTATGGGTCAATAATAGTATTTTATAATCAATGTGAGATTTCACTGGGAGCCAATGCAGTGTGGATAAGATCAGGGTGATGTGGTCGTATCTTCTAGTTCTAGTTAGGACTCTAGCAGCTGCATTCTGGACTAACTGGAGTTTGTTTATGTTCCTACAGGAGGAACATAAACAAGAATACTTGGAAAATACTTGGCAAGGGATCCGAGACCATTCCTCCATACAGAATCTCTCCAGTTCCTTAAAATTTTGAGGTCCACAATGGAGGACTTTCCTCTTCAGTTCACCCCACAGGTTTTCTATGGGTTTCTGGCCAGGGCAGGACCTTGATTTTGTAGTCAGTAAACCATTTTTGTGTTGATTTTGATGTATGTTTTGGATCACTGTCCTGCTGGAAGATCCAATCACGGCCCATTTGAAGCTTTCTGGCAGAGGCAGTCAGGATATAATTTAATATCTGTTGATATTTGATAGAGTCCATGATGCCATGCAGCCTAACAAAATGTCCAGGTCCTCTGGCAGAAAAACAGTCACAAAACATCAAAGATCCACCTCCATATTTAACCGTGGGCATGAGGTACTTTCCATATAGCTACCTCTCTGTGCTCCAAAACCACCTCTGGTGTTTATTACCAAAAAGTCTATTTTGGTTTCATCTGACCATAGAACCCGATCCCATTTGAAGTTCCAGTCATGTCTGGCAAACTGAAGATGCTCGAGTTTGTTTTCGGATGAGAGTAGAGGCTTTTTTCTTGAAACTCTTCAAAACAACTTGTGGTGATGTAGGTGACTTCAGATTGAAGTTTTGGAGACTTTTTGACCCCAAGACACAACTAACTTCTGCAATTCTCCAGCTGTGATCCACCGCACACTATCCATTCGATGCTTCAGTTAAAGTTGTTTAAACAGGTTATTCTGAGTGCCATCAACAGCATTACTATGTTTTCTCAAATGGAGCAATTTGGGTTTCTACTTTATTCAAATCAAATATTTGACATTCCGCTTGTTAATGTTGCTAAGCTAGTTTAATTACAGATCAAATATCAAAAAAGTGACCCAGTTAGGAATTCTAAACTAATGAAAAGTATGTATGTGTCTGTTTAATCCAGCCTCTGTAAATTCCTCTTGCTCAGCGTGGTCCAAGTACTTTCTGAACTGCAGAAAGACTCTGAAGCTGCAAGGGTTACTAGAACTAAGTCCCAATCAACCTGGGTTCCTGTCATGGAAACATGTATACAGTTCTAAATTTCTTACCATAACTCTGGGTTTCTGTGTTATCGGTGTTTGTTATCAATACGACCCCATTCGAACTTTCCTTGCTTAAAAAACATGGTTCCCTTCATCTCAGTGGCATAAGATTTTGTCATTTTTTCTACATTATCTATCTATACACACACACACACACACACACACACACACACACACACACACACACACACACACACACACACACACAAACTGGGCTTGATTCGGTTGTTCTGAAGTTATGTTAAAAAAAAAAAACAATAAAAAATAAAGAAAAAAAAAAGCCCACTCATAGTGTACGAGGTCAATAAATATAAATGTATCAAAAACGTTGTGGTAAGAGCAGTTGGTCACATCCAGAAAATGAATGGATCTCTATTGCCCTCTGCTGGATATACATGGTACAAACACTTTCTTTCTGAAACTCTAAGGAAACAACTGGAGGAACATCCATCCATCCATCTTCTACCACTTATTCCTTCTTCAGGGTCACGGGGAACCTGGATCCTATCCAAGGTGGAATCGGGCACAAGGCGGGGTACACCCTGGACAGGGTGCCAGTCCATTGCAGGGCACAATCACATACACACTTATACACATTCATACACTATGGACAATTTAGACACGCCAATCAACCTACCATACATGTCTTTGGAATTGGGGAGTAAACCAAGTCCACTGGCAAAAGGTCAGTAACATGATTGGTATAAAAAGAGTATCTTAGAGAGGCGGCGTCTCTCAGAAGTAAAGATGGTGTGTAATCTGGATGGAAGCATGTGCTGCTCTAAAATCTGTATATATATACACCTTTCAGCATCAATGATGCCTTTCCAGATGTGCAAGCTGTCCATTCCATTGGCACTAATGGGATATACCATCAGAGATGTAGGCTTATCAACTGAGTGCTGATAAAAAGCCTGATGGTCCCTCTCCTCTTTAGTCCTCTTTAGTTTAGAGGACTTGGTGTCCATGATTTCCAAAAAGAATTTCGATTGGTCAGAACCACAGAACAGTTTTCCACTTTGCCTCAGTCCATTTTAAATGAGCTTAGGCCCAGAGAAGATGGAGGCGCAGATGTTTTCCGCAGATGGGTGAATCTCTGCCCATCTTTACTTCTGAAAGACTCTGCCTCTCGAAGATACACTTTTTATACCCAATCATCTTACTGAGCTGTTGCCAATTAACCTAATTAGTTCCAAAATGTTCCTCCAGTTGTTTCTTTTTAGTAACACTTACTGGAAGCCTTTTGTTGCCCCCATCTTAACTTTTATCAGACGTGTTGCAGCCATCAAATTGAAAATTACCTTATTTTTTCCTTAAAATGGTACATTTCCTCAGTTTAAACATTTGATACATTTTCTGTGTTCAATAGTCAATAACATATGGGTTTATGAAATTTGCAAATCATTGCATTCAGGTTTTTTTTTAACATTATACACACTGTCCCAACTTTTTTTGAATTGGGGTTGTATATCTTTTTTGCATATCTACTGTATTTTAAAAATCATGGAGTTGCCTGGTGGCCATTTTGAGTGGCAGCTTTTAAGTCCATGGTTTGTCCTTCTCCAGCTTTTTCTATGATTTCTACTTTTATTCTACTTTTATACGACTACCTCAGTATTTTGAAGATCTGCAATTTGATTGGTTGTCAGCTTTCAGTTATCACCAGATTGTTGAAAACAGCATTTTATTGAACTGGGTATTAAAGAAAAATGGTATATTCTGTCAGAGGCCATCCAAAAAAATGATCACCAGTATACTGAAGGCTCTTCTCGAGGACAGAAGTCTGACGTTCAATAAGAACAATTGGGTATGGTGATGACCTCTGCCCTGCTGTCTGGGAATATCTCTTCAACCTGGATCTTCTGTGTGCACAACTGGGCTGGACATGGACTTATGCCAATATTATACGGTACTGAATGCAAAAAGCCTTCAAAGTACATGATTCTCAGTTTTCTAGGTTTAGTGATTGAATATTCATGATTGCATTTGGTAGACAATTTTATTTATGGGGACTTACAAATGAGACAGATTCAAATAAAACAATAATAATAATAATTTTTTTATTGACCAGAAATGAGCTTTGGCTGATCCTGAACACTTGGCGGATGCAACCAAGATCTCAGAACATCCAAGTGTCTAATGTTAATTTTACACGTATTTCGGCTACTATATAGACGGTAAGTACGCGGTTTGGGACGCAGCCCACGGCTTCAAGCAGTCGTCTATTTGCACGTATATGCACGCAAGACAAATAATTAACTGCACTCGACGCTTTCGTAAAAATGAAAAACGAAACACCCCAAAACTGTATACGGTCCCATAACGAAGACGGACTGTATGTCGATACGTGAAATTCTGGAGGGAACGTCGGACGGCGTGGCACAGTGACGCAATGACGTGTGCCGTTAATCGATCTACGTTCTATAACACGTAAAACGGGAACATGAAAGGAATATTCTAAAAGCGACTCATGTAAACACCTTAATCAGAATATTATACGTCTTATTCAGAATAGGGTCAATAATTCGATTACTGCTGTCCGTGTCAACGTAGTCAGCTGTCTCTTTTATTTCAGTCTGATTTTTGTCAGCATGTCTTTCGATCAGATGTCCCCATAAGGTTCAAACGTGTGTGTGTGTGTTTTAGTGGGGCGTGTCTCAGAGCGAGTTTAAAAATCCCACGCATGCGCACTTCAGACAATGTCCTATAATTACTCTACACACACACACACACACAAAAGAATAACATGTAATGAAATGAAAATGACGAATGTATATATATATACATTTATAACGTTCTTCGACATATTGTGATGGGTGTGTTTATTATAAACGAATGAATAATATTAAGAGGAAACAAATGACGCGCTCAGAGAGCGGTTGGGGCTTTCCTTTCTCGTTCAAATCCCACGCGCATGCGCACTTCGGAGTTCGAAAACGAGCCGCACGGAGCATGCGCGCGGCCGGATTTAAAATCCCACACGCATGCGCGCTGGAGGCTTTTCTTCACCCACACTGCGCCACATTGTAATGCCGACGGAGCGGAGCGGCTTCACGGTAACGGTCTCGCTGGACGGACGCGCAGTTTCCCGACTCGCCGGGGGAGTTTGCTCGTGAACCGAATCGCGTACGTTTCCGCTCTCAAATGCCGATGTTTGTCCAGATGAGACGTTTTTCCTAAACGGGGGGAGGAGGAGGAGGAGGAGGAGGGTGGTGGTGGGTCGTGTTCTTGTTCTTTATTTGATTTGATTATCATTATATTTTTGAAATCGGTTTTGTTTGGGAGCGTTTAAGCGTAAATGGACCCCCGGGTGGCTTGGATCCAGCCCGAGCAGAAAGGACCAGCCAACGCGTTGTGGATGCACATCTGGGAAACCTCACACGGTTTACGGACTCCGAACACCTCACAGAGCCCTCGTTTGAACCCGGCCATGGCGCCAGGCTTGGTGAAAACCAGCTCGTCCAACTGCATCAGCCCGCATCCCCTTCAGGTCTCTCCTGGCTTCATTCTCCCACCGCCGTTTGATCACGCTTCGATCACGGCGCTGAACGGCACTTGCACTGGAGCAGCAAAGCCGAGTGCTTCTCCCAAAAATGGCCCCCTGTCTCCATCGTCGTCCTCTCTGGACTCTGAGACGGACAGTCCCAAGTCGGACTCGTGTGACCGCACAAGCACGAACCACTCCCATCCCAGACTCTTCTTCAGCTTCAATGAGCAGCTGCACAACATCAACGACTACTTGCATCAGCACCAACAGCATCTCCAAGCACACCTACACCAACACCATCATCATAATCACCATTACCATCACCGGCATCCGGCCCAGCACTTCCCTCAAGCGCCTGATCACCACCATCCAGTCAAGAAGAAGGCCGAGAACAAGGCCAGCTCGTACGGGGTCAACTACCTGCTGTCCAACTCCAATGGGAACCTCTTCTGCACTGGGACACCATGGAAGACCAGGAGATACAGTCCAGGGGTGAACGGGTAATGAAGTGGTGGTGGGGTATTTCTGATTCTGGTTGTGTAGGACACGTGTTTGAGATTTCTGATTTAAATGTTGGAGTGGGGCTGTGTCCACAGGTGTGTAAAGGAGTATGGACGCCAGTTTTCATCTTTAGGGTCGGAGTGTGTGGGTATGGGGTGGTGGGGGTTCCTTAAATCATATCCAGTTCTTCAGCGATGGAACGTGGATTTGCAGAATGCGGCTTAAGAACCAGTTTTTATCTCGAACTGGAATTTTCGTCATGTCGCCGTGGTAGTGTACATCGTTGACCTGAACAACCTCCAGAGGAACAACCACCGATTGATTTTGATTTGGTGCTTTACACCGTTTCTTTTTGTGTCGGTCGTTTCACAAAAGTAGAGAACGTGATGATTCTGCTGTGTGAAAGAAAAATAGAAAGGTTCCCCGGTCCCTAAGCGTAGTTTTATCCAGGCCGTTTTAAACGCTTTACACGTAGGCTGTGGATCAGGTGGTACAGCGGGTTGTCCACTAATCGTAGGGTCGGAGGTTCGATTCCCGGCCCACGTGACTCCACATTCCGTGTCCTTGGGCAAGACACTGAACCTCAAGTTGCTCCCGATGGCAAGCTAGTGCCTTGCAAGTGTGAAGGGGTGAATAAGAACCAGTGTACAGCACTTTGTAGAACCGCTAAGGTTAAAAAAGCGCTATATAAGTGTAGACCGTATGTGACCGTATTTACGTATGTGAAATGCGGCGTTTTAGATTCAGCTAGTTATGTGGCTTAGCGGTTAGCACGTTCGCCTCACACCTCCGGGGTTCGAGTCCCGCGGTGGCCCTGTGTGGGTGGAGTTTGCATGTTCTCCCCATGCTGCAGGGGTTTCCTCCGGGTACTCCGGTTTCCTCCCCCAGTATGGTGCATGGTAGGCTGTTTGGTGTGTCCGTAGTGTATGAATGGGTGTGTGTGTGTATGTGATTGTGCCCTGCGATGGACTGGCAGGGTGTACCCTGGTACTGTCCAGGGTGTACCCTGGTTCCAGGATAGGTTCCCCGCGACCCTGAAAAGGAGTAAGCGGTATAGAAGATAGTTTACACAATTACAGCATTGCATATACCTATAACTACAGCTGATGCTTTCAAAGAAGTGTAATTTATTTGTTAGGATTTTGTTTTCATCGTGGCATTTCATCCTAATATCGGTGTGACGAAAAATAATCATAATATAATAATGAGCCTTTATTGATCACGTATACATTACAGTACAGTGAAATTATTTTCTTGACATACCCCAGCATGTCAGGAAGTTGGGGTGAGAGTGCAGAGTCTGCCATGGTACAGCGCCCCCTGGGGCAGAGATGGTTAAGGGCCTTGCTCAAGGGCCCACAGTCAACAGTGGCAGCTTGGCAGTGCTGGGGCTTGAACCCCCAACCATTTGATCAGTAACCCAGAGCATTAACTGCTAAGCCACCACTGCCACAAAAAAAAATCAAATACGAGTGCTTTTTTAAATTAATTTTATTTAATCTCTCCAGCTCATTCTGGTTTTCATGCTCTCATTTATACATGTTAAACCATGCACTTTATTCATCTCTCTCTCTCTCTCTCTCTCTCTCTCTCTCTCTATATATATATATATATATATATATATATATATATATATATATATATATATATATATATATATATCTCTATATATATCTCTATATATCTATATCTATGTCTATATCTCAAATTTATTTATTTATTCCATCCTCTTACAGCCTTCATGAAGAGATTGTGGACTTCTATGCCTTCATGTCCCCGCGGCCTGAGGAAGAGGCCATGAGGAGGGACGTGGTGAACCGCATCGAGAGTGTCATCAAGAACCTTTGGCCTGCAGCGAACGTGGGTAACATCACTGGGACTCAGAACCAAACCAAGCCCCTAAACGACGCCATGCTTGCAAAATTTTAACTACATGTACGCGAGAAGGCTGCTGCATGTATCCTGCGCTCGTTTGCTGCGTCGCTTGTGCGCATCATCAGACGTGGCGTAATACGGACGTAAATCGTTGGGACCAGGTCGCATGATGCGCTCCCTCAACTGAATAAACAAACGAACATAACGCATCTCAAACCCTGTACTGTTCTAGATCGTTATCGAGTGCTCAAGTGAACCGGTTTTCCTATTACAGTTAGTGTTCGAGTGTTTAAAAACCTACCTATGGTCTGTTTGGAGTACCACGCTTGTGGATCTAGATCAGTCGCCCAGACAGAAGAAAGTTTTAAAGGTTGACGAGGGCTCGTCAGAGTGTTTATCGTTGCTTCGCATGGCGTGGTGGAACATTACAGAATTCCGAAAGACAGGCGGGGATGTTTTCACCCTGATGTGCCATCACGTGGACGTTGCTTTTGATTCTGTAAACTGTAAAGAATAATAACGATATCTCAAACGTGTCGTCGCATAATTCGTCGTAGCACTGCGCAAGTTGCATGTACAAATCACACATTTGTTTGTGAACAATCTACTACTAATCAATTTTTATTCTGATTTTTTTTTTGCCATTTAGAATTTTAAAGCTTCTAATATTTTTACTAGCGAAGCACATCTTGAAGCGTTTTATTCCACAGCATTTTGGCACTGCGAACAATTTGTTATTAAAGAACGTACATACTTGGACTTAATAAATCAGAGCTTCTCAACTTTTTGTAACTAAAGCCCCTAAACTAAATTGGAGGAGGACAGGTATCATGATCATCTATATTAAGCTAACTAAATTATATATATATATATATATATATATATATATATATATATATATATATAATATGATTTAAAAAAAAAACCCTATCTGACAGACAGGTGTGTAACATGATCAATCAGAAATGTTTCTGAACACTTGAACTATTTTGAACAAGAGAACTAGGCTGTAATAACGTGGACTATTTTACATGTAAAACATGTTGCATTCCATTCGTCTTGCGTTCTAAAAAACTTTTGGATAAAAATGATGTAAATTGGGACGAAGGTCACGTCTTGTTAACCATGACGCTGTTAAGCCTCGGGCTGTCAGACTCACTGAACAGAGCAGACGCAGAGAGAGGTGAGAGTGCAGCGGGAAAGCAAGACCTCGCGCTAGCAGGACAGTACTAGGCTTGGACGAGGTTTGTCCAATAAGTCGCTAGATTTGTCAGTAGGTGCTTTTTATCCATTTTTTTTACAACATAAAAGTTGCTAAAGGGTTCTGAAAAGTCTTTAAGTTGGCAACACTGGTCTACACTGACCGCTAGATAAAAGGAAGGCTACACTCCGCCTCTCCCCAGCAAAACGGAAAATTGTGTATTTTTTTTTTTGTTCTTTTACTGAAAAGCAATAAATTACAGAGTACCCGAATGATGCCCTGACTTTTCTTTTTTTTTTTTTTTTTAAATGCCGTGTTGAGAACCACTGTATTAAATTAATCGGCGCCTTCTTTGGTATGGATCTTGCAATGTCCTAATATCTTGCGTTCTGTTTTTCAGGTCCAAATTTTTGGCAGCTTCAGTACCGGACTTTATCTTCCAACAAGGTGAGGAGCGTTTTCCTTATTTTCCACACAAAATATGGCCTTACTGAGAGAGAGAGAGAGAGAGAGAGAAAGGAAACTGCGGGGTAAAAGAAAGTAGCGAAAAGTAGGAACATTTAAGAGAACGGAAATGGGGTGGGGCGGCGGGTGGGGGGAATTAGCAACGAGAATAAGATTAAAAGAAAGAAAGAAATGGGCGGATTGAAAAATCATTAAAATAAAGGGAAAAGTAATGCGATGGGGAAGAAGAGAGGATGAAAGTGGGGAACATAAATGAATTGAAAGAAGGAGGACAGAGGAGGAAGTGGGGAGGGGAGGACAAGCAACAAATAAATTACGTAGTGACTAAAAGGAAGAAAAAGCGAAGCCCGGTTTGTGAATGCATGTCAATATGTAGATTTATTTAATGGCTCAACTGGCCAAAGAATAAAAATCTAAGGACTGGGACTAAACGCGAATGAAGCTGTAAATTATATTGTGTGTGTGTTAGTGACATTGACCTGGTGGTGTTTGGAAAGTGGGAACGTCCTCCTCTACAGCAGCTCGATCAGGCTCTGAGGCAGCAGAACCTCGCCCAACCGTTCTCAATTAAAATACTGGACAAAGCCACGGTATGCCACTTTACAGCTTTGTGTGCTTTTTTCTTTTTTTTTTTTTTTTTTGGGTTGGTTTGTTCACCTGTGCGGCTGTGTCCTCAGGTTCCTATAATCAAGCTGACCGACCGAGAGACGGAGGTGAAGGTGGACATAAGTTTTAACGTGGAGACCGCCGTGAAAGCGGCGCGTTTCATCAAAGACCACTTAAAGGTGAAGCATAGCTTTAAGGCTTGCAGGTTTAGTTCTGCTGTTTACTTATTATTATTCTTATTTTTTTTATTTTATTTTTTTTACTTTATGCTTTGCACTGGACATCATTTATACATATACATATAAATGTGTATATGTGGGGAGGAAATAAGTATGGGACATGCAAACATTTTTTTTTCCCCAGAGTAAATATATTTCAAATGATGCTGTTCATATGAAGTTTTCACCAGACACATCAGTATTAACTCAAGAAATCCATAAATATAAAGAATTCACAACATTAAAGTCCATAAATGAAGTTGTGTAATGAAGTGGAATTACACAGGGGGAAAAAAGTATTGAACACGCTTAGAAGCAGAAGTAACATCACTCAGTCATCAACCGGCCACGCACAGGAGCTCCTGACAAGATTCCTGAGCAGGGAGTCAGAAGAGTAGCCCAAGAGCCAAGGACCACTCAGAATGAGCTCCAGAAACACTTGGAGGCAGCAGGTGCCATCGTCAAAGAGAAAACAATTGACAATGCAGTCCACTGCTCACGCTCACCCCACAAGACTCCATTACTAAAGAAAAGGCATGTCGAAGCTGGTTTAAAGTTTGCTACAACTCATTTGGACAAGCCTGTGAAATGCTGGGAGAGTGTTGTGTGGTCTCAGACGAGAGAAAAATTAAATTTTGGCCATCATACTACATACGATGTTTGGAGACGAAATGGCACTGCACATCACCCTTACAACACTGTACCAACAGTGAAGTTTGAAGGTGGAAGCATCATGGTGTGGGGCTGTTTTTCGTCACATGGTACTGGCAGACTTCATATGAATGGAGCCCTTTACCGGGAGATTCTTGAGAAGAACCTGCTGCCATCCTCTAGGATGATCATGAGACGTGGGTGGAGCTTCCAGCAGGACAACGATCCAAAGCATACAGCAAAGGAAACTCTCAATTGGTTTCAGAGGAAAAAAGTCAAGGTGTTAGATTGGACCAGTCAATCACCTGACTTAAATCCAATTAAACATGATTTTAAGACTAGAAGAATGGACCAAAAATCACACCTGAATACAGCGACCCATTCATTTCTTCATACAGGAAGTGTCTTGAAGCTGTCGTTACAAACAAAGGCTTCTCCACTAAGTATTAAATACATTTCAGTTAGTGTGTTCAATACTTCCCCCATGTCATTCCACTTTATTACACATAACTATATTTATGGACGTTAATGTTTGGATCTCTTTGTGTGGATGTTTTGAGTTAATACTGATGTCTGGTGAAAATTTCATGTGAATAACCTCATTGGAAATATATTTACCGAAATAATGTTGACGTGTTCAATACTGTATGCGTGTATGCATATATGCATGTGTATTTTTTACATATTACACAGTATCTCACAAAAGTGAGTACACCCCTCATGTGTTTGTAAATATTTGATGATATCTTTTCATGTGACAACACTGAAGAAATGACACTTTGCTACAATGTAAAGTAGTGAGTGTACAGCTTGTGTAACAGTGTCAATTTGCTGTCCATCAAATTAACTCAACACACAGACATTAATGTCTAAACCGCTGGCAACAAAAGTGAGTACACCCCTAAGTGAAAATGTCGAAATTGGGCCCAAAGTGTCAATATTTTGTGTGGATACCATTATTTTCCAGCACTGCCTTAACCCTCTTGGACATGGAGTTCACCAGAGCTTCACAGGTTGCCACTGGAGTCCTCTTCCACTCCTCCATAACGACATCACGGAGCTGGTGGATGTCGGAGACCTTGTGCTCGTCCACAATCCGTTTGAGGATGCCCCACAGATGCTCAATAGGGTTTAGGTCTGGAGACATGCTTGGCCAGTTCATCACCTTCACCCTCAGCTTCTTTAGCAAAGCAGGGGACGTCTTGGAGGTGTGTTTGGGATCGTTATCATGCTGTAATACATGCTGGGATCATGCTCTGTTCAGTATGTCACAGTACATGTTGGCATTCATGGTTCCCTCAATGAACTGTAGCTCTCCAGTGCTGGCAGCACTCATGCAGCCCCAGACCATGACACTCCCACCACCATGCTTGACTGTAGGCAAGACACACTTGTCTTTGTACTCCTCACCTGGTTGCTGCCACACACACACACTTGACACCATCTGAACCAAATAAGTTTATTTTGGTCTCATCAGACCACAGAACGTGGTGCCAGTAATCCATGTCCTTAGTCTGCTTTTCTTCAGGAAACTGTTTGTGGGCTTTCTTGTGCATCATCTTTAGAAAAGGCTTCCTTCTGGGACGACAGCCATGCAGAACAATTTGATGCAGTGTGTGGCGTATGGTCTGAGCACTGACAGGCTGACCAACCCCTTCAACCTCTGCAGCAATACTGGCAGCACTCATACGTCTATTTCCCAAAGACAACCTCTGGATATGACGTTGAGCATGTGCACTCAACTTCTTTGGTGGACCATGGTGAGGCCTGTTCTGAGTGGAACCTGTCCTGTTAAACCGCTGTATGGTCTTAGCCACCGTGCCGCAGCTCAGTGTCAAGCTGTACACTCACTACTTTATGTTGTAGTAAAGTGTCATTTCTTCAGTGTTGTCACATTAAAAGATATAATCAAATATTTACAAAAATGTGAGGGGTGTACTCACTTTTGTGAAATACTTTGTATATAAGAAATAAACGCCTTTTTCTTTGGTTTCTCATTGAGCCTTTCCACCACTTCCTGTCCTCTAATCCTGTAGATCTCCAAGACTGTTATTAGTGTGGGGATTTGAGTGCATTCGTGTCAGTGCATTTGTATACATGAACACAGAGGTGTTCTAATAACTTCAGAATTAGTTTTTTCTTTTAATATGCTAATAAAGTCAGAAATGATTTTTCATTTTGTTTTAGCCTCTCATCCTTTACCGTTGTGCTTGATGATCGAAATCCCTTTGCTCGTTCTCACTTCTGCAGAAGTACACTGTGCTGCCGTACCTGATCTTCGTTTTGAAACAGTTCCTGTTGCAGTGGGAATTAAACGAGGTGTTCACAGGAGGCATCAGCTCCTACTGTCTCATATTAATGGCCATCAGTTTCCTGCAGGTAAAAGAACACCCGGAAATTAGTGATGACATCTTCACGGGGCGGGATTCACAAACTAATGCCGTATGCTTAACATAATGTGTTTTTTGATTCACGGCTGTGTGTGATCCGTCCGAATTGCTTTTTAGCTCCACCCCCGGATCGACTGCCGGGCGACCAACATAAACCTGGGCATCCTGCTGATCGAGTTCTTCGAGCTGTACGGCCGCCATTTCAACTACCTGAAAACGGGGATCCGTGTGAAGAACGGAGGAGCATACCTTGCCAAGGAGGAGATGATGAAGGCCATGAGCAGTGGCCACCGACCCTCCATGTTGTGTATCGAAGATCCCAACTTACCGGGTATGGAGGACGTACATGTTTATTTTGATAGACGTTTATCCTTAAAAAACAAAATTCAAGCAAAGGGTTACTGTAAGTAAATAAATAAATAATATATTGCAGTGTTGTACTTAGTTAATGCCTAAATAACCAGCATATGCAAAAAAAAAAAAAAACCAAAAAAACTGAATGTATAATTTTAGTAGATATTAAATGTACATGGAAAGATGGTTGATGAGAATTTATAGCAAGTAGGATTTGAAGAAACTTCATACTTAACCGACTTAATTTTTGGTATTTGGGTTTGTGTTTTTAAGGCAACGACGTGGGCCGCAGCTCCTACGGCGCCCTGCAGGTGAAGCGCGTGTTCGATTACGCCTACATCGTCCTGAGTCACGCCGTGTCTCCTCTCGCCCGCGCTTATCCCAACAAGGACAACGACAGGTCAGTATTTTGCAGAGTAATAGAGATAGCAGAGCCACTTTGTTTATCTGCGTTCCTGTCGTACAGGGGCACACACGTTGCCAGTTGTAGCAACAAACTCACGAAGTTGTCAACACTGGGTGAGTGGGGGGGGATTTTTTTCAAGCAGCTCGTGAGTGGGTGGAAGACGTATTGGAAGTTTATTATATTAATGACTTATTAATGACTTCCAAGCGCAGCGATTGGCTGGAAGGAATACATTTCCAGGAACACGTCCTCATGCACAAACACGAATGCGTAAAATGTCTCCTTCAGCACACTCAGCCGGATCCTCCGACTGACCCAGGAAGTGATTAACTACAGGGAGTGGATCATCCAGAAGTGGGGGGACCGACACAACGCCAGAATCAACCGCTGCAGTGAGTGAAACGTTTTAGACTTGACAAAGTGTTTGGACGTTGCACAAAATGCTTTGATTTTAATACAGTAATGTGCGTGTGTGTGTGTGTGTTGTGTTTAATAGTCGTCCAGTTCGGTGGTGACTCCGAGGAGCAGCAAAGGGACTCTGCGTCTCCACAAAGTGCCGATTCCCTCATGTCACTGTCCAGTCCCCAGCAGCACTCCTCATCATCTTCAGCCTCTTCCGTTTCCTCGCTCTCAGGAAGTGACATTGTACGTTGCCACTACTGCCTGGTCGTAATCCAAAAAGTCCTGCTTATAAACCCGCATTAAATGTCTTTATTTCCCCCAGGACTCTGACTCCGTTCAACCCGGACACAAAGCCCCGCACCAAACTTTCTCAGCATGCCCTGTGCCCAGCACTCAGCCGAGGCCACAAAGCGGGATAAGTCCACCTGAAACCACTTCCTCTAACGGACAGGTAGGGTCGTGTTGTGTTCTCAGAGTACTGCAGTAAGGCCTCGGGACAGCAAGGTGCACTTTCCTACATATTGTAGGTGTCTGGTCATAAAATCGCATGTTTGCGATGTCCTCCTTGCGATCTGATAGTCGAGAGGGTTTGTTTTTATTTTAGACTATTCAAGTAAGTCACCAGAGGTTGTCGATGAAGCACAGTATTACTGCAGTATGGTCTTACTTCATTTTTAAGCACAGTAGATGCACCTCTGAGAGATCGTTCATATCGCTGCAATTTACTGTACGGTCATGTTGCGGTCGGGGGAGGGGGGATCTCGGGTACAAAAAAAACAAAACAACAAATTTTAATGTTTTAATGATTTATGTAACTTCTGAAGGTTATTGGTTGAATCAGATCTTACTGGGGGGCTTCACAGCAAAGGGGGTGAATACCTATGCACACCCCACTTCTGTTTTTTTTTAAACACACTTTCATTTCACTTCACCAATTTGGATTATTTTGTGCAATCCATGTAAAAACCATTTCAATTACATGTTGTAAGGCAGCAAAATGGGGAAAAATGCCACGGGTGGGGTGAATATTTATTTTGAACGCCACTGTAACTGCAGACTAATTTTCAGTTTTAAACTTGTTCCGGTTTTTGTTTTAGAAATGCAAATTTCAAGGAGATTCCATACTTCATTTTTTTTTCCTCTACTTGATCTGGGGAAAAAATTATGCCATTTAATTAAAATAATCTCATTAAATTAGTTTGAATATATTTCACAAAGCCAGAATGTTCAGCCATTTAAACAAAAATTGTTTTTGCCA
The DNA here is from genome assembly GCA_012411365.1 of Ameiurus melas. Classification (NCBI taxonomy): domain Eukaryota; kingdom Metazoa; phylum Chordata; class Actinopteri; order Siluriformes; family Ictaluridae; genus Ameiurus; species Ameiurus melas. The sequence goes on along the minus strand of CM022757.1, from coordinate 3,777,157 downwards.
TAACTTGAGTTGTTTGCTACAAAGTAAAGCAGTCAGGTGATCACCATCCTCCAAGTGTGGCGATTCCATAATTTCTGCCAAGGGTTGCATAGGCTACTGGATAGCCTAACTCCCCCCAAACGTCATCAGACTCTTTTATTCTACTCAATTCTTGATGTCTGGTTTGCAAGACCCTTATAGTTTCCTTTTGATGTCCCAGGTGCGGAAGCCCCTCGCCGTGTCTCTACCCCCATCTGTACCAGGCAGACCACTGTGTGTGGAGGGGTGTGTGGCACTGAGCAACGGCTACCGGCTGTCCTCGCCCATCTACCTCGGCCCGCTCACTGGCCTCCAGCCCAAGGTAAGCACTCACTCGGGCTCCTCGAAGCCGTTGTGGCTACAGGGACCAGAAAGAGGAAGCGGTCCACGTGACTTCCTGCTGCATTTTACTGGTTAATTGAGCTGTTGGTCTGATTTTGCTACGTGATTGACATTTTAGCCCAAAGCAACATTATTGATCCTTATGTTGGATTTGATCAGCCAAAATCAAACCTGCCTTTTTAAAAAGGATTCATTTCTTTTTATTTCTTCAGCTTGACCTGCTGATTAGGATGAAAGTTTTCATTTGCACATTATAATAGTTACGCTAGCTTTCTAGTGCGCATGGTCAGCTTTGTAACAAGTGTGTATTAATAGAAAGATATTGTTTTATATATTTGATATTTTATTTTTGAAAATGTATATATGTATTTATTAAATATTGTCATTTTGTAATCGCCAATTTTTCCTCAAAATCCACAAATGGCTTTAAACCTCTAATCGTTTGCTGCATAAATCAATATACAAAATATTTAGATATGTCATAAAATATTATTTACAAAATGAAATCGAATTTAAATAACATAAGATATATATTAATTAATTAACCATATTGGTTATTAAATTAAATACAATATTTAATATTGCACTTTTCTTGTGTTAAGTACAATGCGTTCTCATTGTCATGTTCAGGTAAGTGAGGAGGAACGCGTGTTACTTATTTACTTAGTTTTATTTTTTTATTTATTTATTTATTTTTTTTAATCATCTCTAGTTTCATAACGTTCAGAGGTTTGGCCCGAAGGTTCCCGGTGTCTTTGAGCCTGGTTCGATGCCTGCGCCTCGCGCCAACCTTCCACAGCACAACCGAAACACATGGCACAGAGGAGGAGGGAAACGGCGCCCTCCAGCCTCAGCAGATAGAACTGCCACAGGTCAAAGGTAGCACTTCCTGTCTACGCACAGTCCAAGCTGCGGCTCAGTGTCGTCTGTGACTGCCATTTTTTTTTTTTTTTTTTTTTTTTTTTAAATATACTCTTATTTTATTATTATTTTTAAATTCTTCCTTCCCCCCCGTTTTTTTTGCCAAACACTAAATGTTCTCATCACAGCCAAGCTGTATTTGGAATTTAGTACAACTCGTGCAATATGAGTATTTTTATATACTTTGCAATTTTTTTTTTTTTTTAGTTATTTTTAATTTAATTTTTACTACTACTCTTCAGTGTTTACATTTTTGTGTGTTTTGTGTTGTCATGAATGTAAGCCGACGAAGGCCGGGTGTGTGACATTGCATCAGTACTACACTGCTATGTTTAAATCCAAAGTGTGTTTGAGAATTTAACTTTTGCACTCAATGGCTTGCCAGATTGCTGTAGTTCAACTCTGTACCAGCAGGTGGAGCCGCCGAGATGAAATCTCTGTGCCAAAATCCGGGCCAAAGTGTTCCTTACGTCACATTAGCCTGTATCTTATGTTGGATTTTCATTCTTTTTTTTTTTTTTTGGCCAACAACATGCCACGTTTTGTTTATTTGACTTTATTTGTTTATCTGAATAACCATGATTATCTTCTGCACCAGACTAGTTCGAATGTTTCTGCAAAACGTGATTGGTGATAATCTCATATCCTTTCTTCTGTAACATCCCTCCCCCCGCCCCTTTAAGTTTGCGACACAATGAAATAATGGCAAAGGGATCTTTCATAGGTAGAATTACACACACTGAAAAGGTTGCATCCCTGACATGTTAGCCTATTGGCTTTTCCTATTTTTCCCGCACCAGTAGGTGGTGCGACTAATTCGTTAGCCGTGAGTCCTCCTTTCATTTTATCGCTTAAGATACCCACTTTGTGACGGCTGCGTTCCGTTCACTTTATCCCGGCAGAAAGTTTAAAAAGCAGTTTTTAGCTCTGGTAATATTGCTCCCATTGGCTTTCCAGATTATGACTGCTCCAATACCACACCAGCAGGTGGCACCAAAGATTTGTGCTGTACAATTCCCTTATTCGTTTTGTGCCAAAAAAAATGGTCAGTGTGATTTTGACTGAACCTTTAGTACACCAGGATGAAGGTGCATCTTGTACCAGTGCCCCTTAGGACCACCAGGCCCAAAACCATCCAGCGTTTCCATCACTGTTCTATGCAAATGTCTTGGCGGCCGATTATCTGTAAGTCATTGTTATTGTTTCGTCACTGTAATTCTACTTTGACTTGATCACAAATGATCTTTAGCCAGATCATGTGATCACGTTTTTAACTTTTTTTTTTTTTTTTTTTTTTTTTTTTGAAACAATGGAACGGGGCTTCCTCCTGCCATATATTTCACATAGCGAGTGCTCATCCATGTACAACATGAAAAGTCATCATGATCTCTCTCGGGGAAAGGTCATTCTTGTAGCATTTTATCCCAAAGATGGTGATGGAGGGCACCGGCGCCACACACACACACACACACACACACACACACACACACACACACACACACACACATGGTAATCATTTCTGATTTATGAATGTAAACAATTTTTTTTGGGGGGGGGTTATTGCCTTTTTTGGTCCATGAATATTTTTATGTAAATATTTTTCTACCAATTATTTTTTAAAATAAATATCTTAAACGACTAAATGGCTATCGGGTCTTTCCTTTCCTGAAGGTTATTTCATTGATGGTGCAATCATTTTGTATTAATGTCCCATTCGATATTTTGCTTCGGAGTTTGTTTGTTTATTTTCATGAATGAAATATTTTAGCATTTTTTGTTGCCACATTCCTCCGATTCGGTCATATACTTGTATGTACGGTTTCTAATGTTCCTAATATTTTTTTTTTACATGAAATATTCCATTTTGTTTCTAGAAATATTACTAGTAAAATATTAATATATTTCATTGCATTTTATTTTCTGTCCCCCCCCCCCTCTTGTACATAATTCTGTCCCCTGTCTCAACATTGATATTGTAACATAATGTTAACATAAGTATAACATGCAGCATGTACGTACAGTGGATATCAAAAGTCTACACACCCTTGTTAAAATGGCAAGTTTTGTGATGTAAAAAAAAAAGATAAATCATGTCAGAACCTTTTCCCGCCCTCAGTGTGAAATTACAATGTATAGAAATTAAGTTAAAAAACAAACATTTTATGGGGAAAAAGGGAACCCCCCAAACTTACAATAACCTGGTTGCATAAGTGTATACATCCGTAAACGAATACTTTCTTGAAGCACCTTTGGATTTTATTACACCACTCGGTCTTTTTGCATTGCACGTCTTGACTTGGCAATATTTTCTCACTCTTTTAATGCAGTAATATTTTTAGATCCATTAAATTGTGAGCGCATCTCTTGTGCACAGCCCACTGCAGGTCCCATCTCCTGTGCCACTGCAGGTCCCATCTCCTGTGCACAGCCCACTGCAGTTCACCCCACAGAATTTTAGTTGGATTCCGCTCTGGACTCTGGCTAGACCATTCAAAAACGGTGATCTTTTGGTTAAGCCGTTCCTTTTGTTGATTTTTGGATGTATGCTTTGGGTCATTGTTGTGCTGAAAAATGAAATTTCTTTTCTTCTTCAGCTTACTAGCAGACACCTGAAGGTTTTTCACTAAAATTGACTATTTGTAGCTATTCATGATTCCCTCCACCTGGATAAAAGCCCCAGTTCGGGCTGAAGAAAAGCAGTCCAAAGCATGTTGCTACCACCATCATGCTTCACCATAGATATAGTGTTCCCATCGGTGGTGTTTTTTTAAAAAAAAATAAAGTAAAAACTTTTTGCAGAAAGCATTCCTTTTGCAATTGGTCTCCTCAGACCATAACACATTCTGCCACATGGCTTGACTTACAACCTGATGATCCATCCGTCTCAGCACGCATAATCCGCCTGCCTGTCTGACCTCTCAATCTGGATGAGGGAACACCACCTTAAACTCAGCTTAGTAAAAACAGAGCTTCTCGTCATCCCAGCCTGCCCCTCAATCATCCACAACCTCATCGTACAGCACGGCTCGGCCACACTCAAGCCAACCAGGACAGCCAGGAACCTTAGAGTGACTCTTGATGACTGCTTGACCTTTACAGACCACATCTCAGCATTTGCACGGTCCTGTAGGCTCATTCTGTATAACAAGAAATTCAGACACCATACATCCCCGAACAGGCTACCCAACTACTAGTCGAGGCTCTCGTCATATCTGAACCGGACTACTGCAACGCACTACTCTCGGGTCTCCCGGTCAGCTCCATCAAACCCCTTCAGATGATTCAGAATTGAGCAGCACACCTCGTCTTCAACCAGCTCAAAAGAACCCATGTCGCACCCCTCTTCATCTCCCTCCACTGGCTTCCTTTAGCCGCCCGCATCAAATTCAAGGCCTTGATGCTCACCTGCAAGACCTTGTCTGGAACAGTGCCGTCCTACCTCCTAACACTCTCCTGAAGGTCTACGTTCCCTCACGCGATCTGCGATCAGTTAATGACCGATATTTAGTAGTGCCTCCTCAGCGTGTCTCAAGGTCCCTTTCGAGAACCTTCACACTAACTGTTCCTCAGTGGCGGAATGATCTTCCAACCTCAATCTGGACTGCAGAATCGGTCACTATTTTAAACAAAAAAGCTAAAGACCCACATCTTCTGTGAACACTTGCCCCTCCCCCCCTTTAAATGTTTAAACTAATAATAATTCTTCCACTTCTACTCTGCTTTTCTAGAACTCGATTATAAATCTTGTATAGTAGCACTATTATTGTTCTCTGCTTAATGCATCACTTTGCTTGTATTTCCTCATTTATAAGTCGCTTTGGATAAAAGCGTTCGCCAATTGAATAAATGTAAATGATTTTAATTGAGCTTGAATGTTTTTCTTTGTGTGAAAATGGGCTTATGTCTAGCCACCTTACTCCATTGCCCAGACATGTGAAGAATGAGAGATTCTTTTCACATGCGCAGAGTAATCAATACTCGTCAGATATTCCTGCAGTTACTTTAACGCTGCCGTAGGTCTCTTGGCAGCCTTCACTTATACGTTTTCGTCTTGTCCTTTTGTACGTTTCGGAGGGACGTCCCGTTCTTGGTAATGTCACTATGGTGACCCAGTTTTCTCCACTCAATGATTTGCCTTTATGGTGTTCCATGGTACATCTAATGCTCTGGAAGTTCTTTTATACTCCAAACCTGAGTGATACATTTCAACGAGTGAGATACCATGCGTGCTATGTAAGCTTGTTGTGAACCTTAAGGCTTAGGCGGTTGGATGAAACCAAGATGTGAAGAAAAGCCTACAGAAACCGATAGTCTTTAACATCAAATAATCACAATGATTTCATTGATGATGGCCGTATGATTACTACTTCTGAAAATGATGATAGTGAATCAAATTCAATCTTAACACAACCATGTCCCCAATCATAAAAGGGTTTTTCTGACATGATTTATCCTGGTTTATTTATTCATTTATTTTCTACAGCACAAACACCTGCCATTTACTGTGGATGTATACTCTTCCTGTGTACAGTATGGGTGTGTTCCCTGGTCTTGAAGGCAAAAGCTGTAAAGGCCCTTTATGTCCACTTGGAGGTGCTCTGAGATTTGTTGTGCTATTGAAGCTCTCGCAGAGACTTCTGTATAGTTTTATGTGCTCAGATCGTAGTTACGTTACCTTCGAGGAGTGAAACGATGCAGAAGAAGGCTGCGTTTATTTGGAAGGAAAAACAAAAAATTGTCCATAGGTATTCAGAATCGCATTCAAACTCGCGTTGAACTCGTATTGGTGTATATATATCGCTTTGCTTCTTTGTAAGTCGCTTTGGATAAAAGCGTCTGCTAAGTGAATAAATGTAAATGTAAATGTACACCTGCCATCAGTTAAAGTTGAAAGATTATCCTCAAATAGTGCAGCTGTTCCTCTTAGTAAAATCTAACTGGAAAAGCTATGGGCCACAAGGAGCTTACACACAAGGTACAGAGTCTCAGTGTTGAAAAATATCAATCAGGAGAGGGTTACGCATGCACAAAACTTCTAAGGCATTTGATATACCATAGAACACTGTAAAGATCAACAAGTGGAGAAAATATGGCATGATGGTGATAGTACTAATAACAGGACGTCCATCTAAAATTGATGAGAAGTTCAGGAGAAAACTGTTCAAGGAGGCTGCCAAGAGGCCTACAGCAACGTCACAAGTACTGGTGACTCCATGCACGTGTCGACAATCTCCCGAATTCTTAGTATCACGGGTCTATGGGGTAGAGTTACAAGATGGAAGCCTTTTTTTTAAACCAAAAAATAAACGCTCCTCAAATCTCTTCAAACCATGTGGCATAATGTGTTCTAGTCTGATCGAAGTTTAATTTTTGCCCAAAATATGTTTGGCATGAATAAAAACAAACCCCACAGCCAAAAGATACTGATCCTCACAGGGAAGCACGGTGGTGGCAGTGTCATACTTTGGGCTGTTTTTCAGCTGGAACTTGGGCTTTAATCAGGGTGGATGGAATCATGAATAGCTCCAACTAGCAGTCAATTTTGGCACAAAACCTTAAGGTTTCTGCTAAAACACTTCACACGAAGAGGAATTTCACCTTTCAGCGCGACAGCGATCCGAAGCGAACCTCCAGATCAACAAACAACTGGCTTCCGAAATTTGACGTGGAGTTGGAATGGCAAAATTTTTCAAAGTCAAGATGTGCCAAACTGATCGACTCTTTCCCAAAAAGTGATTAAAATCTAAAGGTGCATTAACCAAGTATTCGTTTAGGACTGTGCATACTTATGCAACCAGGTTATTGTACATTTTTATTTATTTTTTAATCCCCCCCACAAATAATTCTCAATGTTTTTCATTTTCGTTTATAGCTTAAAACTTCACAAAAAAGGTGAAATGATGTGATTTTATCTTGGTTAATTTGATTTTACGCCACATAAATCTGCCATTTTAACAGTTGTGTGTCGAATTTTCTGATTTTTTAAAAGGTAATTCACTGAAGGGGAAAGGACGTGATGCATGAATGTATTTTTTAATTTTACATTTAAGTCAATAAATAAATATCTTTCACTATCATTATGTGCAACATGGTATGAAAATGAACCAGACTGCAGAGCATACATGAAACTACCTTTTACGCAAAAAATGTTTACGAAATGATTTATATTTATAAAAACTAACTTGTCGAGTCACCTGGTTACTTAGAAATCAAAACATTTCCACATACTGTAGTTCGATATGAGTTCTACCAACGTCATTTACTCTGTTAGCATGGAAGCGTCCTTGTGTTTGTGTTTTTGTGATGAAAATTTCCTTTGTTCTTCTGACAGGGCTCGGATACAGTGCAACCCTGAGCAGGACAAAGCGGTTACGAAAGATGAATAGTTTATTCCCGAGCTTCTGAATCGTTCCCGTAAATGAACTCTCATTGCCAACTTTTTGCAACTTAAGGAAGCCAGACGAGTCCATTTTCACAGGTACGTCTTCATTCGTGTGCCTACTGAACGCTTCCATAATGCCAGTTCAAATCAAAGATTGTTTGCTCATGGTCTAAGGGTTTTAATATCTGCTTCCTATCAGCTAGTAAATGATATTAATAAAAGTCAGACTTTCACCTTTAAACCCTTTACAAGAAAAAAGAAGAGATATTTGAAATGAACTCAAACCTAATTAATACAAAAGGTCACATTACTAATTATTCCGCAGGTCACAAATGATCATTTAGATTATAATAGAAATGATATTATTATAATATAGAATTAAGATGAATTATTATATATAAGCCTATTCTTCCCCAATGCACAAGACGTGATGTCATAAACCTTTTAGCCATGTTAGTGGAAATTAGCATCTGACCAAAAAAGAAAAAAAAAACCCCTATAAGCTGAATTTAATCATTAAAATATTGCTATATATAAAAATGAATTACAAATGTATGGATGTGTATATCTGATTTGAGGATTGTTTTAGAATGACTATGAATCTACATCTGGATGTTTATGTACTGATTTTTAAATTAGGTTAAAAGTAGAAGTTAAAATCTTACTGAAGCAGCCAATCATGATGCTTCTTTTGAGATATCGGCTAAATGCTCGAGGAAGTAGCACGATCTGTTTTCCCTTTACGATGTTACTTTAAATTTCTACAATGTCTAGATATAGGCTAAATGATTGGAAATAATTTTTTTTTATACTAATCTCATAAGCTCAATTAATCGATCATTTCTTGCTTAAGATGAATATATATATATATATATATATATATATATATATATATATATATATATGTGTAAATGTGTGTATATATATATGTGTATATATGTATATGTATGTGTGTGTATATATATATATATATATATATGTGTGTGTGTATATATATATATATGTGTATATATATATATATATGTGTGTGTGTGTGTAATTAAAAAAAATGAATGATGTGACTTTTAACACATATTTTCCAGGCATGACCGAGGTGGTGTGTGTCCTACTTTTGACTTAGTCATCCTCACGCTCTTTTTTTTAATTTGTATTTATTTTATTTTTTTATGAATAACACACAGCGTTTCAGCCGGATATTCAGTGTCTCGTAAAGTCATTACAGTCACAACCTGCTTCTCAGTTCGCGTTTCTTTTACCTGCAAGCTCCCTCGGCCACCTGCGCCCTGTGTAATGGTGCCTCTATGTCTTCTGCAAATTCTCTGCACGTAATGGCCTGCCAGCTTCGATTTCGCAAGGTATTACGCTCCATCTCGGCAGGCTTTTCAGTTTGAGGCCTCCAGACATCTCTCGATTTTCATCCTCAATGTGGGACCCTCACCTCATCAAGCTCCGTTTTTAACACGCAGGCGTGCATGCTAGCACAATTGAAAGCCACGTAATGGATTCTTGAGTTTTTGACACACAAATGAGCGTAACCATTGTCTTTGTTTTTGAATTACAGCAGTAGTAATGTGAGGGGAAAATAATAGACGGTCCTGTAGAGGTGGGACAATATCACTCGAAACCCTTGACATGGTGAAATGTTGACGTTTTTTGTTCTATGTCAATTAGACAGTAACGTTTTAAAAAATGTCTACTCCCCAAAGTAAAAAGTTCATTCCAGTTTCACTGAACGATATCCCTGCCTACATCAACATTTAGAACTGAATCTACTTCGGTGAAGAACAGCATTACTGCACAATTTGAAAGAATGATTAAGTTCTGTAAGTTCTCACTTTGATTATCGTCCTTATGCGCATCAGTCTCTGTCGCAGGTAAAGTAGCCTAAACTATAACATTCCCATGTCATGTTGGTAAAATACAGCGTGTCCCAAAAGTCTCCATACGTAAGGGAAATGTACACTTTTTAGCAAAATGTCTTCCAAATAAAATGTTTCATACTTCGTTGATATTATATTACATATATATATTTTTCAGATAGCTTTTAAGAACGCCTTTGAAGAAAGGAGAGGAACGCATTGCTATCGTTCTCATGGCTGGATCACTTGAACGAGAAACATGGCAATTGCATCACACACGACGCTGCTGCCGAATTCATTAACAAGTCCCAAAAGACTGGAAGTGCTGTGGACCAACCGAGGAGTGGACGTCCACGAACAGCCCCTGACAAAGGCACAACTGGTATGGTGCTGGCATGCATAGTCCCCTATGTATGGAGACTTTTGGGACAAAAAGCCGAACATTTGACCTTCGTCGTTCTTGGCTCTTTTCCAGTATTCAACAACAGTAACATCCGATGGGTTTTCCCAGACTATAAAATTTTATTTGTATAGCGCTTTTAACAATGGAGATTGTCCCAAAGCACGTGTACAGAAATGTATAAAGACTAGCACACCCGCAGCCCTTCTAAACATTTCCTTTTCGCTTTTCCTGCTGAGAAGGTCAGCTCAGATTTCTGTATCCCCAGCCACAGATTCCAGCTGATCCTGAGGGATCCCCAGATGTTCTCAAGCCAATTGTGATATATAGGCTCTATATCACAGAGGGTCTTAGGTCTTCCCTGGAGTCTCTGTCCAGTCTTATGTGCCTGATACAGCTCAAGTGGGAGCTGACTAGGGTGCATCCTTGTGAGGTCCTCAAACCACCTTAATTCGTAGGAGCATCAGCTCTACTCCGCATCTCTACTGGAGTGTCAAGGTCCTCACCCTATCAGAGAGAGTAAGCCCAGCAACCGTGTAGAGTAACCGTATTCTTTCGGTCACTACCCACAGATCACCGTATGTGAGAACAGGGATATAGATTGACCAGGAAACGGAGAGCTTCTTCCGAGGATCAAGCTCCTGCTTTACCATCACAGACTTGGACAGCAACTGTAATACTGCTGCCACCAACTCGATTGGGTTGTCAATAGAGTCCCAGTGTACTTAAACTCTTTCACCAAGGTAATGTCTTGAGCATCCCACTCCTGAAATGTCAACATGGAAATATCTTTTGGGCTTACCACTTGCAGGATGAAGGGTTGAGGTCAGGTGCAATACCAGTTGGGGCAGCAGGCATGTGATGACCGTACCTTGTGATAGAATAAGCAATTATTATTATTTTTTTTTTTTTAGAAAGAAAGAAATGATCGCTAATTGATAATATCGATAATTAACTGACCAACAGTTGAAAATAAAATACAAGAATTTAATTATAACACTTTTGCAGTTAAAGGTCTAAGACCAGGAACTGTCAAGAAACCAAGTTTGCACCATTGAGCGTGGCCTTCAACACTCGTCTATGCTTGTATCGTGCTCTGCCTCAATTATTGGATTCTGTCAAATAAACAAATGAATATCCTGTTGTTTATATAGTCCGAGCTTCACGAATGCAATTTTCTCCCATCGGGTCAACTTGTCAGAAACAATTCATATACATTTTTTTTTATTTCAAAGTAAGAGAGTGCAGAACTGCCTCAACCAATTCCGTTGTTCCAGCCTTATATACTGGTCTAATAGAGGAAGAAATTGGAACGTATTGTTGTAAAGAAATAAAAAAAGGAAGGCGGGAGAGTCAATGATTTTTCAATAGGGAAAAAAAAGAGCTCTTTTCAGTTCGATTCAGAAGGAAAGGCTGAGAAAATACACCGGAAAAGGGAAGATAATAAGCACCTCAAGATGCGGACTCGAAAATATAATGCTCAGTCCTACGTATTGCGTGCTTCTTAGGTAAGGCTCCATTCTTAAAAAGTTTAGAGGACTAAAAGGAGAACATTACATCTAAGAGGACATAAAAAGCTATTCAGAGGATATGAATGAGGCTGGAGGCAGTTATAAAGGGGGGTTGACATAGAAATTATTAGAGAATATTCTGGAACACGTTATGTAAAAGTGGAAGGGGGCAAACGTTTGACCTTTATAATACATCTATAAGCGTTCAAGCAATGGTAGAGGACATGTGAATGATTAATCATCTCCACAATTATTGGCACCCTTGGGAAAGATTGGTAAAACGTTTAATGGGGAAAATGTCTGTGGTCAGTTAGTTTGAAAATATGAGAGAAGCCAAACCTTGAAGGAAATTCCTTATTTCTTGTCAAAATAAATTAATGTGTCAGTGTGGCGGCGGGGGCGTGGTCGAGAGTCAGTTGTGGATGGATAGGGGGTGGGTTGAACTAGCAGGTAATGTGATGTCATGATTCTCACCTGTGTCTCATTGTTGGCAGTCTACTTATTTGCGTCTCTTTGTACTTTCAGTGGCTCTCGTAACCCGCGAGAGAGAGACGGAATCTGAGACCACTTGGCAGAACTTGCGAGATGCACACACACACTTACACACAACAAGTAACGTGAACTTGAACCCGATGGAGTGAAGGCCGCAAGTTTTTTGTTTTCTGTTGAGTTTTGAATAAGTGCTGATAAGTGCAGTCTGAATAAACGTGAGCCTGGAGCTCAGATAAGATTCCACCTGTCTCTCGAGTCTTCCTCCACACCCTCACGCACCAGGGGTTCTACACTAGTGCTGGCATCTGTAGAATCCTCCGACACTGCCATGGAAACCATGATCGTTCAGTCCCTCTCCACCATCCACCAAACTTGACAACAAGCACTCCTTGACCTTGCTCAGGAGCAGGGAAAGAGCTGGCAGGCACTCCAAAAGCTTTTGCAGCCCAACGCATCTTCACCTGTGTCCCCTGCAACTGTACTACACGTGATGCTCACGAAGATGGCCTCCACAGATGATCTGGAGACCTTCCTGGAGCTCCTCAAGCAAGGCGGAACTGCAATTCCTCCCCTTGCTACTCCTTGCCAGAGTATTCCAGCGTAAAAAGACGGCGGTCCTGCAAGCACAATAAACCTCACAAGAATCGTAAATGGGCTAATTTTTGAGAGACAACAAATGTCTCTCGGGTTGTGCCAAATCGAGTTACTTTGTCAGTCAGTTATTAAGTAAGTGAAGTGTGTCATGAGACATTTTTCCCTAACTTTACCCCAGCAAACTTTTCCCAACCTGTTGGTGAGCTTGTTAGCACGTAAGCTAACGTCAGTCAGTTCAGAATGCATTGGAATACTTTTGCTGCATTTAAGACCAACTCCAGAAACAAACAAACCAATTCCAAGAAACAAAAATTGGGTTTTTAATATTGGTGTATGAGCTTCACCTTGGTCCTATATCATGTAATTAGCTGCTGCACATGTCGTGTAGGTCAGAGGACGTATTTTCCGAACAGCGAGTGTGCTGGAGTCTTTGCTTTAAACCAAAACACTGGCTCTGGCGGAATTATTTAAAGTTGACGGACGCAGTTGGGATCAGCCATAACAAACATTTGTGACGATGAAAAAAAGAGCTCTGAAGCCCAGCTAATATCTGGACCATTCTTTTCCAGAAGCAAGTGTTGTCTTCTCCCTTTATTGTCTTGTCAGAGTGCACCAGAATGCTTCCCCATGACCCCCTATAGGGATTAGTTTGTAAACATGTCACCTTTTTCACCTCTTGCGAGTTTGCAGGTCTGTATTAAGCGAGCGAGAGGAGAAAAAAGCATGGATGCTTATAATTATAATTTTTTTTAAACTCCTCTTGCAGCTGCTCCACAATGTAAATGGAACTATAAACCGATAAAAATAAAGCACAAAATGCCATTCTTTAATTAATAAGAAAAATGTACAGTTGTTGGGAAATTGCTGTGGTCTAAGAGGATGTAATATTATCGGAAAATCATCAATCAATTCTGACATTGGTTAAGGCATTACTAATAGATGAGAAGGACATAAAAGAGATTTGTAAAAAGTGTCTGCATGTCTTTTTACATTTTTTTTTTATAAATACAAAGAAATAAAAAAAGGACATATATAAATAAATCTGAATTTCACCCATTCTTCTTCTTCGTATTCATATTATTATTTTGCCATTTAGCTTGTTTCTGTTATGCCTTAGACTCCTTGGATTTTGTGCTTCTCTGGTTTCTCAAACTGTGTGTGTGTGTGTGTGTGTGTGGTGTGTGTGTCCATCCATCCCCAGAGAGTTTTCATGAAGGTCAGAAACACGACCCTCTTCCATCTTTTCCACATTTGGTTCACGATACGATTTGAAAGGCATGAAATAAAAGTTAACATGCTGATGAAGTGCTGAAATGAGTAACACAGACAAGTGCTTCTGTGTGTGTGTGTGTGTGTGTGTGTGTGTGTGTGTGTGTGTGTGAGCGTGCATGCATGGAAAAGATTTAAATGGTTTAATTGCCACCCGTCATGACCAAATGTGACCATTTCCCACAGTTTTCCACAAACCGTGTCTATGCAGTATATTCAGGTTTTCAGTAAAATATAAGGTTAGGATTATGGTTAGTGGTTAGAGATGGGGGCTGGGGTTAGGGATTAGGTTTGGGGGTTAGGTTTAGGGGTTAGGAATTAAGTTTAGCGGTTAGGGATTAGGGTTTGTGGTTAGGGTTAGGTTTAGGGATCTGGGGCTATGGTTTGGGGTTGGGGATTAGGGTTAGGTTTAGAAATTAGGGGTTAGGTTTAGGGATTAGGGTTGGGGTTAAGTTTAGCAGTTAGGGATTAGGGTTAGTGGTTAGGGTTAGGTTTAGGGATCTGGCGTTATGGTTAGGGGTTGGGGATTAGGGTTAGGTTTAGAGATTTAGGGTTAGAGTTGGATTATATCCAGTTACCCAAGGTAACTGGAGTAACTGGAGATATTTTTTTAAAAGCCACTTTCCCAGCACAAATGTTAGAAATCTTTATAAACCATAACATTAAAACCACTGACAAGTGACGTGAATGACATATATGATATATACCGGTGCATCTAAAAATGTTTTTAATATCGTCAGGGTGGTCATCTCTTTGGATGCAGAAAAGGCGTTTGATAGGATAGAATGGGAATATATTGTGCTAAATAGTGCTAAAGAGGTTCTGCTTTGGGGATGGACTGATATCATGGATCCATTTATTATATGTGGAACTGCAAGCTTCCATATATACCAACGATGCTAAATCTGACTATTTTACTTTGTCACGGGGTACGCGCCAGGGATGTCCTCTGTCTCCCTTACTTTTTGCCATAGCGATTGAGCCTCTCTCGATGGCGCTTAGAACTCTTCTTGTATTTCAGGGTAGAATTTGAAAACGAATTGAACATAAACTAGTCCTGTATGCTGACGACTTACTACTTTATGTTAAAGATCCAATTGCATCTATTCTAGAGATAATACGCGTATTAAATGACTTTGGGAAATTTTTGGGGTATAAACTGAACCTACAAAAGAGTGAATGCTTACCCATAAAACAATCTGGCTAAAACCGACTGAAATACCTTTTCATTTGGAGGATTCAAAATTCAAATATCTCGGAGTTAATGTCGCCCGTTCCCATTCCTATTTTACACCCTTAATTTCATACATGAAGTCAGCCTTTCAAAGATGGGCAGCTCTACCATTATCCCCTCTTGGTAGAATAAACACGGTAAAAATTAACATTCTTCCAAAATTCCTCTACCTTTTTCAATCCATCCCTTTGTTTTTACCCAAATCTTTCTTCAAGAATATAGACAAATGAATCTCCTCTTTCATGTGGGCAGGAAAAACTCCCAGGGTTTCCAAATTCTTCAGAGGAGTCGACTGATTGGTGGCCTCTCAATGCCCAATTTCTTGTTTTATTATTGGGCGGCTAATATTCAGAAACTGTTGCTCTGGGTGCAGGCCCCCTCTCTTCCATGGTGCCACTAAGAAACAAAGTCTTGTATTTCAACCTCCCTCCCTGCTGTGGTGTTCTCCTCCCTTCCCATAGCCCTTTCACGACACACGGATAATCCAATAGTATGTAACTCTCTAAAATCAGTTTCGCTGTCATTTTAAATCTATCTCAGCCTCAACCATGGCACCAATATGAAATAACCACCTCTTTCCCCCCTCCTTTATAGATTCCACATTCCCTTTGTGGGAAAAGAAGGGTCTGAAATGCTTTGAGGATCTTTCCATTAATAATGTGTTTGCAAACTTTTCTGAGTTGTCCTCGTCATTCAGCCTGCCTCCGTCTCACCTATTCCGTTTCTTTCACATTAGGCATTGTGTCTCCTCCCTATTCGCTGGTTTTCCCTCCTTACATACAAAGTCTGCATGGGAAGAGGTGTTCAAGCTGAATGAAGGGTGGCATTATCTCACGGAGATATGCAACGATCTTGTCACAGGACGATTTTTACAATTTTAAAACCATCAGTGCTTGGGAAGTGGAATTGGGCCTGGAGCTTGAAGATGATTACTGGGGCAGAGCGTAAGATAATATACGTACCACCACGTCCTGTACTAGACAGTTTCATACAATTAAATTGGTCCACAGATCTCATCTCTCTAGGAGTAATTTGTCTAAAATACACCCCAATGTTCCTGACGTGCGAAAAATGTAAACTGTTGGGGTTGTTGAAAAATGCACTTTGTCCCAAACTGCAGAACTTTTGAAACTCTTTCTTTGAAACTATGTCCGACGTTCTTAAAATCAAATTGGATGTCCGTCCTTTAATTGAAATCTTTGGTGTTTCATCTCAGCGTCAGCCTCTGAACCATAAACAAGCTAGTGTTGCTTGCTCGGTGCAGAATACTGTTGTCTTGGACCTCTCCACAACCCCCCTCTATATCAGTCTGGCTTAAAGACTTAATGTTCTTTTTAAAACTTGAAAAAATCAAGTACAGACATGGACGAAATTATTGGCACCCCTGGAACTTTTCCAGAAAATGCACCATTTCTCCCAGAAAAGTGTTGCAATAACAAATGTTTTGGTATACACATGTTTATTACCTTTAAGTGCATTGGAACAGCACAAAAAGACAGAAGAAAAAAGGCAAATTTGACATCATTTTACACAAAACTCAAAAATTAGGTGTGTGTATACCAAAACATTTGTCATTGCAACACTTTTCTGGGAGAAATGGTGCATTTTCTGGAAAAGTTCCAGGGGTGCCAATAATTTCGTCCATGACTGTACAACATCAGAGGCAGGGGTGACTCATTTTTGGGAAAATGGCAACAATTTATTACCTACTTCAATGATGTACACACCCTGGAGGTGGGTTGAGGAGTGGTAGATGGTAAATACTAATCATCTTACCTTTTTGTGTGTGTGTGTTTGTGTGTGTGTGTGTGTTTTTCTTTGGTAAACGAAAAACTTTGAATGTTTGTTTGTTATTGTCTTTTGTTTTCCCAATTTTTTTGGTTTTGGCTGTGGTTGTTTTGTTGGGGTTGTTGAGTGTGGTGTTATAATGTGTAAAATTCAAATTTCCAATAAAAATTCTATAATCAAAAAAATTATTTGAATATCGTCAGGGAAAAGTTAATTTTTTCCCCCGTAATTTAATTCAAAAAGTGTAACTAGATTCATTACACATAAAGTGAAATTTTTTTTTTTAATATTAAAATAAAGAATTTGATCTTCCTCTGCACCACTGTGCCCACCCACACAGTCTGAATACCTCCACCCTCCAACAGTTAATAAGCCACTGTGGGATATTTGGCAGTTAAATGAGAGGGCGGTAAAGCTAATATTTAATCTATTTTATTAAACCTGACGCATGTAGCTTCTGCATGTTGAGGTGACGTGCTCGGCTGATTACTGCAGCTTATTAAACTAGCTTGCGGGAAGTTTAATAAGCTACACTGAGAAGGGAAAAGTAGCACTAGAATTTGGGGTGGGGGGTGGAGGGAGTAGTGAAGTGTACAGGAACCACAATGATAGCACTGTCGATTGTTAAGTGATCTGACAAGTCTATGTAGTCCTTATCAAAGAGACACCTCTTTGATTTGGAGACAGTTTTGTATTTCCTGTCTCCTGTCTGAATAAGAATGGGGAATCGGACAGAAATACAGGCTCCTTTCCTGAGTACATGGAAATATTCTGTACAGTCTCGACACCATCATACAATTCCCCAGATTTCATTGTCAGGATGACCGTGTTTTACACTTCCCATAATGGTGTTTGAAAGTCGACTTCTGCCGCTAGGTTGTGTCGAAGTTGTTGGAGTGAAACAGTTTCTCTCTCTCTCTCTCTCTCTCTCTCTTTTTTTGTCACTGCCATACTGTTTCTATGTTAAAGCCATAAGATACCTCATTAACACACACTTTACACAAGCCTTCAGACGCCATATACCGTCTATATTTCCTTAAATCAATGGTTCTGTTTTCCTGCATAAATTGCACATACTTTTTCTGACAAAGATATTTAATGCCAGATTGCTTTGCTCAATAAATAAATAAATAAATAAATGAATAAACACTTTTGTGTTCTTTGTTGAAACGGTTCTCTTTAAACGGCTTAGATCTATGCAGAAATACGGAAAACTGTAAAGGGTTCACATACTTTCTAGCAGCACTGTATGCTACCGCTGGGTTCAATAATTTGAAAACATGGTGTCAGCTAATGGCACATGACTGTAAGTTTCAGCAAACCCAGATGGCAGACACCAATTAAATAAAGTTGAGGAATGTGTTAAGGGCATTAGACATTGGCTGCTGAGTAATGTCCTATTACTTAATTCCAACAAGGCACGAGTGCTCTTATTAAGACCACGGTCTCCGTTCAGAACTCCGACAGCTTTTTGAACTCTACCACATATGGAACTGGAAAAAGTTTATTTTGTTCAGCCCCAATTTGTAGCCAAAATATGCTCAATCTGTTCAATGTTTTAGTCTTATACTGTTGAATGTATATCCAGCTTGTCTATGTATGCCATTCCCGGCTAATTGTAGACTCAGACTCAGATTGAACACTCTAAGAAAAGTTAGTTGTTCAAGCCAAGGTAAGGCAAGGAAAGAGCTGAGATACGTAATTAATTATACCCCCTATCTGTGCAAATTAATATCAGCTGGGTTAGTAAATTGATGGTCTTTTAAAAGTCTTTTCATTACCAAGGTGTCACACAAGAAACGTCTCATGATGCAAAGAGCTCTCCCAAGACCTTCACAAGCTTATTGTTGCGAAACATATTGATGGAATCGGATGCAGATATATTTCAAAACTTCTGAATCCTCCAGTAAGCATGATTGGGGCCATTATCTGCAATTGGAAATAACATCGCTCCGTCATCAACCGGCCACGCACAGGAGCTCCTCACAAGATTTCTGACCAGGGAGTCAGAAGAATAGTCAGAAGAGTAGTCCAAAAGCCAAAGGCCACTCGGAATGAGCTCCAGAAACACTTTGTGCAGCAGGTGCCATCATCAAAGAGAAAACAATAGGATATGCAGTCCACTGCTCACGCTCACCCCACAAGACTCCATTACTAAAGAAAAGGCATGTCGAAGCTGGTTTAAAGTTTGCTACAACTCATTTGGACAAGCCTGTGAAATGCTGGGAGAGTGTAGTCTGGTCAGACGAGAGCAAAATTGAACTTTTTGGCGGTCATACTACATACTATGTTTGGAGACGAAATGGCACTGCACATCACCCTTACAACACTGTACCAACAGTGAAGTTTGAAGGTGGAAGCATCATGGTGTGGGGCTGTTTTTCATCACATGGTACTGGCAGACTTCATATAATTGCAGGAATGATGAATGGAGCCCTTTATCGGGAGATTCTTGAGAAGAACCTGCTGCCATGCACCAGGATGATGAAGATGAGACGTGGGTGGACCTTCCAGCAGGACAACGATCCAAAGCATATAGCAAAGGAAACTCTCAATTGGTTTCAGAGAACAAAAATCACAGCTTTAGAATGGCCCAGTCCATCACCTGACTTGAATCCAATTGAACAAGATTTAAAAACAATATGTTTAGAAGAATGGACCAAAAATCACACCTGAATACAGCGGCCCATTCATTTCTTCATACAGGAAGTGTCTTGAAGCTGTCATTACAAACAAAGGCTTCTCCACTAAGTATTAAATACATTTCAGTTAGTGTGTTCAATACTTTTTCCTGTGTCATTCCACTTTATACACATAACTTTATTTATGGACATTAATGTTTGGATTTCTTTATATGTGTGGATTTCTAGAGTTAATACCAAATTATGGTGAAAATTTCATGTGCATAACCTCAATGGAAATATATTTACTGAAAGAAATGTTGACGCGTTCAATATTTATTTCCCCCAACGGTATTCTCCAACCTCATGAGGCATTATTGGAGAAGACTCAGCTATAATCTAAAGGGAGATAGCAAAAAGTATTGACTAAAAGAGTGGCGATAATTATGGAACAGCCTTCTTTGCTCATATTTACCAAGGGTGCCAATATTAGTGGAGGGCACTGTAAGTACAATTTAATTGACTTCAATATTCCCTTTCTTAAAAGGTTGCCACATAGTATTTGGGATTTAAACCAATGACAGGATGAGGGGTAGAAACAGGACCAAAACATAAATGGATACAAATACCAGCACATGGTACTTACTCATCACTATGGGTACCATGGTAACAGTAGCTCTACTTAATTACACCATCACTGATAGACTGTTTTCATGAACACATTCCTGCAGTGGAATGTTTCTAGTTAAATGTCTCAGATGTCTTGCAATTTGTGAAAAAGTGGAATTCTTATACTTCTGCAGTTACCTTAATGGTTACATTAATTCTATTTCCTTGTTTCATAGTTTAATTAATTGTTTTTTTAGTCTTTGCTTTGAAAAATGAAGGAATAAATGTTTTTGGTTTTCGAAAAAGGGATGTTGACCTGACACTTATAATTGGTGCCTCATGCTGTTCCTCATTACTTTTTTTTCCCCATACAAAGTCTTTATTTTTATTAATTGGGACGGCACGATTGCCATGAAGGGGTTGAATCATTTTGAAACTGGCACAGTCATTATAAGTTGCATTTTCAGTTGAATTTGGGGAAACCACTTGAAGCATTCGTCGTGTTGAACTATTTCACTTGCTTTTGTTTCATTTGTTCATTGCAAACAGCTGAAAGTCTTTAAATTTTGACAATAAACCTGAATTGCAATGGGAGTTGAATAACTTTGATTGCAATTGTAAATAGTCATTGAGTTGATTGTCAAAAGATAACACAATATTAACTTGACATTAGCTATGATCTTGACATTATTTTATCCATCCATCCATCCATCTTCAACCGCTTATTCCTTCTTCAGGGTTGCGGGGAACCTGGAGCCTATCCCAGGAAGCATCGGGCACAAGGCAGGGTACACCCTGGACAGGGTGACAACATTTTATCATTACATGTAATTGGCATGATAGCTACCATAATGTCTGATGCCGTAACAAATTATTGTCACATGCTAATGTTTAATAATTGGCTTTTTTTTTGTGGACAAAAAAAACAAGAACAGACATTTATTTCACATCCACAGAAAATTTCTAATTACCTTAAAGGTGAGTCATATATCAGGACTCCTAGTCTAATCTAGTCAAATATAGTTCTAAACCAATGGGAGAGATGAGGATTAAACCACAAATCACTCATAAATGCCCATGTTTTTTGAAAGAAAATCACCTTTTCCCCCACAATTAAAATAACATTAGATTGATCATAAATACAGCCAAAACATTGTTAATGTTCTAAATGACTACTTAAGTATCTGGAGCTTCAGCATTTTTGGGATCGCTTCTAAAATGGCCAGAAAGGAAAGAGCTTACTTCCAAAACTCATCAGTCTGTTTTTGTGTCCTGAAAATGAGGCTATTCTGAGCAAGAAATTGAAGATATCCAACAAAGGTGTGCACCATTCCCTATATAGAACATCACAGTCTGGCTCGGACTAGCATAGAAAAAGAAGTGGGAGCCAAACTGTGAATGATAAATGATAAATAAATCAGAGTCTCTGGTTTGAGAGGCAAACACCTCACAGGTTCTCAGCTAGCATCTTTATTAAATACTACCTGCAAAACACCAGTGTCATCTTCAACAGTGAAGAGGCGATTCCAGGATGCTGGTCTTCTAGGCAGACTGGCCAATAGGTGGAAAAGGTTAAAGTGAGCAAAGGAAAATGGACATGGCTGGGTGTTATAGACAGGCACATTATAAGTGAGTAATGTATATAATATTATATATTAATAACTTAATAACTTAGTTTAAGAGGTTTGTATTATAGAGAAGAACGTTTGTGAGGTGCAAAACAAATGAACCTCCATAGGAGTGCTTGACAACATCTGTCTAGACTCTAGACTAAAGAAACTTATCAGTTTGTTTTGCAACGCCATGCCATGGTTCCTGATTGGAAAACAGGACAATGACCCAAGGCACTGCTCCAAAATTCAATTCAAAACCTATTCATGGAAGAAGCATTCAGTTGGAATTCTGTCAGTAATGGATTGGCCAGCACAATCACGCAACGCTATCCAGCTGTTGGTCTGAGCCGCTCGACCAAATGGTATGCATGAAAGTGTCCATCCAGTCAATCCAACTTGAGGAATGCATGGAGGGAAATTACATCAGCTCGAAGTTCTGCAAGGCTGTAACTGCTGCAAATGACTGCTTCTTTGAACTAAATTGTTATTTCAAGCAGAAAACATTATTTCCGACCTTGTCAATGTCTTGGCTATATATTCTATTCATTTCACAACTTCTGTAATGAATAACAGTATGAGGTTAAATGGAAAAATGTGACATTTGTTTCATTGTGATTGAGTGTTTATTCACATTTCCTAACATGTAATTATACGTAATCAAATATAATATCAAAAAGTGACCTTTCTTACTTCATTGCACTGAAGGCTCAGAACAATGATTCCGTTAAAAATAAAACATTCTAGCAAGTTCTGTATTCAATAGTAATTGAATCCATGCTGCACCGTTATGTAGTGTTTAATGTTCTGTTTTTTTTTCCCCAATTCATAAGCAGGTACGATGACATGCCGAGGACCCTGATATCGGCTTGTAAGGTCTTCAATCCTTCCTTAACGTTAATCATAAACGGCCTTCAGCTGCGTGTGCAGAGGCTGTAATTAAATTTAAGTGTGTGGTAAATTGCTTTAATGCAAAGCCATCACACTCTAGGATCCTTGATTCGGAACCAAACTCATCAGGAAGATTAATTAATCTCGAATTCATGACGGAGGTCAATATACTTTAGAAGCTTAATTAAAAAGGAAAGCAAACAGAATTCCTAGGCGAGGTCACAGTAATGAGGTAAAAATAGAGACGAGGCGGCGGTGCGGTCCCTGAACGTCTGTCTTGTGCCCTCCAAGTCGATGATTAACTTTGCTGAAGCGTACCAAACACAGAGAGATACTTCCTTCCCATCAGACATGTTTGTTTGCTGAGGACGCTAATGTGCACTTTACAGAGTCGCACAGCGAATATTAAACCCAATTGACTCCAGGTTTGTTTCCCAACGCTGTATAAGTGGGGCAATATTAAACATCACCATCTGCTACAGAGATATATTATAGTTTCTCATAAGTGTCTATGCAAATGTGTTAAAACTTGAAGTAAAAGGTAAATACAATACTTAAGGTACAACATAATACCTTATAACAAAGTGTGGGTGTTGTGAGACTTGTACCCTTTAACTGGAACACTTTTTGCACTACCACATGGAAACTGTAGATGGAGAACATCCACTGTTTGTTTTCTTTTTCTTTCCCTACCCAATTTCACCAAAGAAAATAGAGCATATTGTGTTTGTATGGAAGAATAATTCACAAAAACTTAATTATACCACAGTGCTGTTGAATTCTTACAGTGTTTCGGATTGTGAGAAGGCGTTTTTTTAAAACAGCAAGTCTGACAGTAGTTCCAGCTGTTATTCAAATCAGAGGTTAACATTAATGCATTCATTTCTTTAAATTACAGCTTGCTCATGGGGAGTTGTATGGTGACCAAGCTACATAATGCAGGGCTAATAATAAACACTTTAAAAAAGATGTTTAAAAATATATATATCGTTGATAGGTTGCTCTCTTCTGTTAGGTGCTATTTATTTGAGTTTTTTTTTTTTTTTTTTAAAGAATCAAATTCAATGTGGTAACAGTAGCTTTAGTCTATATCATACCAAACCATTATGGATTATTTTCCTATAACAGAATGACCCCAAGTGTTTTAATCAACACTTAATTACTTCCTGAAATCCAGCTCTCACTCAGTCTTGGTCGGTTGTAGACTTACAGCATTTGTGGTCTGAAGAGCTAAGCTAGCTGTCCATACAGGCTGCGTTTGAGATATCGTGGTTTACAATACAGTTTATCAACATCGATGGTGACTCAATCGCAATTCTTCATCTGCATTAGTTTTCTAGACAGTGTACCAATCCACCACTGCCTGATAACAATGGGAGAGGAATAAAATAAGCAAAACATATAGCACAGAACTTCATTAAAAAAAGAAAAAAGAAAAAAAAAGAGGTAGAACATTAAAAGCAATTTTCATAGTTTATTCCAGCTGGTTAAGTTTAAATTTGAATATTCAGCATGTTTCATTTGGACTTGTTAAGATTATTGTGATTTAGTGCAGTTTAGATAAAGACGCAGTGATTACAATGCATTTAAATGCTAAATTTTCCACTTCCTTGTGCTGTTTTAAATTTCACATCAATTCCCTATCAAAATTCCTCATTCATCCTTTAAATTTCTTGTTATTCATGTCTTTAGATGAGCCATAGAGGGGGGAAAAGTCCGTCAATGTTAAGTTTTGTTTCGACGTTATATTATATGAAAAAATTAAACTGTGAGGAACAACTGCCAAACGATATTTGTTACAGCCATTCTCATTTCACAAGCCAAGTTCCACCACTTTACGGTGCATGTGAAGACTTTAGGTGTCCGCCGTATATCTTAGAACGGTATCGTCTCGAATTTGAACACCTAAAGGGCTACACTGAACAGCTACGGAAGAACAGAGGTCTGGTGCACCTGACGGAGAGAAGGCTGAAATCACAGCAGCTGAGATAAATCTCTAACTGTAATCGATGTGTGTTAAGTGGTTAATGGTTACGCCACAACATGAGGCGTATATATATCTATACCAGACATCTTCAACTCCAGTTTCCATGACCCACTTCATAAAGTTCAGCCTAGTGTGATCATAAAAAAAGGGTTCCTCAAGAGTTCTTTGTGTGCCTGCAGGTTTCCTTATAAACATACACACTTCTCTATGTGTGTGTGTTCTTTAGTCTGTCCCTTTGATTATGCATTTGTGCTTCTACTTATCTTTGAGCGGAATAACAGACGATGACCGAGCCTCTCGTTGTTTGCTTGTTTATCCATGACCACTTTATGGACTGCTACTTGTGACATTCCTGTGGATCAAAATTCAAAATTCGACACATAATTAAACATTTTTTCACCAATTTTTTTGTGCTATAATTTTTATGTATATAAAAAAACACCATCTGTAGTCACCAATCCCATTTGATATCGCAAATCCCAAAATATTTTTGACAGACGTGAAGCATACGCCTACGGGATAAGAAACCTTTCTCTATACCCTGTCTCAGCATGATATCTTAAAACATTCCAGATACCAGAGAATCTCATTGATGGGTAATAAAGCAATGTACCAGCACAATGTGTATTTGGTTCATTCAGTGAACATTTTTTAATATGGGTTCCGACATGGAAATTACAGCAGCTTTCTGAGAGTACATCTTCAATAATATGAATGATACTGAGATGACACAATATGGAAATATGTCACACAATTGAAGGAAAGATGAGGCTTCATTTAGATTTTACAAGGCAACATATCTCAATAGAAGGAAACAAATAAAAGTGATTTGACTGGGGGAAAAAAAAAACCAACATCCTCTGACAGTCTCAGACTCACTTCTCAGGAGAGTCATTTGACCTATTTATAACTTTTTGTTGTTGTCGTAGCACAATAGTTAAGATTCAACCGCAGTTGAATGCAATGCAATGTGGGAGCACTTAACTAATCTAAAAGTCTAAATAAATCACGAGATAAGTCATGAAACAATTTGAGCGAGTGTAGTTCAACATGAGCACTGTATTTTAATTATGTTAATGCGTTATAATGATTCATACCCTGGCACTGTGCAATTCTTAGATCTGATGGTTCAGAAAATATTGACTCATTTTCTATAATAACAGTAGCTTGGCTGCAATTCAAAGGATCGGGTTTAAATATTAAAGGTGCTTGTTCTGATACGTCATGGTTATCATTCAGAGGGACTTCTAATAAACAGATTAAAAAGTCTGGTTTTTATTTAACCAAGAAAAACCCCATTGATGTGGTAAAGTTTTCAGCATGGACACGTTTATTTAGCGTTTATGGAAGGAGTCTATTGTCCCGGTGCTTTGTTACTGTCAGTAAGTTTTCCAAGCATGGCTTCTCTTTTGTTTGTGAACTTCAAAAGAGAGACAAAAAAGAGGAGTGTGACGAGAGAATGACTGTTTATAGCTGAGAACAGGAACTTGTCTTGTGGATGTTCCATGACATTAAATGTGACTATAAACGGATAAAATGTATGATGATTATTAATACGTTAACATTTTTGGCAAATCACTGTGTTATAAGTATAAGAGGAATGAAACTAACTAACTAACTAACTCACTAATTAAATGTCTCTCAAAAACAAGCCCTTTGTCAACGCAAAACCGATGCCAAATTATTTAGCAATCAAATAAGCCATCTGGACTGGACTGGACTGGCTGGACGTTAGTGTTACTCTAATATAACAGTCCGTTATTATATTGATTGACTGGGCAACCCTTCTAATGACATGAGAGATAATAGCCCAGATATAGCACTAAAATGTAGGGCGTGCCTTCAGGGCAATAAGAAGGTGTCCATTAAGAGTTTTGCTCAATTCATCTAGAGAATTCAATTTGAGTTGATCTATGACAGATTGGCATATGTTCATATGCCAGAGATGAAGTAAGCCCATAGGCAGGGCATCTATTTTAAGCTATGGGAATATTTGACTCCAGGGTCTGTGGTTCGATTCCTGCCGGGGCCCTGTGTGTGCGGAGTTTGCATGTTCTCCCCATGCTGCAGGGGTTTCCTCCGGGTGCTCCGGTGTCCTCCCCCAGTCCAAAGACATGCATGGTAGGCAGATTGGTGTGTCTAAAGTGTCCGTAGTGTATGAATGGGTGTGTGAGTGTGTATGTGATTGTGCCCTACGATGGACTGGCACCCTGTCCAGGGTGTACCCCGCCTTGTGCCCGATGCCTCCTGGGATAGGCTCCAGGTTCCCCACGACCCTGACAAGGAGTAAGCAGTAGAAGATGGATGGATGGATGTGTTCAGTCTTCAGTGTTTATCCTCTACACCAGTGGTATTGAAATAATATTTGTAAAGGTCTAGTAGCATAACATTTCTTGCTTACAAAGCTTTGGGTTTGCTTAGGCCACGCTGCTGATAGTAAAATGATTTTATAAGATTGTCCACAGTTTGTAGGGATTCCCTACCAGAAACGCTTCCAAATAGAAGTTTTATGAAAAATTTTTAAAAAAAGAATCCTTGAGGATTGTATGGGAAAAGTCCCAATTCTTAAACCTAGTCAAGAATTATTGGTCTGAAGAAAGATTTCTCCACGTTGCCAGTCTATGAAATTGTTTTTACCCCATAGAAAATAATAATCTTGTAAATAAAAATCATGTAATATTAATATAAATGCACATTTTTAGGGATGATTTCTTTATAATGTTAATTCATTTGATTAGCTTTGTATGTTGTATGAGAAACCTTATAATAACATGGTGACATGCTGTTATAGGAAAAGAATCCACATCAAGGTGGTGAAATGTAAGCCAACATGAATTGGAGTTACAGTTACCACCCTAAAGTGGAGCCTTTTTCCTTCCTAAAACAGAATTGTTTTGTTTCTCTTGTACCGCAGCAATGTGCCAACACCAAATTTGTTTTATTTAATCAAAATTTTGTTCATTTAGAGTCACTGAATGCTGTGGAACATCTGTGAGACAAGTAAGCTCCTGTTATCAGACATAATTCACATTGGATTTGCTAGATGACTTGTCAACACCCCAATGTTTTGGCTAAAATGATCTGGCCTCTTCATGTCCACAGCTATTTTTAGACGATGTTTAAATTTAGTACCTTTTGTCCTGACATCCAGGCCAGCATGTTAATCCTTTAAAACCTACCTGTGACAATTTCATGGAGCCGTATCAAGGCTTGGGTTGCTGAAGGCGAATATATGACTGTACAAAAGGTCGAGGCTGGCGTGAGAATGAATGGGGAAAAGAATTCTGATGTTATCCGCTTGGCTGGATCTGTTGCGGTCCGGCTGTGCACCCAATCAAAGTCTATTGTCATTGACCAGGCATGACACAATTGCAATTCCTGATTGTCTGTATTCCTATTAACGTTGTAGCTGCCAGTGAGAGTGATTCAAAGCGGTGAGACTGGAAGAAGATAAGAGTGACATTCTTGAGTAATATAAACGGATAAATACTGTCTTTTTTTCTTTACCTTTGTATAATTATTGATAAACCTATTCATCTTGTGCAGTTGGAATATAAGAAAATTGCTGTACGAGAGTCTTCTAAAGAGAGCGTATTTCCACCTCACGCCCAGTGTTCGTGGTAAAGTCTCCAGAGCCAGGATGAGTAAATTAATTAATGAAAGTAACATACCCTCTGTATGAGTAATGCAGTAATGCAGTGGTGTACTCTGTAGTTAAAAGGAAAGGTTTGTACTGTACATATTCACAGTTTTACAGATCTTTCTTCCTTATCAAAAAATAATATACATAAATGGTGAAACAATGCATGTCAGAATATAATCAGAAATGCTTCCTAGAGCATACAGGTACAACACAATGCCAATTATGCACTAATGAGAAGCAAATTTAGATTCATTCATGCTCAGTTACTTGCCCAACATGGGCACATAATCTTCCATTTTGAAGCAATACAAGTTTTTATGATTAAAGTCTAATTCATAGTGAATGAACCATTTAAAAGTGTCTAAATTGGGCTTTAATGAAAAATGAACAAATCCTCAGTGAATCCCCAATATGTGTTCCTTAAAATAAAGTGGAATTAACATCCTGGAACATCCTGGAATAAAATTTTTTGTAGATAAATTGTAAAATTGAGGGTTATTTTTCCCCACACTGACATTATGGGGGTGTAAACTTTTTGATGTAAACCAATCTGTGACTATGCTACCATACGTGCAGTTATGTTGCACTGTGTTCATGCATGGGATTCAAATCCGGGCTTTTACTAGGCAATTCCACAACCCTCCATTTCTTCTTTTTGAGCCATTTCTTGGTGGATTTGCTAGTATGCTTAGAATCATTATCCTGTTGAAGGTCCACTATCGCTTCAACTTCAACTTTTGGACAGATTGCCTCACATTATCTTCAAGCATTCTTTGATATGATGCAGAATTCATAGTTGAATCATTGAATGCAAGCTGTCCAGTCCCTGAGGCAGCTAAGCAACCCCAAACCATAACATTTCCACCACCGTGCTTCACAGTTGGTATATGGTGTTTCTCCTGAAAAGCTGACTTTGGTTTGTGCCAAACATGTCTGCTGTTACGGTATCTTTGATTCGTCTGTCCAGAGCACATTATTCCAAAAGACCTGATCTTTGCCTATATGATCATCGGCAAACTGTAGTCTTGCAAAGGCTTTTTCCTGGCACATGCAGGTCAAATATGTGCAATCTCTTTCTGATTGTAGGCGCATGCACTTTGACACCAACAGTTGCAAGACTTACTAGCAGATCCTGTCATGGAATTTTGGGGCTCTTTGTTTTTTGACTTGTTTTTGAAGCAGATGGTCTGCTCTTGGGCTGAATTTGCTTGGACGGCCAGTCCTGGACAAATTGGCACATATGCGGCATTTATAGATGATTTTCCTTACAGTGGAATGATGTATTTATAAATAATTTGGAGATGTTTTTAAATCCCTTGCCAGACTCGTAGGCATCCACAACCTTTTTCTGAAGGTCTTACAGAAATCTTTATATCTTGGCATGATGACACCACTCACCTCAATAATGAAGGGAACACCGGACACTAGATATGAAAGGGGTATAAATAAGACCGGTTCCACCTGCACTCCCTAAACAGGTTCTAATCACTGGCACCCAATCTTCAACACCTGATTCTAATTATACGGGTTTGAAGGTGTGATAAATTTTGTGGTGTACTTACTTTTTCCATGTGACTGATCTGTTTAATTATTTCATTTAAATTATGAAAATTACTACAAAATGTCAATTTTATGTCATTTGATTGAGTGTATCACCTTTATTCATAGGCACTGTTTCATTCATATATATATATATATATATATATATATATATATATATATATATATATATGAATATATATCATATTTTGCATTTAATTGTTAGACATATTGTGTAAATAATAATAAAAAAAACCAATTAGTCTTCTGTTTGCAATATCCTATAATTACTCATGATGAAGTCTTGCATTAATTTTCAAGTATTTGATTTAAGCCGCCTATAATGCAAAATAAAATGTATTAATTAAATGTTGTAAAGGGATTAAGAAATCCCTTTGGTGTCTAAAAGAAATTGGATTATTTAACACTGACCTTGTAACAAACTAATTGAAATCTTTGCAAAAGTTCTTTAAAATCAGTTTATGGTGAACAAGTCAATGCATTACGGTATAGAAAAGTTCTGTGTAAAAAGTAATTAAAAACCTCTATCTGGGTCATAATCACGATTAGGCTGAACAACCCAGAAATAATGGTAAAAATGAGGACAAGGCTATAAATAAATCTATATCTGGGTCATAATGAACCAGTTTTTGGGTAGTTAACCTTAATTTGTCAGATCCAAACAAATAATTCACCGCTTTATTCTAGCTAGAAAATGTCTGGCAAAAGTTAGCTATGTTGTAGCTGTTTGAACACAGTCTAAAGATTATTATAATGAACAATTACTATACGTTATGTTTAATGTTTATTTATATCAGAGTTTTGCAAAAACATTTATTTATTTATTTATTTATTTATTATAATTGTAGCTATTCAAGCAGATACAAAATAAGGAGAAGCCATCAAATGGCAGTTACAGTTTATACCCGGATAAATGTTGCTTACCTAAATTCGAACTCGTTTCTATTCGCCAGTTTTGTACTTTTACTTGTTACGGAATAGAATTATGAAGTGTGCTGCAAAATAAAGTAGTTAAAAAGCCGCTACCTTTGAAATCAAATAAAAAACAAAACAAAACATGACCTTGGATGTGCATCACTGTCGAGTATTGAATGTGTGCAATCTGGACATATTTAGTTACATAGATAAACTGGGTTGTTACTTTATGTAGTAAGTCAGTGTATGTCTAAAAATACTCGGAGCAGAATTTAGTGCTGCCACACTGACACTTTTGCATCAGTACCAGACATTATTGCGAAGCTGGAAATCGAGAGGAAAGGTCAGACCGATGCAGCTGAGACCCTGAGAAGCCAATGTGAAATGATTAGCCTGGATCAAGGCGTAATCGTAGCGAATCTGTGGAAGATTCTATCTTTAAACCACAGCTTGTGTGGAGAAGATCTTCGGCTCTTAGATGTGGCTTTTCTCTCTTGTTGCAAGTCTCTCTGCCGTCTTGTGACTTTCTTAAGATGGAGAAGAGCTGAGGGGACAAAATGACAGTTGGGGGGAAAATCCCATGAGAAAGAGAGGGTTTAATCAATGCCTTCAGGGCATTAAAAGCCTCTCGCAGAGGCTTTCAAAGCCTCACAATCCCCTAATTTTAAGACATTAAATTAGCTCTCAGTGACTGCATTATGCATTAGCAGTGCTATAGTAAGCCCATTCTGTCCCCTAAACCCCCCCTCTTCCATCACACTCCCTCTACCCCCTCCCTCTTTTCCTTCCTTCCCTCTCTTGGGTCCCTCCCTCTTTTTTCTCTCTCTTTCATATACACACACACTCAGTCTACTCTCTCCTCACTTCTCTCCTCGTCCAAACATGTTGCCTGAGCAATGCTGCGCACCAGAGTGGAAAGCTTCCTGCCGGTGTCCGAGGCGCGTGCCAACGCTGCCACCCGGCCACCCGCTCTGAGTCTGAAGGAGCTCGGCAAGGAACAGGAGAAGGACAAGAAAGTGAAGCAGTCACCCGAGGAGCAGAGGCAGGGCACCGGATCTATGTGGACAGGAGCCATGCGCGGGAGGAGATACCTGCTGGAGCGTGGCATGCGGGATGGTGCGAACAGCAACAAAGAGGGCGCCAGGAGGCATAGATCGCCTGACTGGCTCTACGAGTCTTACTGTCGCATGAGCCAGCAGCACCCGCTCATCGTTTTCCTGCTGCTGATTGTGATGGGAGCCTGCTTGGCACTGCTGGCTGTGTTCTTTGGCTCTGGGTTGGTGAGTGCCAAAGGATCAGGGGGGTTGAATTGCAAGAGCTATGCATCTACTGTCCACTGTGTTTCACTCTTTTGT
This sequence comes from Ameiurus melas, assembly GCA_012411365.1. NCBI lineage: Eukaryota > Metazoa > Chordata > Actinopteri > Siluriformes > Ictaluridae > Ameiurus > Ameiurus melas. Next base: position 3,745,156 of record CM022757.1, on the reverse strand, counting down.
TTTCTTAGAGTATGTCTGATTGACTAAAGGAGTTTGAGTGCCCCAGGTGAAAGTGTTGTTGAGAGACAACCGAATGGGGGATCATTAGTCCCTCTCTTTTTCTCTATCTTAGAGTCTTATCCTATGGGGAAGGGTGGTACTGAAATCCTGTGGTGGTATAAGAGAAGCGTACTGTTGGTTCACCAAGATTCTAGAGTAGGAAGGATATTTGAGCCCCTGTCATGCCTGGATAGCTGATAAACAGGCAGACCGGTCGCACTGGTGCACTGGGGACAGTCCGAGGCAGATGAAGGACCCCCAGGTCCCATACAGTATTTAGCCTTCTATTGTTTCTCTTTCTCTCTCTTTCGCTGAGTTAAGCACTGATTCACCAAAGCTGACAATGCTAATCTTTTGTGATGTTTTGGACAGAGGCCAGCACAAGACTGTTTGAATGCCTGTGTGTGTTTTATATTATTTTATAACACTTCCATCTTACTATTAAAATGCCTCATCCAGATGATTGAGGCTGAGAGCCATAAAGCGCAGGTGAGAATAGAGAACAAGTGTATCTATGGAAATCACTCTCAGTCATGGCTAATTAAATGAGCAAAAGTTATTAACCTGCCACTCATAAGGCTTTTCTAAAAATAAAATGCTGCTGAGGTTTTGAAGCCTGTGTTTTTGTTGTTGTTGTTGTTTTTTTTCAAGATGTGGCTGTGAAATGTATTTATTCAAGTCAGGTGGTCTTTTTTTGAGCACGTTGTCTACGTCAAAAGTGATGTAGTTCAGTTCATTTTGCCCAAAATAAAGTTTAAATCATTTTTCCACAGGTTTCTTTGTAGTGAGATGTTTTTTTTTAGCTTATACATTATACCCATGTATATAATTTACTGGTTAAAAATGTTCAAAGGTCCGACAGGTCTAGAAAGAAGTTTACGCAAGCAAGAACAGACCAGATGCTGTTTGTGTGTTGAGAAGCTCGGACGAGCACATGCTGGACTACGTCGTAGTGCTTCGGGCGATGTCCTCCGGAATAGAGGAGCATTCATTTAGTGCGGGAAGCAAGAGCAAACTGCGAGCTGAAGCAAAATATTGACACATGGCTAAATCGCTGGCTTTCTCGTCTGACTGCCTGACCTATATATCTCTGTGCTGAAGTCAAGCAATGAAATGGAAAACGAGGGTTCCTCCGTTTATGGTGGTACCGTCGACACACACCACTTTGACTGACATGGGGGGGGGGTTCAGATTGCAAAATACAAAACATTTCTTAAGATGCGTCTTGTGTGAAATGTACCTGAAATCTATCAGATTGCAAGCCAACCCGTCTTACTGTGTACACTTAATTCCTAATGCAGTTTTAATTGTTGTCATCTGTCTTACCTGCCACTGTATATCCCTTCGTACATCTTTATTACTGTCGTTACTGACTTTATTTTATTGCTTTATTATAGGAAGTGTAAATTAAGTATACAAGAAGCAAGGCTCAGAAAGAATTAAATTTTACTGTTCATGCCTTTAACACCAATATAAGCTTCCTAATGTGGTTATAGATGAGGAAATAATGAAAATGATTGAATTCTGTTTCTTTATGTGGACTAAATATAAGAAGAAAAGCCATTAGATCCATTAGCTGTCTTTGTAGTATTGAGAACATTAATAAGGATGTTCACAGGCTATGGAATTTAACCGATTGCACTCCATATAGCTGTGAAATGGCCCTTGATTTCCAAGAGGTCGTTTTTATTTCAAGTCCAAAATGCAATACTGTACTTTGTCATTAAAGTTAGTAAATGTAAAAATTCTATTTAAAAAACGCATAGATGTGCTAAAATTCCTGCTTAAATTTCATATGTGGCTGAGATAACTAAGCTGTTTCCACCCTCCCTCCCCCCCATATAAACCCCCCCAAACAAACAGGTGTGCTATCAGTCTAATGCAAACTTTAACATAATGAGATTTTGTTAAGTCAATGTTTATAACAATTTTCATGTTCCTTGTTGATTTATCCATAAACTGAAGCCATGCAGAGTTATATATTAACTAAAATCACACCAGATATAATGTTCATCCAAAAACATCTGGGAATTTATAGATAGGATATATATGTAAGGTTATATTTATACATATATATATATATATATATATATATATATATATATATATATATATATATATATATATATATATATATATATATATATATATATATGTATATATGTATATATATATATATATATATATATATATATGTTGTGTGTGTGTGTGTGTGTGTGTGTATGTATATATAAAAAAAATTGTAGTGGGCTACACAGAATGGAAAAAAGCAAACATTAAACAGTGACAGAGATTTGGAACGAATGTTTCACATTATGTTTGTTTGGGTTGCATTTTTTTTTGTAGTAAAATACAATTCATCAACAGTTATTGATTTTGTACCATGAACCAGTACTAAAGCCTTGATAAGAAGTGTTAATACAATAGGATAATGACAAAGGGTGGTTCATATCTGTACATAGCAGAAGGGAAAAGAAGATAAGAGAACAGATAAATGAATCCTTGCCAGTCCCCAGTCGAGAGGAAAGTGTGTGTGTGTGTGTGTGTGTGAGTGTGTGTCCGTCCGTATCTGTATGTGTGTGTGGGAGAGAGACTCATAGATGGTCTCAGTAGGAACAGGGAGGGAGAAGGAGGAGATTGCAGAATGAGAGTCGGTGTTCGAAGGTGTTACTTAAGCAGCGAGTCGGTAATTAGGTATTGCATTTGCTGTTTTTGTCCTTTCATATAAACTTCATCAGAAAGGTAGTCTACTGCATAATAGGGAACATTTTCTAGTTTCCAAAATGCCTGGTCCACAGTAGCAGATTTTGGTCCTTGAATAAAACACCACACAGTTTGAGAAAAAGCTCACAAACTGATCAATGATCCCGACTTTCGGAACCTGGGATCTTGCACAATTTCAAAACATGGGGGATGACAGTTCAGCTTGGTGGCTTAAACATAGTTTCAAGAGAGACATCAAGTCAGTTGGGGGAGGTGTGGTCACCCCCCCCTCCGACACCCCGCCCCCCCACTTTATCTGACCAGGATAAAGTGGTTAATGACCATGAATTAATGAATTGGATAGACCAAGACTGGACTGTGAGTAGATCACAGGGGTTAAAATTGGATTCTTCATGTGCTACATCACAGGCTAATCTGGGAAGACCAGCCTAAAATCTTGGAAGACCAACTTAAAATCTGGGAATGTCAGCCCAAAGTCTGGGAAGACCAGCTTAAAATCTGGGAAGAACAGTTTAAAATCTAGGAAGACCAGCCTAAAGACTGGGAAAAGCAACCTAAAATCTGGGAAGATCAGACTACAATCTGATTAGAACAAGTTAAAATCTCGGTTAGAACATGCTAAAATCTGGACAACAAGACTAAACTCTGGAAAGAACAGCCTAAAATCTGGGACACATTTAGAGATTCATGGCCTGATTGTCATTCCAATTGTTGTCTAGTCTGGGTGAGGCATAATAATGTTTGTCCCAATGGCATTTGTCACAAATTGTCTGGTTTTGTGATAGACATTATAGACAGCACACACACACACACACACACACACACACACACACACAACACACTTGTTTATTGTGTATAAGGATAATAGTCCGCTAAGAAAATTGCCACAACTTGGCTGTATATGGAATGCATTTGATAGAGGTTATGGTTTTTCCTAAAACACACAGGAATACACAAAGTACGATTAATCATTTCTTGCTGGAGGGGGGGGGGGGCGGGGTAGGGGGGGGGGGGGGGGGATTTATTTTTTTTTTTTTTTTTTTTTTTTTTTTTTTTTTTTTTTTTTTTTTTTTTTTTTTTTTTTTTTTTTTTTTTTTTTTTTTTTTTTTTTTTTTTTTTTTTTTTTTTTTTTTTTTTTTTTTTTTTTTTTTTATCTATTTATCTAATTAGAATGTATGTTTTTATTTATTCGTTTACATTTATTTATTTACATGAATTTTTTTCTGGAAAATGTGTCAGAGTTTGTGTAACATTGAATGGGTTTTTGTTGTTGCCTGAAATGGTGTACTTACACGAGTAATGTGTGAGTTGGCGATTTGAAGGGCTTTCCACCAGAGTGGTAGCAATGATAACTCATAGGAAACGATTGCGCCGTTTAATGGAAGCACTGAAGCCTGGCTGGGCAGAGATCCTAATTTCCTTTCAGTGCAGTTCTTCGAGTTAGTCGGGTGAATCTGGCGAGATACAGAAGTTGAAGAAAAACTTCCATTCAAAAGCTTCAAGACTTCCATTATTCCTTTTTCTTTTCTTTTCTTAATACTTGTCCAATTTTAAAAAGACTATTAGTTGTGGACTTATGGACACTTTCGCCAATGAGAACTAAATTCGCTGTTGTTGTTGTTGCTGTTCGTAAGGCTCAGTTGATTCTCTTGAACTTCTCATCGATGAGTCACATTTTTCAGCAGGCCTCTTTGCAGTTTGCAGTCCTCTTACATATTGATCTTCTCTAAAAACCCAGGGTTTACCCGTTATGCATTTTTTTCCCCCACTAGTACTGACTCTCTCCTTCTCTCCGGGGGGATGTTTGTGTTACGGCAGAGAGAGGTAGAGGTGGTTTGTGTGAAATGGCAAGGAGAGCTGTGCCATGGTGTCATCTCCTATCACGTCGAACACATTTCGCCCCAGCTCCAGGGTAAGAGACGTGGTCACACTGTTGACGGCGAGGCTTGGCGACTTATCGCGCTGCATGTATTAGAGACACTGAATTAATTCCTTTCCGTGAATGAACGTCAGCTGGTGGTTATCAAACTGTCTTTCTCCATTGCTCCAGTGTTGCCCTGATGAGAAACGAAGTCGCCTTCTTGGCTAATGGAAATGCTTTTCGCCTTCAAAGCCGACAGAATCATAAAGCTAATGTTCCAATCAATACTGTCGTTTTTAGCCTTTGTAGAATTCCCTTAAACATCCCACCTGGGATGAAACCGTATCCAAAGGGTTCACTGCAATGAAAAAGTTACAGTTCCATCGCAACCAAAGGACTGTCTTAAGGAATATATTATTTATTTATTTATTTATTTCATCTATGTTACAGAATATCCTAACTGAAATATCATAGACCCCAGATATCATGACAGAATTCACATTGGAATGGGGTTAAAGGTCAAAAAAGAGTGATGAGAGCATGAATAATTATCCAATTATTATTATATAATTATTATTGTGAGGTAAAGCTCACAAATTGATCAATGACACTGGATATACAGCCTGAGAAATGACAGCAACCATAGAAACTGCCAAATAAATATTTACCATTTAATCAAATCAATTTGATAGATCAATCTTTAGTGATTATTGACTGACCAATAAATTCAAGTAAATTATATTATTATTATTATTATTATTATTATTATTATTATTATTATTATTATTATTATTATTATTGAGATGTCTCTCTTAGGAATATTCAATGAAGATTTCTTGGCTTTCAGCTTGAAGTTATTGCATGTAACCGTGCAAAAGCTCTGGCATGTCAAAGTCTGTGTAAACCAAGTTCATTGTTGTGAAAGCTTGGGGCCAGTTATTACAGAGTTTGTGACCTGAAAGGCTCTCTGACCCACATGGATGTTTTTACTCACAACAGAAGCCATGCAAGGCCCCCCTCCCTCACTGTATTGGCACGACTTCTTTTGTTTCTTAAGACGTGACTTCTGTCTGGAATTTTTGGCTGAAAATGAGTTACTCCTTATTTATGAATGCACTAAATGTGTTATGACTGAATTCATGACTCACCTTCATGTACAGCATTACCAAATAATCCATGTCAATCCATCTGTTAACAAGATGGATGTTAAGAATTGCCTTACTTTTATGTATTTATTCCTTGGGACCCTTTCGGATAGGGAACCATTCTGCCGGAGGACCCTTCTCAATTTCCTAAGAGTAACGGGGTAATTATGCGCTCTTGAATGCATTTCTATAACAATGTGTTACAAACAATGCTATAAAGTGCAATGCCGTTTCTTAGACGACTATAACTATGTCTTTCGTGTCTTATAAATTCCTTATAACATGTTACGGATGTATTCATAGGTGATTATAGTGTACTTCTCTTCATGAGCAAGCACTAACATATAGGAAAAAGTACTGTAGTACTGTATATTAAAAATAACCCAGTGTACTGAGGCATCATCAGGATTCTGAGCTGCAATATACACCAGTCACAAGCCCCAAATTGTCCCAAAATCTCTTTCCGTGACATTTAAATGGTCTCGCTGGATTAAATCCAAGTGACTGGCATTGCGTTGTAATCTTTGCCAGTCATCCACAGGGCTTCATTACTTACTTTACTTACTCGCTTGCTTATTTCTTTATAATTATCCAAGCCCACTTGCTCAACTAATGCGTTTACAGGCTGGCTCTGAAAAAAGGATTTACGTAGCGTGACGTTAATATGCACCCAATGGTGGCATCTATGTAAAGGTTGCCATGGTAATCGCATGTCTTGCTGTATCTATAACACGACGTTAATATGTTTGCAAATCCATAGTGGGTTATAACTGAGGGTTAAAGTTGGCATCTTTTAAGGCTTTTCTCCAATATATCTACCAAAATAGTATTGTAATCTCCTCTCCAAATGCAATCTTAAATTCTTGATTTAAAAAAAAAATTTTTTTTTATTATTCTCGTCCTATTGGTATATCTTCACTGGATTAAAACCATCTCATCAGCGATGTCTTGAAATATATATTAATATGAATATATTTGAATGAATGTAGAGAGAACAGTGTGTGATTGTTGGGATCTCTTCTGAAACTCAGGAGGAGGCGTATTTAAGATGACACAAATGTTTGCATTCAAATCTCTATCATGTTACCAGGATTGATAGTCGGCTTCAATCCAAGTTTTTTGTAGACTATATATCTATTTTCAAGTATATTTCACAGCAAGGTCCAGAAATCTTCGTCCATTGCCCAGAGCTATTTTAATAGGATCGCTTTTGAATAGTTGTCACTTTTAATAGCACAGCTAAGAAAAATTAAGCTGCCAACAGTGGCTTGGATTTTTGTGGGTTGCACCATGAGGAGTATTTATGCACTTTCCAATCCTGCGACAGTCTCACCATCTTACCATCCAGCTTCCAGCAGAGGATACAGGTCCTCGGATGCATTTCTGACTGACTAAGAGAGCTTATTGATTCCATTTAGTTGAAAATGTTTCGTTATTTATACATATCGACAGAGCTATCTACCCAGTGGCTAGATGTGTCATAATAAAACTGTATTGTCCAGATGCCTGTTGGTTGTAATAATGTACACTATCCCAAGAGACACTTTCATCGACATGTTAGGTGTTTAATATACAGACTACCGAGATATAATTTAATTATCAAGTCATTCAGACTAATTTGTACAGCAGTTTGTTTAACCATCTGGAATATGAAGTATAGTTATAATTGAAACTAATAAAGGAAGCTAATAAAGGAAGGCGTTTTACACACAGTGCCCTCCAGAATTATTGGCCTCCTTCATAAAAATGAGCACAAATTATCGTATGGAAAAAAAACAAACAACAACATCACATACATTTACTCATATTTCCCAACTAGTCTTGTTGAAAATGTATATATGCCAAGCTTAGTGTATTTTAAATAAATAGAAAGGTATTAAATGGTACTATTCCTTGTCTCTTGGGTAGTACCTTCAAGCATACACCAGTTGTACCTTTAGTATGTTTCTTTTACATAGAACGGTATACCTTTAAAGCTGTACTCTAAAAGGTAATTATTTATATAATTATAAATCTTTTTTTTTTTTTTTAAAGGTACACTATATCCAGTTGAAAGTTTCCCTGGGGTATAAATATTATGTTGCACACATGCAAAAATCCCTTTCTCATCTATTACTAAGGGCGTAAAAAAAAAATCCACAAACACACACAAACAAAAACACAGTGTCATATCAGAGCAAACCAGTAACGACATTTTCCATCCTGCATGGCGGCCTACAAACATGGCCGCCTTGGACTGCAATTCCCAGAACACTCACATTCACTCTAATCACGCACACCTGCATTCACTTCACAGCATCCACAACCACGCTATATAAGAGACCTTTTGAGCACTATGGCTTTGCGAAGTATTATGCTCCATTGCTTAGTCTCTGTTGTATTTTCAAGCCTTGTCTCATGTATGCTTTTCTGGTTATAGACTTTGTTTAGCCTGTTGACCTCGATTCTCTGCTCTGCCTTGTTTAGCCTGTCTGCCTGATCGCTTGACTCTAGCCGGCCTTGGACTTTTTTTCTGCCTGATCCTTTGTACTCCATATTGTTTTATTAAACTGCCATACCTGCACTTGCTTCCATCCTGCGCCTACACTAAGTGACACCCAGATTGTCACAGATTGTCAGGTAATTTATATAAAACAGCATTGAGCACTAGAAGGGCTATAACAAAACATTTACCGTATCGGAAAATATGCCAGGAATTGGAACCAAGAGCACACCATATTCCCACACAGTAGGGAGGATGGGGAAGGATTCTTGTTAAATGGTACATTTATACTGACAAGGTGTTTGGAAGCTTCGCCAAAAACGAAGTTCTTGCTGAGAGCATCTCGCAAAAGGTAGAACCTGAACTTAACCCAGTGTCATTACAAGTACAATTGGCATCATGTCTTGTGGGTAATTCATCATGCACACCATGTTGGGTGAAAAATACAAGAAAAAGGACCCACTGTAAACACTGTTACTGGTGGCTCAGGTACTTTCCGTGGATTTTACTAGGGTATTTTAGCCTAAATCCTGATTGCATTTGCCATGAGTGTCGGACTTAGAGCTTTAGAATCAACTATACTTGAAACGAATCGAGACAGAATTAGAAACCAACAATTTTGCAGTGTTTTCAGTTTCTCAAGCTCCCTCTACAAGTGTCTCCAACATTCTTACAGGATGCTGTTATTCTCTCAGGGTGCCATTCATTCTGAAAACAGTGCTTAAGGATAAACCTACCAATTCTCTGTATGTTTAAGTGTTATACTCTTTAAATATGATAACTCTGCTCATTTACACGAAGGGTGCTAATAATTCCAGAGGGCACTTGGTGGTCTATTTTCCTTTATTCAAAAGATGCCTCAGACACTCGGTTCTGATTTCTTTTTTTTTCCTTCACAGGATATCGAGGCTCATGTCGCCTTTGTGATCACCGTCCCAACGGCGCTGGCCATCTTCCTCAGCATCTTCGTCCTCGTCTGCATCGAGTCAGTCTTTAAGAAGCTCCTGGGCCTCTTCGCCCTGGTGATCTGGGCCTGCCTGGTCGCCATGGGCTACCTCTTCATGTTTTTCGGCGGCATCATTTGTCCCTGGGATCAGGTAAGGCAAGAAGTGGCCTCGTGTTTTCATTCATGCAGTGAGAAATCCTTGTGAGAAGAAATAAACGGGGGGAGAAAATCATGAGGAAGCAGACGGGGGGAACAAAAGCACCTCGGGGAGTCACCAGGGTGAATAAGAAGGTTTATTAAAATAGAGCGCTGGGTGGAAATTAAGTGGAAATATTCAGCGTAGAGTGAAATTAACCAACACAGATGAGTTCTCAGAGTGAGGCATTCATCTATAAGGTCATGCAAGGTGTACAATTTTTAGCCCAATTATATTTGCCCTAAATCCTCTTCTTTTTTTAATCCATCCACCTTAATATGTAAGGAATAAAATGCTGAAGGACCCATCGTCCTTATTATCTATTTATAGTGTTATGGAACATCTACGAAGCAAGTTACTTCCTGTTATCACTTATGTTATAGCAGCAATACACATTTGCTTGCTCTTTGTTCCTCTCTCAAAGTTAATAAGCCAAAAAACAAAACAAAATATAATGCTTGTCTTGTTACCAAGAAGCGCAAAGTCTATTGCAAAGCATAGATTAGGTCACGGTGAACGAGCTACTAGTGTTGGAAATGAAACATATTAGAACGAGCCAGCACTACTGTCAGAGCTGCTGTTCTGACCTTCCGACCAATCGGATTAGAGAATTGAACACGCTCCCTTATATGGTCATACAAGCGCTCAGTTAGCGAATACAGTGTTGCATTTTAAGTAACGAATGTGAGATCTCATACGGAATTCTGTTGTGTATGGATCGTGTTTTTTACAAACACACAAACACACACACACACACACACACACACGCAAATGAATCAATTTAACAATTTCTTTTGCTTTTTACGCGTCTGAGCATGCGTAGAAACTTAATAAGATGCAAAGTGACTGTGGGTCATGTTATTTTTTTAAAGAAATCCAATTATTGATTGACTCATGGAGAATTCCTATGATCAGATTACTGAAAGTGCATGTAAATGTGCTTTCAGGGAATTCAAACGCAGGATTGATCTAATGTAATTTCTGGACGATGAGCGATTTTGGAAGGAAAAATAAAACGGAGATTGTGACAATAGTATAGGCAAATGACTCTCTTTGTTTGGGAGGAACTGCGCCATATTGTTTTAAAACTATATCACGAGGTGGTGTGTAAACAAAAGTTTAATTTGACATTTGCCAACAGAATGCCTCTTTTTGTCCAACTAAACGCTTGTGTGTGATGATTTCAACGTTGAACCACAGCGTTGTTGGATTCTTAATTCCGGCTGCTCAGAAGGTGTTGATTAGTTTTCTTATATAATCACAGGTCTACGTTAACGCAGTCGTTCTTATTATAATTGTAGCAGCAGCTCATTCGCCGGGATTTGTACGACAGACACGGCGCATAAGCTAAGGCTAATAATAAATGGATATTCAAAACGAAACAAAACAAAGAAACATAATCCTTGTCAGTTGTGGAAGGAATCAGGAGAGAGAAACCACAGAACTAATTTGTGCCCCAGACTAATTAGGAACTAATTCGTCTCTCAGTCGTTCCACAACGTTGAGTGGATAAAAATCATAAATTAGACATTTGGAATCCTTGGGAAATTGGTGTGAGTTAAGAGGAATACAACACTTCAGCACGCGCTGTCATCGAAGCATAATGAACTTCGGGGTGGTACCAGTAACTCCCACCATGACCCAGGTCCCATCACACCACCATCATTGATTATTTTCCTACAACAGCACGCCTTGTCATGTTTTATTACGTTCATATCGATTTCACAGCCACGGTTATGATTGATTATGGATTGAATCATTTTTTTTTAGCATGATTGGCTGGTTGGATAATTGGACGAATGGGCAGGTACAGGTGTTCCTATTAAATGCACTTTCGCCGAAAAGCACTTGCTGCTTCGGAAAGTCTTTTAAAATGTGCTTTCCATGGTCGTCAACCAAAGAAAGTAAAGCAAAGAGTGCATTCCCGTAGGCTGATTAAATGGCCCATTATGCTGACAGCTACGGCTGTGGTGTAAAGCTTCACACTTTAAATTGCCTGGTGCAATGGAAGAAGTGTGTGCTGACTTTCTAATGATAGCCTCTGGCTTAGTGTTTGACTGTTAATGTCGTGGTGGAAGCCATCCTTAGCCTTAAAAATAATTTCTTCCCGGTTACATTTTTGCATTTTCGCTCTGATAATTAAGTTCTTGCAGATAAGCTGGCAGCATCGGTTCTCGGAGGATTCGTGTGTTTAACATTATCCAGACATCATCTGCTTCAGAATTTTGTACCTAGTAACCAGAAGGATGTAGGTACTGTATTCTTAGTGGTTTACGCTGTTGCTAGGCTGGCGGTTGTGAGGCGAATCCGACCTGTCTAAAACTGTAAGCGTGACCTTCGCCTCATCTTTTAAAAAAAATTTTTTTTTACACCTTGTACCTTTAGAACGAGCAGCATATGGGGAAAGACAAACAAAGCTGATGTCAGACATGGCTTCCTGTGTCAGTCAATATCTCCACTTGCTTCTGGATTAAAGAAGTCCACGTGAGCGGCTTTACAGACACGTAGGCACCGCTCCGCTCAGCTTGCCTCTGGACGAAAGATGAATGAAAATATAGGATCGATATCACTTCATTAAATCTGGTGCTGTTTTTTTCTGGGTGGGAATATAATCTGATGAAAGAACGCCGTTCACTTTTGCTTGTGAAGAAAGAGTGTAAATCAGTTCTACAATAGTACACAGACATAGAAATAAATACACAAGTAAAAAAGTATTTAAATAACATGAGCGGCATGTCCTCCTGGGGACAAAGAGAAATGAGGACAGGATGTCAAGTGATATTACCAGGAGTTGCATCATTTAAAAAATATTTTTTTTTTCTGATCTCATCCATTTCAGCACTATGTTATATTTCCACTTTGCTCGCTCATAACTCTTGGCTGTCGAATTTGTCATTTGTGTTCTCTTTGCTCCTATGTGGAGGAAACTTACACCCATGACTGAAAAGCTCTGTTGTTGTTGTTTGAAGTTCTCTAGAGGTTCTCATTTTGTCCAAAATTTGGCTTAGTGTCAAGCCCTCCCTAACAAACACAGTTTTCAGTAATTGCACCAGGAATCCAAAGTGAAATCACAGATATGTCACATATAAGGCAACACCAGAAGGATGAACCTTTTCTTTTCTTTTCTTTTCTTTTCTTTTCTCTCCCTCTGATTCTTACTTTCCTAAAAAAAAAAAAAAAAAAAAAAAAGGCCTGCACTCCCACCCAATTAAAATGACTAAGACAGTAATCTGCAGTTACCTTGGTGTCGGCGTTGCCGAGCAAGTTTCTGTTGTCTCTCCAGGAGATGCTGAAAGGCCAAAAGAAAAATCTGGGCTGATGACCCACCTTACTGCTGGGAACAAAAAGCAAATCGAACAATGATTAAAAGGTTGAGTTTAGAGTCCATATTGCAGTAACAAATGCTCGGGCGCCATCACCTGCAGTTAGCATTCCTCTTGCACACGCTTGAATAGCTCCACACAGAAAAATCCCTAGTGTCGAATTAACACCTAGAGTATTGATTTAACTCTTTCAGTATCCATTTGTGCCCGTTTGAACACATGTAAGCACTGAAGATGTTAATTCAACACTGGGGATTTTGCGGTGTACACGCTCCTTGGATATATATGTGTTTGTTCTTAAAAGGTCGCTTTAGGTGAAAAGTCAAATGCTCTCAAATCTAATTTCCCTTCAAAGGTAAAGGACATTGGTCTCTTTTTTGTTGTTGTTTTTGTTGTTGTTTTTTTTGCAGTGGAGTGCAAGGCTAGTTTAATTTGCAAGTAATGGAATTCCAAATATGCTTACCAAATAAGTATACTTACATATTAAACTTTATAAGTAACATCTAATCTTCATTGGCATCTTCTAACATTTCATGACAGTTAACAGGTTCCTATATTACACACAATGCTGTTCTCATACCTGCTGATAGTGGTGCCAGTGGGGGGCAGTGGTGACTTGATAGTTAAGGCTCTGGGTTACTGATTGGAAGGTCCGGGGTTCTGCCAGGGTGCCACTGTTGGGACCTTGTGCAAGGCCCTTAACCCTCTCTGCTCCAGGGGCGCTGTAATCTATATGTTTTTAATGAATAAAGACTCATCGTTTAGCCCTCACTCATTGCATTCTGGAATGTTGAGCCCAGTGTTTGCTTTCTCCACTATGTCTGCATTGGAGTTCTTATTAATACACTGTTGAACACAGGCATAAAGTGTTTTTTTCGGGCTGGAGATTTCTTGTGAGTTCCTTCAAGCCAAACAGTATTATCGGCTTGTTTTACAATTTTATTTTGAAATTGGGAGACAGGGCCTGGATGGGGAGTAGGTGGTATAATACCAAATTGTTCTTAAAAAGTGATCCAGTTTGTCCGAAATGTCAAGTAGCTACAATAAAGCCCACTGTTTCATAAATCACATCAACAACACGTCTGTGGCATCACGCTAGTAGCAAACGTCATTGGTTATTATGTCTAAGTGGGAAACTTTGTCGTTTTGTTGTCTCACGAAACCATTTTAGAGATTCAGTAACGATACGAAGGTTTTAATTAGAGTAAGACAGGAATGCAGATCATTAGAAGACTCATAAATTTTTGCTGGTTAGAGTTTGAATCGATTGTCAACTTGTTTTTCTTATTATCTGAAGAAAGTATACATACCTATATATGGGTGAAATGAAAGCTATACACCCAGATCTAATGAATTGTCTTATAATCAATTTAGTCTAATCAATGCTGTTATAGGAAAAGAGTTAATGACAGGGTGATACTTTGGCCTGACACACCGCAGAGTTAGTGTTACCACCCCTAAGTTGTTTATTTAATGATAACAGCATGTCTCAAAGTTTTTTATTCCTTTTATACCACAGCAATTTGCCAATGATACGGTTTTAATTTATTAACGAATGACATCATACTTTTGACCATTTATAGTTATTTAAAAATGATGTGAAACGTCTGCGTGACACTGGAGACTCCTTCCATGAATGTTAAATAAACCTCTCCTTACAAAAAACTTGCATAATCATACATTTTTGCTTTATTAAATAATAACATATTTTTAATGCATTTATTGTTAGATTCTTGTGCAGCGTCCATCATAGATCCCCGTGTAAGCTGTTACTATAGACAGTACAACATATTTGAATGAGTATATTAATATAAAGTTGTGATTTAAATGACAGCTTGTATTACTTTCAGACCTGCTCCTGGAAATGAATCAACGCCTTCTGATCAGTCAGATTCGATAATTAAACAGCACTGTAGTATTACAAAAAAAACAACAACAACAAAAAAAACAACAACATTTATTAGATATTAGTTCACAATTGGCTTACATGGAAAAAATCAATCCGTTTCTCATTCAATCGAGAACCCATGTGACTCCTGGGTTTCTACCAAGCAAAAGCAAGGAATGCAAATAATCTTAATGAAGACATCATGTATAAATACGGTCACTATCGATCTAGACATTGTCACACATAATTGCAGGTTCTGCTTACTTGGGAGGTGACTCATTTCTTTCCACATTGATGTCTCACAAACATTAGTGCCACAGAGCCACCAGGGAGCCGGAAATATAGAGTAATCACTGCATTTGACGCCGAGTCACACCCTGCCTAAAAGTGCTATAAAAAGACTACAGGTGACTATTGATCTTTCTCGCTCTCACACACACATACAGCCAGGGGTAGAGCAGTATACATTTAACACATTATCTGCTGAAGGCTGCTTCACAGAAAGGCATGTTGGGTTTCACTTGGGACAGAGGTCACCCTGCCTCCTGCAGCACCACCAGGGGTCATGCATCCTGGATTATGACAGAATGTTCCATGCTTGGAAATTTAGCCTGTGGGTTCAATACCCTCTTCCTGTCCTTGTCATTGTACTTCTGTATGTGTTAAAGGGGGTTTGTCAAAAACTGCACATTGCAGTTGCCATGGCGATGAACGCTATGTGTTTGTGTTAGTTTTGATCAAATTTTTGATCGAGTCCTGTCTTGCACCCCGTCCTATCATTGGTTTGTTATCCGATTGTGTTCACCTGTTCTGTGTTAGTCCAAGCCTTGTTTCATTTCCCCAGTTCATTCTGGCTTTCAACTCTGGCCTCTCTTTTCACTCGGATTGTCCTTGTTTATTGCCCCTAGTATGGACACTATGATTGGAACATTTTGGATTGTCTCCAGGAAGTGCATTACTGAGTTTGCATACTTTGCACAGCACACGGCACACAAGCTCTGCAGACTCGTTACATCAACCAGCCTTCTGACTGCTTGAGGCAACGGAGGTGCGTCAGGTTTATGTAACGTGATGAAAACGATGATGGAAACTGTCGTATCTAAAACGACTAGGTTGTTGAATTTCCTCCAGTTGTCAATACAATAATCATGACCCTTCTTCTGTCACTGTTATCAATCGATTCAGAATAACATTGCCATGGTAACTCTAACCTGACTGCAAACCTGGCTTTGCTCTGATGCAACACTATGCTGAGCACAAAGCATACAGAAATGCATGCTCACACGACACTATATTTTATTGATAAAATATATGAAATATATATGAAATAATGTATAAATAAGGACAGCACGGTGGTGCAGCGGGTAACAGTGTTGCCTCAAAGCATCAGGGTCCCTGTTTCAGCCCTACTTTTTAGAGCTACCTCATTTGGCTTATGCTTTTATCCAAAGGGACTTATAATTGAGACAGGATAACAAGTGAGCTGAACACTGGAATGTAATTGGGGTATCAATCTTGAACGATCACTTTTTCACCCCAGCTCCCAAGGTTTAACGCTTGTACTATACCGCATAGCTGGATTTTTATTTTTTGCCTCATAGCTCCAAGGCAAATAAAAAAAACAACTTCAGTCTCCAGACATGACTTGGCGGCTCAACTACAGAAAAAGTCCTTCAGAAAAGCCAGATTCATTCCCGAACAGCTGTCTTGAATATCAACTATCACTGCTCTGTTATTGTAGCCTTCCATATTTACAGTGCATGCATTCAGTTCTCTAAGTGTTCTCTAAGAAATAATAAAGACAATGAAAATTATATATAGAGGATCACGTTTTCATTTTAAAGTACCTCCAATCTTCCTCAAAGTACCTGTTAATTCCTGGGCGCGTCCTGTCTATGTCTGGCGGTTTTTTGCTCTGGTTTGACATTGAAGAGCTTTATTAGGCATGAAATCGAATCCTCATGAAAATGTGATTAGGTGTCAGCAAAATGGAGAAAAATATCCTGTTGCATTGTGCATGCTTCATGCTTCCTCAAATCTTGCTGATCTGGTAGATTTCGTTCTTTGCCAAGCACATCTGCTTCTAAGTTTTTCGAGTTGAAAACGATTTGCAGGACAATAGCTTGGACGAGGACACTAGAATCTAACCTGTCTTGATGTTCAAAATTGTATACTCGGCATACTATGCATACTAAATCCCGCCCAAAATACGTCTGGAATACACCGTCTCTTATAATATTTCTTTATCGACAGATTCACAACTATTAGACTTGCAATTTACAAAAGGAGAAAGAACCAGAAACGATCAAAAATCCTGCTGTCTCTCACACTACCAACACACTTTTTAAACACTGAATATTGAATAATATTGAAATTATTAGCAACTCATGTATTCCAAAAGTCAACATCAGCAATCATTATACCCCTCCTATAAAAAACTACAGACTTATCTCAAAACATCATTTTATGGGCAAAAGTATCAATATTTATTTTTATCAACAAATAGATTTCTTAACTACAATATAAATGGCTATGATGATCATTTTCAGTCATGTCTCAGACCACATCATAGTGCTGAGACTGCCAAGTCCTAAATTACATTCAAATAAAGATTGACTTGGGTAAATTATCAGTCTTGGTATTTCTAGACCCAACTGCAGCGTTTGACACTATAGATTAAACAGACAGGACTCTTGGGAACGGCCTTAAACTGGTTCTGATCATACCTTGATGACCGTAGCTACTTTGTCACTCTACTTTGGAATTTATGAATCTGAGTGTAGTACTATGCTCAGTGGAATCCCTCAGGGCTTAGTTCTTGGTTCCCTACTGTTCTATATCCCTTTATGCTACATTTTACAGGAGAACAAAATCGTTTACAATAGTTACATCGATGACACACAGATCTATCTGTCTTATATCACCAAATGACTATGGCCCACTACGTCTAGAGCAAATGGATGCATCATCGTTTCTAACTAATCATATTTGGCAGCAGGGAAGAACATCTTGAGATCAGTACACAGTTCAACTCCAGTGTGCTAAAGCCCACATAGCCTCCGATCTTACTTTCAGTAGCCACGTCAAAGCAATCCTTCAATAAGCCTTCTGTCATCTCAAGAACATAGCCAGAATTAGAGGCTTCATAGCTACATAGAACTTGGGGGGAAAAAAATATCAATGCATTCATCACCAGCAAGGTCAAGTACTGCAATGGCCTCTTAACTTAAATAGCATTCAACAGCTGCAGCCCATTCAGAACGCAGGAATAAAAGATCGAAGAATCTACAATTCTCACAATATGTTCCAGTTGGTTTTAAATTGCTGCTACTGGTATAGAAATCACTCAATAAGCTAGGACCAAGATGTGCTCCCAGATCTATTGGGACTGAACAGGGAAAAGCTGCCTTTAACTATTATAATAATAATTCCTTACATTTATATATATCGCTTTTCTAGACACTCAAAGCACTTTATATAGGATTGGGGTTCTCCTCAACCACCATTAGTGTGTAGCACCCACCTGGATGATGCGACGGCATCCATATTAAACCAGAATGCCCACCACACACCAGTTATTAGTGGAGAGAAGAGAGTAACATAACGAATTCAGAGACGGGGGTTATTATAGTGCGGCCATGATAGTGAAGTACCAATGGGGGAATTTTGTCAGGACACCAATGTTATACCCCTTCTCTTTACGAGTCTCTTTAAGTGTCTTGGGATTTTTTTTTAATGACCCCAGAGCGTCAGGACCTTGATTAAACGTCTCATCTGAAGGACCAAGCTGTTTTTACAGTATAGTGTCCCCGTCATATACTGCACTACACATAGACCCTGCTGGCCTCACTAATACCACTTCCAGCAGCAAACTTAGTTTTCCCCAGGAGGTCTCCCATCCAAGTACTGGCCAGGCTAGAGCTGTAGGGAGATATGGCTCTGGCAGTTACAGTATGTTACTCACAGCTGGAAGCAACTTCCATAAAACTTAAGATCCATCGCAACTTTAGACATTTTAAAGTTAAGGTGAAAAATCTTTCTGTTCATTAAGGGGAGGATTTTATCTCATTGAATATTTGACTTTTTCATGATTTTTCATTTAACTTCTTTTTTAATCTTTCCTGCAACCTTATTTTATCTAATACTTATCCTATTAGTTATATTTATTTTATTATACTCTTTATATTTAACTTTAAAAAAAAACAACTTGTTTGACTCAGTAATATCTTCAAATAAATAATATTGTGTTATTGCTTTATCACTGTGAATCACATGCCTCTTTATGAATTGTGCTTTACAAAAAATTTGCCTTGCCTCGCTGTTATCCTACAGTGGTTTAAAAGGGTAGAAATTGTGTTGGAGGCCAAGCAGGGACACTGGCAGGTCTAACTGTGACTGCATAACTAAAAGAAGGAGTCAGATGGTAAACGAGGGCACCCTGGGACATAAAGTGTACCTCCATATAAAGCATTCCAGCCTCACTGATCACGTGAGAGAGGAAGCGACAGCATCAATCCCAGTTCAAATTTCAACGTCAACATTTTTTGCAGGTTGTTTTGTAAGTTTCATATTATATGATCAAGATCAAGCAGTTTTTATCTGCTGAAAGGGAACGTCTTTGGCTCACAGTAACTGTAAAGAAACTGGTGGTCACTTAACTGTGTAGTGTATTCAACAGTATGCAGGTGATACCACAATTGGGGTGCTATATCTGATATCATACACAACAACCCCATCCACCTGTTTCAGATAAAAAATAAAGAAAACCTTCAAAGTCTACAGCATTCCCCGATGTCCCAGCCCAGTATACAACTTTACCTTGAATTGTAATTATTAAAACACTTTGGAAAATCAGATTCATATTGAAGTGAAATATTCGGAATGTTCCACAGGTCGCAGGACGCTCCTGAAGATCATGTGAATACCCTCTTTATTTTCAACTACCTTGAATGTACACCCTATGTGTGTATATGTGTGTGTGAGTGTTTTTACCCCTGGCAGGACTTACTGTATTTTGATGGGAAGCAGTGTCTTACTTTGCTTTAACCTCCCTTGTCAGTGTATGAGGTCAGTGCTTGTTTGCACGTCAGTGTAGTAGCTAGGATACCCTCAGAGTAAAGGCCAAGAAGTGTGTAACGAAGCCAGGGGCTTTGTGCCAAATTAGCTCCCTTGTTCTCTTGCCTCCTCTGGATTTCTTGATGCCTTAGTTTGTTCAGTCCATGCTTTGCTTTGCTAGTTGCTTAGCCTATTTGCTGAAAGATATCTGTAATCAATATGGAGCAGCGAGAAGGTTTGTCTGTAGAGGCCTGGATATGTCTCACTGAAACTCATATTTACACTATCCCCGAAGAAAACCATAGCAAAGTGCATTTGTCAACAATCAGTATACATTATCTTCTTTTTGATTATGGGCAACCCAAACAGCAATTATGGAAGTAGACACTAGGGTTGTCACGATACCATAAACATATCTTATGATTCTATACCAACTGGAGTATCACGGGACCAAGTAATATCACGATACGATACCACACAATATTGTGTTTAACCATAATTCAAATCTACAAAATGAACCAAATTTGCAGAAATACATGGATGTAAATGAAAACTGACAAACCAGATTTTCCTCTCAATAGAATGAATAACTGGCTATTGTGAAAAACTCAGCAAACTGGCGAGGAACAAATGCAATGTGCCACTTATTTGTCATATTTAACATATCTATTGTTCCCTTGAGCAATGAAATCATGCAAATTTTACACGCTTACGCTGCTAATTTGACCGTTTTTGTTTAATTTTCAAGGACTATACAAGAGATAATGTCGTGTTGTTGGAAAACGTGACGCGTATGAAATAGTGACAGAAACGTGGCCCGTTAAGACTACATGTTAACCAGCAGTGACTTCCAAACCGTTTTCAAGCCGCTGCTCTGCACTGCTAAAATCCTGATTTTATAATCGTGATGTCCTCTGACAAAATCACCACGCACGTAAGTTAAAGACAATGATTGTATTGTGCTGTGATTTCGAGCGAATGAATGTGCTGCTCCTGTTTGCCCCTCCCTGAACAGAGTAGATGCAGAGAGAGGTGTGTCTGTGGGAGAAAGCAGGACCTCACGCTCGCGGGGCAGTACTGGCCAATCTCTTTTACGGAAGGTTGCCCAAAAAGTCACCCTCAAATCGCTAAAAGGGGTCTGAAAAGTGGAGAATGGATGAGAGGGAGGGGCGGCAGCGGGGTATCATATTTTGAGCGAAAGGATTTTATTCGTGTTCTATTGAAAAAATTAACCCAGATATTTAACGATTTTGCATTTGTTGACTTTTTATAACTCAAGCACGTTTTTTTTTTCAGTTTTCCAATACTTACATTTCAAAAAGCCATATTCAAGAACATATTAGCGGAACATTAGCTCACTTACTAGCAAACACGGCTAATTGTTACAAAGCAGTACTGGGAGGCGGAAGCAGGTGAATATCAAAGACTTTATTAACGCAGAAACAAGGTCATGAACATGAAAATGAGAAACAAGGTCTAAACATAGAACGAGAAACGCGGTCTAAACATGAAACAAAGACACGACTGCTTAGCATGAAGGTTAACTTAATGCTGCGCGATTTGCACAGAGACACGAGGGGTTTAAATCACCAACATCATCATGGGTAATCACCGATGGCTGGATCCAATGTAGACACACCTTCGGAAAACAACCAATGACTAAACAAGGAGAATGACCAAATGACTAAACAAGAACAGAATCACAACAAACGCATGTGTCCAATGTAAACAAAGTCATCGTCATCCACAATCGAAGAGCGTGCGCTCGCTGAGCTGTCACGCACTCTGGCTTGTGCACACCTTCCGAGCACATCACACGCCGCAGTGCCATCTGAAGGAGCGATCGTGACACTAATTTTATTACTTAGAAAAGTGGTTAGTGTAACATTAGCTCGTTTGGTAGCAAACAGGAAATCTATAAGAGATTAAGGAATGAATTTAGGTTAAATGAAAAGTGCCATTAACCTTTGTGTATTCTGCAAAAGCTGTGAGATTTAGTGAAAATTTGTTTTCATTCCGCACATACAACATTACTTAGGATACTACCCTTTCGACGATGCTACCATTCAAAAAATACAATGTCATCAGCGGTATTTTGAGTTTAGCATCGCGATAGTACCGTAGTATCAGTATACCGGTACACACACACACAAAAACTTATAAACTCTTCACCTGATAACAGGTGTGTGTGCACAGTTGGGAGACAGTGGTCATGTATAACAGGAATTAGTATAACATTTATAATGCAAATGCACATGTTACTGTCAGGTCAAAACGATCAGGCAAGAATTCAGCACCAGAATTGCACATCAGAAATGTTTCCAGGTGGAGTTTTCCTTTAAGTTGGAGAGCGAGAATGAGGAAGAGGGAGCTGCTTAGTCAGTAAATGGTGTCACGTTGTTGTAGCTTGTGTGCTAATCCTCAGAATTTTGCTGGCAGAGCCAAAGGTGTTGTCTTCTCACCTGGCGAGAAATCGCTTATTCTCAGTAAGACAAGTCAGGGTGTATAAAATGTCCTGGGCATATGTTATGTTCTCTGTATATCATCCTGAGGGAGAGTATTTGCTAAGAATTAGCTGACTTGACATGATATGGAAATGTACTGCCTTTTGCATGTATTTTTCTCATTTGTAAGAATTTTGGATAAAAACGTCTGCTAAGTGAATAAATGTAAATGTAAATGTACTGTCATTTGTATAGTTGCATATGTTTATTAGCCCTGTGAACAGGAATACTTTTCTATTAATATGACACATTATTTCTGCAAGCTAGCATGGACATTTTTTAAAAAAGCATTCCCCTGACAGAATTCACCAGTCTAATTGTAAATAAATAAATGAATACATACATGCATACATAAATATGTGTAAATGAACACAAATACAGAAAACCCTCTTGCATGCAGTTCTTACTGTTGTTTAGTAAAGCTGAACAACCCAACTAGCCAACTAGCTCTATAGCTAAGTCAATAAATTAAATCTTATATAGATTAATACCTATAGCTAAGCATGGTTTTTAAAAAGAAAAAAATAAATAAAATAATATATATATATTTTTTTGAAACCATGCTTATATATATATATATAATATATAAAAAAATATATATATATATATATATATATATATATATATATATATATATATATATATATATATATATATATATATATATATATATATATATATTAAACCAAGAGTTGTGGAGTGAGCCGTCTCTTCTTTCTTTTTTGATGATTATTATTTTAGCTATCTACATTATAAAATGGCGAGTTTGACTGTACTGTAGTTCGGCTATTTTAAAGCATGAGCGGCTTGCAGCTTGACCAGTTAGTATTATCTTCCCCAATACTGAAAATGATGAAACGTGCTTGAATTTTAGACTCTGGTGTAATAAACAAGCATTTTCTCATGGTTGCAGCTGCCAATTTATCTTGCAAATTCAGAAATATACCCCTAGCACGTCTCTGCCCATATGGCCACCAGCAGTTCTACACTCTTTTGCTCATGCTTGATCTTCTAGCATATTCAGAAGCCTACTTGCCAGTGGAAACTGTTAGCCATGTACAAAATTCTTTGTCTAAGGAATGATATATTTATATATTCGTATTTCTCCATTTTTACTTGGTGAATTTTTCTCAAGGACGGGTCATAAGGCTTTGTTGTTTCTGAGATTATTCTGAAGACTGGCAAAGATGCAGATTTATGAAAATAATGTATCAAGAGGCACATGCCTGTGTGCCTTCTAGGATGTTATGTAACTTATGGACCAGAATGAGGCTAATTCAGACTGACACAAGCTCCAGACAGCAGTTAACATGCCATTATCATTCAGTGGACTTGTTCGTTGAGCTCAGCTGCAGAACCCCGGACCACCTCTTTTGGGAATATATCCTGAGGGACAGTCTTATGATGGTTGCGGCTGATATTTTCGCAAATGGTGAAGGATGATATATGCTAACAGTGTACCCCAGCATGCTATCAGATCGCAGACATGATGAGTTTGAGAAGACGGGACTCTTTCTGACGTCTTAATCTCTAGCCAGGCAGGCCAGACCGAGTGCTCTCTCTGTGCATTAATATGGCTGGAAGCGCACTTTTCATTCTCCGTTTCAGTCAATCTGATGCTTATTCCAGGGCCACAAAGCCTTCTCTGTTGTCTCTGGAGTAGGGTGAAAGCTTATCTGTTCCAGGCAGGCCAGTAACCCTGCTGTGATTGGCGGATCCCTGAGTCCCCACTGCACACATGCTGCCATGTTAAACCGTGCCAAAAAACAGGAACACGTGAATAGCCTGTGTCCAGGAATTACCATCTGCCGGTGTGGGAGCAATCACAGGCACGGATGGATTATTAATTTAAACTTTGATTAAATGTCCAACCAGAACTTTGATTAATGGCACAAAACACCTTGTCAGGCTTTGAGGATCCAAAATTACGCCTACTGGACAAGCACTGTGCTTATAATGGTTGAGCAATGTAAGTGACAGCTGGTCACAATATTAGATGTGAGGGCTAAAATCTATATCTCTCAATAATCAGATAAGTAGAAATGACGAATTATTAAGTCGAAAATACATGCATAATATTAATGTTGAAATAATGCGATATGTCAAAATAAGTTTTGAGTCGTTAAGTCAAATTAGCGAGACCATGTGTCGACAAGTCAAAATAATGAGATATGTAGAAATATTGAGTTAAATAATAAAAAAAAGAACAGGATAGTATGTCCAAATAACTAGTTATTATTTGTTAAAATTTGTGATATGTTGAATTGACAAGTTGTTAAGTCAAAAGAATGATATATTGAAATGAAGTTATTAAGTACTGTAGAAAGGTAATATGTTGAGTTATTAATTTGACACAACTAGATATTAAGTCAGAATAATTAGAAAATATGTCAAAAGAACAAGTTAAGTCAAAGCAACCGGATAACATGTTCAAATAATGTGTTATGAAGTTGTAATAGTGAGCTAATATGGCCAAATTATGTGTTATTAACTTGTATTTATGAGATATGTCAAAACTAATGAGCCATTAAGCTGAAACAATGCAATAAAGTGTCAAAATAAGGAGTTATTAAGGTGAAATAATGAAACAATGTCAGAATAACAAGTTAAGCTTAAATAATGAGATAATATGTTAAATAATCACTTAATAAGGTGAAATAATGAGATAATACTTCAAAATAACTACTTAAGCTGAAATAATGAGATAATGTGATAATTGGTATTTAATTTAGTGGCAGCTTTGGGTTACTGATTGGAAGGTCGGGAGTTCAAGCACTGCCAAGCTCTCTGCTCCTACCCTCTCTGCTCCAGGGGCGCTCTATCATGGCTGACCCTGTGCTCTGACCCCAGCTTCCTGACAGTCTGGAGTATGCAAAGAAAACCATTTCACTGTGCTCTACTGTATATGTGACCAATAAAGACTCATTATATGTCAAAATAATGAGTTATTAAGTTGAAATAAGAAGATATGTTGAAAATAAGCAGTTATTAAGCCAAAATGATGAGATAACATGTTAATGTAATGAGTAACTAAGGTGAAATAATGAGATATTAAGCTTGGATTAGGCTAGGCCATCTTTTTGCAGAGCAACAATTCTTTTTTTCAGATCCTCAGAGAGTTCTTTGCCATGAGGTGCCATGTTGAACTTCCAGTGACCAGTATGAGGGAGTGTGAGAGCGATGACACCAAATTTAACACACCTGCTCCCCATTCACACCTGAGACCTTGTGACACTAACAAGTCACATGACACCAGGGAGGAAAATGGCTAATTGGGCTCAATTTGGACATTTTCACTTAGGGGTGTACTTACTTTTGTTGCCAGCGGTTTAGACATTAATGTCTGTGTGTTGAGTTATTTTGAGGGGACAGCAGATTTACACTGTTACACAAGCTGTACACTCACTACTTTACATTGTAGCAAAGTGTCATTTCTTCAGTGTTGTCACATGAAAAGGTATCATCAAATATTTACAAACATGTGAGGGGTGTACTCACTTTTGTGAGATACTGTATATCTAGAAAAATGACTTGGAGTGTAAGGGCTTCTTATTAAAGCTCAATCACTGCTTAATGGTTTTATGTAACATATTTTTTCTAATAAAGTGATACAAAGATGTATACTTTTTCAAACTTCGTAAGTTCTTTTAAAGTGCCCCTATTTGCTATATCAATTTGTTTTGGAGGACTAAAACCATTCAATTTTCTCATAATTTACATTGCAGTGTCACCTCTTTTTCTCAGTGTCACAAGCGATTCGCTCAATGATCCGTTCATTCTAAATTCCTCCTTTCCGAGAGCCTACTCTGGTCTGATTGGTCATTAGTTGTGATCTGTTGTGATTGGTCTACCGCTTACAGTGCATGTCGGAACGGAAACGCCCATTATCATATCTAAATTTCAGCTCAATAATAATGTTGTCGGTTTTAGTGATTCATCGGAAGATCAACCCGAACCACCATCGCAAGTCCGACGAGAACAGGACATTTCTCAGTGGTACGTTTGTATGTAGTTTTACATACATTGAAGATGATATATTTCTGCTTTTTCTGGCTGAAAACAATGTCTTCTAGATATGGGACATTAGGAACCTAACGCAACTAAAACTGTAGTGTTTGAGGTCGGGGTCAAAGTACACGTTGTTCGCGGTGAAGCAGCCGATGAAGACCAGAGGCAAGGCTTTTTGTTAC
The DNA here is from genome assembly GCA_012411365.1 of Ameiurus melas. Taxonomy (NCBI): domain Eukaryota; kingdom Metazoa; phylum Chordata; class Actinopteri; order Siluriformes; family Ictaluridae; genus Ameiurus; species Ameiurus melas. The sequence continues at coordinate 3,718,803 of CM022757.1, read as the reverse complement.
AAACCTACTTAGGTTAGTACAGGAAGTAAGTCTGGAATCACTAACGACTCGTTTCAGCTGTTCAGAATCAGTTCCTTCTTTTGGGTGTCAATAACTTGTCGTTAAAGTCGTGTTGTTTGATTTTTGAAATTTGACAGACTTTTTACCGTCACAAACATCTCTATAACACACTACATGAAAGGTAATATTTGAACAAACATAATAGGGGCACTTTGAAGATGTGTTTTATTGGGTGTGATGTTCTTCGGATGTCATGCATGTTGTGTTTTAAGTTGAACTTTTCTTTATTTTCACAAATGAACAAAAAAGTGCCACAAGGTTTGATGCTGTTTAACACATCTAGATGTAAATACCAGGAAATTAAAGCTGAAATTCTGGTCTATCGTTATATTCACCCTCCGATCCCAAACCAAAATGTATTCATTGTATAGCAAAAGGAAAAATGATTGGCTTTGCTGTTCCTATACTTTCAGAGGGGACTGTACCTAAGGGTCTCTCTCTCTCTCTCTCTCTCTCTTTCTCTCTCTCTCCTAATGACAAAATTATATGTAGAACCCCATCATCCAGATATGTTTTCGAAAGTACCAGTGCTCAGACATCTGCTATTATTACAGCATTAGTGTTTAAATGAAAAGATTACTCTGCCTGACTATGGGCTCATTTCTTCTAGCCATTCGGCATAATTCAGTTAGCAGCATTGAATTTCACGGCAGTAAAGCAGAACACGGACCAAATTAAATTACGTCTAAATTTTAGATGATAACATCTGTTTGTAATGAAACCCTAGTGGAGACAGAAATCAAGCTCTCACAATGTGATGCATGTGTTCATACATCGCTTAATAATCTAGTGATCACTTGCTGGTAATGGACACAGTGGTCATAATTTGGTCATTTAGATACAAGAGTTCAGCTTAGGTTGAATCTAAGAACTGCTTTAGAGTAGAGAAAATACGAATGAGGACAATTGGATATGGCTATCCAGGTAAGAGCATCAGATTTGATTTTGCCAAATCCATAAGTCAAATTAAGAGGCAGAGGACAAAACAGTGAGGACACAAGAACCTTAGTAACGTACAAACTATTCGACAAGACATAGACACACCTAGGTATAAGTAGACAAGGGTTTAACTGCAAACAGGTGAATACAATGTGTAACAGAACAATGATACTAGGACCTTTGACACCCTTTGAGAGGGGAGATTTGTGATAACGTTTTACAGACTTGTCAGAGTTTAACTGTACATTGTTTTTTTTTTTTAATTGGTGTCTGACAGTCTTCTCTGAAACTATTGGAACTGCAAGGCCATTTTATGTGTTTGTGCTGTACACCAAATACATTTGGGTTTGAGGTGGATATGAGATGAGAGTTTAGGTTAAAAGCTTTTATTTCCTGGCATTTTCATCTATATGAGTTGAACAACATAAAACACAGAACATTTTGTATCAGATCACCCAATTTTTAAGGTGAGCAAAATTATAAGAACAAATAAATGTTGAAGTATATTCAAGTAAATAACACTTAATATTTGGTTGCAGTACAGTTGTTGTTGTTTATTTGTTTTGAGGGTTTGCTACTTTCAGTCTCCTCTTCATGAGGTGAAATGCTACTCAATTGGGTTAAGGTCTGGTGACTCACTTGGCCAGTCAATAACTTTTTAGACTTTTCTGGATAAACCTGTGTTGTGTTTGCAATTGTTTGATATCCATGCGAACAAAGTTTGTTTTGTGAATGTTTTTTTAACAGAAGATCAAAAGGTTAAACAGTACAGACAAATTTTCACAGCCTTCTTTGTTCATATTTACCAAGGATGCCAAAATTAGTGGAATGCACTGTATATCAATAAAGATTAGTGAGACTGTTCTAGAAGCAGTCATGCAAGTCCAAGCCATGACACTACCACCACCATGCTTGACAGATGAGCTTCTATGCTTTGGATCATGAGCAGATACTTTCTTTCTCCACACTTTGGCCTTTCCATCACTTTAGTAGAGGTTAATCTTGGTTCCGGAACTTTTGTGAACTCTATGAATTCCAATCTGGCTTTCTGATTCTTACTGCTGATGAATGGTTTGCTTCTTGATCTTCGAATGGTGGATTGTAACACCTCCACCCCTGCCCTGTGAAGGTTGTCAGTGACTGTTGTTTTGGGGTTTTTCTTCAGAGCTCTCACAATGTTTGTTCTCACCTGCTGTTGTTTTCTTTGGCTGACCTGTTTCCTGTCTGGTTGTTAGTACACCAGTGGTTTACTCATGTTTACTCATGTAGAATGTACAAGTGGAATTATTAGTAAAAAAAAAAAAAAGGGACTAAAATATACTAAATACCAGGCATTTTTAGAAAAATCTTCTTCTTCTTTTTTTTTTATTTACAGTGTTCAAAAGAGCAAAACAGAAAAATGCTGGTACTGTGTACTGACCCAATTCAAACTCTGGGAATTGCAAATAGTTTAAAAAAAAATTCACTGCAGCATAGCTAATTTCACTTTTTTTTCTTTAAGAAAGAAAGTAGAAGCAGGAGCAGTCAATGCTTTTGCTTATCGTATTCTGCTTTTCTTTCCAATGTTGATCCAAGGTATGGCTGTCACAACGATGCAGGGTATTACAGCACTGACATTTCAGAGCTCAGTCAATAAGCTGTCTAACATGCGACCGATTATCAGCCGTGCAGTCGGGTCTATAGTTATTGGAAACCGTTGATGAGAACAAGTAAAAACGCTCCATACAATTGTCAGCACAAATTATCTGAAAGTTTTCTTTTCTTTTCTTTTTTTTAATTTGTGCATAGTGCTATGGATTAACCACTGCTCCCTTTTCTCTATCCTCGATACTGCTATAGCAAGCTGATTTTATTCAGCATACAATCACATATAGGCTTGGCTCTGATGAAGAAAGCTTTTTGATCTACAGCATATACTGATGAATAAAAATCCTTCTTGCACAAATATTGTTGAAATTGTGCAAATTTTGTGGTGTTTGGTTGCTTTCAAGAGGGCACGGTGGCTTAGTGGTTAGCAGCTTGCCTCACACCTCCAGGATTATGGGTTAGATTCCCGCCGACACCATGTGTGTGCACGGAGTTTGCATGCTCTCCCTGTGCTTCGGGGTTTCCTCCAGGTTCTCCAGTTTTCTTCCCTAGTTGTAGCCTGATTGGAATTTCAAAATTGTCCATAGTTTGTGAATGTGTGTGCAATTGTGCCCTGAGATGGGTTGCCCCGAGTCCTCTGGGATAGGCTCCAGGCTCCCTTGTGACCCTTTATAGGATAAGTGGTAGAGAAAATGTATGGATGTATGGATGTGTGCTATGTTACGAAGTGAGATCTTCAGTCAGAGGAAGCAAAACATTCTTATATCAGAAAAAAAAACTAACAGATGGGAGGCAAAGTAAAGCCATTGTTTTCTGATTATGCCATTTTGTTATATCATGGTTATATTTAACAAAATGAAGTATTTTTTATATGTTTACACCTCCGCTACTGAGTCGTTTTCAAGTTGTCCATTCATCCGTCCATCCGTGAGTCCATCCAAGATATCTCAAGAGCAATTTGGTTGAACGTTTAAAGGATTTAATTAGAATTATCGTTGTAAGGAGCAGATTTGATTGATCAGGATTACAGCAAGGTCAAATATGTTTCTTCAATAGCGACCTTTCCTGTTTCTTCTTCTTTTTCTTTCCTATCTACACATTCACACATTTTTGAACACCGGTCCATCCAGGCGTCCGTCTGTTCCTTCTTATCCGTCTGCTTTCCACTGGAACTAAGGGGCCCAAATCTGCTTCATCATGACAACACCCCTCATTAAAACAGGAAAGTGGGGACTAAATCTGAAATGGGATGTTCAACAAGCACATATGATTGTGATGGTTTGATGCCCTAACCTCATTCATGAGGTTGGCATTGAGCATATTCTCTTATAATATGAAAATAGCAACTCACTGTCTTCTTCTTTAGGAAAATTCCATGCTCAGACAGATGAAACTGAAATTTTGCAATGTGTTCACAATTCTGCTGCTAATTTGTTTGTCGGTGCTATGTTTTTGTTATTTCTGTCAGAGGTCAGCGATTGTATACCATGCTAAAACAGAAGAATAACAAAATAATAAACAAAAGAGCCAGAGCTTCTTCATCAGCACTCACACCTTTCCAGCATCATTCAATGCCATTTTAATGAGAAATTGTCATATGGGAACATGTTTGGGGCCTGTTAGTTCCAGTGATGGGAAACTGAAATGCTACAGCATAGAAAGACATTCTACAAAATTGTGTGCTTCCAACTTTCTGGAAACAGTCTGGGGAAGAACCATGTATGTGTGTGATGGTCAGTTGTCTACATACTTTTGGCCAGATAGTGTAGTTCCTATTTCTTATCATTGGTGACATTATCACAGTTGCACACTACGAGGATGTTGATTTAGCACCAGGAAATATATATATATATATATATATATATATATATATTTTATATATTTTTATATATATATATATATATATATTATATAGAATAGGCATCATGAAACAATCATCCTTAAAAACACAATCCAAAGGCAGCTAAATATAGACACGATTTGCTTTTACATCATAGCTCAAATTATGAAAATAGCTTGCAATCATGAGTAGATAATAAATGTAATAAAGAAGCGCACTCTTCTTTGGTGCATCAGTGCCATTTTCTCAAAGGTGCTGAAATTGGAGTAGATGATAATGAGCAGCATTATGATGAAAGCAATGGAGAACAAAGGACTGGAGAAAGGGAAAAACAGAACACGCAGCAATTATGAGGTGCCACATATCACAACACAGCTTTTCTTATTGATCACATAGAGAGTCAACCACAGAAAAGCAGCAGTCCAAATACAGACACAAACACATGCTAACAAATGAGACCTGTTAGATAGGGTTACAAAAGAAATCACTAATATACTTGAATAGTAAACATGAATGCAGGCAAAGTAAGATTAATTCTAGTAAGTTTTAGAAGAAAAACTTGTTGGAGGCCCTTTGAATATAAAAAAAAATTAATTGTGAGCATATTTATTACATAAATATATAGTTGATTTCATGATTGGTGTGCCATTTGTCAATTGTAACTTTTAAAAATGAAACATACTCATCTTCAGCAAGAATATCTCTTCCTTGTCGGCCAATATCTAATTAATTATCCCTAGAATATTTTGACATCCTGTGTCTCATGGTCACATATTGTGGAATATTCCAAATACTTTATTGGGGTGAATCTTGTTGTTGGTGCCAGATGGGCTGGTTTGATTTCCTGGGAATTTCACACACAAAAATCTCTAGAGTTTACACAGGATGGTGTGACAAAGCTGGACAGATTCAGATTGGAAGAGACCAGGTCATATTTTTCCAGTCTTAGTTTTGGTGTGCTAGGCTAATAAGAGTGGGTCCCAATGTGATATTTTACTGTCAGCCGCTCTCGATGTGTTCTGAGGTACTTTTCTGCTTACCATGGTTCTAAAGCATGATTATGTGAATTACTGTAGACTACCTGTCAACTCGAACTGCTCTGGTCATTCTCTCTTCTGACCTCTCTCATCAACATGGACCATCACACCCATATGCAGTTCTTCCCTAAGCTCTTGCCACAAAGTTGAAATCTCATGGAATTTCTAGAATGTCTTTGTATGCTGTAACATTAAAATTTCCCTTTTGCTGGAACTAAGAAGCCCAAATCATTTCCAGTATGAAAATGCCCCTGTGCACAAAACAAGGTTGGAGTGGAAGAACTTGAGTGTCCTCAATTCCACTGAACATCATTGGGATGAACTGGAACACCAACTGCACCCCAGGCCTCCTTAACCAACATCAGTGCCTAATCTCACTAATGCTCACGTGACTCAATGAACCCAAATCCCCACAGCCATGCTCCAAAAACTAGTGGAAAGCCTTCCCAGAAGAGTGAAGGTTATTATAATAGCAAAAGGGTACCAACTCCATGTGAATACCTATGTGGTCAGGTGTCCACATACTTTTGGCCATACAGTGTATGTAAAAATGCTTGCTAATAAAAAAGATAAATGTGTTAATCAATGAAGTTCTTATTAAATAGACATGCCAGAGCAAGTAAACAGTGTGGAAGACTTTAATGCTGTTATAATTTTATTACTTTTTGGTTTTAATGAATACATGGCTGCAGGCAGAATAATTTACTTCATTATAGAGTGTCTAACTAAATTGTATGGCATTTTTCTTTTCTGGTTGACAATGTCATGATGACACCAAAGGCCTGTCTCGTGCTGAATTTCTTTCTTTAGAGGTGATGTACGAGTTCCTGACATTTGTGCAACGAGCAGGGTTGCCAGATTTGCATGGCAGAAGAATCCCCCCATTGACAAACTATTAAACACACTTTGCACATTGTCATATGGACAGTGCACCTTTTTACTTTCTTTCTTTTCTTTTCTTTTTTTTTTTTTAAAGAAGAGTGCATCTAGATTACTAATATAATACTAAATGCATACATGATTGATTCTTTTGTTCTGTTGTATTTAAGTAGTTTATTTATTAGATATGTTTCTGCAATACATTTTCAATCAGCAAAAAAAAAAAAAAACTTCACTATAGTGCTAATCAAGAAATGTTAAAATATACACAGAAATAAAGGTACAAATAATCTCTGTGGAATATTATTTATAATAATAATTTTTGCAACTATTCTACAAACCCCTATTGGCAACACTTTCTGTTGTTTTTTCCTCCCTTTAATTTGTCAATTGTTTATAGGCATATCAACAACTAAAAAGTTGAACCATTCTCAAGTAGGGAAATGGTGAAAACTAAACAGCATCAGGTTATGCAAAGCTGACAGACTTTCACTTAACACAATTGTTGACCATTTAGATCAATAATAATAAAAAAAAATGCTTGTCAAATACATCACCTGACAAAATTATGAAAATCACACTGGACATTATTAAGGGGCATGTAAGGTAAAATATTAGCCCATTAATCAAACATTGAAATGAAATATTATATTTTTCAAGTAGTCACAGAGATACAATGAGGTGGAATTGAATGTGATGGTTAAAAAAAAGTGTCCTCTCAGTCCTCTCTTCTTTAAATGTTGTGTGGTGTTACTTTAGAAATAATGGCATATAGGAATGAGCACATTCAAATTCAACCAACAGAATGGCGATTTCGGACTTCATTCAGCACTGCGCACATATTTGAGCATACACGAGATATAATTTAGTTACATTCAAATGGTAGGTTACATACAAACAGGCTGGTGTTATTGGCTTCCCTCCACTTTTGGTACATCAAGAAGAAAAAAAAAACTCTTTACTTCCTGACATTTTTCTTCAACCATGATATAAGATAACCCATCTTACCTACAATGTACAGATATAGAAGAGGCATAGTGACACATCCCACAGCATAGAAGCAAATCCCAATGAAGGATAAATTGCAGAAAATCTTATCTTTGCTTATTGGCAACAATTCTGCTATTGGGAAAATGAGTACAGGTGGGAGATAAGAAATGAATGTCATGGCCAAGCTGCTGAAGATGGTGTGACGAGCTTGTCTTTTCTGTGGATGGATATTCTTGTTTCCAGAAGGATCTGGCTTTCGCAGAGCATAAAGTATGGAAATATCACATAATGCTATGACTGGTAGGGCCACGGCCAGTGGCGCAGAGATCAAAGAACTAGTGTATATTTTTTCTACAGAACACAAGATTGCACCAAAACAAAATATAATTAACCAGACCATCAACGTGACTGCCTTTCTAATCAAACTTGCATTCTTATTGGTTTTGTACATTATGGGGTGAACCACAGCAAAATAACAGTCAGCACAAATACAAGCCATTAACAGAGGTCTTCCACACATAGGCAAACAATGGATGAAGCTGATGACACTATAAAGGGTCAGGTTTCTCAGCACCATTATATTGCAGACGGCAAGGGGGAGCATGGCAGTAAAGATCAGATCAGTGAAGTAAAGGTTTAACATGAAGAAATCATTGCATGCACCTTGTCGATGTCTCCAGAAAAGCTCTCGCAGAACCATTAGAGATACTGGAATCCCCAGGATGAAGCAAATGCAGTAAAACCATATCCAAATACGAACCACTGTGTTTTGTGCTGTGCACATGAAAAATGCATTTTCTAAATTTACTGATAAATTCTGTACTGGTGGTTCAGCCATCCCCCCACAGATGAACCTAAGAGCAGAAGAAATGATTAGTAAAAATCAAAGATATAAAATTGCTATCAATGTTTTGCAGCTTTATGCTTCATTATACCTCTCAGCAACCGATGGCTCTCAGAAAGGTTCCAGTGATGCTGGTAAATGTTGACTTTTTAGTGCTGGCTAAAAGTGAGTTCTGTGCAAATTTTTGTCCCGCCTCCATCTCAGGTAGTTTATTTGTTTTTTTTTTCCATGTCAAAAATGCAAAAAAGGTTTTGCAGCGTGAAACGCAATGGTAATGATAACCAAAATTACCATTAGTCCATATTTAGCATGGGGTCATGCCATGTCAAGTGGTCCAATACAGATTGGTTGATGATTTTTAATTTTCCAAAATTATTATTATTTTTTTTTTTGCGTGATTACCTCTTTGTAGTGGCATTGCAAAACCACCAGTTTTATTTGTTCGTTTTATTTCACCTGGTTTAACCCCGATGGCCAGATTTGTGTGTTGGCACACAAGTAATTTTGGTTACACATCTGTTTACCGAAACCTCAATATCTCGGCTCAGGATGGTCCTACCTCCTTGGAACAGAAACTGATCTCTAGAGCACATTACAAGGACTTATATAAACAATTTGCACATTCTTGTTCCATAGACTTAGAACTTAAGTCCAAATGTAACACTCAAGATGGCTCACAGTTCCACATTTACAGTATGGTCAGTTTATAATGGGAAGGGTTCAAGTCTCAGTCTTAATTTTTTTAGGGGATACCTGTGTAAGAATAGTGTGCATGCAGAACATTTCAGATTTGAGATCCCACTTGTTACAGAGGTAAGGCTATTAGAAATCTGGGAAAAGCCTGCTTTATTTATGTATTTTGAGAAATGTACAGATGTAATATAAGCATAACAAATAATAAAAATGAACAGTATTTTACAGTAATTATGTTTATTATTGACATTGAGCTATGGGGTCTAAAATGTTACTACATTTGATATTGGCAACAGTAAAGCATGATCTATCACATTGTTCTTCAAATCTGCAGAGTTTAGATCCAACTTCCAAACTCACCTGTATGTAATTTTCTAGTAATCCTGAAGACCTTGGTTAGCTTGTTCAGGTGTGTTTGATTGGGGTTGGAGCTAAACTCTACAGGACAGTGGACCCCAAGGGCCAGATTTGAAGAACTTTGATCTATCGTGTTGGAACAGATGTACAGTTGGTGTTTGTGAATAGAGAATAATGGTGTTGTTTCTCCTGTGATATAAACAGTAAGTGACTTCTGAGCTGTCATCACTTACTTCTTTTATCACAGGAGAAACAACACCATAGCTCTGTACATGACACTATTATATGAAAATGTCAGTGGTCGTGATAATATGACCCAGTAAAAATGTGATGTTTATTTTTAATAATAGAGATTAAGAAAACATGAAAAATCTTTAACGTTGATCCAAAACACGTTATTTTACTCCTAGACTAGCATTACCAGAAGTCCAAATGCTAATGTATTTAACTCACCATTCCTTAATTGCCATACTTTGCTAAATTGTCTAAATATAAACATAAAGACACTGCCTCCTGACAAAGTTCTTATGAATAAGAAATTTATTTATGCACAATTTTGTATGACTCCACACTGAAATGTGCTCAAAAAGCAATTCATACCAAAATTGTTTTTGTATAATCTTGATTATGAAAATGTCATGGCATATGGCGCAACACAAATCAAAAAGCACTTATCAAAGCTGTCAAAGTTATGAAAACAAACTATTTGAATTCACTCAATCTCTTGTACCAACAGATAGAATTTTGTGTTTCCAGATATATTTCAGTTCCAGATATATTTTCTCAACATGTTCTTCAAACAGTCAAGCTTACCTACAGTATCCAGGTACAGAACTTGCATTATACAAGTTCCACTCAAAGAGAACCAAAATCCAAACATAAAAACTTTACAGTAGTAGTCCTCTGTTTTCAGTGATATTACATCTGCACCTAAGAAAATAACCACTGGTGGCAGGTATGCAATCAAAGTTACAAGCAAGCTGTTGAAGATGGTGTGAAGGGCTCGCCTCTTCAGTGGATGTATGTTATTCTTTCCTGTTGGATCTGGCTTTCTCAGAGCTTGAAGTATGGAAATATCACAAAAGACTATGACTGGTAGTGCCACGAGCAAAGGGGTCGAATAAGACGCAAACGGGATAGAACGCATTTGAAAGCACTTGTATGAACTAAAACAGAATGTGCTTACCCATACAATCAAAGATGTTACCATTCTAATAATGCTGCTTTTCTTACTGGTTCTGTATGTTATGGGGTGAACCACAGCAAAATAAAAATCAACACAAATACAAGCCATAAAGAGAGGTATGGTACATAAAGTAAAAGCATCAGTGACACTATTAACACACTGGAATTCCATGTAGCGCCACTCCATGTAATCAGTGATTTTTAATGGAATAACAACTACATTAGCCAGATCAGTAATAGTCAAGTTAATCATAAAAAGTTCACTGGTAGCTTTGTCGTGTGATCTCTTATAGAGCTCTATCAGTACTATCACAGTCACTGGAAGACCCATGATGGTACAGGTTGCATTGAAGAATATCCCAAGCTTTGAAAATATGGAATCCTTATCACAGCCCAGGAACTGGGAGTCATTTGAGAACGAGAACCCATTCAGGAGTGAGGAATCCATGTTCCTGGCCAGGTTTAGATCGGCAGAGCTGTACATAGTAGAAGTACTATGTTTTATATACAAGATGATGTTAAGAACCTGTGAGAACTTACATACCAAACACGCTTAAAGCGTAAAGGTTCAGCTTACCTGATGGTAAAGAATGAAACCCGTCCAGCAAGTGTGGCAACTCTTACAATCCTTAACCACGAGTGCTTGTGCCTGTTGGCTTCCGAGTCCATCCCCTTTTCAATTAGTTCATTCTTAGTAAAACAAGGCAGGTATTATTGCCAAATCTGTTTAGCTGTAACTATCTTTTTATTTGATCACTTCACTTCAAGGTCAATGTTACATTACCTGGTGGTGACCCTCAAATTCATCTAACAAAGTCAGCATGGTTACTACAGCCTATTTGTTAGTTTATCATAGTTAAAATAGGATTCAAATCCATCTGTGTTAAAAGTCATTTGGGTGCCAAAACACATTTCTTCAGATATTTGCAGCTCCGAGTAGCTTGGGTGACTGTATTGTAACAATAATTGTAGGATAACAGGTATATTTTAAGGTACATCAAAGGCATTAACATTCCAGGCCCTTAATATACAGTTGCCAGCCTCCTCTGCTCAGGCAAGTTGCATATGGATGTCCCCAAATCTTGCCAAAGGTTCAGGAACATACACTTTAGGAAGACAAACGTTTAAATTGCATATTATTAAGGCATGAATGTTATATGATTTATCACAGCATTCTGTAGTCTTAGGATTACCCTGGTTTAAGAAAAAACACTAAAGTTTCCAAACCTGCAGGGAAATCTCACAACTGTGAGGACTGCTGAATCTAGTTTCAGTGTGTTTTTTTTTTTTATCACTATAGATATTATTTGGGAGTCTTTCCTTGGTGATGCAAGAAAGGTGTACACACACACACACACACACACACATACACTGATCCTTGGACTGTGCCATCAACCAACTAAGTAAAGGAAAAAGAGTAAACACGCACAGAGTAGTTTGAATAAGTGGTAATGCCTTCTGGATTTGCCGATGCTCTGTCACTGTTCCAGTCCTTTGCTATTGTCTTCCCTGATATGTTCCACAAATCTGTCTTAGTCTTCATAGTCAATATAGTGATGTCCTTGCCAAATCTGGTGGAAAACACAAGTCACATGAGGATTGTGTTGACAAAGTTTCTGGAGCACAAGGCAGAACGAACAAAGGCAGAAAAATGTCAGTTCCATGTTACCATTCTTTCCTCCCTTAGTTGGAAAAGTGTAAAAATGATATAAAGTGAAAAGTGTAGGCTATGTATTAAAGGCCATGCCCCAAGATAATCAGATTCCTGAGATTTGAACAACTTCTACAGGAGAATCATACAGAAGCTGCAGAATAGACATTCACTCACCTAAAGTTATATGTTACTATACTGTATGCATTATATGTTAGTATTACTATAATACTGTAACCCATTTTTTAAATGATCCAGACCCCATGATTGTGTTTGTTTGTTGACTCAGCACTGACACAGCACACCAAATGGATGCAACACTCTGCATCCATTTATTACAGACAATAAGTATGGAGGACTGGGCCTGGATTCACACTCTTGATAGAAGCTTTTACCATGTACATGCATTAACGCTGCTCTTCCTTGATCCAGTGTATAACTGGTTCTTGTATTGCATAGTATTGTCTCCATATGTGATCTGGATCATTAGTGCCACCATAATACCACTGATCTTGTAATCTTACTGCATTGTTTTTGTGTAGGCCTAGGTATTCTTAGTTTGTCTGATTTTGGTATGCATTGGATGCATTATGTAACCCATTCAATGAAATTCACATAACCCAAAAGGTGTGCAAAAAGCTGTATTTTGGCGGTTGCCATCAGTGACCGGGATCTGTTTATAGCCACTAGCCAAATCCATGGTAGTGAACCACTCTGCATCAGACAATGCATCCAAGGACCCCTCAATAAAGGGGAGCGGAAATGCATCCTTCCTAGTTTTGCTGTGGAGCTGGTGGTAATCAACACATCCATAGGCTGCCATCTTTTTTCTTCATTTGAACAATGGGGGAGGCATAGAGGCTACAGTTTTCCTGGATGACCTGGTTATCAATAAACTGACAAATATGGGCTTTCACTGCATCATAGTTATTTGGGGGGACCCGCCTATATCACTGTCTCACAGGCTTGCCATCAATCAAAGGAATATCATGAATAGGGAGGAAATGAAAATCAGCTTAGTACACCCAGTATGATCCTCAAATGCAGAGAAAACTGATTCATATTGAGGTAGGCTCACAACTTGTACACTAGTTAACAGTGTCTATGAGGGTATAAAGAGACACATGTACGACCAACATTCACAACTGGCACATACCAGCACATAAGCTGTGCCTCGGACTACCATAATCAAAGAAGGGGAACCAAGGAAACTGTTGGGTAAAGCATTGGCATTAGAAAGGAGTTCTATCAAAACTGCTGCATTCAGCTCACAGAATTGACAGTTCAGTGATGTAGTGACCACTATCTTGACAGTCCCTGCTGTTATGAGAACTGGTTTGTGCCCCCTCACCTCAGCTAGTCCTTTCTTTATTTCAAGAGTCTATTGAGTCTTGTGGCAGTATTTCAAAGCCTCTTACCAAGATGGGGAGGCATAGACTACTGGTGGCAGCTCAAACAACAAAGGACCATGCTCACAGAAATGCTCTTGATAACATTCATGAATGACATTCATCCCCAACACACCTGGAACCACCGGTTGAGTGGGTGACACTGGAGGTTCTTTGACTATCAGTCAGAGATTACCATGCCAAGCACCTCAACAGTTAACTCAATTTGGCCCACATATGGTGTTTCCAACCCACTGGCTGCACAAAGCTACAACCAGACAACAAGACTGCAGTTTACCTTGGATATGTTGCTGGAAGAAACTTTTAGCAATAGTAGACACCATCGAGCCAGTGTCGAGCAGACAATCAAGCACAACACCCCCAACGAAACAGCTACATTTGGACACTGCCGTACCAAAAATAAAGCTATAGTGTGATTTACTGGGCCTGGCACCACAGAGCCAAGGTCATTTCTCTGCACGTTGGAGGGAAATAGTTTCCCTGCAGGATGAAAATTAGTTGCAGACTGACTTTGTGTAGAACCACCCCCAGGAACCACCGGAACCCCACTCACTGTCACATTCTCTAGCATAATGCCTCAGTTGTTGATAATGCCTACACACAACTGCATTAGCACTAGCAGGCAGAGTGGGATGAGGTAATACTGGACGGTCTCCGCTCACAGCATAGATATTTCAGGCATTAGCCGAACCACGATTTAATTCCCTGCAGAGTGTAGAATCAGTAACATGTTTTATGAACTGATCACAGACCAGGACATCAAAATTCTGAACTGCATTACGGGCACATTGCTTACTCTTATTCATAAGGGCAAAAAGATCATGTGAATACTCCTGCAAAGATTCTCCTTCCAATTGTTTCCTGCCATAAAACTTCGCCGGCAAAACATAATAAGATTTAGAACATCCATACAACTCCCTAAGAATGGGTAGGCTCTTTTGTGGATCTTCCCTCTCTACCCTCGGCCTATACCGTGTTTTATCCTTTGCCTCCCCTTCTAGGTGCTAAAATATAAAATAGGCCTGGTTAATAGACAGATGCAGAGTTACTGGGGCCATACTGGAGCAGACCTGCTGCTTGATCTTGCAGGAGACGCTCATTGTTTGCCTGCAGTTGGTGCACAAGGTCTCTCAGTTCTTGAAGCTCATTGGCCATGGCTAATATACAAAATAGAAATCATTTAGTCGTTGAATGACGTCTAACAAACAAAATGATGCTCCCAGCTGATATGCTCAAGTCCCATGATGTCCAACTGCTGTTTTGCCCATGTCTGTTTTACAGACATCCTGCCGACTTTGCCACTAGCGTGGCACTGTCTCAAGCGGTATAGCTTCAATACTCAACAAATGCCAGACTATGCCACCTGGGGACGCTCACTCCATGAAATAACGTGAAAAGACAATTAAACTCAAGGCACTTTCCATCACAGATAAGCAGTAAAGAAAAGAGTCAGAGACGCATCTTTGAGTTGAGTGGGTATATTTATTAACCAGCACAAAATATCAAAAGATCAACTTTTTAAAAGGCATACATTTATTGTTACACAGAATTAAAATCCATTATAAAAGAATATGTATAAAGCAGTCACTTATACCACAACATTAATGTTCTTAGAGGACAGGCATACTGGCTGTTATACTCCAAATGAGGAGACAACAGGAAGAAACAAGGAATTTGACTAAACATAACAAAATAAAACAGATGAAAACACCCCCACTTTATGATTCCTTGCTGATGGATGGAAGTGGAGAGGGACAGCACACCTTACTAGTGCCCTTCGTACCTACGCATGAACGTACACATGAGTGAATGAGGGAGCAGGGCCAAGGTGGTAACCAGCCTGTGGGGTGGGCACAGCACAGCAAAAAAGAGCAGAGTAGTTATTAGGTAAAAGCTGCCAATTAATTAAATTACCAATTAGCGAAAAGGCAAAGCTACACACATCATAGCCAATATACCACTATGGCCCACTCAATATATATATACAGTATATATATATATATAGGACGGAAGGAAAAACATTTTCTCAACATTGGTGTTGGTCATTGACATGAAATTTGTTAGTCAAATGGTAAATTGTGATTGCACAATACTATCATAACTCAGAGAAATATTTGAATGCACTCAGTCTAATTAAAATCCAGAAAAAAATGTTGGGTACAGAATTATGAGTCAGGGTTACGCAGGTGCCCACAAAAAATGAGCTACTTCTTTGATTCCTTTTGAAAGTCATTTTGACAACCCAGAAGCACGCAGTGAAAATATTAAACAGGTCATTTGTTTTAAAAGTTACTTCAAAGAGAAAGTACTTTTAATTTGTCTTATTCAGAGTTAAGTTATATGCATTTAGTGAGGAGTAAATAAATATAGCAGGCTAGTGCTCAGTCAGCTTATCCTTCAAGTTTTCTTTACAGTAGAATGCATGAAATGAACAAAAACAGTGTCATTATTTTATTGATTTGACCATTCAAAACAGCAAATTAAAGGTGTGGTAAAATAGCCTACATCCAGTTCATAAATCATGGTGTCATGACCTTGAATCATTATCTCTTGGTTTCATTAGGATGTGTCGGCACCCACTGTTAAATATTTATTTTATTTCAATGCATGCCATCTTCTCTATATCTACATCAGCCTGCTTCGTATCAGCATAGTAGACTTTTAATTTTTTATTTTTATATTGATTTGCAGTTGAGAGCTGACAGAAACACTGGTTTTTACAAAAAACTAAACAAAAAACAACAAGCTGGAAACCATGGAGCTGTGAACTACATGCATGTACTTTTAATAAACGTAAACATCTGCCTAAGTTGACATTTAACTTACCCTGTGTTAATGCTGAGGAAACTTTGAACTTAAGTTCAAGTCTCTAAATACAGCCCATTGTGACTACCAATAAATAAAGAAATGTCCAGGTTCATCTCTTGAATAAAACTCAAACAAAGCAGGTACATATCGTGGTGTCATTTTCCCAAGCATTCAGATGAGAATTTGATGGTTTATCGTGGACACGGTGGATGCGTTGTGAGACTGCATCAGATACAAATGTAATTTCTCAACCAGTCCTTCAAATTGTCAAGCTTACCCAAAGTGACCAGGTACAGAACAGGCATGATGACACATCCGCTCATGGAGAGCAAATATCCAAAGACAGCAACAGTACAGTCGTAACGATTTCTGCTCATTGGGATCAGTTCTGCAAACGAGAAAATAACAACCGGTGGAATGTAGACAATGGACGTCATAACTAGGCTGTTGAAGACAGTGTTAAGGGCTCGCTTCTTCTGGGGATGGATGTTTTTCCTTGTTGAGTCTGCCTTTCGTAGCACTTGAAGTATGGTAATATCGCAGAAAATGATAACTGGCAGGGAGAATATCAGAGGAGCAGAGTTTAAAGGAGGTGGGAACACAAACATTTCAGAGCATTTGTGTGCAATGAAACCGACTGTGCTTAGCCATACAATAACAGATGCTGCCTTTCTAATAATGGTTTTCTTAGTGCTCCGGTATGCTATGGGATGGACAACAGCAAAATAGCAATCCATACATATACAAGTCATAAAGAGAGGTCTGCTACACAAAGTAACAGCATCCATGATACTGTCAATGCACTCAAATGGCCTATAGCGCCACACCACGTTATTCAACATACTGAATGGAATAATAACTAGGTAACCAATATTAATAACTGTTGCATTCATGGCAAAAATTTCATTAGACATATTTTTACGTGACCTCTTATGCAACTCCCTTAGTATTAATAAAGTAATTGGAAGACCTAGTACGAAACAGACAGCAGATAACACCATCCAGAGTACTACAAATCCGAAATGCTCATGGCAGTCAATGAGTGGGGAGTCATTTGGTAATGATGACCCATTCAGGAGTGAGGTTTCCATGAATGCAGACCAGGCTTAGATTTTGCAGAGCTCTGTGAAACAAGTGCATAAGTTAAGATACTTTCTTAAAAACATCAAAATGTGATCAATTTTATTTCAAGTTATATTTTGGCTTACCTGATGATAAGATAAGACTGAACACCATTCAGACAGCTTCTAAATCCCTCACTTACGAGCGGTTATACTTATTGGTTTTTAGTCCCTCCCCTTTTTGTAAATTCATCCTTGGTTAAATCTGACATTAAATCACAGAAAAATATCTCACAGCTCACAGCTGTGAGGTGAGTATATATCATTGCGTACTTCAGTCACATCTGTGCATGCATCTTGGAAATGGCGAAAAAAAAGAGCTGAGTTTGTTTTTTAAAGAAGATATCAAAAGTGATGGGTAATAACATGATACTTAAAAGCAAGGGAGGTCTTGTTTCTGTTTCTGAAATTTGTCCCATCACTAAAAAAAAAAAAAAGTCCACCCTGTGCCATATTGTATGTGCATTCATGCTTCTGTTAAGGAGAAAACTGCCAAAGTAAAAACTTCCCACTTTTTGTTGCACCACACGGGATCCCTGATGTTCACCTCTAGTTTCAACTGCTTTCTAAAAAACAAAACAAAAAACTAGTCTATATGTTCTGGAAACGTTTCCCTCCCTGTCCATTTGCTTGTTCACCTCGCGCATTGTGTTCAGGTACTGTTCTGAGTACTGCACAATGACACAATACATTGTGATGCAAAAAAATTATATGATCTGTGACATTGAATTGTGCGATTCACATCATGGGAATCAGCATTCTATTAATTTTGCATCTAATGGAAGTGGTAGCGGAATTCAGGCATTTTAGCCGACTTTGGAGCTCTCTTTCTGGTTAAAATGATACCTCAGGCACTGTTATACTGTCTTTTATGTCATATTTCTTCTTCATTCTGTCATGTCAAGGCCAAATTCGGTGTAGGACTCCATTTCCGAAAATGTCCCTCCAAATCGGAACATGGGTGCGATGTTCTCCAACTCCCAGTTCACATTCTGACGTTCACCCAATTACTGATTGCACACTCCTGGTCTCAATCACCACCACACTATATACACACACACTTACTGCACAAATACTGCAAGGTATTTGTTCAGCTCTGATCATGCATCTATCATTTGGGGCGGCTGTGGCTCAGGTGGTAGAGCAGGTTGTCCACCAATCACAGGGTTGGCAGTTCGATCCCTAGCCACACAACACGCCAAAGTATCCTTGGCCAAGACACTGAACTCTAAGTTGCTCTCAATGGCAGGTTAGTGCCTTGGTGTTTGGGTGAATGAGAAACAGTGAAATGGTTAATTATTCTAGTTTTGACCCTCATTTGTTTCCTCGCTATATGATCTCAGACCTGTCCTCTGATTACCTGTCTGTACATCAGCTAACCCATTGAATGTTCCTGGATTTTTGCCAGGATTTTTATTAGTTTTAATAAAAGCAATCACCACAACTGTTGCCGTCTCTGCTGCCCGAGAAATTTTGTTCAATTTGTTGATTTGAATCAAAGCAAGTATGAGTGTATTGTTACACCCCTATTAAAACCCTTAATCTTTGCTGATTCATTTGAATAGATTTTGATGTAAAGATGGAAAAATTTGGAGGGAAATGCACATTCTCAGAAGGCAAAA
Organism: Ameiurus melas; assembly: GCA_012411365.1. Lineage (NCBI taxonomy): Eukaryota > Metazoa > Chordata > Actinopteri > Siluriformes > Ictaluridae > Ameiurus > Ameiurus melas. The sequence goes on along the minus strand of CM022757.1, from coordinate 3,699,781 downwards.
TCATATGCAAATGGTATGGTTTGTGGCGCAACACAGGTGTTAGTCACAAATCTGATGGTCAAATACTGTTGTTGATGTATTGTCCAAACTAGGAAAAACAAAAAATTTACATCTAAGCTTATGTAAATCCAATAGCATATGACCAGAATTATGATTTACTGTAATATTCTGAATTAATAAAATTTGGGACTATAGGTGCCTCTTCTTTCAAAACCATTTAATTGACAATGTAACTGCTAGTAAATTAAGTTGAATTATAACCCTGAAGGTAAGACGCTATTGGTGAATATGTAAATCTTTTCCAGTTGATTGCTCATATTGTACCAAGTATTCTTTGCATTTGATGTGTTTTTTTTTACATTGAAAATTCACATTTATTTATTTATTTATTTATTTATTTACTTATTTATTTACTTATTTATGAGGCTTCATGTAAGTGCATTTGTGACCACATACATTACATACTATTAATTAGAAATGAAATGTTCATTTAACTGCCAAGATGCTCTTGAGAAAAATACTTTTGCAGAACAGTTTGTTGGAATATATAGTGTTTTTTCAAGAAAATACCATTTGATGTTATAAAAAAATTGTTGTTTCTTAATCATTTTTAGTATAACGTTTAACATAAATCTGACAATTTTCAACACATTGACAAATCTCTTTGTAATATGCGTGTTTATATAGTACTTTTGATGTGTTTCCACTCTATTAACTGAGGTTTGTAAACTAAATTAATGTGTATATCACAATGACATGTACAGTGGGGGAAAAAATTATTTGGACCGTCAATTTTTTTCTGGAGGTGCTGGTGGACCTTCCAGCAGGACAATGATCCAAAGCATACAGCAAAGAAGACTCTCAGTTGGGTTCAGAGAAACATTCAGATTTAGAATGGCCCAGTCAATCACCTGACTTGAATCCAATTGAACAAGATTTAAAGACAATATGATTAGAAGAACGGGCCAAAATCACTCCTGAATTATGCCAGCCAAATATTTTTTTCATACCGGAAGTGTCTTGAAGCTGTCGTTACAAACAAAAGCTTCTCCACTAAGTATTAAATAAATTTCAGTTAGCGTGTTCAATACTTTTCTCCTGTGTCATTCCACTTTATTACACATAACTTTATTTATGCACTTTAATGTTGTAAATTCTTTATATGTGTGGATTTCTTGAGTTAATACTGATGTCTGGTGAAAATTTCATGTGAATAACTTCATGGTAAATACATTTACTGAAAAAAATGTTGATGTGTTCAATACTTATTTTATGGTAGCGTATACAGTTTTGGGTGTTTCATTTTGAATTTTCCGAAAGCTTCGATTGCAGTTAATTATTTGTCATGTTATACATGCAAATAGATGACTGCTTGAAGCCGTGAGCTGCGTCCCAAACCGCGTACTTACCTAATGTATAGTAGCTGAGATACATGTATTTTGCCTACCATATATTATTGTTTGCCGTCAAAAGGTTGAACACTGCCGTGACTGGTAGTGCCATGATTAAAGGAATAGCCAGTTAAAGAGTTAATCAGTCATGTTACATTGCACATAACCAGTCCACAAACTGCTATAGAGAAACAGATTGTAATTGTGATTGCCTTCTTAATTACAATGAGGTTCTTACACTATAGGCTAAACAAATACAGGCCATAAACAGAGGTCTACCAGTGAGGATTAAGCTGCAGATAACGAGTAAAATATTTTGAAGCACGGTTATATGCCATAACATGAAATTGCATACACAGAGTGAGTGGATAAGGTTGTTTAGGTTAAAAAAAAAGAGGTAAAAAAAAATCGCTAATACTGTTGACCAGATGGAGCAGTGGGGTTAATATCTGCACCACTTGCAGTCGTTCCAGTCCATTTAATGAGTGCTGTTTGAAGATGATTTCTGCAAGCGTTTCTCATATGTGAATGTTTATCTCTGAGTGAATCGCCAATTAAACTCCAAGCACAGTCACAGTCAATCACAAATGTAACTTTTTCTGCAATCTAGCGTGGAAAAAAAAATACAAAAGACATGATCTACAGGCTTTGCTATGTTCAAGTACAGAGTTTGTTTTGTGATCGAGTTTAAGTCATGTTTACAGTTTGCCACTGGATGGTCATAATATACAAAAGATGGGCCTTTCTTCACTAACTGCGTTTTATTCCTTTTAATTGTTTTAAAGGTTAAAATAATTGATCACATAACATGACGTCTCTATGTTCTATGTGGCATGATGTTTAAAAAAAATTATATTTTGACTACTATTGTATTGACTGGAACTAAATTCACTAACAACATTGTACTGTACATGACATACCACTTACAATAAGTAACACATAAGATGAGATAAAATTTCTTCCTATTTAAAGATGTGCTACTCATGAAGCTGATAGATCAACTTTATCTTAGCTACAACCTGAAAGCCAGAGCGATTTCACTGGGTAACAAAGCAAACTCCCCACCTCTGATATTAACTAATAGATGCACATTCATACACATGTGCAAGTATGAAACTCTACTGGGATCCTTTGTTGCGTAATACATGCCTAATGTGCACTTACCGCCATAATCCACTCTGCATATTAAATGATTTCAGATAAATTAACTTTTAGTTCTTTCTGGGGCTTCATGATAGCCCAGTGACGGTTATGGTCTGGCCTGATAATATCAGTACCAGTAAAAAAATGCAAAATATTCAAATCCAGATAGAGATAATCCAAAACTGTAATTTGGACAGGTAATAGCAAGATCAAATCACAGGCAAGGCAAATCAGGCAAGAAGAAGGCTCAGAACTGGCTCACTATATAGAGAGGAAAGACTTTGCATAGCCATCTGTATTTTGTGCGCTTATATACAGTATTTTTAGACCCAGAAGTGCTAAACAGAACAAAAAAGAAAGAAACTGAAGACCTCTGCTGACATTTCCCTTTGCAAGTGGCATGGGGTTTTGTCCTGGGCAGTTTTGACAGAAGATTTCTTGAATAGAGACCATTAACGAAACAGAAAATGGACCATGTTGATGAAATAGAATATGACGTACTTTAAACTAAAGATATAATAAACAACAGTCGTTGACCTGTATGTAAAGCAAATCAGTTTAGTTCAGTTAAAGATCATTCCAGTCTTATTGCCAATGCAAATATTAACACTGTTGTTATGTTGTTATATCCCCTGATGTTGCTAAACCAACTGAGATACCAACCAACTTCTCACTGGGTCCTACATTATATGACTAAATATTTGTGGCTGACCACCACACCTACTGTAGACGTGATCCTTCCCTAAACACTTGCCACAAAGTTGGAAGCACACAGTTACATAGGATGTCTCAGTATACCACAGCATTACAATTTCCCTTCACTGTAAATATCATAATAGCTTGTAAAACCAGAAAGCTATCAAATGACTTTATATGAAAAAAAGAAACTGCTGCATTTAAATTAATATACCAGCAAAGTAATATTTTTTTGTTTGTTTGTTAAAAAATAGACAATTACACGTTTGTGCCTTATTACATATATATTTTATTCAAAAAGCTTAACATACACAGAGTATTATAGATTTGTAACCACTCACAAGAGCTAACTCATTAGAAATGTAAACTTTTTTTTAGAACAAACGGTTAAGTTTAGAATGAGGGACAGGGTATTGGTTATAATTTTACTGACTTGTAATGACATACAAAGCTAATTTACTCACAACTTTTTGAAAACAGAATAGTAAAATATAATGTTATACGCAGTATGCTTAGAAATCTCCTCTGATTTTTAATTACACAATAAAAAAAAAGCTTCTCAAACATTAGCAAGCTTGCTAGCAGACATGGACACAATACAATGGTTCAATGGTAAATAATTAGATAGTTTCAAATAAAATGCTTCATTCAGCAGCTGGAATGCAAAGGTTTATTCTGATCTGCTCATTCCACAGTAGCATTGTTTCTATTGTGACAAGTAATTTAGAGGACTTGTACGGCTGATGCACTACATAATGTATGGTTAATAAACATCCATCTATCCATTTTCCGTACTGATACAACAGGTATTACCGGATCCGACACATGTCCCAGGGAAATATTTTTTAATTAAACAATGAAAAAAGGCTAATTATTGATATGGTGAAACTTTCTGTAAGCATATATTTATTATTTACTTAACATTTATTGAAGGAGTCTTCAGTGTCAGCGCTTTGTAACAGTAAGCTTTTTTTTTTTTTTCCTAGTAAAACTTTTAGTACAGATGAGTTTCCTCTTAACATGACAAGGTGAATTAGAAAGTACTGTATATAGCTACTTCAATCTAGGTGATAATAGGAACTTTGTGGATGTTCAACAACATTAAATGCAACTATAAATGAATAAATAGTAGGATGTGTCATTCATTAATAAATTGAAAATTGTCATTGTTGACAAGTGTCTGTGGATATAGAGAAATAAAATAATTATTGGATTCAGTATTCACTATTCTATCTTTGCTTTGATTAGTATCCTACCACAGCATGGCATCTTTTGTTTACCAACATATGACCAAGACACAGAAGTATGACAGATCATGGTTTAGAATTGTAGTGCAATTACATTTACATTTACATTTATTCACTTGGCAGACGCTTTCATCCAAAGCGACTTACAAATAAGCAAAGCGATATATCAAGCAGGGAACAATACAAGTAGTGCTACTATACAAGATCCATTCATTGAATACCAGAGGAAGCAAAGTGTATAGAGTAGAGGTGTAAGTGCGTTGTGTGTTTTTTTTTTTTCTCTATTAGTTGGTTAGGTGTTCACAGTATCTGTGTAGCCTGTTTTGTGAGGTATGGTCGGATTTTCTTGATGTTGTACAGGATGAACCTACAGGACCTTGCAGTTGCTGAAATGTGGTCTGTAAAGGTCAAGCCGTCATCAAGAATCACCCCAAGGTTCCTGGCCATCCTGGTTGGCATGAGTGTAAGTGAGCTGAGCTGTACAGTGAGGTTCTGGTTGATTGAGGGATAGCCTGGGATGACGAGAAGCTCAGATTTTCCCAGGTTAAGCATAAGATGGTGCTCCTTCATCCAGGCCGAGATGTCCGACAGGCAAGAAGAGATGCGTGCAGAATTAAACCACACATGACTCCAGAAACCCATAGTCTTTTTATGAAACACAGCTACTTCCTAAATACTCAGCAATTGCTTATATATACTATATGACACACTCCATCAGCAAACTTTGTTGTTGTAAAAATTTGCAGTTAAGGTATTTGTCAAGAAGACTACTGTAATATTAAAAAGCATTTTCAAACAACTAAATATATAACCTGTGACATACAACGAGCTCTAGACGTCCATGGTTATGATTTTAGATTTCTTCCAACAGTTCTTAAAAGTGTCCAGCTTACCCCCATTGACCAGATATAGAACAGGCATAATGACACACCCAACGGTCGAAAAAGAAAATCCAAGTGGAATTAAACAACAATAGCGCTCTATGTCTTCAAGTAGTATCAGGTTACTAAATGAGAAAATGATTGTTGGTGGCAGATAGACAATAAACGTCATGATGAAGCTGCTGAAGATGGTGTGAAGAGCGTGTTTCTTCTGTGGATGAATGTTGTTCTTTCCTGTTGCATCCGGTTTTCTCAAGGCTCGAAGTATGGAAATATCACAGAAGGAGATAACTGGTAATGCCATGAATAACGGAATTCCAACAAAAGGAGTTATAATTAACCATGTTGTAGTGCACAAAACCAATCCAAAAACTGCTGTAATGGAATAGATTATTATTGTGATTGTTTTCTTCATTACAGCAAGTTTCTTACTGGTTTTGTACACTATGGGATAAACCACAGCGAAATAACAGTCCAAACAAATGCAAGCCATAAACAGAGGTCTACCATGCACGTTTACATTGTAGATAAAGATCAAAACAATTTGTAGCTCCTTAATATGCCATAGCATGAAATTACATACACAGAATGGGATCTGAACTATGAAAATAAAATTGACAACAGCCTGACTGATCATGATGAAGTCATTGTTGCCTTTTTGTCTTTGCCTCAGCAGAAGTAGGAGCCACACATTGATTGGTAAACCAAAGAGGAAACAGACCATAGATATTGATGACCAGAAGATAGGAACAGTGGGGTAATCTACACACCAATTGTAGTAGTCCGAGATCGTTGTATGAGAGCTATGAAAATAAGACGATGAATTTTCCTTTGCCGAGACCATTTCTGCTGGCATTTCTGAGATGTGGATGTTTATCTATGAGCAACAAAGTAAACTGTAAAATTTTTAAGGTTAGTTCCAATATTACAGTCAGTCACAAATTTAGCTTTTCCTACAAATTATATAAATAAAATCCAAATGGTATGATCAGCAGTTCTTACCATGTTCAGTAGCAGAGTTAAAAGGCAAGTTCTTTGGAGTGGTCTTGCTTAAATCACATTTTGAGTATACAAAGCCAAAGGGTGGTAATGATATATAAAGGATGGGCATTTTTGCAGGAGTTAGGAACCAGCGTTTTATTCATTCAGTATTTTATAATTGTCACTACCTGTGTTTTATTCCTTTTAATTGTTTTAAAGATGAAATTCAATCGAGACATGACTTCACTTCTGTATGTTCTATGCTGCATGGTGGTTGAAAATCCGTTGACTGCTATTAATTGGAACAAAATTTCACTAATATCATTTATGTATTGTCCATGGCATGCAGCTAAAACATGTAAACACATACATATGTTTCCCCTTGATTTTCACCTGTGGGCTATGTTATTTTAATATACTGTTCGATTCTGAACATATTATATTTAATAACATACCTATTTCTGAATTCCTTATCATAATATTCCAGAAGCTTCAATTATCTTTATTAAAATAGAAACCCCAATATTGAAATTAATCTACCAGCAACAATAGTGTACATTAATTTTTAGGGGAAAATATACACAAACATTTCAGGCAATACATGTTTGTATTTTACTGTATACATCTTATTCAAAAAGCTTAAAATGCATTGCATGTATTACAAATTTGTGACCACTTATAAGAGCCAATATTCAAAAAGGTAAGGTTAAGAGATGGGGTCATGGTTGCAATTTCTCTGCTGATTTGATCAAATCCAACAAAATGACACTCTTTTGTTTGAATTCCTATAAATTGTGAGTGAGCTCATGTTGGCTATATACTAAAACAGAACTCATGATTTAGATTATTTAGATTAACGGATCATATATAGTATGAATCATTTTACTGGATTTCTTCCATCTTTTTAAATTGTACTATACCATTCCTATCATGTTTACATCCTCATTTTATTTCTGGGTGTCTAAGTAATATTTATTTTCCTTTTGTCATTTTTGTTGGAAATTGAATTTGATATGAAATTATTTAATTTTTAAATAGCCCATTCCTACTGGCATTTCTGAGATGTGAATGTTTATCTCTGAGTGAATCTCTGATTAAGCTCCAAACACAGTCACAGTCAAACATTTTGCTTCAAGCTCCAAGCACAGTCACAGTCAATAGGGGCAAAAAAAAAGAAGCTCCCAAATGACCTGCTGGCCTTATCTGCAGGTCTTGATATGTTTACGTGCAGAAAAAAGAACAAGATTTTCTTTTGTGATCATGTTTAAATCATGTTTAGTGTTTAAATAACTAATGCTATGGGATGGTTATGATCACATACATTACAGTAACATGCGTTCTGCATGTTCCATATGGCATATCTTTAAAGAAATATATATATATATATATATATATATATATATATATATATATATATATATATATATATATATATATATATATATATATATATATATATATATATTTACTACTACTACTGTATTTACTGGAACTAAACTTCAATTGATGTATTTTTTGTGACACTAAAATACTAAGTTGAGATAAAATTTCAACATTTAAAGATAACATTTTACACTTCTGCTACTGCAGAAGCTGTTACATCAACCTTCTCAACTACAACTTGAAAGCGAGAGCAATTTCATTGTGTCACGTATACTATGTAATGGAGGTTAAGATGGATGCAAGTGCAGGTAAAGTCTTTTATTTGAGAGATGCAGGCAAGCAAATCCAAATCGGTAATCAAAAACGTGGTCCACGCAAAATGTCAGGCGATCAGCAAACGGGCATAAACTGGACAAGGCAAAACACAAAATGAGAAACTAGGTACAAGATGAAAAATCATGAAATGAAACACAGTGAATACACTCAAAGTTCAAAGGGGTTTAAATGACAAATGTAATCAGAGGTGAAACACCAGACAGCTGAAAACTATGGTGATGCACATACGTAAAAAAAACAACCAATGATGACACACATACGGAAAACTACCAATGACAGCACAGGGATGAAGACAGGACATAAACCATAAAAAAAGCACATGTCCAAAGTAAACAAAGTCACTTAGCTCGCGCTTTGGGTTTCCAAACAAGCTGCAATACTGCAGCACTAGCTCGAGGGAAAATTGTGACACAATAGGTGACAAAAACGCCCCACCTCTGAAGTTAACTAATAGCAAGAATGAAACCCATATGTATGCAAGTATGAAATACGTAATGCTTGCCTAATGTGCACTTACCACCATAATCCTCTATGCATATCAAATGTATTCAGATAATTTAACTATGGTTCTTGCAGGGGCTTAATGATTGCACAGTGATAGGTATAGACTGACCTGCATTATTTTGCCCACAATGATTCTGTAACAGGTCAGACTCAGGAGCTACATTAGGATCTCCCATATGTGCAGGTTTATTTTTGGACACCATCCAAAATTGTAGTATATAGAAGGCTTAACATCTATACCAGTATAACATCAAAATGATTCTAATCCACATATATAGATCATCCAACACTGTACTGGGCACAGGGAATAGTGAGATCAAAAGACGGCAAGGAAAATGAAGATTAGAAGGCTCAGAATTTGGTTACTACATACAGAGGCTAGACTTTGCATTTCCATCTGTATTTTGTGTGCTTATATATTCCTAGGCCCAGAACTGTGAAACAGAAAAGAAACAGAAGAACTCTGTTGACATTTCCCATTGCTGATTGTCCCATTGTCTGTCAGTTTTGACAGAAACTTCCTTGATGATGAGACAGAATGCTCAGGAATGCTCCTCTTTAACATAACCAATACAACATATGTATGGTCATAGCCAATAAAACAATTTGGAATGTCATGAAAAAGAAAGAAACCAATGGTATACTAACAATCAGACAAGTAGGAGGGTGAAGTGTCCATGAGAGAGGTGAGAGGGGTTGTTTGCAATACTGGTGGATTTGTGGATGCTGAACTTGATGTATGATGTGTCAATGGTGGGTAGAGAGACCGCTATAATCTTTTCAGCTGTCCTCGCAATTTGCTGTAGAGCCTTGTGGTCGGAGGCTGTGCAGTTCTCGTACCACACAGTGACAAAGTTGGTGGGGATATTCCCTCTCAATCCTAGGTAGAAGCAAGCGAGGATGGGAGGTGGAAGTTTGGCTCTCTTCAGCCTCGGTAGGTAGTGGAGGTGCTGCTGGACCCTCCTGGCTGGGCAGATGGTGTTGAGAGTCAAGGAGGTAGCACTACTTGTATTGTTTTCTTCTTGATATATCGCTTTGCTTGTATTTTTCTCATTTGTAAGTCGCTTTGGATAAAAGCATCTGCTAAGTGAATAAATGTAAATGTAAGCAGGGGTCGGCTGTTATGTGCACACCAAAAAACTTGGAACTTTTGACTCTCCACAGTTGTTCTATCGATGTGCAGCGATGAGTGGTCCACTTTGGTCCTCATGAAATTGATAATTGTCTCTTAGTCTTATTGACATTAAGAGAGAGGTTATTGTTTCTACACCATTCTGCAAGCTGGTTCAGCTCCTCCCTGTACGCTGACTCATCATTGTTGCTGATGATGCCCATGACTAGTGTCATCAGCAAATTTGATGATGAGATTTGAACTGAACTTAGCAGCACGGTCATGAGTCAGCAGGGTAAACAGCAGTGGACTGCTCACACAGCCCTGCAGGGCACCGGTGTTCAGTGTGGTGGTACTGGAGGTGGAGTTGCTGATCCTGATGGACTGGGGTCTCCAAATCAGAAAGTCCAGGATCCAATTGCAGAAGGAGATGGTCAGATCCATCAGGCACAGCTTTGTTGGCAGTTGTTGTGGGATTATTGTGTTGAATGCTGAACATTATTCTTACATAGTTGTCCTTGGTATCCAAATGGGTCAGAGAAAGGTGGATGGTAGCAGATATGGCATCCTCTGTTGAGGGGCTGGGACAGTTTGTGTACTGAAATTTGTTCAGTGTGTTGAGAAGACTGCTGTTTGTGTTTCATGACTAGCAGCTTGAAGCACTTCATAATGGTAATTGTGTGTGCAACAGTCCGGTAGTCATTCAGTCAAGACACAGATGATTTCTTCAGCACAGAGATGATGGTGGTCATCTTGAGGCATAGAGGAACAGCTGCTTGACTCAAGGAAGTGTTGATGTCTGTGAGGACATATGTACGCTGATAACACATTCCCTGAGCAGCCAGCCAGGTATGTTATCAGGACCTGCAGGTTTCCATGAGTTTGCTATGGACAGAGACTTCCTGATGTCTACTGCAGACAGACAAAATACCGTCTGGAAGGAAATAATTTATGCACTTGCTGATGTAGCCAGTCACTGATGCTGTGTATTCCTCCAAGTCTGTGGTGGTGGTGTATATAGCTGCCTCTCCGAACACATCCAAATCTGTGTGCTCAAAACAGTCCTGAGATGCTGGGCTGGATCCCTCAGACCAGATTCTCACCTGTTTCAGAACTGGTTTGGCACATTTCAGAAGTTGTGTGTATGCTGGGATTAGCATAACCGAGATGTGGTTCGAGTCACTGAGGTGGGGGTGGGGTGCAGTCTTCTAAGCACCCTGAATGTTCATGTAAATAAGGTCTAAATTGTTGCAAAATCAACATGCTAATGGAATTTTGCAAGCACTGATTTCAGATTTATGTGATTAAAGTCTCAACCAACAATGAAAAATGCATCTGGGTGTGCTGTCTGCAGGTTACTGAAAGCACTGTAGAGTTCACTTTGCACTTCCCTTGTGTTAGTACCAGGTCGAATGAACACCACAACAATGAGCACAGTGGTAAACCCTTTGGGCAGATAGCATCGCTGTCCTTTCATAGTCATAAACTTCCCTATCTACAAACAGTAGTTTGAGACCACAGTGGCATTCCTCCATCATTCATTGTTTATGTAAACAAACAGACCACCGCCGCAAATCTTTAGCAGACAGTGCTGATATCCTGTCGGCACAATGTGCAGTTAGCATGGCTAGCTGAATGCTGTCACTGAGCCATGTTTATGTGAAAACAAAAACACAGCAGTCCCTGACGTGATGCTGGGTATTTGGCTGTAGTCTGAGTAACACCATTTTATTGTCAAGAGAGTGAACATTGGAGACAAGAATGGATGGTAGAGTCAGATCGCTAAGGTTGTAAAGGAGAGAATCCGGTCATTTTTCAGATTCAGATAATAAATAAAACGGAAATAATGTAAGTTATTTATTCTTTCTGTGCGGCCCGGTACCAAATGACCCACGGACGGTACCGGTCCGCGGACCGGGGGTTGGGGACCACTGGTGTAGACTACACGTAACATGCACCATATTTGTGGACCCAAAGTTAACGCTGCGTGCTACTGCACCGACATCTTGGAAGAGACCATTATTGCACTTATTGCAAGCAAGGGATAAGCAACCAAATATTAAGTGTTATATAAATTAATTTACTTTAAGAATATTCTTTAAGACTATTTTAAGACCTATACTTTTGTTCACCTAAAACTTGGGTACTCTGCCACTAAAGGTGCCATGTTGTAAGTTGTTTAACACATCTAGTTATAAATATAAGGAAATGAAAGCTGAAATTGTGATCTATCGTCTCAGTTGAATTGGTTGAATAATAAGACAATTGAACACATTCAGAGTAACAGATGGAGAAAACATGAGAGATTGACCTTTATGTAAAGCAAATCAGTTTAGCTCAATCATAGATCATTCCAATGTTTTTGCTAATGCAAATATTAACACTGTTGTTATGTCAGTGTAAAACAGCTCAAAGATAAATATTGAAATTGGCCCTGATGTTTACTATCTATGAAGTGAACTTCACTGGATATAATAAAAGGTTATCTAGTGTTATCTAGTGTTATTGCCATTCTAATATATAGATTATTTTCATTAATTTGGCAGAGGCCTTTTTATCCAGAGCCACATACAAGTGAGATAGGATTGAACTGAACAGATGATAGTTAAGGTCCTTGTGCAAGGCCAAATGTTAGCACTTTGGTGGTGCCGGGTTTTGAGGTCACAGCCTTCCAATCAGTAACCCAATGCCTTAAAACCATTTAACAATCCTGGAAATCCCCAGATGTTCCCAAAAACAATATATATAAAATTATAACCTTCTCAGTGGGACCTACACTATGTGTCTAAAAGTTTGGGAACACCTGACTACCACACCCATATGTAGTTCTTCCCCAAACTGTTGCCACAACGTTGGAAGCATACAGTTGTATAGAATGTTTCTATATATTGTAGCATTGCAATTTCCATTCTCTGGAAGTAAGGATCCCAAACATAATCCTGCATGACTTGGCTGTATGCATGAAGTGAGGTCTATGAGGACATTTTTTGCCAAGGCTGGATTGGAAGACCTCGAGCGGTCTGCATAGAGCCCTGACCTCAACCCCACTGAACACCTTTTGGGATGAAGTAAAATGCTGACTGCATCGGCTGTGCTTTGCTTTCGGTGAAATTTACATGTAAAATGATGACTCTGAGAAAGTTAGAAGCGACAAAATGTCTCTTATTCTTTCTGTCAAACTGAATGTGCTGCTACTCTTTTCAGAGAGGGAGAGGTGTACCTGTGGCGGGAAAGTAGGACCTCATGCTCGCGGGGCGGTACTGGCCACTCTCTGCTATGGAAAGTAGCTAAGGTTTGTCCAAAAAGTCAGATTTATCACTAGGTGCTTTTTTGGTGGGAAAAAAGCTGCTAAAGGGGTTTGAAAAGTGGACCGGAGCTGTTTCTGTTAAACTGAGTATGAGTATTTTATTTGTATTCAGCTTTACAGAAATATATATTGAGTGAAAGGATTGTATTCATTTTCTGTCAAAAATAAATGCTTAAATGATTTGGCGATTTTGTATTTACTGACTTTTTTATATTTCAAGCACTTTTTAAGCACCACTAGATAAAAAAAATTCTATTTTCAAAGGTTTCCAGTACTTACATTTCAAAAAGCCAAAGCATTGCATGCCAAAAGCCAAGCATTTCAAGCACTTCAAGCACCATGTACAAACTCTGTATAAAGCACCCAAACCATTCTCTTAAAGGAATTCAGAGGAACAGCAGCTTTACTCCATTGCACCCCTAGATTTTTGCTTTGGAAAGGTGTTTGGCAAGGGAATAAATGTAATGCATTGCTTTAAATACACACCTTAAAGGTGTTACTTCACTTTTGAACTCACCACATTTGATGGGCCCAGAATCCTACCAATAAGCTACACTACAACAGAGTTTTAATGGAGATACTGGGGATTGAATCCAGGATCCTTCTTATCCGATACAGTTACTTTATTTGCATTTGCAGAAAACCCAAAGAACTTCCTAGGATAACATGATTTGTTGTCTGTACAGTTTTTTACATGTTAACCCCATATCCAAATGGGTTTTCTTCAGGTTCCTTCCACATCCCATAACATGCCAGTAGGTGGATTGGCTAAGCTAAATTGCCCATAGGTGTGATTGTATGTATATGGTGCCCTTTGACTGGCATCTTATCTTGGGTATATATATCTGCCTTGCACCCAGTATTCCCATAATAGGCACTGGCTCAGCAGTGACCTTGACCAGGATAAATCACCAAAGATGAATCAATTAAGCATTCTTGATTTCCTAATCAATCCAAGGACATAGTGTACCTCTATACAAAATTTTCCAGCAGAACACTTTAATAGGAACACCTTTACACCTGCATATTCATGCAAACTACTTGTGGAACTATCAGTTATTTTCATAATTGATTAATGGGCCAATTATTTTTTTTGATTAATCAGATTTTTTATTTTTTTTTAAAAGAAATTCAATACCATGTTTTCATTTCTTGAAAATAAAATCCACAAAGTGAGCTTTACAAAAATAAACTTCAGGCTAAAACTTTACATTAACACAACTGGATGCATAAAAAAACCCACTGATAATTGAACTAAATTAATAGTAAAAAACACAAGTTTGAAATGTTTGCGCCATTTACTTGGCGGTATTTAATATAAAATGCTCCCATGCTAAGGCAGAGAACTTGGTTCGCACACTTTTTTCCCCACTGTCACTCGAATCTTTCCATGAGTTTGTGCCCTCTGTAGCTTCAAAGTCACGTACCAAGCTTTAAGACACTATTTACAAAAATAAAAAATCAGTACCACAATAACAGCGTGATGTCAGCTAGATGGTTGGGATGAATATAATGTTCATGTGCATTAATACAGCTAAATAAGTTTCAACACAGTTTCATTTATTCTTAGAAATTCCCAGATACAACAATGAATTTTGGACCTGCTGATACATAATCAGAGCTAGTTTAGTGTGTGTGTGTGCCTTTAAGATGGTCAAAAGTCAATATAGAAAAATTTTAAGTGGCTAAGAATGTGACAAGGTAAAAAGAAGATGAAATAAACAGGTGCCTGAATCAGTAATGATTAATATATATTTTTGTTTAGAGAAGACATAAATTAAATGACAAAGAAAAAAGGGTATAAAATGCAAAGTTGTTCATTTGAATAAGTCAGTCATGTTGCTTCTTATTAATGTATTATCACAGAACGATCGATCTAAAAATAATCTGTAACTGACTATGATTATTTTTTATGTGTTTTTTTGTCAATGGATATGAACAAGGTCCTGGCAGATACACTGCAGTCATCCAGCATACAGAAAACCATGTGAATAATAAAACTAAACTAATAAACTAAAGTTACATATACTAACAAAGCTTTAAAAGTGTTTAATAACTATATTGCTTTCTGTTATTGTTTCCCTAAATGTATTGGTCTATTTGTTCTAATAACCTCGTAGCATGTCAAATTAAGTATTTTAAATATTCATATTTTATTATCTAGTAACGAAATGCTGGACGTTTATTGTGCCACCAAGTAATTTTGTTTTAAATTCTTCGTTACGGGATTTTCTTCTTGTGATTGTGTTTATTCCTCTTATATCAGTCTGCCAATGATGCTAAATAAATCTCATCAAGGAAAACATCACATGAACAGTTATATATTTTAATTGTTAAATTATACCATGTTTTGTTATTGGGGTTAGATTATGTGGCACATCAAACCTATAAATCCCTGTGAAATAGCTGTTATTATAGAAATAGTAATGCATTAGAATGTGCACATTAATATAAACATTGCAGCTCACTCTAAACGACTTTAATAAAAATTGATAAATAGTTTTATTTAGAATGAAGGGCAGTGTTGGTGGCTGGATTTTTCTTTATGACCTTTTCTTTTGAAATCATAGTAAATCTTCATTGTTATTGAGAGAGCTATAATTCTGGCTACACACTAGAACGCATAATTCACAATTATTTACATAGCCACAATGCTTGTAAGTAAAGCATTCCTAGAATATTTTAATGCATTTTTCCTGACATACTCTCTATGACTATATTTTTTCTGATATATTTAACTATAATATACTGTATCACTATAGTAATTGTATGGTTTTTCTAGTCTAATATACTGTTACTTCTATTATAGTGTAAATTCTATATTAGAAAAATTCAAGTGAAACTATCACCCATAGTGCCTAGCACAAGTAGAAATTTCTACAAAAATGCTGATGACAGGGGAAACTAACAGCAAAGGTCAGTGTTTTAGATTACAGATGGAGTTCAAAGCTCAAGCAACATAGTAAATAACTTCATTACACATTATGTAAGTTATTTCTTCCACCAGTTCTTAAAAGTGTCCAGCTTACCCACAGCGTTCAGATACAGAATGGGCATAATGACGCATCCAGCCATAGTAAAACAAAATATTGGGAAATATAAACAACAATAGCGCTCTATTTCTTTAAGTGGAATCAGTTTTCCAAATGAAAAAATGATCACTGGTGGTAGGTAGACAATGAATGTCATGATGAAGCTGTTATAGATGGTGTGAAGAGCTTGTTTCTTCTGTGGATGGATGTTGTTGTTTCCTGTTGGATCAGGCTTCCGCAGTGCTCGAAGTACGGAAATATCACAGAATAAGATAACTGGCAATGCCACAATGAAAGGAAAGGCTTTTAAAGGAGATGTCATTAACAAGGTTATAATGCATGAAACCAATCCAGCAACCACTATAGTGATACAGACTATTACTGTGATTACCTTCTTAACTACAATGAGGTTCTTACTGGTTTTGTATACTATGGGGTAAACCACAGCGACATAACAGTCCCAACAAATGCAAGCCATAAACAAAGGTCTACCACTGAGGCATAAGGTGTAGATAAAATTATGAAGAACTTCAAGCTCAGAATTTTGCCATATCATGAAATTACATACACGGAATGGGATCTGAGCTGTGAAAACCAGATCATTAATAGCCAGGCTCAGCATGAAGATGTCACTGGTGGCTCTTTGTTTTTGCCTCTGGAGGAGTTCGTGTAGGACCCACAGACTGGCTGGAAATCCCAAAAGGAAACAGATCGCAGATATTGCTGACCAGATAACAGGTGCAGTGGGGTAATCTATGCACCAGTTGTAGTAGTTCGAGTTCACTGCAAGAGTGCTGTTTGAAGATGATGCAGGTTTATGTTCTGCCATTTCTGAGATGTCGATGTTTTATCTCTGAGCGATGAAGAAAGCTGTAAAATATTAAAGGGCAGTTCCAAGTAGACAGTTGATCACAAATTTAGCTTTTGCGACAAAAATCCAAAAACATGATCTGTATGTCTTGCTATGGTCAAGTGCAGTGTAACAATAAGGCTTTTATTTGTGATCTTGTTTAATTCATGTTCATATTTTGAATATGCAAAGCCATGCCGTGGATATAAAAAGTCTGCACACCCATGTTAAAATGTCAGGTTTTTGAGAAGGAAAAGAATGAATAAGATAAATAATGTCAGCTCTTTCTCACCTTCAATGTGAAATTGGAAAAAAGGAGACCATAAAAACATACAATAAACCCTAAACTAATACTTTGTTGAAGCATCTTTTGATTTTATTACTTTTTCAAATATTTGTATTAAATTTTTACAGTACTGAGAGTCTAACAGTGTGGCAGATCTTGACATGGCAATATACCCCCCTTGCAAAAACAATATAGATCCAACAAATTTTAAAAGCATCTCCTGCGCAAAGCCCTCTTCATGTCAGCCCACAGATTTTTAGTTTTCAGGTCTGTCTTCTTGCTAGGTCATTCAATAACATTGTTCTTTGTTTGATTACGCCACACCTTTTTTGATTTGGATGCATGATCTGGGTCATTGTCAGCTTGCTAGCAGACACTTGAAGGTTTTGCACTAATATCAACTGGCCTTTGTAGCTATTCATGTTTCCCTCAACCTTGATAAATGCCAACAGTTTTGCTCGAAGAGAAGCAGCCCTAAAGCACGATCTACCACTACCATTACGCACTGTGGATTTGGTGTTCTTTTAGTGATACATACCTTTTGGAATTGCTCTCATCAGCCCATAACACATTTTGCCACATGGTTTGGGGTGATTTATTTAATCTTAGATGTTTTTGTGAGAAAGTGTCTAGCTGCCCTACCCCATAGCCATGTGAAGAATATGATACATTGTTGTCACATGCACAGAGTAATCAGTACTTGTCAGATATTCCTGCATTAAAGATATTCCTTTAATGTTGCTGTAGGTGTCCTGGCAGCCTCCCTGGTAAGATTTTGCCTGGTCGGTTTGTAAATTTTGGAGGGAAGTCCTGTTCTTTGTATGTTCATAATCGCGTTTACGGTGTTCCGTATTTCTAATGTTTTGGAAATTATTTATACCCCTCTCTTGATCAACAACTTTCTACATATGAGAAACCATGCATGCTTTGTAAGCTGTAGACTTTTTATATCCTTTGTAGGATGGTCATGATATGTAATGGATAGGCCTTTCTGTAGGAGTTGGTAAACCATTCATTCATTCATTTTCACTGTTTTATTTCTTTTCATTGTTTAAAGGTGAAAGTCATTCAGGACATGACTTGGCCTATTTATTTTCTATGTGGTGTTGTGATTGAAAATACTTATTAATACAAATTAATTTGAACAAAGTTTAACTAATATAAACTTACATTTTTAAGTTTAAACTATGTAAACACATAACTATTCCCTCCTCCACTCCCATCTTATGTAAAAAAGTTGGTACATCATTTTAATAACAATTTCTATAATGACGATATTATAGTTAATAGCACACCTATTTCTGAATTCATTATGATAATAGACTGCAATACCAGCTAACTTTATATGAAACAACAACAACAAAAAAAAAACTACAGCAACATTCTATGTAGTCTACATATGATGGGGGATGGGGGTTGACAGGCAAGACTGGTAACCAGGCTATCAAAGCTAAAATATCCCTTTCTTTCTTTCTTTCTTTCTTTCTTTCTTTCTTTCTTTCTTTCTTTCTTTCTTTCTTTCTTTCTTTCTTCGACTTCTTCTTATTTTATTTTATTTTATTTTATTTATTTATTTATTTATTTTTAAAACTGTGGCATTCAGAAAAGCCTCTCAGAACACAAAACACATCAAACCTTCAGGTTAAAACAGTAGAAAAAAACACTGGGCTCCTCTTCTGTCGGTGGATAAACTGTAATATACAATGATTATTTCTTTATGTGTTTTATTATTACATAAATGATTTGACTTTCAACAGACATGAACAATATACAGGCAGATACACTGCAGTCATACAGCACACAGAAAACCATTTGAATAATAAGACTAAACTAATAGACTAAAGTTACATATACTAACAAAGCTTTAAAAGTGTTGTCCTAATAACCCAATATTATATTCTATATTGTTATAGCAAAAAAGAACAAGGTATCAGCCTGTTTGTTCTAATAATCTTGTAGAATGTAAAATTTTATATTTCATTTTAATATTTAATAATTTATTATCTAATAACAAAATGCTGGACGTTTATTGTGCCACCAAAAAATGTTGGTTTCAATTATTTTTTATGACAGGATTTTCTTCTTGTGAAAGTGTTTATTCCTCTTATATCAGTCTGCCAATGATGCTAAATAAATCTCATCAAGGAAAACATCACATGAACAGTTATATATTTTAATTGTTAAATTATACCATGTTTTGTTATTGGGGTTAGATTATGTAGCACATCAAACCTATAAATCCCTGTGAAATAGCTGTTATTATAGAAATAGTAATGTATTAGAATGTGCACATTAATATAAACATTTCAGATCACTCTAAACGACTTTAATAAAAATTGATAAATAGTTTTATTTAGAATGAAGGGCAGTGTTGGTGGCTGGATTTTCCTTTATGACCTTTTCTTTTGAAATCATAGTAACTCTTCATTGTTATTGAGAGAGCTATAATTCTGGCTACACACTAGAACGCATAATTCACAATTATTTACATAGCCACAATGCTTGTATGTAAAGCAAGCCTAAATTATTTTAATGCATTTTTCCCAAAATTGAATATATTTATTCTGCTATATTTATCTATTATACTGTATTACTATAGTAATAATGTAGTTTATCTAGTGTACTATTTTAGGTTTTTTTTTGTGTTAATTCTATATTATACTATTTAGATTTCTACTGCCATGCATAGATGCACTTAATCCATCAATTTAGCAATTATTTATAGTTGCAATGTACAAAATAAAATAAAGTAGGAAGAAATTCAAGTGAAACTATGAGCAATAGTGCCTAATACTAGCAGGTATTTCTAGAAATGCTGATGACAGGGGAAACTAACAGCGACGATCAGTGTTTTAGATTACAGATGGAGTTCAAAGCTCAAGCAATATAGCTCCATTATATGTAACATACTTTATTTTTTCCAGCAGTTCTTAAAAGTGTCCAGTTTACCCACAGTGATCAGATACAGAATGGGCATAATGACACATCCAGCCATAGTAAAACAAAGTCCGGAGTAATTTAAAGAACAACAGCGTTCTATTTCTGTAAGTGGAAACAGCTCTCCCAATGAAAAAAATATCACTGGTGGAAGGTAGACAATGAATGTCATGATGAAGCTGTTAGAGATGGTGTGAAGAGCTTGTTTCTTCTGTGGATGGATGTTGTTGTTTCCTGTTGGATCAGGCTTTCGCAGTGCTCGAAGTATGGAAATATCACAGAAGAAGATAACTGGCAGTGCCACAATTAAAGGAAAGGCTATGAAAGGAGTTGTAATTAACCATGTTATAAAGCATGCTGCCAATCCAGTAACCACAATAGTGATACAGACTATTATTGTGATCACCTTCTTAACTACAATGAGGTTCTTACTGGTTTTGTACACTATGGGGTAAACCACAGCGACATAACAGTCCCAACAAATGCAAGCCATGAACACAGGTCTACCACTGAGGTTTAAGCTGTAGATAAAGTTAAAAATATTTTGTAGCTTATCAATTTTCCATATCATGAAATTACATACAATGAACGGGATCTGAGCTGTGAAAACCAGATCATTAACAGCCAGGCTCAGCATGAAGATGTCACTGGTGGCTTTTTGTTTTTGCCTCTGGAGGAGTTCGTGTAGGACCCACAGACTGGCTGGAAATCCCAAGAGGAAACAGATCACAGAAATTCCTGACCAGATAACAGGTGCAGTGGGGTAATCTACGCACCAGTTGTAGTAGTTCCATTCCGCTGCCTGAGTGCTGTTTGAAGATGATAAATGTTCATGTTCTGCCATTTCTGAAATTTGGATTTTTATTTCTGAGCAGTGAAGAAAGCTGTAAAATATTAAAGGGCAGTTCCAAGTACACAGTTGATCACAAATTTAGCTTTTGTTACCAAAATCCAAAAACATGATCTGTATGTCTTGCTATGCTCAGGTGCAAAGTAAAAACCTAGAGTTAGGGTTAGTTTTTGAGTGACTTTGTTTGAATCATGTTCACATTTTGAATATGCAAAGCCATAGGGTGGTCATGATATACAAAATGGACCTTTCTGCAGGTGTTGGGAGAGAGGTGTTTTATTCATTCATTCATTCATTCATTTTCACTAACTGTTTTATTTGAATTGTTTTAAAATTGGAAATATTTTGGTACAGAATCATTAGTAATTGGAATAAAATGTCACTCAAACACTTTTACCACTCTGTTGCAATTCTGCGATTCTGTTGTGAATCAGGGCCAATGTGAAATGAATAGCAGCTCTGTGCTACGCCACTGCGAACTCATGGCTACAGCACCAACAAAAACTACACTTCCCAGCCACGCCTGCGCTCATGTTCACCAGAGTACTGAGTGCAAGAACTTATTAACGACAGCTTGGGGCGAAGTAAACACTCTTCCACACTGCTGTTCTACCAAGTATTTTGTATACATTTTGGATGTCCCTGGTTCACGGACTCTTTTCTCGTACCTGACCACGATTCTCTGGATTACCCCTTTCGGATTATTTACGCTACGTTGACTGGACATTGTCCATCACGGGCTTCTCATGCCACTGATTTCTGTGTCTCCTTGCTGCTGCCCTGCCTGTGCTTGTTTCCTCGCAAGGTAACATTACAGATTACTTCGCCTAGTATGGAGGCAGCGGGTAGCTCAGGCTGGCAATGTGCCTATTACAAATAAAACTGCATGATAAATGCATAGCAGGCTCAGATAGTAGAATTGACCCAGAGATTGGAGCGCCTAGGTGCTTCTGGTTGGCAAACCGCGTTTCCCCCCACTACTAACATCTCTCTTCCAGCGTTTTCCAACGCGTATGCACCACCAGCACCAGCGGCGCCAGTCCCAGCTGCGCTGGTCCCAGCTGTGCCGGTGGTACACTGTCCGCCATTACCCACTCTCGAGCGCTATGCTGGTGAGCTGGGGGGATGCAAGGGCTTCATCCTGCAATGCCAACTGTTCTTTGAGAGCCATCCGGAGATGCCGGAAGCATGCAAGCTCACCCATTTCATGGAGCTACTCACAGGATGCGCCCTGGAATGGGCTACGGCAGAGTGGAAGCGAGGAGGTGGGCTAAGACCAGACCTCTCTTCCCATTTCTGACGTGCCTTTGACCATTCCCTTGATGACTGGGAGACCGGCCAGGAACTCTTGGCAATCGTGCAGGTCTCACGTGACGTGGTAGAGTATACATTGGAGTTCCATACCATTGGTGCAAGAAGTGGATGGAATGAGCCAGCGTTGAAAATCGCGTTCCGTCAGGGGCTCAATCATGAGCTGGTTCGGAAGTTGGGGTGCTGGGGTGAACAGCTGACCCTCGATGACCTCATTGACCTGGCAGTGCATCTGGATTGTCTACACTGTATGAACCATCCTGCACGGTGGAGCACCGTTCCACCTGAGCCAGCTCCGTCAGAGGAACCCATGCAGCTCGGCCACACCCGAATCCACGAGGAGGAGAGAGACGACGCAGAAAGTCGCCGTGCTTCTACTGCGGCAAGAACACTCACGCTGTTCACTAGTGTCCACATAGGAGGCCATGGTCAAACGAGAGGAGCACAGCCAGCCAACCTCGTCATCCTTGGGTGAGTCCAGTCTAGTTTTTTAACTCTTTGTCTTACCTGTGGTGATCAGATATTCAGGCCAGTCTGTTGCAGCGTACTTGCAGCACTCTTCGACTCCGGAGCAGCCGAGAATTTCAAAGATGAGAGAACGGCACAGACTCTCGGTCTCCCAGTAAGTCCCCTACTCCAATCTCAGGAGGTTCAATCGATCGATGGGTCCCCAATAGGGGGTGGGGTCATATCACACTGCACCGCTCCGATCAACCTACAAATTTATGCCCTTCACCACGAGACACTCGTCCTGTATGTCACCATTTCCACCAGGCACCCCATCATTCTCGGCCTGCCCTGGCTTGAACGTCACAATCCTCAGCTATCGTGGGCGGACAAACAGGTCACCAAGTGGTCCCCATACTGTCAACGACACTGCTTGACTGGCCCTACGGTTCCTGTGGCCACCACGATGGTGGAGAGGCCCCTGTCTCATGTCCCTGTCACAGTCCCGCTAGAATATCGTGACCTCAGTGAGGTGTTTAACAAGGAAAGGGCTAGCGGCTTATTACCATACAGGCCCTACAACTGTGCCATAGACCTCCTTCCTGGAGCTAGCCCACCGGGTGCACCCACTCTTCCAAGCTGAAAACTGGGCCATGGAGGAATACATTCAGGAGGCTCTCCAAAAGGGGTATATTCGGCCGTCCATGTCTCCCTAGTCCACCGGGTTCTTTTTTGTAGAGAAGAAAGGAGGGGGTCTTCGACCATGCATCGATTATCAGGGTCTCAACCAGATAACAGTGAAGTACCATTGTCCCCTGCCTCTAGTACCTGCGGCCTTGGAACAGCTAAGGTCCACGACCTTTTTTACGAAGTTAGACTTACGCAGTGCTTACAACCTGATCCACATCAGGGAGGGAGATGAGTGGAAGACGAACTTTATCACCACCTCAGGGCACTACGATTATCTGGTCATGCCGTCTGGGCTTGCTAATGCTCCCTCAGTCTTCCACAACCTGATCAATGACATCCTGAGGGACATGCTTGGGCTGTGCATCGTCGCCTACATCGATGACATCCTAATGTATTCAATTTCCAATGAAGAACACACCAGGCATGTCCGACAGCTGTTGCACCGCCTGCTGCAGCATCAGCTATACGTAAAGGCTGAGAAGTGCGAGTTCCACCAGCGCACCATTTCTTTCTGGGGGTATGTCATTAGTCCGGAAGGGGTCGCCATGGACAAACGCAAGGTTCAGGTGGTGGTGGAGTGGCCCACTCCCTGACCCATCAAGGAATTACAATGCTTCTTTGGCTTTGCAAACTTTTATCGGCGATTCATCCGGGACTTCAGTAAAATGGCACAACCCCTCATGTCCCTCCTGCGGGGTAAGCCTCGGTGACTCTGTTGGGACCCCAACGCCCAAGGAGCTCTGGACAAGCTCAAGCAGGCATTCAATATGGCCCCCATCCTCCAACACCCGGATCCCTCAAGACCGTTCATCGTGGAGGTTGACGCGTCTGAGACTGGAGTGGGGCCATACTGTCTCAGCGGTTCGGGGATAGACCCAAGTTGCACCCCATGGCATTCTTCTCATGAAAACTATCACCTGCTGAACGAAATTATGATGCAGGGAACCGTGAACTCCTGGCTGTCTAGAGAAGTGGAGACACTGGTTGGAGGGGGCCGACTATCCGTTCATGATTTATACTGACCATAAAAATCTAGAGTACCTGAGAACCGCCAAGTGGCTCACGCCCCACCAAGCACGCTGGTCTCTGTTCTTTTCCCGGTTTCAGTTCACTCTGTCATACAGGCCGGAAACAAAGAACTTGAAGGCAATGCTCTGTCCTGAATCAACTCTCCTGAACACTGACCAAACCATGAAGAGTATATTGTGCCCCCCTCCAGTGTTGTTGGCAGCATAGAATGGGTTCAAATCATGAGTTCCAACAACCTGTCCTCCCAGGAGACAATTCGTGCCCACACGCTACCGTTTGGAACTTGTCACCTGGGCCCATATGACACTTGCGACAGGGCATCCGGGAGCTCATCGCACTTACAAAGTGCTGGCCGAGAAATATTGGTGGCCCCACATGTCCAGGGAGGTGCAGCGCATTGTGTCCTCATGTTCCACCTGTGCTCAGTCAAAGGTGCCGCGGGCGCTAACGGCTGGAAAGTTGGTATCGCTTCCCATACCCGTACGCCCATGGTTGTATCTGACTCTGGATTTCATCACAGATCTGCCGGAGTCTCAAGGTAACTATGATACTGGTGGTCGTGGATCATTTTTCCAAATCGCTACGCCTGATTCCAATTCCTGCACTTCCATCTCGAGTGTGGGCCAGTTTTGGGAGTCACTGTTAACCTCACGTCCGGGTATCACCCCCAGGCCAATGTACAGGTGGAACGGGCTAATCAGGATGTCATAAAGTTCCTTCGAACATTTTGCGCCACCAAACCGGAGGACTGTAGTCATTTCCTCCCATGGGCAGAATATGCACAAAACTCCCTACAACATTCCACCACCCAGCTCACCCCATTCCAGTGTGTCTTGGGTTATCAGCTGCCTTTGTATCCCAATAACACCTCCACCACTGACTCACCAGCAGTAGATGAGTGGTTCCGCCAGAGTGAGCAGGTCTGGTAACGTTCCCATCAACAGTTAGTGCAGGCCTCCCGCATCGTCAAAAAAAGGCAGACAGGCCAATGACCAGTATGAGGGAGTGTGAGAGCACTCCCCACCTGCTCCCCATTCACACCTGAGACCTTGTAACACTAACAAGTCACATGACACTGGGGAGGGCCAGTGGCTATTTGGGTCCAATTTGGACATTTTGTCTTACTGTATGTGTGTACTCACTTTTGTTGCCATCAGTTTAGACATTAATGGCTGTTTGTTGAGTTATTTTGAGGGGGCAGCAAATTTACACTGTTACACAAGCTGTACACTCACTACTTTACACTGTAGCAAAGTGTCATTTCTTCAGTGTTGTCACATGAAAAGATATAATCAAATATTTACAAAAATGTGAGGGGTGTGCTCATTTTTGTGAGATACTGTACATTCTGATTCTCTTGTCCACATGTTTGTAAATGCACCAAAACACATGCCTTAGATACCCCCCTCTCTGTTGTAGTTAATAAAATAAACACATAAATCAACTTGTCAGGAAACTGCAAAGACTTATTGTGATACCTTTCTAGTTGCTTTCTATTGTGATGCCTTTCTAGTTGCAGAAAATGTATAGGAACAGCTTTACTTCTGTGTGTGAAAACATGCCGGCAGTGGAGACTCCTTCCAAAAATGCTAATTGGACATCTCATCACAGAAAACATCACAGAAAAATTTTGCAAACACCATGTTTTATTATGTGGTTATAATTCACAAACACATACAAGTGTTTGTGAATGAGTTGAAATGTATTAAAAGAAGCACATTAATATAAAACTCGCAGTCAACTCTACTGCCCATTTAGATTTGATAATTCAGCAGGAACATTTATAAAGAGCTTAATTTAGAATGAAAGACACGATTAGTCGCTGTACTATTTTCCCTCTGACTTGATTCTTATGAAATCTACCTAAATCCTGATTGTTTTTGGGAGGGATAATTGTGGAAAGTGGAAGTGGAAAGTGCTCAATTATACTTTATGTACTTGATCTATTCCACCAGTTCTTAAACGTGTCCAAAAAAGTTCTTTCTCTTATTATTGGTGGCAGGTAGACAACAATTGTCATGATGAAGCTGTTCGAGATGGTGTGAAGAGCTTGTTTCTTCTGGGGATGGATGTTGCTCCTTCCTGTTGGATCAGGTTTTCGCAGTGCTTGAAGTATGGGAATATCACAGAAGGCAATAACTGGTAGTGCCATGATTAAAGGAATGGCAAAAAAAGTAGGTGTAATTAGCGATGCTAATGTAAGCATAATCAATCCAAAACCAGCTATAATGATAAAGACTATTATCGTGATTGCCTTCTTAACAACAATGAGTTTCTTACTGGTTCTGTACACTATGGGGTAAACCACAGCGATATAACAGTCCCAACAAATGCAGGCCATAAACAGAGGTCTACCGTTCATATTGAAGCTGTAGATAAAGTCTAATATATTTTGTAGCTCCGTAATGTGCCATATCATGAAATTACATACACTGAATGGGATCTGAGCTGTGAAAGTCAGATCAATAACAGCCAGGCTGAGCATGAAGATGTCACTGGTGGATCTTTGTCTTTGCCTCTGGAGGAGTTCGTGTAGTACCCACAGACTGGCTGGAAATCCCAAGAAGAAACAGACCACATATATTGCTGAGAAGATTGCCATTGGAGTCTGGTAATCTGTGCACCAGTTGTAATATTCCAAGTTCATTGCCTGAGTGCTGTTTGGAGATGATGATGATGATGATGATGATGATGATGATGATGATGATTGTTCATTTGCAGAGCCTATTTCTGCTGCCATTTCTGAGCTGTGGATGTTTATCTTTGGATGATGAAAAAAGTTGTAAAATGAAAAATGGCCAGTTCCAAGTGCACATTCAATCCCAAATTTTGTTTTTGCTATAAACTAGAACATTAACAAAAAAATATCGGAAAGATATGGTCAGCTAGTCTTGCTGTGTTCAGAATTCAAATCAATGTGCTTGAGTATATAATCTAGTTTATATGATCTTCTCTCTGAGTGTTCAAAGCCATAGGATTTTCTGCTGGTGTTTGAGATGTTTAGCTTTTCCACAAAGGCAAAAATCTGCCACAGATTATTCTAGTGATCATGTTTAAATCCTTTTCACGTTTTCAATGTAAATTTGGAAACAAAGGCGGGATTTTTCTGCAATAGTTAACATGAATGACACATTGGTGATGATCATGTGGCAAGTTGGGTGAAGAAAAAAAATTAATAATAATAAACATGGTTTTAGTGGACTAAACAATTTAAATACTGCTTTGACTGCCATTCATTGCTGCTAGACTACTGATAGATTTCCATTGTCACATTCACCATGAGATATTTTGAGACGATGAAATGTTCCTTTTCAAAGGGAACTTCGACGTTGCATTTAGTATAACTCTGGATGAAGTGTTAGTGGTGTAGTATGCGATGGCGGCCTCGAGAGGCTGCGCATGGTAATGCTACATTAAGCAGGTCGACTCGCGCTCTTCTCAAAAAAAAAACAAAAAAAAAACCGAAGCCGAAGCGATTCGGGATTCAGAGCCTCGCGGATCTGCCGAGGCAGCCAGCCATCTCAGGTACAGGGGGATCTCTTAAATCCGGAAGAGGAGCCGGAGACGAGCGCTGCTCTATCTCTTGCTCTGTCTTCCGGGTTCGGCTCTCCGCTGGATTTTGGAGTTTGAGTCGTGACTCCTCCTCCCGCTATGGAAAGCCAAAAGGGTAATAATTCCTCTCTGACTCCACGGAGTTAGAAGGATGTGTTAAAAACTGAAAGCAGCGTATAAAGAGCTGCTTGAAGTGATTACCTAGTGAAAGTAAATCCCTCACACTGCAGAAACTCTCCTGTCTTCCAGAAGTTTATTACAAAATCTCAGGCTTCTGGAGGAAAACCACGCATAAGCCATTTTCATAACCCCACAACGTTGGATTATTCAGCCATTGTGGGAATGAACGGCATGGCTATTTAGCTATGCTCAAGGTGGAGGAGGCGCTTGCTAGCTACCTCTCTCCACCGACAGCAGGTAATTACGAGGGCCGGCTTGTATCTAAGGTGGAAAAGAACAAATTGGGAGCAAGCTTATGCAGTAGTAGTCTTGCTTGTGGGTCTTGGCAGAGAATGACAGGGTTGCAGGCCTAACAAGCAGACCTGCTGAGTGAGCTCGACATATGGCGATGCTGTCTCAAGCTCACCCGGGCGTCCACGAGTGGAGCCTGGCCAGCACTAGTGTGAGGGAGACCTAGAAGGTGAGTACACCAGCCCGCCAACCCCCGAAGACAGCCAGGGCAATCGGGCAGCCGCAGTCGCAGTCTGCTGTTAGGCCTGATCTAAGAGTGATCATAAAAGCAAAGCAGGCAAGGAAGGAACGGTCCTGATGGGCCACGGAGGGACATATCAGGGGACATGAGGCTGCTAGGGCAACCAGCCCCCAGTGCTACTGTAGGGCCTGCCCTGGCCGAGGCCATCCCACATTTTTAGTCTTCTCTGGTCAGTGAGCTGACACAGGGTGATGGAAATCTGATACTTTCCCTCCAACGAAATGTGGAAAAGCTAACATCACTGAAAGACCATTTGGCAGTGTGGAAACTACTGCCAAAGGTGTCCACATGGGTTCTGTCTACCATAGAAAAGGGTTACCGGGTCCAGATCAGAGCTCGACCCCCCCCCCCCCCCCCCGTTCCGGGGGGCGCACAGTTGTCAGCACAGAACAGAGCTCAATGTTAGCACAGGAAATAAGTTTCCTTTTGGACTAAGGGGCCATAGAACATGTAACCCGTTCCCAAAGGGAGGGAGGTTTTCACAGACGTTCCTGGTCCGCAAAAAAAAATTTTGGATCTGCTTCATCTGAACCGTACTCTTCGGACATACAGGTTCAAGATGCTGACGCTCAAACTTATCGTGCCACAGATTATCGTGCCACAGACTGGTTTGTGATGATAGATCTGAAAGACGAATATTTCCACATTGTAATATCGCCCAGTCACAGGAAGTTCCTGAGGTTAGCATTTGGAGAAAACACATACCAATTTCGGGTTCTTCCCTTTGGGCTAGCTGTATCCCCTTGCACCTTCACAAAGTGCATGGATGCTGCATGGCTCCCTTACAACTTCGGGGCAGCCGTGCACTAAACTACCCGGATGACTGGTCAATTCTAGCATGATCCAGGGAACAGGCGGTTCAACATTGAGATGTTGTTCTCGCCCACATGAAGAGTTTGGGGCTCAGGTTGAACCTCAAGGAAAGTATGCTTTCTCCAGTGCAGAGGACAACTTTTCTAGGGGTTAAATTGGATTCTACTACTTTGAGGGCATTTCTTCCTCAACATGCGTACAATAGATCCTATCAACTTTGAGCAAGATAAAGCGAGGTCTGGGCATACCTTCCAGCCATTACGAGAGGCTGTTGGGCCTTATAGCAGCAGCAGCCAACATCATACCGTTGGGCCTATTGCACATGAGACCGTTTCAGTGGTGGCTGAAAAGTTGGGGGTTTCATCTGAGGATGAAACCGCTGAGAGTAATTAGAGTCACGCGGCAATGCCTAAGTGCTCTGAGTATCTGGAGGTGCCTGCAGTTCCTAGCCTCGGGTCACACTCTAGGGGCATCCCCTTACCGCAAGACGATAATGACAGACGCGTCCCTCACGGGCTGGTGCGCAGTCTTAAATGGCTGTCCAGCTCACGGTCTTTGGAGCAGCCCTCATCCTAAGTGGCATATAAATTGCCTAGAGATGCGGGCCATATTCCTAGCACTGAAATTCTTTCTCCCTCAGTTGAGAGGTCACAGTGAGCTAGTTGTGTCAGACAACACAGCTGTGGTCTCATATATCATCCACCAGTGAGGGTTACGTCCCAGTGGCCTAATGGATAAGGCGTTGGCCTCCTAAGCCAGGGATTGTAGGTTCGAGTCCCATCTGAGGTGTGTTGAGTGGGGTGGCTGTGGTGCAGTTGGTAGAGGGGGTTGTCCACTAATCATAGGGTTGGCGGTTCGATTCCCGGCCTTCACATGCCGAAGTGTCCTTGGGCAAGACACTGAACCCCAAGTTGCTCCCGATGGCAAGCTAGCGCCTTGCATGGCAGCTCTGCTACCATTGGTGTGTGTGTGTGTGTTTTACGTTCATGCTCCCTGTTCAGGCAGGCACAACTAATTCTCCTCTGGAAAGTTCTTGTTAGTTCTTGTTAGTGAGTGCAATTTACATTCCAGGCAGTCGGAATGTAGAGGCAGACATCCTGTCGAGGCAGGGTCTGAGGACCGTGGGGTGGAGGCTCCATCCACAAGTGGTGGAGTCCAGATGGCGGAGGTTCGGACAAGCAGAAGTGGATGTGTTCGCCTCCGAGGAGACAACACACTGCATGCTCTGGTTTGCCCTCACTCCTCCTGCACACGTGGCCGAGGTCATGTCTATATGCTTTCCCCCCGATTGCTCTGCTCCCACAAGTTCTAGCAAGAGTTCGCCAAGACCATCTACGTCTGCTGCTAGTAGCACCTTATTGGCCAGCTCGAATATGGTTCTCGGAGATAATGTCTCTGCTCGACGGCTCTCCTTGGGAGATTCCCATCCGCAGGGACCTACTGTCTCAAGCCGGAGGGCTGATCTATCACGCCCGGCCAGAACTATGGAAACTGTGGTTCTGGCCTCTGAGGGGCACCAGTTCAAAGATTCTGGTCTCACAACTGAGGTTGTGGAGACCATGTTAAACGCTAGAGCACCATCCACAAGGAAATTGTATGCGCTCAAGTTGTGGCTTTTTGTCTTGTGGTGTGAGGTACATCAATTAGACCCAGTGAATTGCGCAATAGCTACAATCCTGGAGTTCCTACAAGAACGCTTCTCAGCAGGTTTGGCTCCTTCTTCAATCAGGGTTTATGTGGCTGCCATTTCGGCCAGCCACACCCCTGTTGATGGAGCCTCTGTGGGGCAGAATCCTCTAACTTCGAGGTTCATGCGTGGTGTCAGACGGTTGAGGCCCATCTGCAGGCCGCGAGTACCTTCCTGGGACCTTTCTGTGGTCTTGGAAGGTCTGTCAGGGGCCCCATTTGAGCCCTTAGAGTCAGCCTCTGAGAAGCTCCTGATTCTAAAGGTAGCTCTTCTACTGGCCCTGACATCTCTCAAGCAAGTGGGAGATCTACAAGCTACAAAAAAAATGGTAAATGTGCACTTACATAGCGCTAATTATCCAAAGCGCTTTACACTGTGTCTCATTCACCCATACACACCAATGGTAGCAGAGCTGCCATGCAAGGCACTAGCTTGCCATCAGGAGCAACTTGGGGTTCAGCGTCTTGCCCAAGGACACTTCGGCATGTGGAGTCACCCACGCCGGGAATTAAGCCACTGGCCGGAGCGGTGGACGTAAGTAAGATTAGTGGACAACCTGCTCTACCAACTGCGCCACAGCCACCCAAGCAAGCTCTCTCGATTGCCCCCTCCTGCCTTGAATTCACCCCTGGACTAGACCTGCCCACCCTGTGGTGTTGCAGGCCTTCTGCCCTCCTCCATTCCTCACACCGGAACAAGAGAGGATGAACCTGCTGTGTCCAGTAAGGGCCGTCTGTACTTACGTCCACCGCTCCGGCCAGTGGCTTAAGTCGGAGCAGCTGCTGGTCTGCTTTGGTGGTGACAGTAAAGGTGATGCTGTGTCAAAGCAGCACATCTGTACTTGGATAGTGGAAGCAATCTCTATGGCTTACGAGGCGCGCAGTCTCGCCACGCCTCTGGGCGTAAGAGCTCATTCCACTAGGGCGGTCGCCTCCTCGAAGGCTTCGTCCAAAGGGGTATCGTTGCAGGATGTGTGTGCGGCTGCAGGGTGGTATACGCCTCACATTCATTCTTTCGTTATTACAGCCTGGATATTCATTCCATTCTGGGCTCGAGTGTCTTGCAGTGACCCTCGGGCTTGGGTCTTTTTGAACAGGCCATACCATCAGTATGACAGAGTGGGTATTCCCATTCCCATGCTGCTATGCTAAATGCAACGTCAAGGTTCCCTTTGAAAGGGAACGTCAGGGTTACACATGAAACCCTGTTCACTGAGAAGAGAATGAGATGTTGCATAGCATTGTCATACCAGGGCAGGCCTGTGAATTGCGTCTTCGCTTCAGATAATAGAGGCTGGTGGCATGGTTCACAGGTGCCATATATATATCATGCAATTTGCTTAATTGCCACGTCACCTGATCATGGCAGGCCTATAAGTAGAGGCATGATTTTACACAAGATTAAGATACCGGTAACGCGCACAAGGCACCCCCCATACTATTATGCTAAATGCAACGTCTTGTTCCCTGCTCAGGCAACAGGGTTACATGCGTAACCCCGAC
Organism: Ameiurus melas; assembly: GCA_012411365.1. Classification (NCBI taxonomy): domain Eukaryota; kingdom Metazoa; phylum Chordata; class Actinopteri; order Siluriformes; family Ictaluridae; genus Ameiurus; species Ameiurus melas. The sequence goes on along the minus strand of CM022757.1, from coordinate 3,667,103 downwards.
GTTCTCAGTGATGACTGGTCGTGATATTAGATGGAGGGCTAAAATCTAATATCCATCATTAGCCTGACAGCGAACCTATTAGGATTGAGCAATAAATTATATAATGTCATTATATCATATCATGTCATATTATATTATATCTAATACACTTATAAAAATCAGTGAATCAGAGAAATCTCTGCAATTCCTTTAGGCTTTTTTAGCAGGATCCAAGAGGTTATATTTTCCACTTATGAATTATTCATACTTACTCCTTGAGCATCTTGGATATATGCAAGAGATGCCATGGATTATATGCCAAGCTATTGACCCCAATTTTCTCAAGTATAACTGTCTAGCATGTGCTTTTCCCAAGACATGTCAAGCCAGCCAATCACATCTTTTTCAAACTGCTGCTCTTGCTGTGTCATAGGGAAGCATAACAGATACCTGCTTGTGGGATTAGGTGTAAAAAAAAAACCTTCACTCTGAAACATATTAAAAGTTTTTTGTTTAAAATGTTTGTGATGTGATGTTTGTTTCTGTAAGAACTGCTAGTGCATTTACAGTGATATTTTAATGAGAGAAATAATTCAAGTATGTAATACAAAATGGATTACAAAGTACTATTTATCTGGAAGTTCTCTGGTTCTTCAAGAGGCATAATTAGACAATTAGTAGAAAACTCACAGGCTGTCTAGAGTACCTCTGGAATGCTTCTGAGATGTCTTGGCCATTAGAGGATTATGAATTATACCATAGCAATAGTCACTGGTGTTTAAAAGAATATAAATATAGGTTATACAAAGTTAAATTAAGACTTTCGGCGTTATGCAAAAATACCAGAAAACAAGCTTCTTTCCCACAACAAAAAGTTAGATGGATATTGAGACAAATGGCCACATTCTGAGAAACATAAGGAACAAACATTTCCGTGTTTGTAAAGCAAATGAGATCAGTCATAGATCATTCCAGTGTTTTTGCTCATGCAAATACCGTATAGAGACTGTCAGAGAATGTCAGTTTAATACAGCCTAAAAATACATGCTCAGATTGGTCACTTGCCATTGTTCCACCTTTGTTCCACCAAAAAATCAAAATTTTGAACTTCACCCCACTGGATATAATTAAAGACTCTTTTAAACTCACTCAATTAAAGAGTGGTTTGGTCTGATTTGTTTTCATCCATTATAAGTAGGGATGCAAAAATATTTTTTTATTGTGGTGTGCCCAATTGTTCATATTTATTTATATGGCAGATGCGTTTATACCAAGTGATTACCGTTTTTTTGCTCATTGAGGGCCGTCGCTGTTAGCCCTCAAAAGCGTAGTACTATGCTTTAAGCCATAAGTTGTCTATTCATTCATTTTTCTCCTGCTTGAGGTCATATTCGCAACTGGCTGAGAAATCACACAGGACTTGATGCTCAGCTGCGGAATTCTAGCTCCTGAAGATCCCAAAACAACCGAGATATAATCTTTCCAGCAGGTCCTGAATCTCTATTGGTGTCTCCAACCAGCGCAGTCTGATACAACTCTAACCAGAAATGACTGGGACCATTCTTGTAAGGTGCCCAAAACACTGGAACTGCCTCCTCTCAATTTGTAGGAACAGATGCTCTGCCTCAAGTCTTTCCCAGATTGTTACTTTGGATAATTGTTTGCCAAATTAATAAATATAATCCATTGTTTGCAATACATACATTATAGGTTCCTTCCATTCTAAACTCAAGCTTGCATGCTCACAGAGTCCTAACCGATAATCTACAACAGTATTTGAATTGAGATGCTTGGGATTGAATGCAGGACAGTTCTTGCCCATTACTGTGTCTTCAGTTTCATTTGTGGAAAATTGCTACACTATATGATCAAAAGTTCGTGGGCACCTGACCATCACAGCCACATGTTGGCCTTCACCAAACTGTTGCCATAAACTGGCAACAACCATCTCATCTTTGAATGCTGCAGCATTTTAGATTTCCTTCACTGCAACTAAGGGTTTTCAGCACAACAATGTCCCTGTGCACAAAGCAAGGTCCATGAAGACATGGTTTGCAAAGGTTGGTGTGGAAGAACTAGAGTGGTCTGCACAGAACCCTCACCTAAACCCTAGTGCCAGTTGAGAATGGGCATAGGCAAGGTGCTGGCAGATATGCTACAATCATCCAGTATACAGAGATCCATGTGACTAATCTGACTAAACTTTAAAGTTACATATCCTAACAAATCTTGAAATGTGTTGTTCTAATAACTCAGAAAGTATTAACTATACTGTTATGGCACAGAACTCTGCATCATATAATCATACAGATATACATGTATCATATTTTCACTCTTCATAGTAAACCATTATATAGGCAACCCATCAAATCATTAGTGTGAAACTAGTCAACTTTCTATGCACAACAATCTACATTATGTACAGCAAACAAACTGCTGAATGTTTACTGCTGCTATAAACAGTCAAGCCCTTGTTATAATTCACGTTCTGATTCTCTTGTTCACATGTTTGTAAATGCACCAAAATACATGCCTAAGATAACTAATTGGACTAATTGGACACCTCATCACAGAAAACATCACAGAATAATTGTGCAAACACCATGCTTTATTATGGGGTTAGATTATATGGAACACATACAAGTGTTTGTGTTTGAGCTGAAATGTATTAAAACAAGCACATTCATATAAAACTTGCTGTCAACTCTACTGCCCATTTAGATTTGAGAATTCAGCAGAAACATTTATAAAGAAATTAATTTAGAATGACGGACACGGTTAATCGCTGTATTATTTTCCCTCTGACTTGATTCTTATGCAATCTACCTAAATCCTGATTGTTTTTGGGAAAGATAATTCTGACTATACAATAGAACACACTTCTTAAAACTCATTATTTAGACACAGTACATGTATACAAGGATGATTTAACTGTATTTCTCCACTAGATTATAGCTACAACTTTATTTATTATACTATATTTTCTTACCTAATCAATATAGCTATATTATATTATTACTAGGCTAAAAAATATTACAGTAAAGGTTATATTATACTATATTTATACTTCTACAGCCAGGCATATCTGACTTCAATGTGTCAATGCAGCACTTTTTACAGGTATAGTTGAAAAGTGGAAAGCGTTCGATTATACTTTATGTACTTGATCTATTCCACCAGTCCTTAAACGTGTCCAGCTTACTGACATTGATGAGATACAGAACAGGCATAATGACACATCCAACTACTGAAAAACAAACTCCGAACGGGACAAAAGAACAATAACGTTCGCTTTCTCTAAGTGGCATCAGGTGTCCGAATAAGAAAATTATCATTTGTGACAGGTAGACAACAAATGTCATGATGAAGCTGTTTGAGATGGTGTGAAGAGCTTGTTTCTTCTGGGGATGGATGTTGCTCCTTCCTGTTGGATCAGGTTTCCGCAGTGCTTGAAGTATGGAAATATCGCAGAAGGCAATAACTGATAGTGCCACGATTAAAGGGATGGCCATAAATGTAGTTGTAATTAGCCATGTTAATGTAAGCATAATCAATCCAAAACCAGCTATAATGATACAGACTATTATCGTGATTGCCTTCTTAACAACAATTAGTTTCTTACTGGTTCTGTACACTATGGGGTAAACCACAGCGATATAACAGTCCCAACAAATGCAGGCCATAAACAGAGGTCTACCGTTCATATTGAAGCTGTAGATAAAGTCTAATATATTTTGTAGCTCCGTAATGTGCCATATCATGAAATTACATACACTGAATGGGATCTGAGCTGTGAAAGTCAGATCAATAACAGCCAGGCTGAGCATGAAGATGTCACTGGTGGATCTTTGTCTTTGCCTCTGGAGGAGTTCGTGTAGTACCCACAGACTGACTGGAAATCCAAAGAGGAAACAGACCACATATATTGCTGAGAAGATTGCCATTGGAGTCTGGTAATCTGTGCACCAGTTGTAATATTCCAAGTTCATTGCCTGAGTGCTGTTTGGAGATGATGATGATGATGATTGTTCATTTGTAGAGCCTATTTCTGCTGCCATTTCTGTGGATGTTTATCTTTGGGTGATGAAAAAAACTGTCAAATGAAAAAAGGCCAGTTCCAAGTGCACATTCATCCCAAATTTCGTTTTTGCTATAAACTAGAACATCAACAAAAAATATCAGAAAGATATGGTCAGCTAGTCTTGCTGTGTTCAGAGTTCAAATCAATGTGCTCGAGTTTATATAATCTAGTTTATATGATCTTCTCTCTGAGCGTTCAAAGCCATAGCATTTTCTGCTGGCATTTGAGATGTTTAGCTTGTCCACAAAGGCAAAAATCTGCCACAGATTATTCTAGTGATCATGTTTAAATAATATTTATGTTTCCAATGTAAATTTGGAAACAAAGGCGGGGTTTTTCTGCACCAGTCTGGAAACACCTTTTTTTTTTTAACATGATCATCACCAATGTGTCATTCATGTGGCAAGTTGGGTGAAGAACAAAAATGAATAATAATAAACATGGTTTTAGTGGACTGAACAATTTGAATACTGCTTTGACTGCCATTCATTGCTTCTAGACTACTGATAGATTTCCATTGTCACATTCACCATATACCTAGAAAAAACACATTAATACACATGACATGAGATATTTTGAGACGAAGAAACGTTCTCAGTAATGCCTGGCTGTGATATTAGATGGAGGGCTAAAATCTAATATCCATCATTAGCCTGACTGTGAAACTATTAGGATTGAGCAATGAATTATATCATGTCATTATATCATATCATAATATTATATTATATCATGCCATTATAAGTCTCATCGTTGACATAATAATAATAATGATGTGGAACAAACTATTAGGCAGCTACAAACTATACACTAGGCAGCTGCATTCATGATTTCTAAGTTTCAAACTTAGGGTTTTATGGTCTGTCCTTTCGGATAAATCATCTCTTGATCGGTCAGTGTGTGCTTAAATGTGGCATCTGTATAACAACCTGATTGTCACTGAAAGGCTGCATGAATCTCATGAATCATGAGTATCATGTCTTCATACCATCCATCCATCCATCCATCCTCTACCGCTTACTCCTTTTCAGGGTCGCAGGGAACCTGGAGCCTATCCCAGGAAGCATCGGGCACAAGGCGGGGTACACCCTGGACCGGGTGCCAGTCTGTCGCAGTGTGTTTATACCATTATGTATATTTTTCTTTCCATTCTTTAGTGGCGCTTTTGTGCTTGTTAGACAGGAGAGCTTTTTCACAAGCAAAATATAGTCCAATGCAAAGCCAACTCTTGTGCTAACTAGGCAAGGTCACCTCGCAGTTACATACAGATCACCATAAAATACAAATGCTAGCTGAACGCTAGCAAATTACTCGCAATGCATGGAGAGAACACTACTGCTCACTGCAAAATGCTCACGTATCAATGGTACAAACACGATGTAATAAATGTATCATATATCCAAAACTGCCTAACTATGATGAGATGAAGCTACTAAAGAAGCTAGGTCTCATATTCAGTCTCATAGAAAATTTCTTAGGAAGTTTTACAAAAGGCTGTAAATTCCTTTTGTGCAAATTCTTACACACTAACAATGAGTGTTGAGGAGTAGTTACTAATGCTACAAAGTTTATAAAAGGAACTTTGTTGAAAAAAGTAGCTCAATTGTTTTTTAGTTCAGCTAGCTACACTACCAAGGGGTAGTTGTCAACACATGTCTTTGGACTGGAGAAGGAGATCGAAATAAGCTCCTGAAGCACAGGGAGAACATGCAAGCAGATGTGTTGAGAGCAATACACTGCAATGTCTGTAATGTAAGACAGTTAAGACAGTGCTACAGGGAGACATGAAGGACAGCCAATTGTCCTTGCAGTAACAAACCACACGTAACCATGCGTTAACCCAGATGTGTTCGAGAACTTTGCAAATGCCTTGTTGGAAGAGTGGGGTAACACCTCACAGCAACAACTGTCAAATCTGGTGCATTTCTGCCCCATGCATAGAATCCTGTTTGCATTATTCACTCTGCCCTGTCTGTGGAGTTTGCATGTTCCTTCCCCAGTCCACAGACATGCATTTTAGGATGAATGGCATTTCCAAATTGTCAGTATGTGTGTTTGTGCAAAAGTTCACTGGGATAGGTTCAGCTGTGACCCTGTGCAGAATAAACAGTACGGAAAATGGATTGATGGATTAAGACAAACGCCACGTTCATAGTAAAAGGTGGTGCAAACATAAGTCATTGAGCCTGTATGTTAAGGAAATTAGTTTAGCTCATAGATCATAACAGTCTTTTTGCTAATGCAAATATTGTGATTGGTGTAATGTCACTGTAAACAGCATAAGCACATCTGCCTCTAAGTCTGATTCACCTTTTGTGCCATAAACCCACAGGGAGCGCTCATGTGGAACATTTGAGATGATCACGGACTTTAATTAACCATCACTTCAGTTTCAAATTGGTTGTTAAAGAAGACTATCCCCTATTTAAAAAAACTAACCCTGAATATAGTCAGTCCCCAAAGAGCTGTAATGTTTACGAGCACATGTCACAGGTCATGATTAATACAAGAATAAGCAAACTGCAGCAGATAATGGACTGCCAAATGGCCGATCCATATGAGATTACTCCTTTCCAACAGCTGTAATTCAGTGAGATGAAAACTTCATGGGGCATTTTATATTGTACGTGTTTAATATCAACTTTAATAGGAACACCTGTACACCTGCACATTCATGCAGCAGTTATGTCATATCGTGTGTCAGCAGTGCAATGCATGCAATTATGCAGATACAGGCTTCAGTTAATGTTCACCAAACATCAGAATGGGGAAAAGTGTGATCTCTGTGACTTTATCTGTGGCATGTACGTTGGTTCCAGATCGGCTGGTTTAAGCATTCAGAAATTGCTGATCTCCTGGGATTTTCACACATTGATAAGAAAGATCAGAGAAGAATGACAAGACTGGAAGTGTGTTGGAAGACTAGAAAAATACCAGGAATATTTTTTTTCCTTCTAATCTTCAACTGTCTAGTTTTAACCGAGTCTATGCCAATGATATCCTCAGATTCCTGTTCTGAAACCTAATGTGGTCTTCTACTGTTGTAGCCCATCCGCCTCAAGATTCAATGTTTTGTGCATGCTGAGATGCTTTTCTGCTCAACACAGTTGTAAAGAGTAATTATCTGAGTGAGGTACTATATCCTTCCCTTAGCAACAGAACTGTAGTTCACTCAGTGCTTTTTTATTTTTATTTTTTCACACCATTCTGTATAAACTCTAGAGACTATTGAGTATGAAATTCCCAGGAGATCAGCAGGTTCTGAAATACGCAAACAAGCCCATTTACCACCAACATCCAGGCTGTGTTTAAAGTCACAGAGATCACACTTTTTCTTCACTCTGATGTTTGATTTGAAAATTAACTGAAGCTCTTGACTGTATCTTCATAGTTTTTTTTTTCTACTGCCACATGATAGTCTGATTGTATAACTGCATGAATGTCCAGGTGTTCCTATAAAAGTGGAAAGGTGAGTGTATTGCGATGCTTAAAACAATTTACAGGGAGGATTTTCTATTCTATTTATTTATATTCATTAATTTGGTAGACACTTTTATCCAAAGTGACTTATGGATCGAGTTAGAGTGAGTCCTGCAAGACTCCAAGTGAACGGAACCAGGCTTGATATTGTTGTATGGAGAACTTAATTAAAGAATAAAATATGACAACCCACAAGATTGTACATTTAAAATAAAATGTTTCACATGTTTGTAAAGAAAGTTAGTTTTTCAATGTGCCTTTTTAAAAATATATTTTTTAGACCAAATACTTCTTGGACCAAACATTTTATCCTGTATATTGCACAAGTATATACTGTATGCTTCAGACTATTCCTCACAAAGTGTTCAGAATAGGGTGCAATATGAGAATGAGAATTATTTGGAATGCAACACAATCATGAAAATTGTAATCACTTGTGGATGCAGTTAATGCTGTGGAACACGCATCAGGCAAGCTAGTTATCACTTATTTTAGAGCAGCTATATACACCAGCTTCTCTTTTTTCTCTCTTGACATTAATAAGACAAAAAAAACCCCAAAAAACAAGAAAATTATGTTATCAGGTGTCAAAACAAAACCAGTGATGGCTTCTATCCTGAAAACTATCAATGAAAACTTCACAACATTATATATGTTCCTTTGATGAATAACAATCCATTTATTAGTAATCCACCACATAAGTCCACCTCTTGACTTCGCTGCTACTATACATGCACTTCATAGCCAGCTCAAGAATTTCTGATGTCCGAAATCATCCATCATTTGCCTGAGGTTTCAAAACACAGTTGGCCTCTCAGAGTGACATTACATGTTAGGAGAGAGAGCGCAAAGAACAAAAGAATTTTAGATTCTTACATAGCGTGGCTTTAAACCTTTAACAGTTGGTGTTATATTGCACTCTATTACATCATCCCACATCCTTATACTCTAAGCGAGTTGCAAGAAAGGATGAGGGGTCTCACACAAAATGAAAGGGATGGGGCATTTGTAAAGCTATTTGCTTTGTATTAGAATTGCCATCTGTAGCAACACCTAATAATAATAATAATAATAATAATAATAATAATAATAATAGCAATCCTAAATGATAAATACAACACCTTTCAAGAAAATGGTATCTAAGGGTGATGAATCTAATAGAACTAAAATGATCCTCATACAACTATAATTGAAAAATACACATAAGCTAAAAGAGGAATAAATGCTGACGGTTTGAACGAAACCTCATATTTCCAAAAATAAACTTTGCCTGTCTCAGTTGTCATTCTTTTGCTATTCCGTGGATGCTCACAAATCATTTTTGTCTACAGAATTAGACATGAGTCAAACAACTGACACGGTATTGTAATAAAAAAAGAAACCTAAAGCATTTAAGAGTTTAAATAATTTAATTCATCAATGAAAAACAGTAAAGAATATGGCACAAGCGTGATTCTGCTTAGAGGAGGCAGTGCGCCAAAAGACAGTGACCAGATAAGGAGGGCATTAATGACGAAAATTGATTGATGATTGATGAAAAACAAATAAGGGACTAATAGTTTACCAAGATAAGTTGGGAACTTCGAAAACATGGGGGAAAAAAACAGTTATCTGGTCTAATGAGACCAAAATGAAACTTTTTGACCTTGGCACAAAATACAACATTGTTCATCAACTATAGAACACCATCATTATGGTGAAAAATGTTGGTGGGAGCATCATACTGAGCATTTTCCTCTTGGTAGCTTGGTACTTATTCAAACCACTTTAGCAAGCTAGCAACCTTATGGCTAGCTAGTAGTGTACAGTGACCTAAAGTCAGCCACTGAATGTCATGATTTCCACTCACGCTAATGTGGAAGTACGCAGCACTTTGTTTACTTTTGACACGTGAGCATTTGTTATGATTTCTGTCCTGTCTCTGCCCTTGCATTGTCATTGATTGTTTCCCATTTGTTGCATAATTGTATTCAGCTCTTCTGTGTTATCCCAGATTACATATGGTATTTAAACCCCTCGTGTGTTTCTGTTCAAGGCAAAGTATCGTTTGCAATCCGTAACGTACCAAAACTTTGATCCTCAATCTTTTGTTTCCTGGTTTTGATTCTGTTCTCATCCTCGGCCTGCCTCTCTTCAATAAAGTTCTTAACTGCACTTATATCCATCCTAACCTCCTTTATGTGACACAATACATTGCTGTAACATGGATGCAGCAGAATTTTTCAGAGTCCAAGAGGCCGTTGATGAAATGGAAAAACCGAGGTGGGAGAAAGAGGGGAAATTCTTCCTAATTCAAGCCTTATGGGGAGTGGCTTGATTTGATGTATGCAATGGTATGTCAAGGAGGAGCTTTCCAACCAGGCTGGAACCATCTATCACTCTCCCGCCCCCACTGTGGATCACTATGTGTTTATTTATTTACAAATAAAAACAAATGGAAGTCTGCTGTTCAAGTTGCAAAGGAATTTTGCTCTGGAGAAGTGATGGTTTATACCTTTGGCTTTGAAAAGCCGTTTATATTGATAGATTAGTAGCACTATACTCTAACACAGACACACACACACACACACAAAATAAAAATAAAAAATAACAATTATATATATATATATATAGTATCTCACAAAAGTGAGTACACCCCTCGAATCTTTTCGTTTGACAACACTGAAGAAATAACACTTTGCTACAATGTAAAGTAGTGAGTGTACAGCTTGTGTAACAGTGTAAATTTGCTGTCCCCTCAAAATAACTCAACACACAGACATTAATGTCTAAACCGCTGGTAACAAAAGTTAATACACCCCTAAGTGAAAATGTCCAAATTGGGCCCAATTAGCCATTTTCCCTCCCCAGTGTCATCTGACTTGTTAGTGTTACAATGTTTCAGGTGTGAATGGGGAGCAGGTGTGTTAAATTTGTTGTCATTGCTCTCACACTCCCTCATACTGGTTACTGGAAGTTCAACATGGCACCTCATGGCAAAGAACTCAAAAAAAAAAAGAATTGTTGCTCAACATAAACATGGCCTAGGCTATAAGAAGATTGTCAAGACATTGACACTGAGCTGCACAATGGTGGCCAAGACCATACTGTGATTTAACAGGACAGGTTCCACTCAGAACAGGATTACTGGAACCATGTCCTGTGGTCTGATGAGACCAAGATAAACATATTTGGTTCAGATGGTGTCAAGCGTGTGTGTGGCGGCAAACAGGTGAGGAGTACAAAGACAAGTGTGTCTTGCCTACAGTCAAGCATGGTGGTGGGAGTGTCATGGTCCGTGGCTGCATGAGTGCTACCAGCACTGGAGAGCTACAGTTCATTTAGGGAACCATGAATGCCAACATGTTCTGTGACATACTCAAGCAGAGCATGATCCCCTCCCTTCGGAGACTGGGCCGCAGGGCAGTATTCCAGCATGATAATGACCCCAAACACACCTCCAAGACGACCACTGCCTTGCTAAAGAAGCTGCGGGTGAAGATAATGGACTAAACCCTATTGAGCATCTGTGGGGCATCCTCAAACGGAAGGTGGAGGAGCACAAGGTCTTTAACATCCACCAGCTCCATGATGTCATCTTGGAGGAGTGGAAGAGGACTCCAGTGGAAACCTGTGAAGCTCTGGTGAACTCCATGCCCAAGAGGGTTAAGGCAGTGCTGGAAAATAATGGTGGCCACACAAAATACTGACACTTTGGGCCCAATTTGTACATTTTCACTTAAGGGTGTACTCACTTTTGTTGCCAGCGGTTTAGACATTAATGGCTGTGTGTTGAGTTATTTTGAGGGGACAGCACATTGACACTGTTACACAAGCTGTACACTCACTACTTTACATTGTAGCAAAGTGTCATTTCTTCAGTGTAGTCACATTAAAAGATATTATGAAATATTTACAAAAATGTGAGGGGTGTACTCACTTTTGTGAGATACTGTATGTGTGTGTGTGTGTGTGTTCATGGTGCATTGGGGATTTTTATTGCAGGGGAAATGTTCACACAAATGTATTTTAATTTATTATTATATTGTACTCTATTACTATGTACTCTAACCATGAATATTGAGTTTGCTTTAACTGAATACATTTTATTAACTCGAGCACAAACTGAAAATAAGCCATTCTCTTTCCCTTCATCCTTTTCAGGTGTCCTTCTTCCTGTTCATCATCTTTGTGGTGTACACCATGCTGCCATTTTCCATGAGGGATGCCATCATTGCAAGCGTTCTCACATGCTCGTCTCACACCATCGTCCTCAGCGTGTGTCTCTCAGCCGTCAGCGAGAGCACGGAGCAGCTGGTGTGGCAGGTCAGTGCCCATCAGTGTGAGCATATGAGTGTGAGAATGAGCATAGCATGGTGGATAGATGTTATTGGATGTTATACAGTCAGTCTGTCAAGTAATAGTGCTATTAAAATTGTAGTTGTAGAAATTGCTTTCTATTCTGCTCAGATACACCAGCATTCACATTGGGTTTAACATCAAAATGACAATCAATAATTTGAGTGTGTTTGGGGGGATGTTGGGTTAACAGACTAATAATTTATTAAGTATAAACTTAATTTTTGATAGTACAGGGAGAAATGTGCACAATGAATCATTTTAATTAAATTTCAAATAAATGTTCCTGGAGGATTTGTAGGATACTTTTAAAATACACCGGGCCGTCTCATAGAACGTTAGTGCCGCATGTTCTAGATAATGTCGTTGCCTTTAGATTCATTAGCTCAGAATGCATTGTTAGATAATCTTCCTCACTGCTTGTTAACCAAGGTTGCTTAGAATACAGCATTGTTGAGTTCTCAAATCTGATTGGTCAGGAGGTGCTGATTCTTTTTTTCTGTGACTGACAATTTGAGTAGAAATTAAAATAACAGGTTTGTATTAATGTGATCCATTAATACAGCCATTGAGAGGTCTGACTGCAGATTGTAATGCCTTACATTAGGCAGCTCCACTCATGACTCACTCTCTTCTTGGAAGCCGAAGCAAGTTGAGTTTCAGAACCTCGCGGATCTGGGCGGCTGCTGTCGAGGCAGTTAGCCATCTCATGTCCGGGGGATCTCGTATAGCTCTATCTCTTCCTTTGTCTTCCGGGTCTGGCTCTCTGCTGGATTTTGGAGCTCACATCAGTACTCCTTCTTCTGCTATGGAAAGCCAAAAAAAAAAAAACTACACACGCACACACACAAAAAAAAGAAAAAGAAATAATAATTCCTCTCTTACTCTGATGAGCCAGAAGGATGTGCTAAAAACTGAGAGCAGCAAATAAAGAGCTGCATTAAGTGATTACTAAGGCTGGATGTGCTTTTATCTCCCCAGTGAAAGTGAATCCCTCACACTGCAGAAAACTCCCCTTTCTTAGAGAAGTGCATGACAAAATATTAGGCTTCTAGGGGAAAACAATGCATAAGCCGTATTTATAACCCCACAATGTCGGATTATTCTGACTATTGTGGGGAATGAACGGCATGGCTATTTAGCTATGCTGAAGGTGGAGGAGGCGCTTGTGAGCTACCTCTTTCCATCAACGGCAGGAAATGCAGGGGGGCCGGCTATGCCATCCAAGCCATGTATGGCTACCGTGGCATTGGTGGGCAAAGCCAAGCAGACCTGCCGAGTGTGCTCGACATAGCAGCATTCAGCCAGTTCCTTCCCTGTAATGTCGCGTTCACCCTGGCATCCACGAGTGGAGCCTGGGCCAGCGCTAGTGCGAGGGAGACATACAAGGCGAGTACGGCAACCCGCCAACCCCCCGCAGACAGCCAGGGGAACCGGCCGGCCACAGACATGGTCTGCTACTAGGCCTGATCTGAGAATGGTCATAAACTCCAAGCAGACAAATAGGAGCAGTCCTGAGGGGCTGTGGAGGGATGTATTAGGGGACATGTAGTAGTTATGGCAGTTAGGCTGTCCCAAGTTTTCAGTGTTCTCTAGTCAGCGAGATGTCACAGGTCAACGAAAATCTGATGCTTTCCCTCCAATAGAATGTGGAATAGTTAACGTCACTAAAAGATTGTCGAGCAGTGTGGAAACTACTGCCAAATGTCTCTGCATGGATTCTGTCTACTGTAGAAAAATGATACTTGGTTCAATTCAGAGCTCAACCATCCCCCGTTCAGAGGTGTGCTCACCGCAGTAGTCAGCACAGACCAGAGCCCGACGTTAGTGCAGGAAGTAAGATCCCTCTTGGACAAAGGTGAAATAGAACATGTACCCCGTTCCCTGAGGGAGGGAGGATTTTACAGCCTTTATTACCTGGTATGCAAAATTTTTTAGATCTGTGTCATCTGAACTGTACTCTTCGGACATACAGGTTCAAGATGCTGATACCCAAACTTATCATTCTACAGATTCAGTTTGAGGACTGGTTTGTGAGAATAGATCTAAAAGGTGCATAGTTCCACATAGAAATATCGCCCTGTCACAGGAAGTTCCAAGGGTTTGCGTTGGAGGCGACACATACCAAGATCAGCTTCTTCCATTGTCAGGGCATCCGTGTACTAAACTACAAGGATGGCTAGCACAATCCAGGGAACTGGAATTTCAACATCAAGATGTTTTTCTTACCCACATGAAGAGCTTGGGGCTCAGGTTGAACCTAAGTATGCTTTCTCCAGTGCAGTGGACAACTTTTCTAGGGGTTATAAGGATTCTGCAACGATAAGGGCCTTTCTATCCCCAACATGCGTAGGCTCAATCTTATCAACATAGTGCAAGAAAAAGATGGATCATGGCATCCCCTCCAGTCTCTATGGGAGACTATTGGAGCTTATGGCAGCAGCAGCCAAGGTCATACTATTTTACCTATTGCACAGGAGACCATTTCAGTGGTGGCGCAGAAGCTGGGGGTTTCGTCAGAGTACGAAAACTCTGACAGTAATTAGTGTCACATGGTGATGCCTATGTTCTCTGAGAATTTGAAGTGTCCCTGCTTTCTAGCCTTGTTTCACACTCTAGGGGTGTCTCCTTAATGCAAGATGGTAATGACAAACACCTCCCTCATAGACAGCTGTCCAGTTCACAGGCTCTGAAGCAGCCCTCATCTGGAGTGGCATATAAATTGCCTAGAAATGTAAGCCATATTTCTAGCATTGAAATTCCTTCTTCCTCTATTGAGAGGTCACCATTTGTTTACAGATGTAGTGAGTTTAGCCAGTGGGTGAAGCACAGACGGACACAAGGTCATTTAAGTGTTAAACGTGGTGAATTTATTTACAGTTTGTGATAGCATGTGCGTGTAGGAGTTGTCCCATGGGTGAAGTGCTTGTGTGCCGGGGTTGTCCATGGGGCGGTCGGTGGCGTGCTGGAGGTTTTCGGAGAGCCTGGAGTTGGGTTTGGTCTTTCAGCCTCGTCACGGATACAGCCAAGGGTGGGGCCTTCGGCCAACACACCACACATTAGTCAGTGCACCGGGAAAGTCCTCTCTGCCTTTGCTAATGGAGGATCGCCATTTTATACTCTCCTTTCGTCTGCTGGATGGTGGAGAGTGGAGGTGCCGGGTGCTGGGTGGCTGTGGCGCAGTTGGTAGAGTGGGTTGTCCACTAATCGTAGGGTTGGCGGTTCGATTCCCGGCCCAGGGTGTCTCCACATGCCGAAGTGTCCTTGGGCAAGACGCTGAACCCCAAGTTGCTCTAACATGCAAAGCTAGCGCCTTGCATGTCAGCTCTGCTACTGTTGGTGTGTGTGTGAATGAGACACAGTGTAAAGCACTTTGGATAAAAGCGCTATATAAGTGAACATTTACATGTGCTGGTCATCAGCCCCCAGCCATGTGTATTTTGGCGGCTCTTCCCAGCCGCCACGAGCTCGCCGGTTGTCCAAAGAATTGGGGTGCTGAAGCAGAGCTGTCTCTTCAGAACCCCAGCGGCAGTCACAGGAGGTGCGCTCTTTCCTTTTTGTGCACCAGCCACCAGCCTGTCACAACACAGACAACACAGCGGTGGTCTCATATATTGACCACCAGGGAGGAGCCCCCTGTTCAGGCAAACGCAAGTGTGGCTTCTGCTTGGTTGGAATGAAAACCTGCACCCACACCGGCCCTTTCCGGATAAGATTGCCCACCCCTGCTTTATAAGTTAGTGCCATAGTCACCTGGTTAACCTTATAAAGTTGTTGTTAGCTCAGCTAGCTTAGCTAATACCATGTGCTATTTGCTCAATTTGATCAATTAGGGCCATAGCTGTAGGTGAATGAATGGTAGGTGTAGAAAAAAAAAAACTGTGCAAAATGTGAGGAAAATATTGTTGCAATATAACTTGACCATAATTCCTTTCTTCACCTGTATTCATGCATAAGGTTTGGACAGGATATTAAAAAGATGCATGAAAAAGTTACAAAAAAGCTCAAATGTTTATTGCCACAAGCTGCACCATTATCAACAAACTTGCAGTTGGAGTGAATCACAATCAGAATTTTTGGCGAGTATCTCGATTTTAGAGTCATTTAAACACCTCCTCAAAATGTCATAATAACAACAGCGCCGATTTTACGTTGTGCTCCATTCGGCCTCTAATCTGCTGCTGTCAAAAAAGCATTGTTTCTTCGCTATTCTTTTCAGCTTCTACAAAAAGTCTGTCACCGTGTCACCATCTTCCTCCTCCCTTTTCTTTTCTTTTTTCCCTCTGTCTCTCTGTTTCGATCATCACGGGTGCAGGAGTGCAGGGCGTCTGAGGAAATCCTCAGCTCTGACAGCTGGAATGCCTCGAGCTCCAGCCAACAAAACAAAAGAAACAGAAATCTTAATAAACCAGAATACAGAGAATGAATATTAATGCACTCATTCAGTGCACTCAATGCAAACCCCGCATATAAATTAGGTTCTGCGTTTTTTATTTTTCATAACCAAGATGCAGTGTGAAATGAGCCTTGAAATAGACACCCAAACAGAGTCATAATATATATGGGCTACACAGCTCCATGTCAAATTCTAAACATTATTATTAAAAATAGACTCAAATCCAAAGTAATAAAGTTCTTATGAAGGTGTTCTGAATATAATCATTGGCTAGTAAGACAACAGTGCTTTGGTTGCTTTGGTACTTGGGTTCTGGAGGCTCGGTTCTCAGATCTGCTTTACGAAAACACACAATAAGATAAAATAAATGTAAAAAATACAAATAAAAATTAAACATATTATGTTATTTCCCAAAGGTCCTAAAATTGTCTTGTATTGTCACATATTGTATTATCTTTCGATAATCTTGTGAATATAATTTTTGTTTCTTTTTTTCCACCAAAAACAACAAGCAATAACACAATAAGGAACAGATAATCTGGACACAAAGAAAAACATGGGACAATAAAATAAATAAATAAGAAATAGAATAAGTCATTTACATCCATAAGGAATGGGTCGGTCCAACATAATATTTTTTACACTCACCGTATGATGCCATTTTATTTATATGTTAAAGGTCATACTGTATGGTGCTATTTTAAAAGTTCATTATTTTGTTTATTGGCTGTAATAGAATAGGTTAATATGCTTTAATATTCAAAAACCACATTATTTTTCACATACCGCACATTATTGAAGTACCTCTATTCCTAGGCTGTCTGAAATGCTCTGATTGAGTTCTGGTTGCTCCAAAGCCCCTCCTCCTGATAAGCACAGAGTGCTCTGATTGGCCAGCTGACCCATTGCGTTGTGATTGGTCAAAAACCTCAAGTGTATGTCAGTCATAGAACATCCCTTAGCATAATCACGAGCTTCAGCTTCCAAGGCTTCTAAAGCAATTATAAACACAGTTAATGTTGTCGGTTTTACCGTACCAGTTCGAGTCAGATTAGAAAATGCGGATGATCAAGCAGATCATCAAGTGACGACATAAAATAAATTTAATTCTGCTGATATTTCAAATCGTGACAGATATTTGCGAAAGTAATATTTGGACTTCGATCGAGGAGTTTATAGGCAGGTCTGGAGCAGTGTTCTCTCTTTGTGGAAGACTGAGCTTTGTAACTTTGCAGATCTTATATATGCACAAAGAGATACATTACACACTAAACGAAAAGGAAAACATTAAAAAGCCCCATATGACCCTTTTGAAAACAGCCGCTAGTTAGCGCATCAACGAGGACCACCTAGCAAGAAGAGTGACACAAGATACATGATCATCATATCTTTTTTTTTTAAAGAATTTTTCAACATAGAATATAAGAATACATGTCTTTAACCAACGAACAACGTGTCAACCTATCTCAGACAACAATCTAGTCTAATCTTTTATAAGGTGCATTTTTACTCTTTAATAAGTTGATTTACTTCTTAAGATTTCATTTTCTTTTCATGAATAATTTACTTTCAATTTCTAATTTGGGTAAGAGGATTGTACTTTCTGTATTTGCTCTTCAGACGATAACACAGGAATATAGAACGAATGCAAGTACTTCTTCCTATTGAACTTGCAGAACATTCTAAAGATTTCATCGAGGTGAATGGGTTTGGGTAACAGGGATGAGTGAATCTTAACTTATAATAGATCACATGTACATTTACGTTACATTTATTCATTTAGCAGATGCTTTTATCCAAAACGACTTACAAATGAGAAAATACAAGCAAAATACATGTATAAGGGTGTTTCGAGCATAAGATGTGATCTATCAGCCCCTGCATCTCACCTGATCACGACGCTCCCCAGGTCACATTACTGCACGTGATTTACGTTTATGGTTAATGAGCACTACTATTTAAGTCCTGTCCTGTTTAGCGCCCATTGTTCTGGCCTTGAGATCAGTTAATATTTACCATTTCATGACAAAGATTCACATGTTAATGCAAAGTAATGAGACTTTTGATCATTAATATTAATACAATCATTATAATATACTAATAATATTTAAACATTATATTTCAAGCATGGTGGCCTGTTTGTTATATATATTTTACTAGTAAATTATATTAAAAGGAACATGAGAATATTCATATATTTTAATAAAAGATATGCAACATAGCCAACTCCCAACTTGAACTAAAAGTTCAAATGTTTTCGTAAAGCTTTATTTATTTATCTATTTATTTATTTATTTACTTACTTATTTATGTGGCTTTGATATTTCAGGGTGGAGGTTTGCTTTCAGATGTAAAAGTCCCCTTATCTTTCATTTTGTGTTATTCTTTGAGTTATATTGTTGTTTAGGCACACATTGCTCTCACTCTCTCTCCCGCTCTTGTTCCACCATTACTATGCAATGTACTAGCCTAAAGCTAGCATTAAGTCTTCATCACAGAGTGTACTGAAACACTGTAAAAAGCCTCCATGGTCAGTGGTTAGAAAAGACATGTTGACGGCCTCATATTCCTCTGGCAAGCCAGTGGTTACAGCCCACAAGTATTCCACTGGCACAGTGAACCACAATGGTAATAAAAGCACTGAGCCAGCAGGACTACTTTTGACTGTTTTCCATTCTGCTTCAATAACAATTTAAAAGCTATAATTCCTTGCCTTGATTCTTTAGAGACAAATAATGAAGTAGTTCATAGCACTGAAAAGCTTAAAAGGCATTGTAAATAAACACTAATGTGCTTTGATTTTTCAGTATGGCTGCTGGCTGAAACTCTGAAGTGCACTGTATACCCTTGATCCACCTAATTAACCTAACTGGGTAAATATGCCATGTAGCCATGTACTGTATACACAGGGCCATTTAATTGGGTAAGGCAGTGCTCATTTTAGCAGCTAATTTGGAGGTAGTTTTAGCGTTAATCTTAAAAAAACATGTAGTCATTTTGTTATTGTTAGTTTTAGCCTAAAGATTAAACATATTTTAGTAATCCGAAAGCGTTCACTTTGGCAACTTAAGCCCAAAAGTCCTGAAAATATTTATATGGGGGAAGTCCATAATCTGATGTGCTTTTAGAATGTACAAATCAACTACATGTAGTTCACATGGCCAAGGTTGCCAGAGTTTAGACACAAACATTTGCATTTAAGCCCATAAAGATCAGGAATACAAATATGTATTTGTGTTCTTTTATGTTTTATCTTGCCCCAAACAGCAAATTGATTAAGGTGAATGCGCAAAACAGGCCAGACCCCCCCCCCCCTCAAATGCAATACAACGAAACATAAAACAAGTGACAATTTTAAAAGGAAAATAGATATTTGAAGTATTTTCCCAATTACATGGTAAATTTGTTTAGTACACCTGGGTGACTAGGAACAGGAAATTGTTCAACCATAACATACTGTTGCACAGGAGTATGAATATGAGGTAACACATTGGCCAATTTCCCTTAGTCATTCATAACAATGGGTAAGACTAAGGAATGTAGCTGTGATGTGTGGCAAAAGGATGTTGAGCTTCACAAAATAAGAAGTGGCTATAAGAAAATAGAACAAGCATTGAAAATGCCCATTTCCACCATCAGGGCAATAATTAAGAAATTCAAGTCAACTGGAAATGTTATGAATCAGCCTGGAATTGGACGCGTGTCTATATCTTCTCAATGCACTGTGAAGAGGATGGTTCGAGTGGCTAAATCTCCAAGGATCACATCTGGAGAATTGCAGAATTTTGTTGCGCCTTGGGATCAGAAAGTGTCCAAAACTACAATCCGATGTCACCTACTTCACCACAAGTTGTATGGAAAGGTTTCAAGAAAAAAGTCTCTACTCTCATCCAAAAACAAACTCAAGCATCTTCAGTTTGCCAAACACCAACAGACCATCAAATAGGATTGAGTTCTATGGTCAGATGAAACCAAAATAGAGCTTTTTGGCAATAAACACCAGAGGTGGTTTCTGCCAGAGGATCTGGACATTTTGGCATCTGGACATGGCATCATAGACTATCATTTATCAACAGCTATTAAATGAAAACCTGACTGCTTCTGCCAGAAAGCTTAAAATGGTAAAGGTGTTCAAATTAAAGTGGGCGGTGAGTGTTTGTTTCAAAATGTGAAATCTTACAAATGAATGATAACTTGATTACTTTTTAAAGGCTTCTCCAAATCATTTTAAAAACAACCATTTTAAATGTTAATTTAGTTCATTTGGATCTTCCAGCAGGACAATCATACTAAAAGTACATCTAAATCAACACAAAAATGGTTTCTCTCTACAAAATCAAAGTCCTGCAATGGCCATCCCAGTACCCAGTATCATAATTGTTTGATATCCTAGAGAGCAGATTATTTTAAATAAATAAATAAATAAATAAATAAATAAATATATATATATATATATATATATATATATATATATATATTTTTTTTTTTTTTTTTTTTTTTTATATATTTTTTTTTAACAAAACATCAAAAGGTTAAACAATAAAGACAATTTCTTTACACATATTTACCAAGGGTGTCAATATTAGTGGAGGGCACTGTATTTGAATGAGATGTAAAGCACTGAAATAAACCTGCAAGAGGAGTCTTGTATATTACTGCATGAATAGTCCTAGTTGTAATTATCAAATTAAAAATGATCAAATAAGTGCCCCATTTAATCACTGCAAATTTGGTTTCATTTTAACAATACGTTCTCCACCCTCATTATTCACTTACAGTCTTATGAAATAGTACTTGATCCAGCCCTTCCTATTATTACTATAATTTTATTATTATTATTTTTTTTTTTTTACTGTTATCTTAATGACTTAATAAGGCCACAATATACTTAAACCCAGGTCATGAAATCGTAATACATGTACAGGATGTGGGCTAATTTATCACAGTTTTAGTTAGCAATCTTGTGTTGTCGAATTAATTAAATAATGCAATTTTTTATTATTCAGTGCAGTAATTATGTTTGTGCCCTTAGTGTGAAGAATAAACTGACAAAGCACTCTTCTGTATCAGTGTTCATAATTAACTTCTCTGTTAATTATATTAACAGAGATAAGCTTCTTTTTTTAAAAAAAACAAAAACAAAAAAAACCTTTTGCAGACTATAAGAGGATGATTCTCTGAAATAATTAAGTGTCAGTCTATTTATGTATTTAAATGGAACTTGAGTTTTAGTTTATGAGTGTATTTTTACAACCTGAAGAGTTTTCAGCATAATCTGGTTACTATCAAATTGGCATTGGACTTGATATGTAGGATGTTTATTTACACCATTCTCTTTGAATCCTGACACCATTTCTATTTGAAAGTGAGTGTCTGGTCATTGTAGCAGCCTCTGAGGGAAGCGACGCTAGCATGCGATGTGTTGGTGCTAGCGCCTGCAGGCTAACAGGTTGGTGGCTCGGCAGGCTGGCAGTGTGGAGTGGATTTCAGGCATAGACATGCCAGCATCCCAGCAGCCTGCCTGCACAAGGCTAATGCCAACTTCTCCACTCACAATACAACCTGCATGAGTAAACAATATTATTGGTTCACCCTGGGATGGATAGATGACTAATTTTTTTGGGGGGAAATTCCTTGATGCTTTACAGTTTGAAGTTCCCAGTTTATTTCTGAGAAGAGATCTAGAAAGATAGCAGAAGAATATTGAGTTGTAGTATTCCAGCTCAGGGGGTACGGTGGCTTAGTGGTTAGCATGTTTGCCTTACACCTTCAGGGCTGGTGGTTGATTCCCACTTCTGGCCTGCATGCATGGAGTTTGCATGTTCTCCCTGTGCTTTGGGGGTTTCCTCCACGAGTCCAAAGACATGTGTTGTAGGCTGTTTGTCATCTTTAAATTGTCTGTCCTCGAGTTCCCTGGGATAGGTTCCCCTTTGAGTCTGTGTACGATAAGCAATTAAGAAAATGGATGGATGTCCCAGCTCAGTTCTGGGGTTCTTGTTGATCTTATACCTAAGAGGAAGTGTGGCTGGATTGTTTGAAGTTTACAGTATAACCATGATATATCTGTAACAGTTGAAAGATGCATCTTCATGTACAGGGTTTTAACATTTCCAGCATTATTTACATAAATACATAATCAGCACACAATAAAAATGCCACACGGATTTAATGACCTCAACTTAATGTCTCATGGCTTCAGAAAACTGTCCAGAATTCACTGGTGCGCGACATAAAAAAAAAATTTAAAAAAAATCAAGTGCTGGATCATGTGCTATTTTATAAGCTGGCAAATGATGAGGCTGGAAGCCATAATCTTAAATTAAACTAAATTTGTATTGACTATTTTGATAGTATTTAGTATTCACCATTTACTGTATGCAGCAATATACTGGCAGTTTATTAGATCCATCTACTCATTTTCATTTTTAAATGTTCTTGCTTGTATGTTGCACTTAACATTTAACAGCACACAGAGGAAAATACTGTCTTCTTCTTCAGTCCGCATGTTCTATCCTTGATTTTTTTTTTTTTTTTCAGTCTTATGTTTGCGATTAATTTTGCTGATCTAGACGTTATTGAAAAACGCCATCTGGCGCGCTTCTATTGACGAAATACCTGGCAACCCTCAGAGGTGATTTGCATAATCTGAATTGCAACACCGAGAAAATCAACTTGCTGCGCAACTTTCCATGCGTACATTTTGACATAACCTTTGGACATAAATTTCTTACTCTGAATCGTGTGTAATGCTTATTTTACGCAGTTACAGCCCATATTCCAGATGGGTGCCAATAAATACTGTGACCATTCTTTGGTGGAATTTGAAAAATACAAATGGTTAAAAATGACTGCTCTTTCGTCTCTCAGTATTGCGAAAGATAAAAACAGTTAAACACAAGTTAAAGTTAACACAAGAAAACACGCATCTTAAATGCATCTCTTGCCATTTTTCTTGCTCGGCACGACTGCATACAGAGCATCATGCAGGGATGATTGAATCCGATGGAGGTGTCGTTGCCCGAGCAGCAGGATTAGATTTCATTAAGGCAGAACGCTTTCCTGTGGGGGCGTCATCAAATCGTGTCCCGTGCAGTTGAGTGCGGTAATGAAGCGGCGCAGCCACAGGTTCTGGGAGGGCAGAGAATGGAAAACAGTCAAGCAGTCCGAAGACAAATGCTCTCCTGCAACCCAATCTGAGCAAACACTGCATCACAGCAGGTGTAATTAATGAATCCTCTCAATTACTCTCTCTCTCTCTCTCTCTCTCTGACTCTCTGAGATTCTATCTATCTAAAGATATTCATTGTTTTCCAACCTTCGAATGAGCGGCATTCATATTGGTCATGAAACAGCTTTAATTTGAGCCAGAAGCTGTAGTAGAGGAGTAAATAGTGAAACAGTGCTCGTGCTCCGATCATCTCTGACATCACTGCTGCTGTGCGAGGTGTGATCTCAGCTAGCACACACACACACACACACACACACACACACACAGCTACAAAAATAGCATCTGATGAAGCTTGTGTGGGTTTCGAGATGCTCATTCTGTAAGCATGAACATGTGCAATTTCAGGTGTATTTATAAAACTGTACTGATGAACCATCACCTTTTTCTTTTTCTTTTTTCCCCAAGGCTACATTATGTGCAGCACAAAGCAGTGTATAAGCACGTGAATAAAGAAATGACAAGGACATTCTGTTTTTAATAGTAAATAGTACATTTTTTGTCTACATTTCTAGTCATTTCCCCCACCCCCCTTGTACAGTTAATAGTAAAACACACTTTCCCTTCTGAGTGTGGAGTGAAGGGGCGTTGGGAGCGTGTCTATGACTTATGTAAACCCAGACAAAAAAAATCCGGACCGCAGGTTTCCTTAAATGTTTTCTCAGCCACTTAATACACGTGTGCTGATGTCATTCCTTAAACATGTTCATGTTGTACTAATAATAGATAGATAGAGATAGATAGATAGATAGATAGATATAGATAGATAGATAGATAGATAGATAGATAGATAGATAGATAGATAGATAGATAGATAGATAGATAGATAGATTCAGGGTCCTAGTAGCTTAAAGACATACAGCACAATACAGCATACAACGAAATAAAAATACAAGTAGAATGCTAAAGAAGACTCAAGAAGAACAGTAAAATATACCAATCACAAATCCACAGACTGGGAATTAAAGGGTTATACATGCGGGCTAATATAGTCCTTAGACAGTATAAATAGCAAAACAATCACACAGTGATTCAGTACACACATTGTTGTAAGAGGTCATGGAAGTGATTGTGAATGTATGAAGGGGTGAAGAGGCAGATAGACTATGCAGAGAAGTATACATACAATACATACAGACAATACATACAGACAGGCTATCGTAAAATAATATTTAGGCTATTTCTTGGAGCCAGGGTATTCTTTTAATTTCTGAACTTCACATTTTTCATTACATTTCAGTTCTTATTATTTTTAGAAGAAGCCTGTATTGGTCACATATACATTACAGCACAGGGAGATTCTTTTCTTCATATATCCTAGTAAGGGAATGTGAAGTTAGGAAATCATTGTTAGGAAGTTGGGGTCAGATCGCAGGGTCAGCCATGATACGGCACCCCTGGAGCAGGGAGGTTGGTCAAGGGCTTAACAGGGGCGGCTTGGCAGTTCTGGGGCTTAAACCCTGAAATTCTGATCAGTAACCCAGAGCCTTAACCATTGAGTCACCACTGCCTTAGGTAATAATAAGCAATAAGTGATAATGGTGAGCTGTGATGTCCAGTACTATAAACACAAAATAAAAGCAGACTATCTGGCTATGCTTCAAAGACCCCTGGGGTTCCAAGGACCCCCGCTTTGAGAACACTGCAGATGATGACATCTTCATTCCCCTCTGATCATCTTTGACTGAGCTAATTTGATTCCCATGTCCAGATCAGGCTTGAAATCACATTTTCCAGCTCCGCAAATGTGATCAGCTGTGATTTTCAGGGTCATTCCGTGCCACCTGGCTGGTGTGAGGCATTTTATTTGTTGTCATTCATTCAAGCCGATCATATAAATTCATTTAAGTTATGACGTTTTTTAAAATTTAATCTCTACAATTAACTCTATATACTGTATTCGCTTATTAGCCATAAATGTGCTGCACATTTTATTCAATTAAATCTCAAATATCAGACCAAGTGTAGGGTAGGATGATATTTTTTCCCATATGTTTGAGCATCGTATGAGAAAGAAAGGATTAAAAACGGCAAAATAAAAGCTTTTAATGGCACTATATATTCAACATTCCTAATATTCCCTGACTTGAGCAGAATTATTTGGATTCATTCTTCCTTGTCTAGACACATCGTGATATAAATTTAATATGAATGTGACTTGCTTCATTTAAAGACTATCCAATTGTGAACAAGGATAGTCATGGCCAACATTATACACCTATGTGAAAGTCCGAGCCATAGCATATTTTCTCTGCTGCCTTAGTAGGGCAGATATCTGCATTTGTCATAGGTATATTTCTCTCTTTATGTTGTCTTCTGCCATTGTTTCGCTACATTCTTGAAAATCAACACACATCTCTGTCTCTTTTTATTTGTCCCGAGATTCAAATTGGTGCATAAACTATTTTGCTGCAGGAGAGTTGTCAATTCAAGTTCTCATGGTTTGTGAATGAGTGCATCATCCACCCCAAGTTTTAGGAATGGGATGCACGTGTATGGTTTTACTCAAATCATGTCTGAAACATGACTGAAAACATGAATTGTGTAGATATAAGTCTGAAAAATAGGTGCCATTATTTTGAGAGAAGAGTTGAAGCTGAGTGAGGTTTTGTTCCAGTTGTGTACGCAATTGAGGAAAAACTAGATTTATATGTGTATGCAAATGCTCGAGAAATCTGCCGAAAGGAAGTAGACAATGAAAACAGACTGTTTGAAAATGTTTCGTGTTCAACCCAAACCAACTGAGCTAAGTTGATCTTTTCTTTTGTTTGTTTAAAAATTAATTCAGGCTGTTGAACTTATTCAACAGCTATGTCTGTGTCACCAACTTTACAAAGAAAATAACATGTAGCTGATGCCATGGCTACAGAGCACACAATGAACTCAGTGATTATTATTATTATTTTTTTTATAGCCATCTGCTATGCCACTCTGGCACATTATACAGATCAGCATCTCCGCATCTGTTCCTCACGTGGAACTTCTTGACAAGACCCAATTTCAATGGTCGTACTCTTGTCACAAATTCTGGTAGCCTTCAGTAATCATGCTCAGTCTGTTGTGGTGGTGAAATATGGTAGCAATGTGTCATGTTTGGCAAGCTGTGCTGCTTTTCCTCAAGTATGTCTGGAGAAGAATAGAGGATTTATATAAGACCTCCATTCATTATTATTATTATTATTATTATTATTATTATTATTATTATTATTATTATTGTTTTTGTTATTTTTATACACAGTATAAATGAATTAAAATGAACATTAAATCAGGTTTATTGTCCTTATACACAGATCCGGTTTGTATAAATGGGCTACAAAGACAATCAATACAAAGTTGCATTTTTTGGCATCCAAATCAGAGATATGTTGTTTAGGATTTTTGTAGAACTAACTAGAACAATGGTTCTACCAATGGTTGTAAGAATAACAAAAAGAATGGAAGAAGAAGCATGGCAAGGGCTGATTTTTTTTTCTAGCCCAGACTGTAGATGCAGTGATGTAGTGATCTCAAATGAATGAATGAACTTTCACTGCCCTCCACTAATATCTTGGCACCCTTGGTAAATATGAGCAAAAAAAGGCTGTGAAAAATCCATACAAAATCTCTCCAGATCTGTCCAATTTCGAGGTCCATGCCAGTGAACTCTGTTCAGTTCACTCCACAGGTTTTCTATGGGTTGCAAGTCAGGGGACTGGGATGGCCATGGCAGGAATTTGATTTTGTGGTCAGTAAACCATTTTTGTGTTGATGTATGTTTTGGATCATTGTCCTGCTGGAAGATCCAACCATTTTAAGCTTTCTGGCAGCAGGTTTTAATATCTGGTAAATGGTAAATGTGCACTTATATAGCGCTTTTATCCAAAGCGCTTTACACTGTGTCTCATTCACCCATTCACACACACTCACACACCAATGGTAGCAGAGCTGCCATGCAAGGCGCTAGCTTGCCATCGGGAGCAACTTGGGGTTCAGTGTCTTGCCCAAGGACACTTCGGCATGTGGAGTCACCCGGGAATCAAACCAACAACCCTACGATTAGTGGACAACCCACTCTACCACTCTACTCCACAGCCGCCCCACATCCATGATGCCATGTATCCTAACAAAATGCCCAGGTCCTCTGGCAGAAAAACAGCCCCAAAACATTAAAGATCCACCACCATATTTAACAGTGGGCATGAGGTACTTTCCATATGGCTACCTCTCTGTGTACCAAAACAGAAAGCTCTATTTTGGTTTCATCTGACCATAGAACTCGATCCCATTTGAAGTTCCAGTAGTGTCTGGCAAACTGAAGACGCTCGAGTTTGTTTTTGAATGAGACCAAAAGTTTTTTTTCTTGAAACCCTTACAAACAACTTGTGGTGATGGAGGTGACATCAGATTGTAATTTTGGAGACTTTCTGACCCCCAGATGGAACTAACATCTCTGCAATTCTTCAGTTGTGATCCTTGGAGATTTTTTGGCCACTCGAACCGTCCTCTTCACATTGTGTTGAGACGATATAGACACACGTCCAATTCCAGGTTGATTTATAACATTTCCAGTCAACTGGAACTTTTTAATTATTGCCCTGATTGTCCATTTTCAATGCTTGTTCTATTTTCTTATAGCCACTTCCCATTTTGTGAAGCTCAACAACCTTTTGCCGCACATCACAGATATATTCCTTAGTCTTACGCATTGTTATGAATGACTAAGGGAATTTGGCCTACGTGGTACCTCATATTTATACCCCTGTGAAACAGTATGTCATGGATGAACAATTTCCTGTTCCTAGTCACCCAGGTGTACTAAATAAATTACCATATAATTTAATTATACTTCAAATATATTTCTCACATGAATTCATAGGAGTGCTAATAATTATTGCACACATTTATCAAAGAGATTTTTATTTGGATAAACCTGTGTTCTGCTTGATATTGTTTGATATCCATGAGAGCAGAGGTTTTTTTTTTCCCCAACAAAAGATCAAAAGGTTCAACAGAATTTTTCACAGCCTTCTTTGCTTATATTTGCCAAGGGTGCCAATATTATTGGAGGGCACTGTATTTTGCTATAAATGTTTTTTTATCCAATTCTTTTATATATGTATATATTTTTTTAAAGAACAGAATTTCAAATGTTCTGACATGTGCTATAAGGGGGCACTGATTATACTGTCATTCTGTCATTTTGTCAGACTAAAAAAAAAATCCAAATGGTCTGGACAAAAAAAAAAAAAGACATGGACTTGAATGGTACAGGAAATGATTCACTATTTCAGCTGCTAACTGGCACACTCTTAAAATATTTGATCGCATTGGTGATCAAAAATGAAGCTAAACGAAGCTACTATTTAAATTATGCATACAAACATACATATCCATGGAAATAAATGGGTGATTTGGCAAAAGTTGGATGTAAAAATTGTTCCAGTACTACAGTACACACCCAAACAAACATATAGCAAACATTCATTATATACCATGACAAGAATGAACCTCATTGAACCAAAGATTTTTAACACCAAATTATCCATCCATCCATCCTCTACCGCTTACTGGAGCCTATCCCAGGGAGCATTGGGCACAAGGCGGGGTACACCCTGGACAGGGTGCCAGTCCATCGCAGGGCACAATCACATACACACCCATTCATACACTACGGACACTTTAGACATGCCAATCAGCTACTATGCATGTCTTTGGACTGGGGGAGGAAGCCCCCACAGCACAGGGGGAACATGCAAACTCCGCGCACACACATGGCCCTGAAAGGACTCGAACCCCGGACCCTGGAGGTGTGAGGTGAATGTGCTAACCACTAAGCCACCTTCATGGCGCCATACACCAAATTATACTAAAATTAAAAATGATTTGGAGATGCCTTTAAAAAGTAATCAAGTTATCATTCATTTGTAAGATTTCACCTTTTGAAACAAACACTCACCGTCCACTTCAATTGGAACACCTGTAGCCATGCCAAATCATTCATTGACCCAATCAGCCAATGATGCTGCAGTAGTGCAATGAAATCATGCAGATACAATTCAATTCAATGTTCAATTCAATTTTATTTGTATAGCGCTTTTTACAATAGTCATTGTCTCAAAGCAGCTTTACAGAAATAAAAAACAGGTATAAACAGTCAGAAACATCTAAAGAGAGACAAACAGGAACAGATAAACAGAGATAAACAGGTAGAAAACAAATGGAATTTATCCCAACTGAGCAAGCCACTGAGTGGCGACGGTGGCAAGGAAAAACTCCCTAAGATGTTTTTTGAGGAAGAAACCTTGAGAGGAACCCGACTCAGAAGGGAAACCCATCCTCATCTGGGTAACACAGAATGTGAAGGTAACACAGATAATGTGAAAAATGAGAAGTATGGCCTTAGGAGCAGCCGTAGTCCCAGCAGAAGATTTGGGCTCATCCAGAGGCAGAGGGGATCTGGATCTCCAATATCTCCATAAATTCGTGTGGGGCTCGGCAAAAAGAGAGAGAGGGAGAAAAACGATTAGGACTGTGAAGTAGTGAGATATAATCTAGTCAGGGTAAGCTTGAGTAAACAAATACGTTTTAAGCCTAGATTTAAACACTGAGACTGTGTCTGAGTCCCGAACACTAATAGCTGTGGGGCTCTATAAGCGAAGGCTCTTCCCCCTGCTGTAGACTTCACTATTCTAGGTAATATCAAATAGCCTGCATCTTTTGATCTGAGTAGGCGTGGCGGATCATATAAAACCAGAAGGTCGCTTAGATATTGTGGTGCAAGACCGTGTAGTGCTTTATAGGTTATTAGAAGTATTTTAAACTTAATGCGAAATTTTACAGGGAGCCAATGCAGTGTGGATAAGATCTGGGTGATGTGGTCGTATCTTCTAGTTCTAGTGAGGACTCTAGCAGCTGCATTCTGGACTAACTGGAGTTTATTTAAATTCCTACTGGAAAACCAAGCCAGACAGTAAGGCATTACAGTAATCTAATCTAGAGGTGACGAATGCATGAACCAGTATTTCTGCATCATGTAGTGACAGTATGTTTCTTATCTTAGAGATATTTCTGAGATGAAAGAACGCTATCCTAGTAATATTATCTACATGAGCATCAAATGATAGACTGGAGTCAATAATCACTCCGAGGTCTTTATCTGCTGTACATGATGAAACAGAAAGACCATCCAGAGTTAGTCAGGAAGATTACTTCTAGCTACACGTGGGCCTAATAAAAGTATTTCTGTTTTATCAGAATTAAGTAAAAGGAAGTTAGTTAACATCCAACGTCTAATGTCATTTACACAATCCTCAACTTTACTAAGCTTCTGTCTGTCCTCTGGCTTCGCTGACACATACAGCTGTGTATCCTCAGCATAACAGTGGAAGCTAATTCCATGTTTATGAATAATTTGTCCTAGGGGTAACATATATAAAGTAAAAAGCAGTGGGCCTAAAACAGAACCCTGGGGAACTCCAAAAGTAACCTCAGTACGCATGGAGAAATCACCACTTATATCTACGAACTGATAACGATCGGTCAGATAAGACCTGAGCCAGGAGAGGACTGTTCCCTTAATGCCAACAATATTTTTTAATCTATCAAGGAGAATAGTGTGATCTATGGTATCAAAAGCTGCACTAAGGTCTAGTAACACAAGCAGCGAGACACAACCCTGATCAGAGGTCAGAAGAAGGTCATTTACTACTTTAACTAGTGCTGACTCTGTGCTATGATGAGGTCTAAATCCTGACTGATACATTTCATGAATGTTGTTCCTTTCTAAGTATGAGCATAACTGTTTTGCTACTACCTTTTCTAGAATCTTTGAGATGAAGGGGAGATTCGATATTGGTCTATAACTGGATAATTGAGACGGGTCAAGGTCAGGTTTTTTTTATCAATGTTTTAATAACTGCTAATTTTAGAGATTTAGGTACATAGCCAATGGTTAGGGAAGAATTTACTATATTCAAAAGTGTCTTAACTACTCCTGGACAAATCTGTTTAAACAAACATGTAGGTATGGGATCTAGTATGCAGGTTGATGAATTAGCTGATGAGATTAGTGTAGCTAGGTCGGTCTCTATAAGCGGAGCAAAACACTCTAAACATTGATCCGGTATTGCCACATTGTCATCTAATGGGTTTGTTACATTACTGACCGGTTGTAATTTAATGGCCTGTATTTCATCTCTAATATTTTCAATTTTATAAATGAAAAATTTCATGAAATCCTCACTGCTATGAAATGATTGAGTGTTTTCCTCTGAAGTGATTTTATTCCTAGTTAGTTGTGCTACCGTGTTGAAGAGGAATCTGGAATTGTTTTGGTTGTCTCCTATTAAGGTGGAGAAGTAGATCTTTTTAGTATCTGCAAGAGATTTCCTATATTGCAGTAGGCTCTCCTTCCATGCTGTCTGAAACATCTCCAGCTTGGTTTGGTGCCATTTACGTTCTAATTGTCTAGATTTCTGTTTTAAGGATCGCGTTAGATCATTATACCAGGGTGCTAATTTTTTTCGTCTAATTATTTTCCTTTTGAGTGGAGCCACTCTATCTAGTGTGCAACGGAGTGTTGACTCCAAAGTTTCAGTTGCCTGATTGAGTTCTACTGGATCAGGCGCTGATCCAAATCTAATTGATGTCTCTGGTAGGTTATTTATGAAGCTCAGTGCAGTAGCTGATGTGAATGTGCGAATACAGATACAGGCCAAGAGCTTGAATTATAT
Organism: Ameiurus melas; assembly: GCA_012411365.1. Classification (NCBI taxonomy): domain Eukaryota; kingdom Metazoa; phylum Chordata; class Actinopteri; order Siluriformes; family Ictaluridae; genus Ameiurus; species Ameiurus melas. Next base: position 3,634,896 of record CM022757.1, on the reverse strand, counting down.
CAAACATGTTCACTCCGAACATCAGATTGGGGGGTGGTTGGGTTGGGGAAGTGGTTGCTGGTGCCAGATGGGCTGGTTTGCGTACTGTATTTCAGAAACTGTTGATCGCTTAATTTTTCTTGGGACAGTTCTGTGATTGAAAATTCCTTGTTGATGAGAGATATCAAAGGAGAAGGGCCAGACTGTTTCGAGGACGTATGCAGTAACTCAAATAAGCACCCTTTACAACCGTGGTGAGCAGAAAAGCATGTCATGAAAAACACTGCTTGGTCTTTTTATAATCTTCGACTGCCAAGTTTAAATCAAAACATTCAAATTTTCTGCAGAGTGCAGCTAAATAGTCATAGTTTTTTCTTTCTCTCTCTCAGACTACATGCACTTGCAGGTACTCATTATTTGGACTTCCTCCTCCAATCTGCCTTAATGCAAGCGACCTCTGGATTCCCTCCCTGATGACTCGGGCAAGCAGGATTGCCTTTCCATCTTTCAGCTTTCAGCACTAACCTAAATATATCAATCCCGAGAGCACCTCCATCACTCTCTCAGAGCTGCCATGTATAATTTCATGAAAACACCTGTTGCCTCTCACACCATGCATCATGTGCGGTAGCTTTGGGTGCTAATTAATTATCTGGCGCTGACTCTGTGTGTGTGTGCAATAATCCTCGTCTATGTGGGAGTAAGTAACAGATGTCAGCTACCCACAACTCCAAACCTACAGGGTTTATGGGGGATTATTAATGTGCTCTTTAGAGTAGTGATGAACAGACTTGAAAGGGCTCTCTGGAGTAAACAAGGAAGTACGGTATTTTTTATGCCTGATGTGTGTGCACAGATGTACTCTTTCACACATTTCTAATCATGCAGAAATTTATATTTCTGTAGCAAAAGCATGCTTAGCTAAATGCATTTTCCCCCCGCATGGTTCAGAACTCAATAGCACCTGCAAGTTCACAGTGTGAAAATCAGTGAATTTTTGGTCTCCATGGTTATATAAAAGAGACCATGTCCAAAGATTAAATGTATATCACATACATTTTGTGATGTTAGATTAGAGGCCTTAAATCCAATACAGTTGAGGTAAGCCTTATAGATTCTGCAACATTTTAATACTTTTTTTAAGAGGGATCATAAAAATTGTATTATATTTTTTATTTAGTACCATCCTGAATATATCACATAGCAGATGTTTACATATAGTCCACAAGACACAATAACTGAATTTACATGAATGAACCAGTTCAAAAGTTTACATTCGCTTGATTCTTATATATAATATATCATCACTGACTGTGTTTATGTTTTGTGAGAGTTGGTCATGAGTCCCATTTTTGTCCTGAGCAGTTAAACTACCCACTGTTCTTCAGAAAAAAAATCCTCCAGGTTCTGCACAGTATTTCCTTTTCCGGCATCTTCTGCATATCTGACCCCCTTTCCAAGAGTGGCTATATAATTTTGAGATCCATCTTTTCCCACTGAAGACAAACTGAGGGACTCGTACATATGTATTACAAAAGGTGCAAACATTTACTGATGCTCAAGAAGGCCACACAATACGTTAAAATGAGAGGGGTGTAAACTTTTTAACAGGATTATTGGGGAAAATTGTTATTATTTTGCCTTCTGTGAAACATGTAAATATATTATGTAGCGTCATTTTACACTGAACATACCATTCAAAAGCTTTCAGCTTTATATTAATGCACTAATACAATACTTTGAGAGTTTATGTAAGGACAGAGGCTCTACATAATTTAAGGCTGATAAACAGATAAAAAACAATGTATTGTTATTTGATGAAGAAAAAGTTCTAGTCGATATGGGGAAGTTGTCTTTAAGGAGCCATTTATTTAACATATTGTCATCGCTATGTAACTGTGGATAAGTATGAAAATGCACCATACCAGTCTATTGTTGATTACTTCCACTATGGATTGATCCATCAGGTACCACAGACTGTCAGTTCATACACTAAACCCATTTTAAAATCACCATTCATTCATCACATGACGATCCGTCTTCCTGTCAAAATTGAGGAATGGAGGACGAGTCCAGGTTTCGGGTGTTGGACACAGTCTTTCATGGGATTCATTCAGGTTTTATAAAAAGGCATGAATATTTATGAATTGGAGAAACTTCTTTTGAGTTCCGTTGAGCCAAACCTGAAATGTAGGTGGTACAAAGCACTGAATAAATAAATAGTGCATTAAAAATAGAATGGAAAATAAACGTTTTGGACGTTGATTCCTTTTCCACACGGGGAGCTCTGTCTTAAAGAAAAAGAAAAAAAAAGACATGAAGACAATAATGAGGGTGAGTCTATGATTTCATGATGATTACATTACAGTGATAAGTATCTATGTAACAGTATAAGACATTTTAATTCTAAACAAAATGTCCTTCAAAACAGCTTATATGCATATTTCAGCTAAATAATTTAAAACACCTGCAGCACTTGCTAAATAAGCTACTATTGTATTTTTTGCCTGTTCCAGTTCACTATAATGACATTTTACCTTGAAATACATTAACATTCATTGTTCATAACATACTAAAAAATCATGTTATTTTTGCATTAATGTCCACATCCATTCAACATATCACGCCTGAAACATCCTTTCCCATGAGCTTTCCTTTGAAAAGTCAATATTTTTTTCCTGGTTGCTGTACATACTTGTTTACTGGGCAACTACAAATAAAACTAGCAGCACTGACAATAATGCCACTGTGGAAATGTATTTTTTGTCCCCTGTGCATGAACGTAGATGACAGGGCATTCTGTGGAGTACTACTGAGAAAGAATATGATTAGTCTAAAGAAAATAAGCACTGTATCACAGCTCTGAAAAAAAAAACGTATATACATAATATCAAGTGTAATATCAAGAGTACTTTATTTTCAAAACCAGCTTAATTGCACACACACACACCCCAAAAAAACGGAATTTCTGCTGGATTTACAAAAATTTCGGAGACAACTTTTCTTTGACAGTATGGAAATTGGAAAAAAAAAAGAGTCATTTGAAATTTCAGTTCACTCTGTACTATATTGAAAACACATTATTAACACATTATTTGATGTTTTACTTTGTGAGTTTAATTTATTTTTGAAAACATACACTCATTTCAAATCTGATTTTTGACTGCAACACACTCCAAAAAAGTTGGGACAGTCGACTGTTTACCACTGTGTAACATCACCTTTTCTTTTAATAACACTTATTAAGCGTTTGGGGGCGGAGTGAAGACACCATCGGTTAAGTTTACCAAGCGGAATTTTCCCCCATTCATCCATTATGGATTTCTTCAGCTGTGCAATTGTACAGATCCTTCGTTGCCTTATTTTGCTCTTCATAATGCTTTCGCCACACATTCTCAATGGGAGACAGGTCAGGACTGCAGGCAGGCCATGCGAGCACCCGCACTCTCTGCTTACACAACCATGTGCTTGTAATCCATGCAGAATGTGGTTTGGCGTTGTCCTACTCTGTATGGCAGCGTATGTTGCTCCAAAATGTGTACACATCTTTCTGCATTAATGGTGCACTCACAGATGTGCAAGTTGCCCATGCAGTGGTCACTGACATATCCATACCACCCATATCATCACAAATTCTGGCTTTTGGACCTGACATTGATAACATTATTTTTGGTCCTTTTCCTCTTTGGACCTGAGAACCCGATGGCTGTTTTGTTCAGACACACTATTCCACTGTGCTACTGTCCATCTCAGATGAGACCGAGCCCAGAGAAGTCACTGGACAGTGTTGATGTATGGCTTCTGCTTTGCATAGTAAAGCCTTAACTTGCATCTGTGGATACAGCGACGAATGGTCTTGACTGACAAAAAGGTTTACCAAAGTATTCCCGAGCCCATGTCAGAATATCCACTACAGACTCATGACGGTTTTTAAGACAGTGACGTCTGAGATCACGCCATTCAGAAGTGGTTTTCAGCCGCGCCCTTTACTCAGAGATTTGTCCAGATTCCTTGAATATTTTAATGATATTGTGCACTGTTGAAGGTGAAATGTCCAAAATTCTACAGATTTATCTTTGAGGAATGTTGTTCTCAAAGTGTTGGCTTTTTCGCTGATGCATCTGTTGGCGGATTGGCGAACCTCGACCCATCCTTGCTCTTGAAGGACTAGGCCTTTTTTGGAGGCTCCTTATATACTATGATTAGACGATTGCCTCACCTGTTTCACATCACCGTCTTATTTCAACTTGTCACATCACTATTAGATTAAATTAAAATTAAATTGCCCTGTCCCAACTTTGTTTGAATGTGTTGCATGCATCAATTTAGGTCAAAATAAAGGTTTATCTTTAAAAAAAAACCAAAAAACAACTATGCAGTTGATTAAATAAAATATCAAAGACATTGTCTTTATATGTTTTCTGTTTAAATACATTTACAAGTCAAAGTAAATTTACAAACCACTCCTCTTTGTATTAGCATTTTCCCTACTGTCCCAAATTTTTTGGAATTGGGGTTGTAGATATGTTGATAAATGCCACATTGTGTAACTTACCAGCCATGTGCATGGTACAGCTGATTTACATTTAGTGACGCCCACAGAACTCCATAAAAGGCAATGCTCATAGAGTGGAAAGCGCAAAATGACTACAAAATGCCTAAAAATGAACCCAAGAATTTCACAGAGGCAGAATTAGAAGTGACTCAAATCGACAAGAAAAAAAAATTATATAGCATTGTAGCCAAAGGAGTCCCAGCACCTGAAATAGCTGCAATATGAAGAGAAACCAAAAGCGTTCTAAGTGAAATCTTGGGAAAGCAGGACACTATGTTCAGAGCAGTGGAGGACATTGCAAATATGCAAGTGACTGCTAAATATGAAAAGGTCAAAAAGCTTACTATGTCAATTAAAAGGGTGCTTGAATTTCTCTTGTGTACGCCAGAAACCTTTGCTTTACAAGTGCATAAAGAGTTGCAGACATGCCGTAACTGCCTCCGATTAGGGATGGAGGAGGAATGGGCTTTAAAGTGATTGAAACTTGACCGGGAAATCCACGCAGCAACTCCTTTAAAAATGATGTGATTTAAGCTGATCCATCGAGGTATACATTAGCAAGTCTTCTCATTTGTGAATTTACACACAATCAGGAGCATGAGTAGGATATGAAAGACTTTCCGAATTTACAGGATTTTCATGTACACCAAATTTCTCGCACAGATCTGTTCGTATCCAGCTTGATAAATGAGGCTCAATGCGAATCTGATTTCGGACGGAGGAAGGGAAAACATGCAAATTTCCTTTGCTTTATTTAAAAACAACAACAACAACAACAGCAACAGAAACAACAATTATTGTATACTGAATCCTGTATTTCTGTCTGGAAAAAAGGGGGATTTTGTTAATGTTTCTTTGGTCCTCATTAGTGTGTTCTGGTGTTTTGATCTCTCTCTCAACATATCAGCAGGAGAGTCTCAGCAACCTTGACCTTTTGCGCCACCCGCTCTCCGAACAACCTTTTAACTCATTAGTTATGAGTGGATTAGCACACACCTCCTCCAATAATTTGGTTAAATCATTGGGGAAATTCTCAAATGACAATGAGTGCAAACTTGCAAGTGCATAGGTGAAATTAATGGGAGCAATAAGGGTGCAATAATAAGTTAGAAGTTTACTTTATATGGTTAAGTAATAAGTATTCAATCAATAATAAATATTTACACATAATTGATGCATATGTACAATTAACCTATCGAATTGTTAATGTATTAAAAAATGTAAACATTTTACATTGATTTAACATCCTGCTGAGCACACGATTTACGCATGTTGGCCACATTTAAATTTATTCATAATGATTTATATTATTCTGTCTTGTTCTTAATTCATAAGGTCTGGGAAGAATACATACAAATAAACAAAAAATGTTATGGCTGCAGTAAATACAGACGTAATCACATAATACACACAAACCCAAATCAAGGTTAGGGATGTGATTAGCATTTACAGCATTTATTCTTATTATTAAATGCAATGCATTCGCTCTCCCTTCTACAAATTTTGCACCATCATTCATCGTAAAAGCTTCATGACTGTTGCACTATGAAACATATGACCCTTGACTGTGTTAACTGCTAGCTGACAGCAAGCCATCTGCAAATCGATAATTGTTGTGAAACCAGGGATGTGAACAGATGGTCTGCACCACTGAAGGCCTGCACTGAGCCTTTTCCCGACAAGCGCTGTAAGAAAACTAAAGCGGGTTTTTCGTTCCCATTAGTGAAGGTTGACTGAATTTTCTTTAAAAAAAAAAAAAAAGCAGAGGCTTATCTCAGTTACTCTGGATTCTGATTTTTCTTGCACGATATCGGCTTAAATCAGGAGCCGTCATAATTCCAGCGCCAGTGCCTGACAGTAGTATTGTGAAGAATTGTGAAGGTTTTCTTTTTTTGCAAGGAAGGACATCAGAGGAGAAACAGCATTTAATCAGACATGCTGCTTATCACGAGGATTTTTAAAAATGGATAACGTTACAAATGAACTGTAAGCTGCAAACATAGCAGATAAGTGCTTGGTAAGCTTATCCTTCACACCTTGAATCATGTCAGATCTTTTTCTTTTCTTGTCGTATCTTTTTTATTTTTTTAACCTTTAAGTCCCAGCTGAACAGAAGCATCCCCATAGGATGATGCTGCCACGACCATGGTTCACATTGCACCTTGGTGTGTGCTAAATAGTTTAGCCACATGGTTTGGCAAAATTTAGGGTGGGGTAGAAATTATTTGGGGTTTTTTCTCATAAGAAAAGGCTTCTGTCTAGCACTCCTACCCCATAGCCCATACTGTGAATGAATGTGAATGTGGTTAATTCAGATCTTTTCTATGTGTTTTTCACTTGAATTTAGATGTGGAAATCACAAACATCACAAAAATGCAATTGTAATAGGGGAATGTAAACTGTATATATATATATATATATATATATATATATATATATATATATATATATATATATATATATATATATATATATATATCTACTGTTTTATAAACCTTTATTTTTCCTTACAGCTGCTGTTAAAGAAATTATATTGAAACATTCCAACCAGACATTCTGACCAACCAGAATCAAGCATTCAATAGTGCTGTGGGATTGTTTTACCTGCAAACCAGAGTAGTGAAAGTTTAGTATGGAGCCAGCATCTTTATACAAAAGTGAACTAGCCAGCTAACATTAAATTATAAGATAGCTTATTGTTAATGTTGAGAGGTTTTGCTACACACTAAATGTGTGTCCATTGACAACTTCACCTTTGCTGGCATGCTTTTATGAAGCTGTTTAGCAAAATGTTGGGCTCAGTGCCTGTCAGAAAATTCTGGAAAGCTCATTTCCTATGCCTGATATTTTTCAGGGTTTTAAGGCTTGTGTTTAGACGCGGTGGTTTAGATGCTCTTGAAAAACCATGTTTTGGTTGTTCTCCTCAAGACAAACATGGCAACCTCAGAGGCATGAAGTACAAACATTATTTAAAGCAGGTTCGTAACCCAACTCTGAATAAAAGAAACTAGCGCATATATTGACATAACTTTTGAACAAGCATCACCAAATAAGTTCAAGCCCTTTGTGAGTTCACCTGAGCTCATATACACTCTGTTTAGATTAAGCACTTTCACAACTTCTTTAGAAGAATCTATTCAGAAGCACAGCTGCTTGGGTTCATCGTTGAGCTGCTGAGGGTTCAAGCGGAAGTGCAAGAGGTTAGGGTCTATAATTCAACAGGATGTTTCGCCAAAACTATTAAAACGGAGGTTTTCCCAAGTTATAAACTTCTGTGTATCAGTGCCTGGGGTCAGAAGTCAGAAGAATGAAAAGCTTAGCTGTTTGCAGTCAAGTGACTCCTCACTTGTGAATCAGCAAATTTCATAAGCACCAGGCTCTGTTTGTTTACTGCAGGCTACATTAATGTCACAGGTTATTTTTGCATTTGTATTATTATATGCAAATGTTTTGAGAAAATGGAGACTTAATTACTGGCTTCTGGCATGTCACTATTTATTCTAAGCTAGTTTGTAATTTTATTTTTTAAAGATGTTATAATTGAGAAATAACCAGAAAAAAATACATATTAAATTTTCCCAAAAATTTCAATGCTTTTACATTAATATTTTTATTTTTTGTACATGTTATCATAATTTTTGCACATTTTTGCAACTATGTCCAATTCTACTTTTCACCCAATGTGAACCTTCACATGCTACAAATTCTATGAGGAGTATTTTTTGATTTTTTCAAAAAATCCTATTATAATATTCCAAAAATTTCACAAACAGACAACATTTACACATTTCTTTTCCTTTACAGTAGTGCTGTTACCTTGTTTTTTTGTCCACCTTGTATATTTTGTCCTACTAACTTTTTCTATATACTTCCAAACGCACACTGTCTTTCACCCATCCACACACACCATGGTAGCAACTGCCATGCACCATCCAACTGTTATGTTTCCCAAGCCAGGAGTCACCTGGGCCGGAATCGAACCTCCAACCCTACGATTAGTGGACAACCCATTCTACCAACTGCGCCTGATTTGTTTGTTTTAAAGCTGCTCAGAAGTCTCATAACATAGTTGGGTACATTTTAGAATAATCAAATGGCCTAGGAATGGCTTGGTCCAATATCCAAGCAACGCAAGTGAAACGGACTTCTGTCAGCATTCATGTTTAACAACTTGTCATAAATTTTAAAATAACTCTTTCAGACTTCACCTGTCAGATATCTTTGCATCAAGGCCATTGCTGACACACGAAAAACAGTATGTGCTGTGATAAGAAAGGAAGATAAACTCCAATGGTGACATAGAAAATGTGTGGGTTTTTTTTTTTTTATATTATTTAAAGTCCAGTACATTTCTCATATATTTAGGTACAAATTTAAGAAACTAATCCCTGTGTACTTAATAAAGAAATTAAACACTTAGCGTAATGAAAGCACTGAAACCCTTACCGAGTGGCATGCAGGACAAATTCAGGTCCAGACCCCATGTTTCTAGGCTTTAAATATTCATGCAGTGTTTCGGGAATGATTCCCTCAACTGCCTTTTTCATTAAACAAGAAAAGAAAAAGGGCTTCCGTTTGAAGTAGAAAATAATGTTACATAACTTTGTGGACTTGAGTGACTGTCAGACCTGGACCTCGCCACTGATTCAGGCCCCTCTTCACAGCAGCTACTTCACTATCCCCGAATACAGTACTGATATAATATTGTATGTACTGTACAAACCGTGACCAAAATAAGTTTTGCCTCTACTGGCAACTTTTTTATTCTTGAAGATAAATGACTTAATTTTCCATAATATTTTCAAGACATACAGTCTAAAATGCTTAGTGCTGACAGATTCATTTCTTTGTTTGTGTAACTTGTAACTTGAAAATGAGCTTGACCTAACATTTACCACTTGTTTGCCTACAGGGCCACATAGATCCGTAGTCTTGACATCCAACGAACAGATTTAGTGTCCAGGCGTTCAGGATTTTTTTCCACAGGACATTGTGTCTCACTCATATCATTTAAATTGTACTCTGGCTGACACCACAATTTTTCAGGAAGCGCTCATTTCCAGTGATTAGCTGGAAACGATTGAACCATTCCTGAAAACACCTCAATATTACTGTCATTTATTGTAAGTTCACAATATAGGATATTATCTGTCAAATTTAGCTATGAAAATGACAGCAATTGTTTACAGTCTACAGTATATTATTAACCTCGTTTCCTGGCCATTACGAGTCCCATTGCTGGCTGCCATAACCCAAAGCAGTCATTTATTAAAATTTTCAGCCATCCTTCATGTGGCCAGCAACATCTCCCGCACCATTTGTATGAAATTTCGGCTTGGCTTATGCTGGAGAGACATATAAACTTCCGCTAATCAGTAAAAAAAAGGTTGATGGAACACATTGGAACAGATTATTGACCCAAGCTCAAAAATGTAATTAATTTATTAAATATTTCTTAGAATCAGCAGTAAAGCAGGTACTGTAGATCATGTTTCGATAAAAAAACATCATAAAGGCTATTAGATCCAATTAACTGTACATAAATGTTTACACGTGCAAATACCTATAAATTCTTTGATGTAAGTCAGTACAATTTGCATTGTATCTTTTCCCATGTCAAAATCGCAAAGTCTGGACATTTCAATGTCTCACAACCTAATTTGACATGACAATAAATCAAAGTGTGAACATTATGTGTGCTTGAGTCATGCAAAATCAGCTCTCTGTCATTCAGCACAGCGAGACTCCTACTATCATTACATTGGGCTTCACTGCGAATGACTCATCCATTACTTTTTAACTCATCCCAGCTCTGAAAAAGCCTTTAAGGCTCCGAGAGAAACCGTCTATCTGAGGCTGATGCTCTTGCCTCGAACCCTGAGGGAAATAAAATGACAACAAAAAAAAAAAAAGACTTATACCCAGTGGACATGATCCTTTGATGCTCTGTACTTCACAGAAGAAATGCTAAAAAGGTTGGCTGAAGGCAATAGGCATCAGATAAAAGGCACAGAAGACTCAGAGTCACAGCCTTCCAGGGAAGTAATTGAACAAAAAAGGATGAAATGGTGAAGAAAGGCGAACGACAGCTGCGGTTCCTCTTTCTGGGCTGCTAACACTGAAGCCAATAACTGTGCCTCACTCCAGCTGAGAACTTGATTGGATTGTTGTTCTGTTCTGGTCAGAAATACTCATGCGTTGAAACTTGGGGCTTGGATAGCGAATTGGAGGGGGGAAAAAATCTATTTTGGTCATCAACCCCATGAGTATGCTTGATGAAATGTGAATTGTAAAATGAGACATCATATGATCTTGCTCTATACACAAGCAACATGCAGAAAAGTGCAATGCAACATGGAGACTTCATTTCTGATTTCTTGCGAAACAAGGGAAGCATTGTGATCAATGGGAAACCCAGGAAACTCATCCAAATAAAACCTGCTGTTCTATTCTCTATTCATCGGCACAATGGGCTGCATTCAGAGTCAGAGACTTTATTCAAAACTTGTGTCAATATTTAAGCGGGGAAACTTCCTTATATTAAGAGTTGGGTTAGCACAGAAATTTAAGATTCAGATTAATTGGTTAAAAGGTCTTACCCAATAACACACTATGCAAAAGTTGAAAGAAATTCTACCAAAGAGAGCTCAAATGGACATTTGCACACTTCTGATGATGAGGACAATACAAGAATCATCACAGACACAGGCACCCCAACGACCCCTCCACCAGTTCATTAATAACATCAAGCCAGGTGAGACGGGAGCTATTCAAGCTCCGAATGAACAAATCTATGGGCCCAAACAACATCAACCTCAGGCTGCTCACGCTGTGTACACAGCTTGCAGGTGTGTTTCAATCTTTTTCTAAGGCTAAAAAAGGTGCCCCAACTGTGGAACACCTCCTGCATTGTTCCGGTGCCTAAGAAAAGTCATGCCAGCACCTCAAATCACTACAGACCTGTGATGCTAACTTCACATGTCATGAAGACCTTTGAGAGACTGGTCCTGAAGCACCTGAACCTGATCGTAAGTGACTCCCTTGATGTGCTGCAGTTTGCATAACGGACCCAAGTCAGTGTGGCCGATGCGATCATCTACCTACTGCATAGAGCTTACTCACACCTGGAGAGGCCAGGAAGGACATTGAGAATCATGTTTTTTTCAAATTCATTTAACACCACCATTCAGCTTGCAGAAAAGCTCTGGACATGCAGGTAGACCACGACATGGTGGCCTGGATCATGGACTATCTCACCAACAGAACACAGTAAAGTCTGTCAGATGTGGTGATGTGCAACACTGGCACACCTCAAGGAACTGTGCTTTTACCCTTTCACCATATATACTTCTGACTTTAGCTACAACTCTGGTACATGCCAATGGGTCATTTCCCTCATTAAAATGCAAATCAATTTATAACATTTGTGACATGCATCTTTCTGGATTTTCTTGTTGTTATTCTGTCTCTCACTGTTCAAATAAACCTACCATTAAAATTATAGAATGATCATTTCTTTGTCTGTGGGAAAACGTACAAAATCAGCAGGGGATCAAATACTTCTCTCCCTCACTGTAAATAGTATTGTACATATGCTATACATTGTCGCTTGCTATATATATATATATATATATATATATATATATATATATATATATATATATATATATATATATGAGCAGTATATACAGCAAGCAACAATGTATCACATATGTACAATACTCCATACCTGTACATGTATGTCTATACATATTTATACATCCTGTATATACTATTAATATATCCCTGTGGTGTTCACCTTACTATCTCTTTTAACTTTTCCTTCTTTTCTTTTTGTCTTTTTTTACTGCTGCTGTGACACCCTAATTTCTCCATCTGGGGATTAATAAAGTATTATCTTAGCTTATCTGTCTGGGAATGGGGTTTCAAAGCTATTTCAAAGGCTCTGGGACTCCAAAGGAGACAGTATCTCAAAATAGAAAAACTCAGCACATTAATGTACACATTAATGTTAGTGTCCATTCTTCCAAAATTCTTCCAAGAGCACAGCAACTACTCATCCAGGAAGTCACATAAGAGCTAAAGACAACATCAAAGAACATACAGGCCTCTCTTGTCTCAATAAATTTCACCGTTCATGACTCCATTATCAGAATGACGCTGGGAAAAAAATGGCATCATGGAAGAGTGGCGAGGTAAAACCACTGCTAACCCAGAAGAACATTAAGGCTCGTCTGAATTTTGCCAAAACACACCTTGATGATTATCAAACCTTTTGGGACAATGTTCTGTGGAGTAATGAGTCGAAAGTGAAAATGTTTCTAAGACAGGGGTCCCTGGGGTACATCTGGGGTAAACCAAACACAGAAGTGAAAGACTGATCTCCAGTTATCGGAAACGTTTGGCTATAGTTATTGCTGCCAAATGTGGCACAACCAGTTTTTAAGTTTAAGGGGGCAATTAGTTTTTCACATGGATGATAAATGTTGGATATCTTTTTTGGCTTCTATAAAAAAAATTCAAATAAAAAACAAACTGTGTGTACATTTCATTTGAAGCTCTAATACAATTCACTATGTGATGTACTCAAAAACAGAAGAAATCAGGAAGGGGACAAATACATTTTCACAGCATTGTACATTTTAGTTCCAGAAGCTTCAGTCAACCTTGTTACCTGAACACATTCACCCCTATCAAATATTTGTAATATTCCAAGTCAACAGTAAATTGGGCCTTGTGAACGGTTCTCCAAGACCGCCACACATATATAGTAGGTACTGTACCAGGTAAAGGAATATTTCATCTTATGTTCTCTTTGTTTGTGTTTATATTCCCCCCGTAGATTTTGGCCAACATAATCATCTTTATCTGTGGGAACATGGCAGGTGCATACCACAAACACCTGATGGAGCTTGCATTGAAGCAGACCTACCACGACACCTGTAACTGCATCAAGTTACCCATCAAGCTGGAGTTTGAGAAGAGGCAACAGGTTTGCTGCCAAACATCATTCAATCCATTGACTTACCCTTTTAACAGCCATAGCCTGCTATCTGAAACGAGGTGCTAAAAGTGTTAGGTGGGAAAAGTATCGTAAAACTGTGAATCCTTTTTTTTCCCCTGAGACTTCCTGTACTGGATATTTAGTAAAAAAAATAAATAAATAAAAACTTAGATAGATCACATGAAGGACAAATAAGAGTAGTTCTGTCTTTATAATCCTGACGACCTTTTCATTCCATGCATTATTGATTCTGTTCTGCTCAAGGTGGCCTGGAGGTTCTTATGAAATGTTAACAATGCATAATAGAATCTAGAAGTTCCTAACAGCTCACACAATTTCTTCCTGCCACGTCTATTCGTACACAAACGGTTGGTTTGCAAGTAGAACTGAGGTTTCCCAACAACTTTTCTAAAAAAAATTCCTCTTAGATTATTCGACTCCCGAGTAGCTTCGGTTTTGTCTACACTAGTACAAGTATATCTGAAAATGCAAGTCTTTGTAAAAACAAACAAATCAAATCATCAAATCATCTTTAAAAAGTTTTCCGTCAACTCCAACATGCTGTGAAAAGGTCTAGACAGCCTTTTCTATACAGAAGCTCCTAAAAACATAAAAAGACACATATATATTGCACAGCCCTTTTCATTGCTATTCATCAAAGCAGGAAAGCTAGCTCTTTATATTTAGACATTTAATGACGCTTTTAGGCAACATTGTGTATAAGAACCGACAACTGCAGGTGCTCTGCATTCTACATTAATGAGAGGACCAGGACTGTGTCATCGTTACTTTGATTTGACACACAAGCGGACTGAACCCTGCGTCCTATTAAACAACTGCTAGCTAATGGTTGGGTTTGTCTGCTTAATCAGGTTCATGTTATTGCATTTCGCCTAATAAATTGATGAGTGTAAAAGCTCATTAAACACCAACAGAATTATGACCCGCTCATGTCGGGGAGTGGAGCATCTGCTTCTTGCACTGATTTAGTAAATATAGAATCAAAATATCTGTAAAATACATTAAAAAAAAAACATTTATTATCACTGTACAGGATCACATAAAGTTCATTTGTGATTTTTGCAAGTGCACACTGTTACAATGCAAAGTATATTATGAATTTTGTACTACCTTATAAATAATGCTTGGTAAAAAAAAAAAAAAAGAATTCCTGTGATCCCATTCACACCTCAGGTGACCCCAAGGTTAAGAACCTATTAATTAGTCTTTTTTGCTGCGGAACGTTTTTGCCCTTTCCCCCATTTTTACGGTGGCATTTATAAATGGTAAATTGGCATTTATATTGTAAAGTGCACCATATAAAGTGTGCATTTAGTAGGCGACCCTTACGTGCAGTTTGCGCTATGTGCTCCAGTCATAGTGTCACATTCATATTTTTCTCGCGTGAGATCGACTTGAACGAGGAGCTGACAGTTGATGTCACCACAGTTTGTGAATATACTCAAAAAAATTTAAACTATGTATGTCGTATAATAAAGGTAAGATTAAGTAATAATAATTGTCTCTTTGATGTCTATAAAAGTTTTTAAACATGTGAGGAAAAACACATTCAGACACTATGATTTCATGACCGTTATTTGGTTTAGTACAGTATTGTATAAAGGCAAGGGCTTATGTCTAAAGGCAGTGGACTAGGCGCTATTGAAAAACACTATCACGGACCCATCTACTCAGGAAAAATCTGCCAACCTCAGAGACATGAACTACATGCAGGACATTTGACTAAATTATTGATCACAGAGAAAATCAGCTCTGAAAAATGCACTGGGATGCATGCTAGTGACCTAGTGAAAACAAGTCTGTCATCAGGATATAAACATTCTAGCATTCCTTTTTGATGTTGAAACGTGGGAGAAGACAATACTGACTGAACCTTACTGTTGCTTTTGCAAGGTTGGGAGGCTGGCACTGACAAAAATGGCTGCCTTCCAGCTGACTGTTCTGTGTAAGAGGTCAAACAGCCCCTATTGGCTGGACCAAACCATCCAGAAACATCCTCCTAGTTCCTGGGCGATGGCCACATGGACCACTTGCTCATATGCTTTATCTTTGATTCTTTTGATGATCTATTTGCTGCCCTTTGAGCATCACTGATCGTTGTATTGGTGCTTACAGTAATTTAAGTGATACCGTTATAATCACCCTCGGAAAACTCGTTTGTTGCTAATGTCTTTGTTCGATTCGAAGTAAGTGAATAATCCTGAGTGGCTTTTTACATGCTATTATGTATTATTGTTAATTATAGGATGTCAACCACACCTAGTAAGAAATTAGGCTTTGGGCAGCACTTTAACCAGATAAATTTCTTCATCTGCCATGAAAAAAGCTGACTAGCAGACAGTGTGATATCAAATTAACCTCATTTACTTAGGAATGCTTAATTTTTTCACTTGGCTCCATGATTAAGTGCTGTAATATCTTTGAATGGGCTTCCAGAGACTTTTCTGTCCCAGGAATTATTAAGAGTTTGCCTTCATTTCTTTCATTAAGAGTTGCTGAAAATAGTATTGTCTTGTGTCATGTTTAATATTATAGTAATGAATATTGTATGGTTTATTAGTTAAGACCATTGGGCCATATTCAGACTTCAATGCGAGTAGTAATACCAGGCCTCAGCACATCAGAATTCTGACCTCAGACACAGCTGCAGACTTAAGTGCTACTCTGACCATTTTTCTTATGTGACTATCGGCGCAAGCGAGGAGCAGTAACATGTCCAGTTTGATGTAACTATATAATATGTAGTGCTGAAATTTCTGTTTTGGACTGCAGAATGCCATTTAAGCACTATTAAATACGAGTATAGCATTCATAGTATCGTCCTTACAATGGACACAATTTCTTTACATCTTCATTGGAGACATTGCTAATCTTGGGACCTGTATTTACTTCACTGCACTGAAATTGGCTTAATTGATATAATATGTCACGACTCTACACAAAATGACCAATCATTTTGAAGCAAAATAAAATCAATATATTTGGCAAAATGATTTACTAAGTTCCAGGTGTTAATGCTGCAAAATGTGTAAAAAATATGTTAAGGGGTATGAATACTTATGCAAAGCACTGTATTTTATTTCTTAGTCAATTGAATGAAACATTTGCCAAATAGCAAGCAGTACTTGAGATGAAAAGAATGTGTGTTTATATGTTTAGGAGCGCCTTCTGCTTTCACTGCTGCCTGCTCACATAGCTCGTGTGATGAAGGCCGAGATCATCCAACGGCTCCAGGGCCCAAACTTCGGGCAGGCGGAGAACACCAACAACTTTCACAACTTATACGTGCAGAGGCACACAAATGTCAGGTGCTCTTTCTGTGACTCTCTCTCTCTCTCATACACACACACACACACACACACACACACACGCATACATACATACAGTAGGACAATGTCTCACATTCTGCCTGAAGCAGAGATTTTTCAGACGTGGTTCTCATGCTGAATGCTAACGAACCTACTGACACAATTTACACTTGAAAGGAAGCACAGCTGAATCACCCACGGAAAAAGTGTTATTTCTGAATTCTTTCTGGAGCATGTGGTAGTACTTAAGATGAAATGTGAAAAGGTGTTTGGTGTGTGGTTTTTTTTTTTTTTTTTTTAGAACGGTGCAAAATTTCACATTTTAATCCAGTATGACTTGTTAGAATGATATTTTTTCAGCTGTTTAAGGTGAGCTCAATTATTGGAAGGAAGTAAATTAGGTGGTAAAAACACGAGCGCTGATGTTGCTGAGTTCCAACCCAAATCTAGCACACCTGATTACACAAATTGGTGCCTGCATAGCAAATGTGTGAATCAGATATGTTTGGGTTTTGGGTTGCTGCTAAAAAGATTTGTTTTGCTGCTATAAAGAGAGAACCTTCTGTGAACCAAACAACAAAGAAACTACAATAGGGATCCATTTAATTTTTTTGCCAGGCTATATTTCTCAAACAAAATTCCATCAGTTTTCACAAGTTTCCATCAGTTTGCACTTGTTGCTAATCCAAAGCGACTTACAATTGACACGGGACACAAATGAGCAATTGAGAGTCATGGGCCTTGTTCAAGAACTCAACCATGGCAGCTTGGTGGTTCTGGCATTTGAACTCGAAACCTTCTGATCACCATTTCCAACCAGAGCTGATCAAATATGTCAATGGTTTTCACACTTCTGAACAAGATGCTCCAATTGGTTTTAGTGCACTCAAGCGAAGTTACATACTATAGAACCATGGTCCAACAACTGAGCGGAGCACCGCAAGGGGTTTCTCTTTTGATACTAATGAAGTAGTACCGTTAGCGCATTTCCTTGTTGAGTACTAATAGCAAAATCAACCACCCCCTCACATACAGTACGCGCCTAGAAAAGGTCCCCTGTTATGTCAAGCTTGTTCTCATCAACCCAAATGACCGAGTTGGCCACTCAATCATAGAAACCACAGTTACACACTGTACCTTCTGTTCTACATCCATTCATTCCAGACCAACCTGGTGGTTTCCTTCAGAACTAGCTGTGTGTCAAAAGCCTTCATGAGGATTTATGGTACACCTTGATACAAGAGAGCACTAATAAATAGTGACACTTTAAATAGTGAGACTGAGAATGACTCAAAGTAGATGTGCTCTTGATATTAAGACAAATGGCTTTTCAAAACATTCAAATATTTAACATCTGGTGTTGTCTGTGATTCCCGAAATGACCCTCATCTTTGTGCCACTCAGGAGGTAGCTAGAGTGTTCGTTGAATGGCATTTAATGGAAGGTACTGCACTTATGATCTGTGTTCTTGGATGCCTGTAGAATCACTTCCTATGGCAGGTTATAGGCTTCTTAAACCCCTTTATATCACTCCCAAAACACACATACATCTGGCTAACCATTACATGCACATAGCGCTGGAGAGGTTTCATCTGAGCACAATTTCAGTTGCAAATACTAGTTTTGGATGCAGCATGATGTATCTGAACTTTGGTCCCATTGCAGACTGTGTGCTTTCCCCAGGGTATACCCAGAAAGAGCTTCTCCTAGGAAACTCTGCAAAAGCTCAAAAGCATTTTTTATTGCAAGATAAGGGGTTTTATGGCCAGTGTATCACAGAGGATGAGCATAACATACTAGGGCCTTTCATCAGCTGCACATGTGAGGTCACGGTCACAAGGTGATGATTGTGCTAATCGTAACTGCCAAAGCAAACAGGAAAACTCCACCAGTTCTGAAGAATCCCATCCTGGTCCAGAATGAAAGGAACTGATCTGTATAGAAAACAAACGGGTGATATGCTGGGAAGCAGGTTTAATGATCTGCTGTTGCTGCAAAAAAAAATTAAATAAATAAATAAATAAATAAACAAAAGAACGGTTTTCTTACAATTGAGACAAAAAATACACTACCACTACCAGTGAAAAGTTTGGACACAATAGAAAAGTAGTTTTCATTTAAAGCTTAGGGGGAACTCTATTTTTTGATTTTTCTCGGTCGCTGTCTAAAGGTATTTCAAAGTATAAAAGTTTAAGTGAAAATGACGAAAAACGAGCTAAGATAAACTCATATGTAGAATTCTCTTGACAGGATTTTGACTTTGCTCAATTTTTAATAGTGCACTGTTGAATATTAAGGCTCAGCTCAGTAAAATGTCATAACACATTTTGATTAATGAGAATAATAAACCAGGTCTTTGTAATAGTCTCTGACTGTACCAGGTACTCACTGTCCTTTGTTTCTAACTTGCAATATACCTAATGTCTACTGGTGTCTAATGCAATCCTGGTTTCCTTGCAGTATTTTGTATGCTGATATTGTTGGCTTCACCCGTTTGGCCAGCGATTGCTCTCCTGGTGAACTTGTCCACATGCTCAATGAGCTTTTTGGCAAATTCGATCAGATCGCCAAGGTAAGACAGTCGGAATTGGAAATAATCCAGAATAATGAGTCGTGCTTTCTTTTATTCCCTAACGTTCCTGTTTTATTCGGTCATAAACAAGCATGATGTACATCAACATGACAAGACATGTTTTCTTGTTTGTTTTTGCTTATTTGTCTTTTTGCAGGAAAATGAATGCATGAGGATTAAGATTCTTGGGGACTGTTATTACTGTGTGTCTGGCCTCCCAGAGTCTTTACCTAACCATGCCAAAAACTGTGTGAAGATGGGCCTGGACATGTGTGAGGCCATCAAGTAAGTGACATCTGGGATGTTGTTTTCTGCCTTTAAAATATATACATGTTATGTACACTGGATTACTGGTTTATGTGGTACACACCCCATCTTCATGCAAAAAACAATATTTCCAGGGTATTCAACTAAAATCTGTAAAGGTCCATTTACATAACAATTCCTTGCTTGCAAAGGTTAATGCTTTTAGGGAATCATAAAGAAGTGGTTATGTTTTGATTCATAGTTGTTTCATGTTAGTTCTACATCTGGAGCGTGGTCCGTCAGTTGATGATTCGTGCTGTAGTATGTCATACATTTAAATGAAATTTTAGTCATTAGGCAGATGCTTTTCATCCTGAGCTCAAAGCCCGCAACAGTAACTGTGCCAGAATCATGACTTTATATATTAGTTACTTTAAAGCATCAGTTTGGACAGCTTGTCACTAATGCTATGTTCTTCTGGAGACTATTATTTTGCTTAAAAAGTTTGGAAATATAAAATATTATTGTACTAACTCAACAACACAGAGGTCCTCTAATAAACAACATTTGTACTACAAAAAACATTGGCTGCTTAAGAGTTCTGTATAGTACTGTGGCTTCTACAAGGTGTCCGCAGATATTTAAAAAGTCTTAAAACGTCTTGAATTCCTTAATGTAAAAAAAAGTCCTTAATTTAGCACTAAAATATCTTAAATCCATGTTTCAAAAAGGTCTTAAAAATGCAACTGAACCCACACCATAAAGACGATTTAGATTGGATTCTTATCAGTGTGTGCAGCTCATCTGTGTTTTAGAGTAACCACTGATCCTCACCAACTTCGTCTCTGTCCGTGCTGCAAGTTTTAATTGCTTATAACGTGCATTTAGACAACACGTTCCAGATTCACTTTGGTTTTACGTTAGTGCATAAGGATTCCAGTATTTCACCTGATGTTGCCAAGTAAACGGAGGTCTTTCTGTGGGTTTCTGCATAAATAAACGCCACAAGGTCTAACGCATAAAAAGGGAATAAAGTCAGAAATATATCACTACTGTCATATTTAGAGATGCACCAATGTATCGACCGATAAAGGCAGTTTTTCATCCAATGATCAGGGCCAATTATATCCTGTCAATCAAAAGAGGGCGGGAAAACATTTCGTACTGAGAGATGATGTATCTTGTTTGGAATGACAACAAAACTGCAGTCTGCACCGCTAAAATGTTACACTGGACGCTGCAGCAGTGCAGCAGCGTTTTTTTGTGTGAAGTGTCTAAGCCTTGTTTATACTTCTGACTGGCTTGTAATATTCTCAACAACCATAGCAAGGCTTACAAACATGGCATCTTGCATGGAGTTGCTGAATGCTGAGGAGGAAGTGTTGTGTTTGTTGTTGACTGTGTTTGTTTTCAATACACTTCACTAAAATCCACAGTATGAAAAAAAAGAGCAAACACTGACATAAGACTCAGAAAACCTCGAGATTATCACTTGTCACATTACAACAAAATATATTATAAATATGAAAACATGTAGCCTATAAAACTAAATGGAACCTAAATTCTTATTCAGATTTTATTCATTTCATTAACATTTGTATTAAACATTTAACATGGATGCTTACTTTCATTAAATAGGCTTATTATTTATTGTAGGCTCATTTTGTAAATGTTAGAAATTACTGCAGACATAAGTGAAAAGTGGGTGCTTCCTGCAAATGTCATTTCTCACATTTACACAATCGGATGATTATGGTCGCCCATCTACGCAAATGTCTCTTTATGTATAGAGACAGAAGAAAGCTGTTACAGAATGATCACGCCGTATGAAAGAAAGCTGTTAAAGAATGATCGAGCCATACGACCGCCCATCAATGCAAATGTCTCGAAGTGTCTAAGAATAAAGACAAAAGAATGAGGTTTAATCACTGTCTGATGATGTAGTGTAGTGACTGTTTATTTGGGAAGACTGTGATGAATGAAAAAATGGTGACCAACCCAAAAAAATATAATAAAACTTTCAACTTTGTCTTTATTATTTCAATAGTATGCATGAAACAAATCTAAATCACTATTTTTAATAAACCTTTACATGAATGTTGCGCCATTTGACTATCTCGTCCCAAATGGATGTATCATAGAGATGCATAGAAAGCCGCTATAGAAAGCCAAAAAAAAAAACACTCTTTCGGACACCGAGGAGCCAGAAAGGGGTTCCACTGCACCAAAAACAGAGAGCAGCTCCGTTTAGCATATAAAGAGCTGCTTGAAGTGTTGACAAAGGCAGTTGAAAAACCGAATAAATGAAAAACTAGACTGGGTCTTGAATAGGAAGTGGCTCATAGTAGGCTGGACGAGTGCTTTCTCCCCAATGAAAGCAAATCTCACTCACACCACAGAAAATCCCTCTTTTTCCAGAAGTGCATGATAAAATATCATGTTTCTGGGGAAAACCATACGCTAGCCATATTTATACAGTGTACACTTGGTTGCCTAGTAACTGGGGTCCTGGCGAGTTTAACGCCACTCGTTTAATGGCTTGTTTATATTTGATGTTTCTGAAATTAATTGCAAATTCGGTGTAAATATTGATTGATTTTGTTTTATTTAGTATTTTAAATAAGTTAGATCAATGCAAGTTAGGTACATTTTTATTGTTTTCTGTCACGGTTTATCATGTTCTGCCTGGAGACATTGTGATTCAGATCTCTCAGCTTTGTGATTTCTTTACTGATAAACATTGAACTGCTTGAGGTGGATTACAGTGAAGTCTGGCTGAAGTTGGCTGGTGTCCACTCCGTAAACACTCCATCTGATTATTAAAGATGTGGAAATACTCAGCAGGTGAACTTTACCAGCTATGGGGGGAACTATGAGCCTCCTGCAGAGCTGCTCTGCCAACTCAACATTCATTGCCATCCAAAATAAATCCATTGAGGATCTCGTCAAAAGACTGATAAAGTGATCAACAAGAATGATTTCAATGCTACTCCCTCCCTCTGGTCTGTAAACTGCCATCACTCGATGATCTCTCACAGATTCATTTACATCTGTAAATCCTGTCCTTCTAGAAGAGGAGGTGGTTTTGCACTGCTGTATTGTGAGAAGGTAAAACTGACTCCACTCGGCTTTCGATGGTCAATCCTCCTTTGAACTGCTGGCTGTCAAACTCTGCGGACCTACACCTATTGTTACTGTTGTACTGCGCAGACCACCTACACCATCAAATGTGTTCATATCTGAACTTTCAACTATACTAACGACTCTGAATACAATGTCTCCGAATTTGATTCTGATGGGTGATTTTAACCTCCATTTGGATAATTCTTCCAACCCAATTACAAGAGACTTTATGGCCATGCTTGATTGCTTTGTTATTACCCAATATGTAGACTTTTCAACCCACAGCAAAGGACATATTTTAGATTTGGTCTGCTGTACAGGTATAACACCCTACCACAACAATGTTGATGAGCTACCCATGTCAGACCACAAAGCTGTGCTGTTTGACACCTTCCTGTCTGTCTTGAAATCAAAAGTTCTGCACGTCATGTCATATCGCAACATTAAAAAGGTCAAGCCAGAGGAGTTTACTACTCTAATTAACTCCTATCCCTGCCCTGTTCCTAATGCTTCATTATTGGCTCTAGTGAGCCATTACAAATAATGCTTGTCTGCTGCACTTAACAGTCTTGCTCCCCTGAAAACTTGGACTGTTTCATTTGTTCACACTGCACCTTGGTATAAATTTAAACGCTGCCAGATGAAGTCCATGTGTCAGCATCTGTAACGGGTATCAAAAAGGACTGGTCTTGTAGTACATAAAGAGATGTATTCTGATCACATAATTCAGTACAAAAATGCCCTTTCTGTTGCAAAAACGTCATATTGTGCAAATATCATTAGTTCAGGAGAAGGAAACACCAGAGCCCTTTTTTCTACTCTGAATGGACTTCTTAAACAATCTGACAACTCCATTCATCTGAATCTCTGATGAACGCTGTTCTACCTTGCTAAAAATTTTCCATTCTAACCATTCATCAACAATTGACTTGCACAATTAATGAGCAAAAGGAACCGTGTTCCCTGAATACTATGGGCCCTCCACGTACCAATGCATTTAGTCATTTCAGTCTCCCTGTGGAAAGTCACAACTTGAATCTCATCATGAAGTGTGATTCCTTCACCTGTCAATTGGTTCCTGCTCCAACCAACTTACTCAGTGTGCCTGCCCTCTATCTCCCCTCTGATAACCTCATTAATTAACACTTCTCTCACCACTGGTGTGGTCCCCCAGTGAAACAGTCAGGACCTTTTTCAAGACATGTAAAAACTTTTTTTTAAATAATGAGTGGGGTATGTCATGTCATAGTATAAAATGGGAACAGATCTTGAGCTAGTGTTAACCACAAACCTTATTTAAGGCATTTAACCAAAAATCCATTCAAAAAACCCCATTGACTTCAGGACGAGGGATGTCCAGTACACAGAAAAATGAAGCTTCTTATGAGAAAACAACTTTTATTTTGGAGATCATGAGAAAACAAGAAAGAAAAAAATAACAATGAATGGCCTGTCACGTAATGTAAGCACAGGACAGATTCAAGTGCAGGTATGGCAGTTTAATCAAACAAAGTCCAAAGGATCAGGCAGAAATCAAAGTACAAGGGAGGCTAGTGTCAAACGATCAGGCAAACGGGCAAAACTAGACAGAGCAGATAATCAAGGTCAACAGGGTAAACAAAGTCTATAACCAGAAAATCAAACACAAGATAACGCTTGGAAAAATACAAGAGAGACTAAGCAACTGAGCGTAATACTTTGTGAAGTCATAGTGTTCAAAAGGTCTCTTATGTAACGTTATTGTGAGTGCTGTGAATAGGATGCAGGTTTCCGTGATTAGAACTCTTGAGAAGGTAGGAGTGTGCGTGTGTGGAAAGTGTAGTCCTCTTCGGACATGTTTGTAGACATGTGAACTCTAGAACTCTTGAGAAGGTGAATGTGTGCGTTTGTGGGAAGTGTAGTTAAAAACTGCGTGGTGCTTCCTGGGAAAAGGAGTTGATGGTTTGTTGTGATATGACAGGGACAGAGGCTGTTTCGAGGTAACTCCAACTTGTAGGTGACTGATTGATTTGTTTGATGATTTTGAATGGTCTGATGTTTCTTGGGGTGAGCTTTCTGCAAGCATGTGATTGTTTGAGATCCTTGGTTGAAACCTAGACTGGTTCTGGTACTGCGACGACGATCAGCCTTTTGCTTTTAGGTGCGTGAGGTTTGCACAAATTATGATGTGTACTTGCCTGAACTTGTTCTCTCCTCTGGAACCATTGGTCTATGGCAAGGGATTTGGTGGGGTTGGCATTCCAGACTGGTAGCCTAAAACACACTGGAAATGGGTGAGGCCTGGGGCTGAGTGACGTATGGAATTCTGGGCATTTTTTTGACCCGGTGGGGGTGGGGGGTGGGGGGATCTGGACCAGTCCTCAGGGTTAGACAAACAGAATGTACAGAGAAACCATCCAATCTCCTGACTAGCTCGTTCCACTTGACCATTTGCTTGTGGCTGGTAGCCTGAGGTGAGATTGATGGTGATCCCCATTTTCTTCATGAAACTGGACCAGACCTGTGATGTAACTTGTGGTCAAACACTGACAGTCTCCTCTGGGATCCCAAAGTACCTGAATAAATTCTGGACCAACAATCAGGCTGTCATAAAGGCTGATAGTATGGTAGGTAGTGGACTAAGGTTCAGTGACTTGGAAATCCGGTCCACAACCACTAAGATAGTCAGTTTCTGGTAGGCCAGTGATGAAGTCAATGGAAAGGTGGGACCACGGGTGTTCAGGTATGAGTAGGGGATTGATCTTACCGGCTGGCAGTGTTCGTGGAACCTTATATTGGGCACATGTTGAGCAGGAAGTCACTATGCGGAGCAATCCTTAGCAGGTTAGGCCACCAGAACTTCTCCCACAACAGATGGTAGGTGCGTTGTGCACCTTGGTGACCTGTGGCAACCACCGTATGGGCCCAGGAAATGAGATCCAGTCAGTGGTGTTCAGGCACAAACTCTTGCCCTGAGGGTGATGCTGATGGAATTTGTGACCTTGGTATGCATGCTATGGGTTTGGTCCAACTACCATTGCAGGGAGCTGACTATATAGGAAGGTGGGAGAATGAATTCTTCATGGCTTTCTTGAATCTTAGTGCTGTCTAGATGGGAGAGTGCATCTGCCTTTGTATTCTTGGAACCTGGCCTGTAAGACAAGGTGAACTGGAAACCTGAGAAGAATAATGACCAGCGGGCTTGAGAAAGTGTGAATTATGAAGGGGTGTGTTGCTCCCTCCATCCAATGCTGCCATTCCCCCAGGGCTAATTTCACTGCCAAGTGTTCTCTGTTTCCCAAATCATAGTTTTGATCTGCTTGTGACAGCTTCTTTGAAAAGAAGGCCACAGGATGAAGCTCGGGCTTATCTCCAAACCGCTGACAGATAATAGCTCCCAAACCCATCTCTGATGCATCAACCTCTACACCGAAGGGCTTGTAAGGGTCCGGATGCTTGATGATGGGAGCTGTGGTGAAGGCTTTCTTGAGTTGATCTAATGCTGTTTGGGTGGCTGGATTCCAGGACAATCATTTGGGCTTGCCTCTGAGCAGGGACATTAAAGGGTGTGCAATGGAGTTGAAACCCCTCATAGAATGTTGGAAGAAGTTGAGAAAGGCCAGAAATTGTTGTAAATCCCTGAACTTTTTGAGGAGTGGGCCACTCCACCACCACCTGTACCTTCCCTTGACGCAGGGGGATGTAGAGGGTCTGATGTAGCCTTGCTGAAGTGCCTCTTGAATGTATTCCTTCATAGCTCATTGTTCTATCTGTGATAGGGAATATACCCACCCTCCAGGTGGATTGCCTCCATGGAGCAACTAGATAGCACAGTCATATGGTCAATGTGGAGGTACTCTGCTGGCCTTCTCTTTGCTGAAAACCTCCAAGAGGTCCTGATATTCAGGTGGAACTTGAACTGGAGCGGGTTGGTTAGAGCTTTCGATGGATGTAGCCTCCAGCTGCGTTAGGTAGACAGTGTGCAAGGCAGTGACTTGTTTGTTAGCCCATGAAATGCATGGGTTATGCTGTTCCAACCAGGGGAGACCTAGGATGATATGTCTGGCAGATATTGTGACATAGAAGACGATGGTTTCTCTGTGGAGTGCGCTGGCCTAGAGGGTGAGCGGTTTTGTGCAATGTAATATATACCACTTCCCAATTGGGACTCCATCAATGGCTTGCATCTTCCATGGCTGCAGTAATGGATGAACGGGGATGTTGAACTGGTGAATAGTGTCTTGATCGATGAAATTCCCTGCCATTCTGGAATCAATCAACACTTCTAGGACAACACCTCAATGAACTCTTCTCTTGGATTCACACACGCACCGTGTGTCCCATCTGTGCTTCTGTGCTTGGACCAATGTGATTGCTACGCTTTCCTCCTCGCTCAACCATGTACATCCCAGCTGCATGGGTTCTGCGGTGGCATTTGGCCCTGCAAATGCCACCGCATTTACCTCACTACGCACTGGTTAGTGGCTCTGAAGAAGTCGATCCAGTCACATGGCGAGGTCAGTGAGAGAGTCGAGGGTAAGTTGATCGTCACGACAGGCCAGCTGCTTCACTACTTCTGGGTTAAGTCCCTGGCAAAATGCCGTCTTTAGAGCTGGTTCATTCCACTCACTCCTTGCAGCAACGGTTTAGAACTAGAGAGAATATTCAGCAAAATATTGTGAGCCTTATGTCATTGTAAGAAGCTCCTCTCCTGTCTCCGTGCCATCAGGAGAGTGATCAAAGACGCACTGGAAACGCCCTGTAAACTGTTACGAAGAGGAGATGGACTCGCCGCCTTGCTCCCATATAGCCATAGCCCAGGTGAGAACCTTACCGGTTAAGAGCTCCATAAAGTAGGTGACCTTATGTGGCTCCGGTATGCTGGGATAGCTAGCAAAGAACAAGCAGCATTGCAGAAGGAAACCTTTACATCGTGCTGGATCCCCAGCATACTTTTCCGGTGCAGGTATCAGAGGAAACTGGGTATGCTTGTCACCACTCCGGCTTACCTGCTGCTTCCATGAGGAGGTGAAGTATTGTCAGTAGGCGGAGAACAGAAGCACGTGCAGGTATGGCAGTTTAATCAAACCAAGTCCAAAATATCAGGCAGAAATCAAAGTACAAGGCAGGCTAGGGTCAAATGATCAGGAAAACAGGCAAAACTAGGCAGAGCAGAGAATCAAGGTCAACAGGGTAAACAAAGTCTATAACCAGAAAAACAAACACGAGATAAGTCATGGAAATACAACAGAGACTAAGCAACTGAGCATAATACTTTGCGAAATCATAGTGTTCAAAAGGTCTCTTATATAACGTTATTGTGAGTGCTGTGAATAGGATGCAAGCGTGTATGATTAGAACTCTGGAGAAGGTGAACGTGTGCATGTGTGGGAAGTCTAGACCTCTTTGCTCATGTTTGTAGTTACGTAGTTAACTGACATTAAATTACAAAAAACTTGTAAACACTGCTGCGAGGGGGTTTCTAATATATCTGCTGAGGAAGGGATGGTAAATTTGACATTTTGTTTTCTCGCCTGACTGCCGTAATCCATCTCTTTCTCTATATATTTTCCTCTCTTGGAGAGTCCTGGAAAATAAATACTTTTTTCTATCACTGTTTGAGCAAATGGTAATAAAAAAAGGATATTTGCTCTGGTCTCCCATCTTCCTTTATAGAAGTTTCCCCTGTTATAGTTTACTTAAACCCAGAAATGGATGTATATGCATGAACACAATCCATTATAGCTGATGTTATCGTTTAGCATGACTGAAGTGATGTGCATGTCTTAAAACATTTTTGGAAGTGTCTTGAGTACAGTTTTAAAAGGTGTTACATTTGAAGTGCTGATACCTGCAGATACCCTGTTCTAAAAGTGACTAGCTGAACATAAATTTAATAATGTACTAAAGAAGTATATGAATGCCACTAATAAGTATATGCATTAAAGCTGTCACATGGTATTTCTGTTATTAGCATTCAAGGTTGACACTTCTGGGAGTATCGTTGAGATCTGAACTCATCACAGCTATGAGAACATATAGCACATGTAACAAACATTTGAACATTGTTGTCTGGCTCCCTCCATGTCACATCGTTCCCACAGTTGTTCATTGTAATCCACCCACATCATCTAAACATGCAATTTATTGAACTGCACATGCAAATTAGCCTCTTTATTTGGGATCTTCGTAAATCAGGGCTTTTGTGTTTAATTGAATGTTAGAACTGGCAAAACATGTGGCGTTAATGATTATCAGCATGACATAATTGTTGACACTCATCATAAGCTTTTTAGCACTACCAATTCAAGGTTGTTGTTTTGTTCGAGGGTGGCTGGTTGCCAGCACCCTTCCCCCATCGCACAGTAATGGTATTTTGACCAGAGCTCTTGTTTTAACTCAATTTTCCCGTTTGAAAGGTGCTCTGATGCCCTGTACTCACTTTATGTCACGGTAATTTCACATTAATGTGAAATAATATCTCAGTGCATGTTCAACTTAGACATTAGATGAGTCATCTTTTGACCGAATAAGAAAAAAGACAGAAAACAAACACCATACACATATACCATAGTTTTGTTTTGTTTTTCTTTTTTTACCATATTGGAAATTTGGTATTTTCAGTTTACTATTAAGTGATTTCATACTTGAAGTACAAAGTCAAAACATGTATAACACACCTCTGACATTTCTAGAAGCACTCGCTGGTTCCGGTTACCAATTTTCCATTCCATTAGTTGTTCCTTTCAATAATGCTTTTAGAAGGGCCCTTTGAAGTAAATGCTTTCATCACAGTTTAAAGAAACCCTACAAATGGCTGCTGTGAAGTCCACTTCTTCACTTCAGGATGGATGAGTTGGCGATAATGGTCAGGTTTCTTTGTTCACTCTTAAAAACAAAAGAGCAAGAGCTTCTTTTCTCACTCACCATTTTCTTGCCACCTTCAGGTCATTTTAACGAGGTAAATCCAATGTAGAAGTAGCGGAGTCAACAAATATTAGAGGCAAAGTTCCAGAATGCAATGCAGCTACGTATTTAGATTTTTTTTTCTTTTAAAGTTAGTGTGGCTAAACTTTAGTATGATGTGTAGAAGCTTGACTTTCAGAATTTTTTTTTTCTGCTTTAAGAAGCGTAAGCGTGTAATTTCTGTCTGGGGTTCATATTGCTTATTCTGCTCATGACATTTGCAAGCAGTGTGTGGTAAGAAACACTTCTGAGAAAAGCATTTCTCTGCACCGGGATCTTTTCCCTCAGGAGGGTTACTGTGTCAAGGCTATAATTCCTCCTGTAGGCAACGAGACTCACAAACATGTGCTTGTGCTCATTGGTTTAGTACCAACACTTAGCCTGGAATGTGTTGCAAAAGGCCAAACTAATTACAAAATCCATTCAGCAAAGACATGAAACATGTTAGTGTGTGTGTCTGTGTGTTTGTGTGTGTAACATTATTATTCTCCTTTAGAAAAGTGCGAGACGCCACTGGCGTGGACATCAATATGCGAGTTGGGGTTCATTCTGGAAATGTCCTCTGTGGCGTCATCGGCCTCCAGAAGTGGCAGTATGATGTCTGGTCACATGATGTGACTCTAGCCAATCACATGGAGGCTGGCGGTGTACCAGGGTATGAATGCTTTGTTTAATTATTAGGATTAATATTATTCAACACCAAAGTTTACAAGAGTTGAGTTGGGTTTTTTTTTTTTGCATATTCTTGGACAGACGTGTTCACATCACCTCGGTCACTCTGGAGCACCTGAACGGAGCATATAAAGTGGAGGATGGCTACGGCCAGGAACGTGATCCTTATCTGAAAGAGCACGGGGTAGTGACCTACCTAGTAATCAACCCGAAGGTAGGGTAAGAAATTATGCCACTACAAGAATGACGTGATATCAAGAACAAATCTGAGAGAAGCTAAATTATCTGCTTATGAACCAAGTTGTTACTATATAAATGGTAACATATTAGTGCAAACACATTTAATATGTACAGACAGAGCTGCTGTGATAGAAAATGAACCAAAACCATCTGGCCCGTCAAAATCAAGCAATCGACTGTTATGTTATAAGCATTTTTAAGACTGTCATTTTCTGTAAAGCATAAATCTATATTTGCGGTAAATTGCGGTTAAATACTAACGTTTGATTGATTTGACAGGCTGAGAGAAGGAGTCCACAGCACCACTACAGACCCCGGC
Source organism: Ameiurus melas (assembly GCA_012411365.1). Taxonomy (NCBI): domain Eukaryota; kingdom Metazoa; phylum Chordata; class Actinopteri; order Siluriformes; family Ictaluridae; genus Ameiurus; species Ameiurus melas. The sequence continues at coordinate 3,603,912 of CM022757.1, read as the reverse complement.
ACACCCTGGATGGTGCAAAGATGAGAGCGTCGGTTAGGATGACTCGCTATCTGGAGTCGTGGGGGGCTGCCAAGCCCTTCGCCAATCTGCACCACCGAGACAGCATGACCAATGAGAATGGCAAAATTAACACATCTGTAAGTTCCCTTGCCATCTGGTTGAGTTTGAATGTGATATTAATTATCAGTTAACCACAGTACTAATCACCTTTCATATTGTATATGTTGGAATTGAGTTCACAACCTTCTGAGCAGTAGCCAACAAACCACTATACCCTTTAACTAACTATTACACTCTGAGTCAGTGTTCTGTGTAGTTCAGAGTAGTGTACCAGATATAGCACAATTAACCACTGCAACAATTATGTCACAATATCATAGCAATAGACACCATTAACACAATTACCACAATGTTCATGTCTCAGACATACTACTACTACTGCTACTACTACTACTACTACTACTACTACTACTAATAATAATAATAATAATAATAATATTAATAATAATAATAATAATAATAATACCATTTAACACAGTTTGTATGTATCAGACACTATAATAATAAACTATACCAATTAACAAAGTTTCTTTCTCAGACACAATTATAACAATTGACCAATTAGCAGGTTGAATGGATAAAAATAATAATTGATTAACAATAAAAGGTTAATAACTATATCAGTTAAGCATCTAATACAGTTTCACTATCCCACTGCTGCTCTATCAATTAAACAATTAATGCAGTTTTATTAAGTATACCAACAGCCAAAAGTAGTGAAGAACTGGGATTAGATGAATGCTTATAACATATAACATACTTTGGCAGGCTTTCTGCCTCCAGAGATCATGTGTAAGGCTCCATATGAAATCGTTATATAGCATTTGCTTTTATAGATAATCAGCGTGTTGTCATATTTCAGTGCATTTGGAATGTAATCTTTTAAACGACATTTTCTCGCGTTTTGTTTTGGACCAGAATCTGAAATTATACGACTTTAGTTCCAGTTGAAATATATGCAAAAGACGAGCAAAAAAGAGAAACTTCTATACCAATAAATTAATCAGCTCTTTCTTGTAGTACGTTCCACTACCATTCCACCATTTTCATTCAGTATAAACAAATTCATTATTTTACTGCTGCAAGTCTGTTTTAAGATTAGTCAAGTTTCTGTGTTTAGAGTAACATGACTTCGTGTTTGGTCGCTGGTGAGCAGGGCGATAGGACAAGGGAGGGGTGTGAGTCCCCTGCTGGGCAAACACTTCTCCACAGTAAGATTTGTGCAGAGAAAATACAGACAACAACAACAAAAAAAGAAGATTTTTTGATAGTAAAACACTGTATAGAACTGCCACAATAAAATTATAACATTTAAATCTAGTAGGCTAGGAAATATATATACACACACCCACACTTATAGCCCTGAGTCATAAACAACTACTGCTTAATATGTGACATCAAAAATAGTGAATGGGCACCCCTAAAACAGGCATAAATTACTTTTTGTTGTTGCTGTTGTTCTCTGGTAAAAATAAATGGTTAAATAAAAAACTATTATTTTTAATGTACCAGACACTATATCAAAGCAATGATAATAAAAGCAATTAAACACTGTACTGATAATAATCACTGTTATTTTTTGATAGGATGTGCCACTGGGTCAGTATCACTTCCAGAGACGCTCAGAAAGGTAGGACGTGTTTGTTTTCAAAACCTTTGTTCAGTTTAGTCTGGTGCAGCACTGTGTTTACCAATAATCTAAAATGTAACAGACCAAACAAAGCCAGTGCAGCTGGGGGCATATTCTGTTTCACTATACTGTTTCATTTTGAATTGATTTTATTGGCTTTGAAAGCTCTTCATGGCTCTCTGGCACATTATGCATCTCTAACCGA
>CM022757.1:3464517-3599517 GCA_012411365.1 Ameiurus melas | reverse complement strand
TGGAAGGGTTTCAAGATAAAAGCCTCTACTCTCATCCAAAAACAAAAACTCGAGCGTCTTCAGTTTGTCAGACACGACTGGAACTTCAAAGGGGATCGGGTTCTATGGTCAGATGAAACCAAAATAGAGCTTTTTGTTAATAAACACAAGAGGTGGTTTTGGTGCACACAGAGAGGTAGCCATATGGAAAAGTACCTCATGCTCATGGTTAAATATGGTGGTGGCTCTTTAATGTTTTGGGGCTGTTTTTTTTCTGTCAGAGGACCTGGACATTTTGTTAGAATACATGGCATCATGGACTATAAAATATCAACAGATGTTAAATGAAAACCTGACTACCTTTGTCAGAAACCTTCAAATGGTCCGTGGTTGGATCTTCCAGCGGGACAATGGTCCAAAACATACATCAAATCAACACAAAAATGGTTTACTGACCACAAAATCAAGGCCCTGCCATGGCCATCCCAGTCACCTGACATGAGACCCATAGAAAACCTGTCGGGTGAACTGAAGAGTAGAGTCCACCAGCGTGGACCTCTAAATGTGAAGGACCTGGAGAGATCCTGTATGGAGGAATGGTCTCAGATCCCTTGCCATGTATTCTCCAACCTCATCAGGCATTAAATGGTCTGCACTTATACAGTGCTTTTATCCAAAGGATTATAGGAGATTACAGGCATTATAGGAGAAGACACAGAGCTGTTATCTTGGCAAAGGGAAGTAGTACAAAGTATTGACTAAAAGGGTGCCAATGATTGTTGCATACCTATATTTAACAAACTCATGTCAGACATATTTAGTGATTTTTCATGTCCTTAAACTCAAATACTAATTAATTTTTATTTATATAACACTGTTATAAAGCATAAATATACAGCTCTTATAACATTGCTAATCTAAGAAGGCCACATTTCAGCTAAATTAAATATGAATACTTCATAGATGTCTCAAAGCTTCAAGAATGTGATAATAATAAAAATGAAATGTCTTGATAGCATGCAATGGATTGAAAATTGCAATTAAGTTAAATATACTACACAAAAATGTCTTGTGCAATGCATAGGAGTGTGTTATAGGCCTATAGTGCGTATATATATTGCAAATTCTCATGCATTTAATGAGTATACATAACTTTAGATTCTGATTTGAATTTCTCAGAAGTTTTATATTTCCTTTTCACAGTACCGAGCAACGACCTTGCCTGCTTTCAAGTACTACGTCACCTGTGCCTGCTTGATCTTCTTCTGCATCTTCATAGTTCAAATTCTCGTCTTGCCAAAGTGAGTCCGCCTTTTTTTCAGAACAGAATGTATGAATGCGTCAGGTAATGTACAGTATTTTTAACAATTTGGGTCAAATTACAGTTTCATATCATAGTTCACAGTAACTTTTTATTTATGGGTAGTGTACATAAGGCTACATAAACCCTTCATGACTAACCAAGGGACATAAAAGTAATCTAGTCTAAAGAAGGTCAGCAATGAAAGTGCCATAAACAACCATATATCAACAAAAATATGTGGGGTTGAGGTGTTATGTCAGAGTTATATAGTGGATTATAAAGGGTTATCCCAGCAAGCAGCAGCTGAAAAGATGGCATTTTTTGTCAAGAAACATATCAGTACAAACACATTTAACACAACAGTTCTGTTTAACTTACAGTAAGGTTATGTCTGGTTGACGTAGGGGCTGATCTATATTAGAATGTCATGACAGCTTACTTCATAACTCAGTGGCCTTTTGGAGTCACTTTATATTGATTGTGAGTTAATAGGAAAGTTGAGCAAAGTCCAATCCACTAAAAAATTATCTGCAATGTCTCCTGAACTCAACGCTTTATAACAGTTACATGGTAAAAGGCTTTATAACAGTTACATGGTAAAAGTTTTAACACTGGCAATCATGATCCTGTAATAAGGTGAGATGAGTTTTATTTTGCTGTTTATAAAAGTTTAATGAATACCTATGGCAATGTAATGACAGTCACATTATTAACATTACAGCAAAATTACACATGGCTACAATGTCAGCTGCTATAACATTTTCAAGTAGGTCAGAAATGAAAGTGTATAACAAACTTTTCAACAAAAATCTGTGGTGTTAAGGTGTTATGTCTACTTTATAAATGGCTTTAACAGACCTGTCAGACTAAGACGTTATAAAAGTTTATGTAGTTTCATGTCATTTGTCATGAAGGTCTTATGCAGCCTTAGTAACAATTCGGTTAAGTTTCTGCACCAAAAACAGAGGTAGTTATCTTAATTTATTTTAGTACTGAAATGGTTTGTAATGAATTGCAGGACTGCTGTATTGGGAATCTCATTCGGGATTGCCTTCCTAATCCTCTCCATGATTCTACTCATCTGCTTTGTTGGCCATCTCTTGGTAAGACAGAGCAGATTTTTATTTATTTATATATATATCAGGGTCTGGAAATCGACTAACAATCTTAACCTCTTCTTCACCTAGGTGACTGTTATTAAATATATCAATTGGTAGTTACAGTTACATTTATGTGAACTGCTTAGTTCATTTGTGATTAACTGAATGCCTGTAAGTCCATGTTTATATCCAAAACCCTATCGTAAAAAAAATTACAATTCCAAATTCATTGGAATAGAAATGAGCAAGAAAGGTACCGTTTTATACGAAACGCACTAACCCTAACTTTATTGCAGTATAACACTGCGTAACTATCTACATCTGTTTAGTTCTTTCTTTTTTCTTTCTTTTTTTTTTAACTTAAATACAAAACATAAACTATAGAAACACAAGGGGTCAAAAATCCAGAGATGTCAGTACTGTGAGGCTCTGAAAGTTACTCAACCTCAGCTACATCACTCCACTTCATAAATGGTTTCAACTACTGTATAGATGTGTTTTGCTGGGACAGTTATTTTTATTATATACATAAAAAAAATTTGTACCTCGCTTGTACTATTTTCTATTTTCTTTCTCTATTTCTCAGAATATAAACAAACTAGTAGCTTGCTAAAGCAGTCTTTGTTTGTCCCACAAGCTGCATATCCGACCGTTGCATGTTCCTGAAAGTAAAAAAAAAACCCTCCAACTCGTGCAACTTGTTTAATGTGTCTGAATAGTGCACTTTTCCATTTTTCTATCCGTTTACAACACAGTATCTGTTCAATCTGATTGACGTAATAATGTATTCATATTCTGTTACACACCTATTATACACATGGCACCATTTAATAAAAGCGTAATACCCAATTTTATATACATTTTATTTGTAAATACATTATTTCAAGTGAGATAAATGTATAAGCTGTAATATTAACTCCATTAATATTATTGTAATAGATGCTGCAGTATTGATGATTACCAGTTTATTTATTACATTCAGTCAAGGCCTGGTCTTAATCAACCCTATGTTTCCAGTATAAAAAAAGATGAATAACTCTGTTACGCTCAACAAAAACGTCTGACCTGGCAATAGCACAAGCATAGTTGAAATATAGTGCTGGATGTATTATTCCTGCTGTCCATGTTTTTCACGCTTGAAAGCATACCGGCATGTCAGCATTGACCTCATAGGCAATTTACTCAAGGTTGACACCTGTGTTTGTATAAATGCTAGCCAAAAGAACAGTGTCGGATAAGTGGTACAGTAAATGGATGGATCTATGGGCATAAACATTTCAATTTAGTGAATTGACAGGCATCCAGCGGGACTTATGAAATGCTACAATGACACAGTAGTTTTATAAAGATTTGGAACATACATGGAGAACATGAAGTAAAGTTGTGTGATGCCATTGTAGCAGTGATAAGAGATACACTACTAATTAAGTGTATGTGGGCGTAGGACTTGGGGAACTCCTCAAAGTGATGAAGCTGAACCTCTTCAAAACCCAAAATCAAATCAAAACCTCAAAATAAGATACAAATAGATCCAAAACACAGGAACCCTTGAAGTAGATCCTAGAGTAACAAGCCACTCAAGGTAAACACTTGCCTCGACATGCTGTTATTAGAAAATAATCAACTTTGTGGTGGTAACAGTAATACTACTGCACATCTGGCCACATCGCACCATTCCATTGTTGAGTCTGTACAGGATTTTGTGATTTGCGGCCAAAAATATTGATTTTGCTGCGGCTTTGTTAAAAAGTTTCAATGCAATTTGTGGTGTTATTCACACTTTATTGCAATTGCATGAAATTGTTTTGAAAGAGGATTTTGGCTGAATGCTCGTGATGATGTCACATGATGCGTCTTGTGACAAATCTGCAGAAAATCTGCGGTAATTTAGAAAAAATTGCAGACTCGTATGAATATTCCTTGATTTTGCATTAATTTCAGTGATCGCAAAATTACACAATCCTGTTGGTAAATTTCTTATAACATCCCACCCTGTTGTGTTAAAACAAAACACTGGCCATCGTTATTGGTTTTTGATAGTGGTGATCTTTTATTTCTGGCAGTAAATTGCAAATAATTTGAAATTACTTATTGACAGATACAATCTGCTAAAGTAGCATAACATTTCAAGCTGGTTGAAAAGTTATTTTTCATCTTGCTTAAGTCATTTGTTGCAGGCGGTTCATTTGACAGCAATATCCTACTGTTAGATTTACTGCCCTAAAAATAAATAAATAAAAAAATAAATAAAATTTTACAAAACGCTCCCAGCACATTATTGTATATCTCCTAACCATTTTTTTTTTCAATATGTGGTAACCATGAAGGATGGATATATTTTAAATTCATGTTTTACCTATAAATTATGTTCTTATATCCTGTGGCATGACTTTCTCACTTTATCAAGATTTTCTTGTCAGTTACAGCTATGATGTAGAACCATATAATATATTTTACAGATTATGGCTCAGTGGTGTAATTGGTAGGGTGTACAGGAACAAAGGAATTACATTCATACATGTTCTTGTACTGTAGACATTTGTGGCAAGTATAGAAGTACATCAACCTTTTGAGGAATTTCAACTGTTTTTTTTTTATTATTAAAATATAGTGTTGTCTGTCTTACTCTGACTTTATAATTGCATTAGAAACATTGTAGACGGTTAGAAACGTCACCAAATCAATAATCACTTTTTTTTTTTTGACTGTTGTGTTTAATTCAAGCGTCCACCATACTAGTCCATGTGTAAGCTGTTAGTACAGGGACAATAAATTATTACAACAAGCATATTAATATAGATCTGTGACTTGACTTGACAGCCGAAATGATAGTCAGAGCTGCTGTTATAGAAAATGAATCAACGCCTTCTGTCCAATCAGAATCAAGACTTAAACAGTGCTGTGGTCCAATGCAATTTATCATTGGGCTGGGAAAAAAAAGAAAGCTACTGTCTTCAGCAATCCTAAAGCTTTAGGATAACATACCCAGAAACTAAAACTGTTTAAATGCTGTTTGAAATGTTTACAACACGCTAATATATAGTATCTTGTCCTTACATTGCACTATGGGTGTGGTGATTTTGTCACTCAGAGGTTGAACATAGCTGGATAATAGTATTCTCATAATCATACATTCATGCTTGAGCCACTTCGAGTCGAAGTAACCTAGCAAGTAAAAGTTGACTCATAATTGGGTGGGTTGGAGAGGAACAATCCTGAATCGCAGCTCTTGTGTTTAATTAATAGCATAACAGGTTGTTAAAGTATTAGGCCACACCCACTCAGACATGCATTCGATCAGTGTGTTTGGTCGTTTTTATTCATATTTTCGAAATATTCAAAGGCTTTTGAGTGTTTATATGATAGTTTGGTACAAACATATATAATCTTTAAGCCATCATTCCTGGGGACATTGAATTTTCACCCTTTTGTGTGATTCTGTTTCAAAGGTGTCAGGATGTGTGTGCCAGTATTTGAACAAAAGGAATTGCAATGACATTAAATAGAAAATTGGTTTCATTTGATCCAATTGCCTCATATATTCAAATATACCTTATAACCCCCCGCCCCCTCGCGTCACCCCACCCCGGTCTGTTCAGCATTGCAGTAAGACAGCATCTGCTTCATGGCTCTGGATTCTCCAATCCTCCGTCATCATTGCGAACAAGCCGTGGCCTCGTCTCACTCTGACCATGGCCACCACCACCCTCATCCTCGTCATGGCCATCTTCAACATGGTGCGTCAATATGCCACGCACAGTTCTGCTTTTAGTTCTGTTTACTATCTTTGGAATTGTTGTATTTATCTATACTTCTCGAAATTCAGGGAATCGCACAATATTAGTTATTGCTAAATTGGTGCTTTGTCGCGAAAGTTCACAAAATGGATTCTTTTTCTGTGTTTAAAGACAAACTTCTGTCATATATGCAATCAGACAAAATAAATGAATAATAAAATAGACCTTACGTTTAATCGATATCTGATTTATGTATTTTTTATGCATGTAAACTGAGGAATCTTGGCATAAATGGGCTAGCAAGTGGGGTAATAAGTGTGCCCTGCCTTTCGAAGATAAAAAAGACCTTAATTTAAGGTTTCATTTCTTGGCATCCATGTAGATCAGATTATTAGCTGTAAACAAGTGTATTAATGTGGATAATTCTGGATATTTGTAGAACCTGTCTAAGTCATGTCAGTTGCTTACACGGAGTTAAACGGCCTCTAGATCTCTGCTGATGTTGGTATTTTTACCTGCTTCGCTGACACATCAGCAGTAACTGAAAAGGCGCACTTGAAAATCAGTTGCAGGTGTAATAAAAGATGACGAGCATCAAGAATTAAACAGTGCTGTGGTCTAATGCAATTTATCATTAGAAGAAAAAAAAAATAGAAAACTACTCTCCTCCAAGCTCAACTTGGAGTGTGTGCATGTGTCTGTGGTTCGTCTTAAAATGGCGTAGTGCTCAACTTCCGAACAATTTCAGCATGAAGTGGCGCAGCAGTTCCAATCTTTGAAGCATTTTCTTAGGTTATGTGAATAATATGCAGCATGAATTCGGTACTTTAAGGACATAAAGGCACAGTATAGATGATTAAATTTCCCTGGGCACAGTGTGACTTTGACATATACTTTAAAAAAAAAAAAAAAAAAGGCATTGCCTGCTTGAAACAACACTTTCAATTTTGCCGTCGTATTGAAAACGACAGCACTGTCAGACATACTCTTGATAGAGTAGGTTCATTTTTCTTCCCTTCTTCTTTTTTCAGTTCTTTCTGCAGGACAACCTGACACCTCATCTCCCAGTTTATAATGTATCCAACGAAACGCTACTTCAACAAGATGGCCGTCCGGTAGCTTTCCTGGAGAAGAATAATTTCTACCTTCCTGTGAGTATATTGCGTGAAGAGTAGAAAGAGTCCACTCTGTCCCTGCAGTCAAATAGGGTGTATACGGGGAAAGCCGCAATTAGGACAATGTGAAAGAAGTGAAAGTCAGATTTCATGTTACTAATATCTTACAATGGACAGAAATAGCTATAAGTATACATACATGTTTACATATATGTATACACATACATATACACTAGTGTTGTTTAGCTTCCTTTTATCATATCCAGTCAGGGGTTTCATATATCGAAGAGTGCATAGAACAAGTTGTAAATTTGTGCATAAAAAACGAACAAACAAACAAAAAGAACGCACAAGAAAATTGGTATTCATCACGTATCCGGACGCACAGCTGTAATCAACAGATGTTGATAAATCCCACATTTTCTAAATCAATGTGCTTGTACATGACCATGCTCATTTACATAAAGAAACACCCACACAATACCATATATGGTAAACAACTTCCCATTAAAAAGCCCAGTAGCCTGCTCGAGGTGCTGCTGGTTACGGGAGAAGATGAACGTAACTGACAATCGAGCAAAGATTCTGTCGCTCAGAATACAGCAGAACAGAAAACGGTTTATTTGGCACTTTTTACAGTAGTTTAATAAATAAGTGTTTTAAAATAAAAAAATGTGTGCGTTCTATTTGATGGTGTAAAAATGTCGGTTTTTGGAAATGTAATGTTTAGCAGTTTGAGAGAGACGTGAATGAAAGTAGAACTGAAGAAATGTCGGACCACGCATGACATCGGATCTGTCCGAGGAAACATTCCAGCAAATCTTTTGGATTTGACGCTTATTTATTGCAAATTTCAATTCAAATTTCACTTTCCGTTACTATATCACGTGCTTACCAAAAAAAATGAATAGTTCCCTGTGGCTTATTTAAAACCAGGCTTTTCAGCATTACACCAAAAGTGAATAAAATTCACACTGCACAAAAGCCAATTCACTGAAAGGTATAGGACGCTGGATGTGAACGCCGTACGTTTGCTTCTTGTAATGCTTACTTATATTTGGTGGCATGTCGACTTTATTTAACTTTAATCTGTGAAATCACAAACCGTGGTCTTCTAAAGTGAGATATCAGCAGCAAGTAGATATATAAATTAGATAACAGTCCAACCAATACAATAGTTTTTGTTACCTTCTCTGCTAAAAGCTGTACTTTCCAATATTTGCAAATAAAAAAAAATCTTCAGGACTAAAAGTGAATTATTTAAAAAATGCATTTTACTTGATATTGTTTTCTAACAATAAATCTGTAATGCAAGTAACATTTTATTGACATCAGTAACCATAATCAAATTACATAAATTTGAAATGTAATGCGTTACATTAATGCGTTACCAGAAAAAGTCATTAGATTATAGTAACACATACTCTGTATAGATTGCATTGAAAATAAAGCTTGGGTCCAGACATCTGTGGCTGCTGAATAAAGCTACTAAATGGTGGTGTCATCACTTGTCGTCATCATCATGTAATTATGGATATTTTGGTCCACCTCTTTTAGGCGAAATTTGAAAACAGGCATTAGAAACAAGGCAGCTGCATTTTTCAAGGTCAGAAAGCAATGTAATTGGGCCAGCTTTAGTGACTTCTAAATTCGCCTGATGTAATTAGACATCTTATTGGACACATTGCAAATTCCACAAGAATAGATCAAAATAACCAGTTAAATATAACAATGTAACGAATCAATTGTAAACAGGAATGTAGATTTATTTGACTTGCAGTAGTCTACTTCAAAATGGAGTAGTTTTACTTTATTTATCATCTTCATTTCTAATATTACTAGCCATATGGTGACTGACCCTAGTGCTTTCCTGTCAGTACTTCATCTACAGCTGCATCCTTGGCCTTATCTCCTGCTCTGTGTTCCTGAGGATCAACTATGAGCTGAAGATGCTCATCATGATGATGGCTGTCGTGGCCTACAATGTCATCATCCTCCAGACACATGCCTCGTTACTCGACGAATACAGCAAATTCTTATACAAAGACAAGGTCCTGGACAGGTAAGCTATAGCCAGAGTCGTATGCTACAGCATACTGTGTGTTAAGTGCCGACATTTGTTGCAAGGGAATAAATACCATGTTTTAAAGTTATCCAGCTGGAAAAATGTGGGCTAGATTTGGGCTGAAATGTGTAGAAATGGAAAACTGGAAAATTGTTCTCCATTATTACCCTGTCAGTTTAGCTCATGGTAGCTAGTTTCTAGTGCTAGAAGTGAGAATTAGAAACATTTATAAATATATTATTTACAATTACTCTCAGATATCCTGTCAGGATGACTTATGTAGGGTAGTTAGCTAGTTTTATCAGGGACGTTTATGATTAGTTATCAATATAATTTAAAAATCCGGTCAGAAATCCTGTGGAGTTAGTTCATGTTAGGTATTTGGCTAGTGCTAGCAGGGAAGTTTATGAAAATTTTACAGTTATGTTTTAAAATTCCTGCTAGAAATCCTGTCAGGATTGCTTGTTTTAGCTTGTTTTCACAGAGAAGTTTATGAACATATATAATGCTGAAGCCAAACTCCCGCTTGGGAATATGGGAATGACCCCGTTTTAGCTAGTCTGCTGATGTTAGAGGGGAGCTTTATGAACATTTATAAATATGATTAAAAATAATCCTGTCTGTAATCCTGTCAGGTTCACTTGTTAGTTAGCAGTGCAAATCATCAACTTTATATACATCTGAGAAATCCTGGTTAGCTTGCATTAGCCAGTTGGCTGTTAGCTGGACATTTAAGTGTTTTAGCTGGACATCACAAGTTTTTTAAAAAAAATAAATAAATCCTATCAGAAATCCTGCTGTGTTTGAACATTTATGAATTTGATTTCAAATTTCTCTCAGAAATCATGGCAAGTTAGCTTGGGTATGGTAAAAAAAAAAAAAAAAAATCATTAATTTGTCTAGAAAATGTATATACAGTGCCCTCCACTAATATTGGCCTGTGCGTTGTTAGCAATTGTTTGATATCCATGAGAGCAGATTATTTGTTGTGATTTTTTTTTAAAATAAGAGGTCAAAAGGTTAAACAATAGGTAATTTTTCACAGCCTCCTTTGCTCATATTTACCAAGGGTGCCAATATTAATGGAGGACATTGTACAACCTGTATGGACATAGATATTCTGACACACTCTCTATTCTATATACAGACTAACACAACCATTTTTCTGTGAGTCTTTTTTTTCATTGTGTTTCTGTGAAGCACAAATCTATCTATGATCTAAGCAATGAAAGGTCCAGGAAATGTTCATAAGTCACGATGATCTGATGTAGCTTTTATCATTAAAAAAAAAAAACCTGCTATCTGTCTTTCCAATATCGACCTCTCTGAATGAAGTGGCACTCTAAATTACCTCAGAGCCCAAAATGGATTTGGCATAAGTGTTCATTGGGGATGACTATTGTAGGAAGTCCATTGTAGAATCTATTATTCTTATTACGCAAAGCGTTGAGTCCCTCCTCGTAATGGGCTCTTATTATTAGAGTCCAATGAAGACTGGCTTATTTTTGTTAGACCAACATAAAGACAAGCTTTCCGTCTTCATCAAGGCTGAGCTGTGCTCCAAATGCACTCGAGGGCACACATGAATCTTGAGTGCAGATGAAAGAAGCTTTGTGTTTGGCCATATCGAAATGACACCCCCAAGGCCAAATCTGCTAAGTTGTACAATGCACATCCTTTTCACAGTGACTAAATATGGAATGTTTTTTCTTTCTTTCTTTCTTTCATTCTTTCTTTTTTGTTAAACTAATTTGAAGCTCGAAACACTCTTGTTCTATTGGCTGATATTTTCACTCATTTCTACAAATAAACGCTTGAAATAAGAAAACTATCGGACAACAAAACAAGACAATTTCAAGCTTGAAATCAGTAAAAAATAATATCTAGAAACAGGTTTATGAATTTCATATTTGTTTTATATTATGATCTCATTATGAGAAATATTACTTTTGCTTGTTTGTTTTGCAGTGTATGTAACATAGTCCTGTATGCAGTCCTTTAAGTATTAACCGGATACAATCTCACAAAATACTGCGTAATTATAAGTACAACTTTGCAACAAAGTTACAGTGAAATGTCCGACAAATTCTCTTTAGTAAGCTGGTAAATGTATGGCACAAAGACTGAAGTGCTAATTTGGCAAGTAAAAGATAGTAAAAGAAGTAACATATAAGTGGTAAGTAGATAATTATACAGTACTAATGATACATTTCACTCCAGTGCCACACGTTTAAGGAGGAACAACATTGTACTGTAAATTGAAAGTAAGCAAAGAAAAAAAACAACATATCTACTGTATCATCTGCTGCGTATACCCCTTTTTTTCCATTAGTTTCCATTATTTTTTTTGGGGGGGGGGGTTAAGGGCAAAACCACTGAAAATTGAAAGGCTGTAAATTGTAAAATCCTTACCATAGCCGGAAAGAATACCATCCATTTGTGTCGATCATTTTCGGCGGTAAACGCACCATTCCTCTTCAATTCAAACCAGTCATCTTGTTGAAAGACTGAACCTCCTGACAAAAGCAAAATAATAAACCACTACTTTGGAGGTCATTGTTTCGAGTGCAAATCATCACAAAATGTGTTGATAAAAGAACAACAATGAGCTTTCAGATAGTTCGAGGTCTGTATCTGGACAGAACGTAGCTCAGTCAGGAAAGCAGGTGTGAAGGTTTTTGCTTGCAGGTTGGGCAGAAAGCTTGACTGCAGTGTTAACACTAATGAACAGTGACGCTCTTTATTAATAAGCAGCTGGAAACGATATGGCTCAGTGGCCTTTCACGGACCAAAATGTGATGCTATTTGTTACAGGGAATCAGCTGCACTTACAGATCTCTATCCCTCTCTTTATCTCTTTTTGCATTTTCCATATCAAGGCCAGGAGTGCTGAAGGATCTGAAGACCATGGGTTCGGTGTCACTTTTCATATTCTTTGTGACCCTGCTTGTGCTGGCCAGACAGGTGAGAAAATTACTTCTTCTTCTTACTGCTTCTTTTGGATGCTTATAGCTGGGGTTAGATTGTATGACTCTTGTTTGTTTCCGTACAGTCTTGCTCTTGTTGACAACAATTTTTTGCATTGTACCTAAACACCTTGCACACCATCCCATTGAAATTTCAACTGAAATGGTTCAGCCAGTTGAACATTTCAAGAAGGATATATCTTTTAGAACTTCTACACACATACATTTCTCAAAACCAGGAAGTAATAGAGAGAACAGCTGTTCCGGGGAGGGAGTGGCGTCCTGTTTTGCAGATGTTCCATAACATTAAATGGTCAACATTAAATACCACTTCAGGGTGCTAAGAGTAACTCTGCTTCACATCAGGCCACATCTCACCATTCCATCATTGATTATTTTCCTAGAACAGCTCACCCCATTGTGTTTTATGCCTTATTTAATTTTGGATTTGACAGTCGCTCAGTATGGTCATACAATTTCCTCAATGGTGATGACATAATGTTAGCCTTTAGGCTTCAGATGTTTTGACTCGGCCAGTCAAGTACAATCAACAAACTTCACATTTGCCTCAGCAGTATTTTTTCCGTGATTGGTGCGATCCTGATGCGAGTTTGTTTGGTTCTGCCAGTTGTGTCTGTGAGGTGGTATCCTTTGAAGCAGCAACATTTTTTTTTTTTTTTGTCTTCACACGTCCTCATTTCATTGCGCAAATTCCATAAATGAAGACATGAAACAAAATATGAAATAAATTTGCATTAGGAGTTAATGTTAGCATTTGTCTATTTCCTTGCATCATATTTCACAAATCGAACCACATCATTTATGCTTGTTTTTTCATCAGATCTGGTTTGAGAAACCTGAACCTGGCTTGATTCATCTTCATTTCATCTCTTCATAAGACAGGCAGTGTTTTTGTTCTGCCATTTTCCTTCCTATTTCCCCTCATTTTTGTTCTGCACCTTTCTTTCAAATGGAACAAAAAAAAGCATAAAGCATGAGGCTGGAAAATAGAATAAGAGGCAGAAACAAGTGTAAATGGGTTGAGAGAGTGCTGAATGATGGAAATACACCTCACCTCACAACGTGGAAGTGAGAGTAATGAAGTCAGTCTGAAATGTTAAAAATGTGGTGAAAACAGCACTGGAGCTGTGCTAAACATAGCCAGATTCCCAAAATAGCACCTCCATCCATCAGGTTGTTCAATAAATTAAGGCCTATTTTGCTATTCCACTTTTCGAGAACACCAAGAGAGTTGGTTCCCCTGTGCCTCCATCCTTCCACCCCTTTCTCATCAGGATGATGCATAGCACTGGGGTTTTGGGTGAGAATGGAGCGACTAAAACCTAAAGTGATACACTGGTACAACCATTTTGGGGGGTTTTTGTGTGTGTTTTTTTGTGTTTCTTTCTTTCTTTCTTTATATATATATATATATATAACATTTTTTTTTTTTTTTTTTTTTTACTGTGCAGTCACATAAATCTATATTATAACACCATAAATGCATTAACTTCATCAGAATATAAATGACCTTTGGGGTTTATCAAATAATAATAAGAAAATATTATGACCAATTGGTTGGTAGGTAGGTAGGTAGGTAGGTAGGTAGGTAGGTAGATAGATAGATAGATAGATAGATAGATAGATAGATAGATAGATAGATAGATAGATAGATAGATAGATAGATAGATAGATAGATAGATAGATAGATAGATAGATAGATAGATAGATAGATAGATACTATCTTAATGTCAGCTGTCATGTTTAAACATACAGCACTTTTTTTTTCAAGAGTAATGACTGACATGAGCTATGTGTCACAAGTAAGAAATACAACGTGACACAAAGTTACAGAGAAATCAGTAAAAAGACAATTTTTCTTGTGGCAGAAAACTTGAAGCTGGCGGTTCCCAAGCGCTCACACTGGAGACTCCTTCCATAAATGTTAAATAAATAGCCCTTAACAAGAAAAGCAATGATTATTGATTGTTAAATAGAGAAAAAAACACCCTATTATTATTAGCTATAGAATATAGATCAATGACGTATTAGAATGAGCAAAGTGATATAAAAAAAATTACAGCCAGAACTAATTTGTGTTGTAATAATTATTTGAAAAAAAACACAAGAATCATGTGACGATTCCCCCGTGAAGCAGCGCACCTTGGGCGCTGGCGCGCATGTGCATGCTGCTTCCGGGGTGACATCATGTCTTGCATCATGAATGAAACTCACCGTTCACCTGCAATTGCATCCTGCCTGATTCCCTTACATCACGTTTCGTGACAGATTCAACCGCCTCACCATGGATGCAGCAAGAGAACGGCGAGGACGCCGCACCCTGGAGCCCAAGCTATGCATTTCCGCCTTGGATTCTATGAGCTTTGCACAATGGACTTATGAGGACATGCCTGACCGGTATGATGGCTTTTTTGGATACCCAGATTATTTTGGGGTGGACTGTCAGTACTACTTCTCCAGTCTATGTGACCCGAAGCCAACCAAAGGACAATTCATTCGGTTTGTTATGTCTCTTTTTTTGGCCCAGCTCGCACATGGGCACAGCGAATAGTGGCCACAAGACCCTGGGTGCTGGAGGAGATTGGGCAGTTTTTGAAGTTGTTTCTGGAGGAATTCGGAGAACCAGGGCAGGACTATAACCTGGATAAATTGTGGGAGGGTCATGCTAAGATGCCACTCCACGTGTACTATGAGCAGGTGAGACATCAAGAGAAGATGGACAAGACTCTCACTGCTCATCCAGTAAAGCGAGTTCTGCTCATCTCTAAGTCTCCAGTCCCAACCACGGCTACATCCCAAGTCCCTGCCACGTCCCAGGTCTAGGCCCCTGCCACGTCCCAGGTCCAGGCCCCTGCCACGTTCCAGGTCCAGGCCCCTGCCACGTCCCAGGTCCAGGTCCCTGCCATGTCCCAGGTTCAGGTCCCTGCCACGTCCCAGGCCCATGTCCCTGCCACATCCCAGGTCCAAGTCCCTGTCCGAGACATATCTCTAGTCCCTGTCCAGGCCAAACCACAGGTCCAAGTCACATCCACAGCTAAGCCCCAGTCTGACCCGCCTGTCCGCCTTTATTATGAGGAAGGAGACCGAGCACTTACCGCGCATCCTGTAAAGCAGAATCTGTTCATTTCCATGTCTGCTGATCCAATTCTCAGAATTCCACTGAGTTCCAATTTCAAGCACCAGTCACACTTCCAGGTCAGGCTCCAGTCACAGCCAAGCCTCACGTTCCCGTCGCAATCGTTCAGAGAAAAAAAGACTCTGAATCTTGCAAGAAGACAGGCGAAGTGCGGCTGCAAGAGCTCCAACGGAACCACTGTGAGAGCGAGAAACAGGAGAAGGAAAAGGGTGAAAAGATGAGCAAAATGCAGTTGGAGTTGGAGGGTGTGAGCAGCACTCTGTCTGAAGTGGAAAGTAAATATGTCAAAACTACTGAAGAGGGTTCATCTGTGGAATCGCAACTACAAGCAACACAGGTTTTGCTGCAAGAGGAGACACTCCGGAAACGGGTTATGAGCATGCACCTTTTTCAACTTGAGGACAAACTAAATCGATTAAGGCAGCTTCTGGAGGAGGAAAAGGAGAGAAGAAGAAGTGCAGAGAACCAGCTTCACCCCGTTCAGACACAAATGTCAGAATTGGAAAGGAAATTGGAACAGGTGCATGAAGTGGGGGCAGAGCTGGAGGATGAGAGGAAACAGAAAGCTCTGGCTGTAGCAGCATAGGAGAAGCTGGAGCTTGACCTGTCCGAGTGAGAGGCTCAACTCATCCAGGCCATTAAAGCTTGAGATGAAGCACAGGGACAGCTGAGGAGAGTACAGACCCAGTTAAAGGATCAGTTGCAGGAGGTGGATGAACTCCGAGCAGCAAGAGATGCGGCGCGGAGCAGCGCCAAGGAGAATGAACACAGACTCAAGAGTCTGGAAGCTGAAAATATGCAGTTACATGAGGTTCTGTCTGCAGCTGAGCGTAGTCAGAAGCAGGTTCAGCAGGAGAGAGATGAGATGCAGGATGAAGTGCACAGCTGCAACTCCAAGATATCTGCTTTGGATGGTGAGAAGCGGAGGTTGGAGGCTCGTATCTCTCAGCTGGAGGAGAGACTTGATGAGGAGCAGGCCGAGATTGAACTCGTTAATTGAGGAAGACAAATTGAGGACTTGAGGAAGACAAATGCACAAGTGGACACGCTGAGCACCGAGCTAGCAGGTGAGCACAGCAAGGCTCAGAGGAATGAGACTGCTCGGCAGCAGCTGGAGAGACAGAATAAGGATCTGACTGCCAAAATGCAGGAGCTAGAAGGCTCTGTCAAAGTGAGGTCCCAAGTACACGACGTCCAAGTCCAGACTCAGTCCCAAGTCCATGACGTCCAAGTCCAGACACAGTCCCAAGTCCATGACGTCCAAGGCCAGATTCAGTCCCAAGTCCACGATGGCCGACTCAGGTCACAAGTCTCAGCAGGCCAAGCGCAGGTCCTGTCTCGAGTTCCTGGCATCTCGTCCCAGCCGAGGAGGCTGTCCAGCTGCCCTGCACAGCCATGGAAACTGTCCTGCTGTCCAGCCCAGCCGAGGAGGCTGTCCTGCTGCCCTGCACAGCCAAGGAATCTCTCCTGCTGTCCCGTCCAGCTGAGGACGTTGCTCAGCCTCCACGTCCAGCTGGGGAAATCACTCAGCCACACTGCTCACCTGAGGTCGTCGCCTAGTCTCCACGTCCAGCTGAGGTCGTTGCTCAGCAGTCCCGTCCAGCTGAGGACGTTGCACCGCATCCAAGCGCCGCCGAGGATGTGGCACCGCTCCCAAGCGCCGCCGAGGATGTGGCACCGCTCCCAAGCGTCGATGAGAGCATAGCTCAGCCTGTCTGCCCGGCTGTAGTCCTTGCTCTGCTTCCCTGTTCAGCTAGGGACTTTGCTCTGTTTCTCTACTCTGCCAAAAACAGCGTGCGGTTTCCTGGCTCTCCATGGGACATTTGGCCCAGGGGCCCGGGGGCACCAAGGAAAGGGGAGGACTCTTGGCCTTTGGGGGGTTCTGTGACGATCTCCCTTCTATGTCTTCGCCCCTTCACGCCATGTGTGACATATGCGGAATTGCCCTGCAGCGGGCTAATGAAATTGTGGATATATACGGTGAGCCGTGCTTCGCGCGGCGTGGTTGAATGTATATGACTGAATGTGTAACTGAATATATGGACATACGAATAGGGCTTTGCATGTATGCCATTTATAGCGTGAGTGCGACTATAGTAAGTCTTTGGTTCATGTTGTGTTTAGGCCATAGCCTTAGCGCTAGCCACAGTTAGCTTAGCTTAGTGTACTGAAGGAATTATGTTGCTTGTTTCTGTTTTGGTTGTGCTGCTTATCACTTTGTGAATAAAACTCACCGTTCACCTGCGATTGCATCCTGCCTGATTCCCTTACGTCACGTTCCATAACAAATCATAACAAATAAAAATGTACTGAGAAGCATGTGCAATATGATTAGAACCTTATCAAATTAAACAGTAACTGAGCTGCACTTTCTAATTGTCTATGAATTTTGATGGTGTGAATTTGATGTAACTTTAAAGTCTAGACTTTGTTGAGCTGTAAATGTAAATTTCAGCCAAAAATGCAAGACAAAACTTTAATGTCTCATATCTTCACCCAAGCTTATAATACTACAGATGTAATAATAATTCTAAAAGTTAATGTGACTCCTCCATGCCTTCATGTGGTTAAAAGTGGCTTCAACAAAACTTCAAGTTTTGTTTTGTCATTGTTAGCATATTAGCAAGTTTTGTCATTATTAGCATAGATTTAAGCTCATGCAGGAAGAGAATTTAATTTTGTGTGTAAATGCTAAGCCTAATACTTGTCCAACCACAAAAAACAAAACAAACATCGCTTCCTCTCATAAACAAATAACAAGAGTATGATAAATAAAAAGAAATGAATAAAAGGATGGTGTCCTGACATATGACAGATGTCAGTAAGAGCTGAAGCAGCTGAACAGGCGGAGGAGATTCACATGCTGTACCCTTCCTGAACTCACTCGCAATCGATAGTTCAGGCTGAACGGTTTGACTTGATTTATTTACTCTCGAGGCAGAGGTTTCTACCTGCACAGATAGCGTGTCAGAGAGATTCCACAGGATCATGGCAGAAACATGATGTGTTATTCTTGGTGCAAGTTTTCTTGACTTAAATGATTAAGAAGGTTTAAAAAAAAAAAAAACATTCTGTTGTATCCATAGGAAGATTGGCTGCCCTTATTTCCCTATTTGCCCCCCAGGTGTGATTGTGTTTGCTCACAACCCATCATAAGGGTTGTGTTTTTGGGTTTACAAAAATCAGATCCACCATGACCCTTAATAACCGAATAAGTGGATAGGTGCTCACTCAAGAGAATGAGTGAATGAAACTTTGAGACCAGATTTTACTCAAAGAAGCCAAACAATGCTAGTAATACACCTTGGAAAACGGATAAATCAATTTCAAAGGATTTAGGTTTTTCTTTTTTTTTCTTTTTTTTTTGCTGAGCATTCAGAAAACAGAAAATAACCAAGATACACTCAACCTACTGTAGATGAAAACCTTTTTCCAGAGTAATCAAATTCTCATTGAACGAGCGTGACTCATGTGGTTGGAATATGTTCAATTTCAAATGAATCAAGTCTTAAGTATGAACGTTAACCCTGCCCCTTGCATTACCGTACACTTGGTCTTTGTATCATCTGTAGTGATATGATTCATGTAAATTAGTTTTGAAATTTGTGAGACCACGACCAACATCAATTCAATCTGTACATTCTTTTCATGTGGTAAATGGTCATTTTCACGTTGTACATTAATAACGCGATTTCCCCCACCTTCGGCAATTGGGTGGGGCACTAAAACAAAACACATTGAAACCACCACAAAAGCATGTAATACTGCTATAAACTAATTTAAAAGTAGAGAAGGAATACGGTTTACACTGCTCACAGTGTGGGCAGCCATGTTGATTCAACTTCACTCTGTAAACAGGGTAGGAACTGGTAGGTGAGGAGGCCACCCCCAAATGGATAAGCTGAAATTGAGTAAATTTACCGAAATGAGCATGTACAAATGAATTAATGGTTTAGGATGTGCTTGATGGTCATACTGTAGCTTTCCTCAAAATATGAATCCAATGGAGATCAGAATGCCTGATTAGGGCAATAAAACACTTGTGTGCATGCTGTTATAGGCAAATAAGCAACCTTAGGTTCACACCTACAGAGTTACTGTTACCAGCCTGGAGTTAATTCTTTTCCTGTAAAAGCACGTCCTTTAGTGTTAAGGTCTATGGCCATGTCAGTCAAATCACCTTTCTTTGAAAGTAGGCAGTACTGGGTGAAGTTAAAAGGTCTGGCAAGCATGACGGACATAAAGTAGGTTTTTAATATCTGCAATTTATCCATTTATGTTGTGGAACGTCTGTAGGACAGGTTAGTTCATAGTAATCACTTATGTTACAGCAGCTATTTAAAAAAAATATATATAATTAAGTTTGTCTTGTTATCAGGAAACCTTAAAGCACAAACTCCTGAAGACTGTCCTGTGGGGGAAAACCTAAAGTTAGAGTTCACTCTAGAGTCCACTTCAACAATGCTTTGTTTTTTGCTTTATCAGTTTATCATTAACCTTAGACGATGTAGAAACTCTGTCAAGTGAGTTTTCTGTTGTTATAGAAACAACACATTAGAACAAATGCATTAATATCAACCTAGAATTTGCTGTTAGACTGCTGTTATAGAAATTTAATCAACACCTTCTGACCAGATTTGAGAATTTAACAGCACTGTGATACAAGTCAAATCTGTGCATTTTTTAACGTATAAAGGTTTCATGTGTAGATTCTGTCGCGTTCTTTTATATTTTTTTTCAGCAGATATTTCATTAGAATGCCATTCAGCTGTCTAACAGCAAAGTGCTTGAGTCTCTTCTCTCACTCTCTCTCTCTCTGTGGAACTGCTGTGTTGTCTTGTCAGTAAAAGGAGCTCGGTGACTTCCCGTCTCTTCACCTCTGTGTCCTCCTGTAACAGACTGAATATTACTGTAGGTTGGACTTCCTGTGGAAGAACAAGTTCAAGAAGGAGTGTGAGGAGATCGAGACCATGGAGAACCTCAATCGCGTTTTGCTGGAGAACGTCTTGCCTGCTCATGTGGCAGAACACTTCCTGGCCCGAAACTGGAAGAATGAGGTGGGAGCAACGGGATACTTATCAAACAAAATTATGTCACCTAGTACCTTGTGTGTGTGTGTGTGTGTGTGTGTGTTTGGGGAGTGGGGGTGTATGGGAGGGGTATGGGGTGTTGGGGTGTCATGTATAAAAACAATACAAGGAAGGGTCGTTTCATTTAGGAAGATAGAACCCTTAACAATCCAAAGACCTCTCGAGGAAGCCCATTTCTAGGGTTTCAACTGTTAATAGAAACGGTTCCAGTAGTAGTCTTTTACTTCCGAGCTAACTATGTGAAGGACCCTTGAGGAACCGTATGTTCTAAAACCAGAGCAGACACACCAAATTGATTTTATAACTCTGGACCTTGAGAAAAGGATACAAAAACTTTTTCACACACTTGAAACGTGATATTAAACCTTCTTGATCAATTACGTTTGAGTGTAAAAGTTTGCACACCCTTAAGACAGATTGAGATACATCGTCAGTTGGTGTATGTTATGATAAAATATAAAATAAAATAGTCAAATAAATAAATAAATAATAAACTATAGTTTACAAAAAAAAAAAAAAAAAAAAGAGAATTTCTGACGTCTGTTATAATAAAACAGGCAGATTTTTAAAATAACCTGTAAAACGTTTTTATTTGAACTCCGGAATGGGGATGCAAACTGTTGAGTTCTAGTTCAATTGTGCTAGAAGCTGAAAGCAAAAGTGTGGGCCATCTGGGGGTTCAAATCGGCTCACTTGAATCATTTGCATCCTCCCACTTGGATCATTTGAATCCTCCCACATGAAGAGCCTCTGAGGTGTTTACTACCACAAGCTAAATATTTTATTGGCGCCAACGCTACACTATGAAATAATGTGCATGACGAGAGCAGTTATTTGCATCAGCACAACAGAAAAAACCCCCAGAATAAAACATGGAATAACTTGAGGGAGGAAGGCAAATTTCTTGTCTGTAATAGCTTAGCAGTGTAAATCAGTCTCCGGTAGCTTGGAACCAATTCCAACAGCTCACTTGTCTGTGTGCTTGTGTGTCTTAGGATCTGTATCACCAGTCCTACGACCTGGTCTGCGTGATGTTCGCTTCCATCCCGGACTTCAAAGAGTTTTACACAGAGTCAGATGTTAACAAAGAAGGCCTCGAGTGTCTGAGGCTGCTGAACGAAATCATCGCTGACTTTGATGAGGTGACCATACATTATAAAAAGTGCTAACTGATGACTAATGGAATGATGCTTCGGGTTGGTTACAGACTCCTCTTTCCTACGCAGTTGCTCTCCAAGCCCAAGTTTAGTGGAGTTGAGAAGATTAAGACCATCGGAAGCACGTACATGGCAGCTACAGGGTTAAACGCCACGCCCGAACACGCACAGGTAATACAGTCGACAATTTTGCAGCAGAATTATTGGTAATAGGGTGGCAGGGTGGGTGGAGTTCTTTTAACCCGAGCCACCTACCAGCATGTTTTAGGGAGGTGGGAGGAAACTGGAGAACCCAGAGGAAACCCACATGTACTTGCAGAGAACGTGCAAACCAGGGATCAACCTGAAGATGTGAGGTGGCAACACTATATTATAAGTCTAGATTATAATCATTATTATTGAGTACTGATACCAATGCTGATAGAAAATGACCTCCTCATGCTGAGTTTTACATTTCAGATGCTACAGCATGTAAACAGTATCTTCAATAGTGAGCGTGATGACGGCCAACCATAGCGTACAGAGTAGTATCAGAGAATAGCACCTTGACTCGTGATTAAAGTGCAGACTCCATGCTCGCTTTTTTTTTCATTTTGAAATGAGATTGCTCTGTGCAGTCGACCGTCCTCACACTCTCTATTAAAGGTACTGTTTAAAAGCTGTAGGAGATTGTATGAGGTTGTTTTGTTGTTGCAGTTCCTCCTCTTGATAATTCCATAGAGCAAAAGTTTGATTCAATGTACTAATGTACATTAGTATGGCGACTTACACTATTTACGTAGTATCACATAGTACTGGATGTTCGTATTAGAGCATCTTTTTGAGTATCGAACCAACTGGTATAGATGCGTCCATAATAAATGTTGTGTAAACATAATAACAAAACTACCATCATGCTAAAGTCCCAGTTATGTTCCATTGAGGTCTATGAAGAGACCCATTTTCTCCATAAAGAGAGTAATATTGTGAAATCAAACTGCTAATGTATTTCTGAGCTATTGCTTTTTTGGAACCTTCTGACCTCTTGCAAGTCAAGGGATTCTACCCTTGACACCTCCTGCATTGGAATCTATTGATATACATGATGCACTAAACTGGCTAAACCTCTTTGGAGTTTAATGGATTCGAGACTATTCATAATTCATTCATTGTGTGAAATTTCAGGAGCACGACCGACAGTATATGCACATCGGCACCATGGTGGAGTTCGCCTTCGCTCTGGTCGGGAAGCTCGATGTCATCAATAAGCATTCCTTCAACGACTTCAAGCTAAGAGTTGGTATGTTTGGAATGAGACATGGCAAAATCAGCAGGAAGTTGATACCGACAAATGATGTGATATTGGACGTGAAAGTTCGGCAGAAAAAATCCATTAGCCTTAATCCAGAACCTTAATACTTGCGTTGACTTTGCACATTTCGAGATGGCAGAGTTCCCTGGACAAGCTGCATTATTCATAGCAACTTCTGCATATTAGATCTAGGACTTAGTGAGTTGACATTTCTCAAAATTGGAAGTGAACACGCCAGTCCTGATGTTTCTCAAAGCCAACTTTGAGTGAGTAAAGAAGCGTTACTGATGCAGCAATTAAAGGGAGAAATGCACCTTCTTTTTTTCATATTGATTCAGCACATTTCAAGATGAGCCTGGCAGAAGTCCATGGCTAAGCATGCAGTTTTACCAGGAGTTAAATCAAGTAGTTGTGAGATTGCTGTAACATCTTAGACTCCAGGGAGCTCCGTCAAGCACGACTGGAGGATTTCAGTGGAGCTGGCTTGCGCTTGGACACTCCTTTCTTAGCACTTGCTGATTCATTCTCATTATTATTATTATTATTATTATTATTATTATTATTATTATTATTATTATTATGTGAAAGGCATGCTAATCTGGTTCATTGAAGGTCTCTCCATTCATTTGTCCAGAAATAAATAAAAAAGAGTCATGTTAAATCACCATAACTGTTATGTCATTTTAGTTCGTTCGCTAAATTAATTAGCCTGGCAGTGTGAAAGCAGAGTTGGCCAGGGTGAAATCAATTCAATTACAGCTATTCAATTAAGGCTGGAGTGTATTGGACACACAGTCCAGACATAAAATCTGAGCAGATTTGCTCATTTTCCATGAAAATGGGCTGCTAGTAATTGCTCTTGACTAGTTAATGTTTTCCAGCTAATCAAATCAAAACCTAGAGGTCTTTTTGGCACTTGTCAAAAGGGAGGTGTTGAAAAAGCCATAAAGTTAAATTACATTTATGGTCTAACTATATTAGTATTTCTGGGCAATAAGTGATCCCTTATTGAGTTTTCCATTTGTTTATTTATGTGCAGTGTGAAACCAAACCAAAACCAAATGAACCAAAAGTATCAGTTTATGCTGTAATTTGGACTAACAGGTGTGTAAAAAAAGATTTAAAAAAATAAATACGAGGTTCTCTCCATACGCAGGTATTAACCACGGACCTGTGATCGCTGGTGTCATTGGAGCCCAGAAACCACAATACGACATCTGGGGCAACACGGTGAATGTAGCAAGCCGAATGGACAGCACAGGAGTTCTTGGGAAAATACAGGTTATTTCAGTTTTTATCCCTTAAACCAGGGGTGGGCAATCTTATCCGCAAAGTGCAGGTTTTCATTCCAACCAAGCAGGAGTCCCACACCTGATTCCACCTGTTTAATCAGTTGATCTTGGCTTTCAATAGATTCAGGTGTGGCTTCTGCTTGGTTGGAATGAAACCCTGCACCCACACCGGCCCTTTCCGGATAAGATTGCCCACCCTTGCCTTAAATTGTATTCAAGTGAGCAGAACAGTATCAGCGAGCATTAAATATAAATGCAAAGTGCCGTGACTCACGAGCAAGTCTACTACTGTGTAGACCAAGTGAAGCGCATGTCCCGGTGCTTCAGTGCTCGCCCAAATTAAGTGCTCCAAATGAAGTGTGCCAGATGTGGTGGCTAAAAACAATAAACAACCAAAAAAAACACTTATTTTTGTTTTCTAGGTGACGGAGGAGACGAGTCGCATCTTGTTAACACTTGGCTACTTGTGCTCATGCCGAGGAATCATCAACGTCAAGGGCAAAGGGGAGCTCAAAACCTATTTTGTCCATACGGAGATGTCCAGGTCGCTTTCGCAAGGGAACGTAATGCCGTTAGCCGACGAGCTCAACAAAGTCAATTAAGAACGTCGAGCGGCAGAGACACTTGTAAATAATCTCACTTTGTCCTTTAGATGCACGAGATCTTGGATGTATGTCAAGCGATAGCATTCCGGTAGTTTCTCATAAGCAGGGTTTGTGCACAGGGTACAACATGTAAGTACGGTAGCAATTCTTTTGTAAGAAAACCAAATACAACCAAAAAAGTGTTTTGATGTATTAATGCCATTGTTTATGATTTTTTTTTCCCATTTTGTAAAAAAAATAGAAAAAAAAGAAAAGATTTTTTTTTTTTGTAAAAAAAAAACAACAACAAAACTTAATCATTAAACTTTATATGTACTTCTGATCTCTTTTTTCTTAATGGTTTCCTCAAAGGGGGCCGAGTTGAGGGCTGTTAATATAAGGCATAGCCTTATAATAACATCGACAAATCTTTTTCCGTCTATAACACTTAAGGACCTGTATCTTGTATCTTGTTGACTTCATTCCAGATTTTTACACAATAATAGCCGAATTCATCTTTTGTTACTGTTTAGGAATGGTCAAGATAGAGCTTGCAACTTATAGACTGAAACTGTGGGCCCCATTTTAATTTATTTATTTTAATTTAATAAACGAGTGGCTGTAAAGGTCTGGTGCTATAAAAAAAAAACAACGGTAATTTCATACAGAATGGTGTGAAAAACGTACGTAAAACCTCCAATTAACAGGGGAGTTTATGGTAATCACTCTTTACAACTGTGATGAGCAGAAAAGCATTTCAGAACACATAGCACATCCGAAATTGAGGTGTATGGCCTAGTTATATAATGAGATTGGCTTTAAACCAATAAATATTATGAAAAGCTGTTGTATTTTTCCTTTGCTTGTCCGTATACAGTAGCCAATATCTGCCGTACGTGGCTAAAAGGCTACAATCAACATGGTGTTAGGACAATCTGGTTATTTATTTCATTTTTTATTTTTTATTTTGCAATCTTGTCTTTTTGGAAACATGCCAGATGGCATATGTGTGCAGTGTGCAAGTCTCAGCAAGATTTCCAGCCCAACTACAGTAAAAAAAAAAAAAAACAGCACAGAAAAACCTGAAACTAGCCCAAAACTTTCAGCCAATGGTAAATGTTGCACTTATATGTTGCTTTTATCTAAAGTGCTTTACACTGTGTCTCATTCACCCCTTCACACACACGGTAACAGAGCTGCCATGCAAGGCGCTAACTTGCCATCAGGAGCAACTTGAGGATCAGTGTCTTGCCCAAGGACACTTCAGTGTGGAGCCGTGGAATCAAACCACCAACCCTACGATTAGTGGACAACCCGCTCTACTACCTGAGCCACAGCCGCCCAATGGGAAAGGAAGATGCATTTTTCTTGCATTTTTATTCCTTTGTGTAGGAAACAAGATCGCCGCATTTCTGATTTGAGGCAAGTATCTGGTACGGCCATTATTCACGCAATAATCCCCCATTATCCAAATCTTCGCAATGTCTTCATATTTACCCCAGCATTCTTACTACTACACATCATAGAATAAATGTCCTCTAGTCTTCGCTCTCACGACATGATGTTACACTTTCCCTTTGTCTGCCCTAGTTCGTGTTTGACTAGATTTTATTCTGATTATTGCTTTAAAACAATATCATGGAAGCTGCGGACTAAAACACCACCCACAGACTTGATCTCCCCACCAGCAACCTTGTTCACAAACTAGCCACATTAGGCATAAAAATAAACATAACCCTGGCAACCGGGTGTGGGGCTGCCTGAGAAAAACCCCAATGTATAGATCTACCATTTTAAAGCCAAAAGTGAAAGACGGCATTTAAAAAAAAAAAATTACATTTAAATATTCCTCTCCAACTGTGGCAGACATTTTTGAACAGCCAGTAAATGTTTACAAACTGAATAGACTGGCTTATGTTTGTTTTGCCATGGCACATTCGTAGCAATCCAACAACTTGATCACAGCCTGATGTTCATACTAAGCTAGACAACTGTAGTCAGATCCACAGTGTTTGCTAAACTGGCTCCTACTTATCATTCAGTTACAACATTTGGCTGTTAAAAAAAAATTATATATATATATATATATATATATATATGAATTTTTTTTGTTTTGTTTTGTTTGTAATTTTACATTTTTTTTACATTGTTTATTTTTTTACCAGAAGAGAGGATTTCAGGATAAATAAGATTTTATGAGCAACTAGATGAAGAGTGTGATGTGGCACATCCGTGCGGTCTTGTGGAGGTTAGTGAGTTTGTTAATAAGATTCTTTGCGCACCTGATCATACCTGCTAATTAAACAGATGTACTGTAGCTGTGCCCTTTTCTTTGCATACACACGCTTCCTGAGCTGCGGCAGCTGCCGCCGGGAGGCCCCGAGGCTTGTCAAGTAAGAGAACAATGCACGCTGGGAAAAGACAAGCCATAATGCACTGCTTCATATGATACAAAGTCTGACTCTGTACACAGAGATCTGGAAGTAATTCAGTGCAGAGGCATACGACTGATCCTGCAAAAAGTATTTGTATAAAAAGGTATTTAATTGTGCAGAATAATTATACGTATAAAAATTATTTCCAGCATGTTACGTTTACAGGAGCTCAGATTCTTTGAGGGATTAAAAAAAAATTATCGACGAAGAAGGCTTTCAAAATCTGGTTTTAATTAAAACTAATATATATATATATATATACACACACACAGTATTATTTATCACAGCACTCCTGAATTCTCAATTCTGATTGGTCAGATTCATTTTCTTTAACAACAATTCTATTTCAAATCATGTTCTTTCTAAAATCATATCGTTTCTATAGTAACAACTTACATCTAAGCCTAACAATGAACAAAGTAAAACATGTTACTTAACAAAGAGAAACTTAGAGTCATTGATATGGTGATGCTTTCTGTTAGGATATGTTTAGTTAACATTTATGGAAGGAGTCTCCAGTTTCGGGGCTTGGTAACGGTCATTAATCTTTCCGATTCAGGAACATGTTTAGGACGGAGAACTTTACAGTTTCTCGGAAGGATGACTACCTATGGTTTTGTGTCTAATTAGTAAGATAATCAGCTTTAGGATGGTAACAGTAACTCGTAACTATACCAACACACCCTGTCATGCTTCCTTGCTCATAATTACATATGAAAGTGATGAAAATACTCATTTCTATATGGCGAAAAAATCAGATATTGCAAGTAAATTCAGATTTTGGCTCCAACTCTAGCCATTAATGTATCTGTAATGACAGCTCGGAGTCCTGAGTCTGTCTCAGTAGTGTACGTAAGCAGATCGAGATCTAGCATACAGACATTATTTCACATCACACAGTAGAGCTACACCTCGTAATATCCAGTACTCTGGTGGCTGAGTTGTCTTCAAGTCCACAGCTGCTATGCAGTTCAAGTCTGTCCTCACGGGCTTCTTATAAATAGGGCAGGAGTAGAAGCGAGGGTCCTTCACACCTGAGAATCAGCCAAATGGTACCATATTAATAATTCCAGTCTTACGCAATTTTAACATTATTTGCATGCAGTACGGACATATTTAAAAGTCTGAGTGAGCTAGCATCATTATTTCATCAGAACCTGTCAAAGACTTAATTTGTTTGAATGTTACAAACTGAAGGCCTTACACACAATAACTATTGCCTATACACACAATAACTGTCATATTGTAAGCTAAAAACATCCCGGAATAGATGCTCCAATGGATGATGGATTTATTTATTTATTTTCCCCCAAGATTAAGTAACGGTTAGATGAATGTGCATCCATGTGCAGCTGTTCAGGTGTTCTTAATAAAGTAGATAGTGAGTGTTTTCAGTCTGTCCAGGTGTTTGTACAAGTAAGGAATTTTCTTTTAAATGTTCGAGTGAACATACAATTTTTTATTTATTCTTTTCTGGAAGTGTGCATTTTTATATTTGGTGTATCATCATGGCAAATGTGCTCGTAAATTACATTTGAAAGTCCTTAAAAAAAAAGGCACGTTTTACTTGACAATACCTGCAGACACTATGAAATAAGATTAGAAGAAGCTTCAGATGCTCACCAAATATTAACTGTGGGGGTGGCAATCATTCTGAAGCCAATGTCTGGGGGAAGGTATTGCATTACGTTTTGTAAGAAGGAAACTTTTTTGTTGGAAAATAAAATTGTTTTAAAACAAAACTATATGGTGTTTAAGATCAAACGATAACGTATTGCATTGTATATGTATTTCTTCACATTTACTTGTTTCTATAAAGGGCACAAATATTTCTATATAATGTTAAGTAAATTTTCTCATGATCAATAAGTATAAGCTGTGTCTAATTCTTTATTATTTTTTTTCTAAATAAATAGTCCTTGGTATTGGAATCAGACTTTTGTATCATCATGAACCAGCACTCCAGACCCCTGGGCTTAGAACAGTTATTCTCTGAAAAGCATACTGTGTATGACTGTATTCATGTGTTAGATAAATTTAACTGTGGTAACTGGAACGCATTTAAATTAAGAGTGCTGCAGGGGTTAGGAATCAGAGGATGGCTTATTTTTCCTCTCTTCTTACTGGACCTAATTTTATCTCAAGACTCTTTTTGCTCCCATTTAGGACGCCACAATATTAATAATTAAATTTATTTTCCACTGATAAATTAGGCTCCACTCACCAACCACACCAATTTCGACTGGATTTAGGTCAGGACTTTGACTAGGCCATTCTAAAATATTAAGTTTATTCTTCTTTAACCATTCTTTGGTAGAACAACTTTGGTCTTAGGGTGGTTGTCTTGCTGCATGACCAACTTTCTCTTCAGATTCAGTTCACGGGCAGATGCCCTGACATAATTAGCTGGTATAATTCAGAATTGATTTTTCCATCAATGATGGCAAGCTGTCCCGGCCCAGAAGCACCAAAACAGGCCCAAACCATGATACTACTACCACCACCATGTTTCACAGATGGGTTAAGGTTCTTGTGCAGGAATGCAGTGTTTTCCTTTCTCAGAACATAAGGAATTCCCTTCTGGCTTGTCCACGAGATCTTCAGCAAACTGCAGAGGAGCAGCAATGTTCTTTTTGGAGAGCAGTGACTTTCTCATTGCAACCCTGCCATGCACATTATTGTTGTTCAGTGTTCTCCTGATGGTGGACTCATGAATATTAGCCAATGTGAGAGAGGCCTTTATTTGCTTTGAAGTTGCCCTGGGTTCCTTTGTGACCTTGTGGATTATTACACATCTTGCTCTTGGAGTGATCATTGTTGGTCTTCACTCCTGGGGAGCCTAACAGTGGTCTTGATTTTCCTCCATTTGTACACAATGTGTCTGACTGTGGATTGGTGGAGTCCAAACCCTTTAGATGGTTTTGTAATCTTTTCCAACCTGATGAGCCTCAACAAATCGTTTTCTGAGGTCCTCAGATATCTCCTTTGTTTGAGCGATGATACACTTCCAAAAACATGTTCTGTAAATACAGTGGCAAGAAAAAGTATGTGAACCTTTTTCGAATTTCATGGTTTTCTGCATAAATTTGTCATACAATGTGATCTGAAGTAGTCAGGGGTATTGACAAATATAATGTGCCTAAAATCCATCCATCCATCCATCTTCTACCGCTTACTCCTTCTTCAGGGTCACGGGGAACCTGGAGCCTATCTCAGGGAGCATCGGGCACGAGACAGGGTACACCCTGAACAGGGTGCCAGTCCATTGCAGGGCACAATCACATACACACTCACACACCCATTCATACACTACGGACAATTTAAACACGCCAATCAGCCTACCATGTAAATCTTTGGACTGGGGGAGGAAACCGGAGTACCCGGAGGAAACCCCCGCAGCACGGGGAGAAAATGCAAACTGCATTCCCGGCGGGAATGTTTTGCGTATTGTAGACTCATGAACAGAGATGTTAGCCAGTTGCAATGATGCCTTCAAATCTTTGGCTGTCGTTCGGGGTTGTTTCTTTACCTCATTGATGAGTCTTCGATGTGCTCTTGGTGCCATTTTTACTGGGAGCCCAATTCTTGGTAGAGTAGCAACAGTCCCAAAGTGTCTCCATTTGTAGAAAGTCTGCCTAACTGTAGACTGGAGAACTTCTGAATTCTTTGAAATCACTTTGTGACCCTTGCCAGCTTTATGTAAATCAACTATTCTTGATCGTAGATCCTCTGAAAGCTCTTTTTTACGAGGCATGGCTCACATAAGCATGTGCTTCTTGTGCAGAGCAAACTCCAAAAGTTTGAGGGGTTTTTATCAGTCAAAGTAGCTATAGTCCACACCTCCAAACTCATTTTCTTAAAGAGACTCCAGGTGTGCAAAAAAATAAATAAAAAAATAAATAAAGCTTTTTTGAAGTCATTAACTCAAGGCTTCATATACTTTTTCCACAATCACTATGAGGTTTTTTTTGGTTGTTCTCAATAAAGACACGAAAGATCAGAATTGTTTGTGTTATTATTTTAGACATTATATGTGTCAATACCCCTGACTTAGATGAAGATCAGATCACATTTTATGACAAATTTATTGAGAAAACCACGAAATTCCAAAAGGTTCGCATACCTTTTCTTGCCACTGTATAACCGGGTGCTCAATCACCTGAAATGTCATCCCTCTGATTGAACAACTGACACTAATTTTACCTTCAAATTAACTGCTTTTATCCTAGAGGTTTTTCTCTCTCTTGACGTTTTTAATTTAAAAAAATAATAATTCAACTTGTTATGTTACTTAAAACAAATAAATGTGTCTCACCGTTGTTCTCGGCGTACATCCTGATTACAGGCATCATTTCAAACAGGACTTTGGGCTTGGAGTCGATGAGTCTACAGTTCCTGCGGTCCCAGCTGGCTCCATCCAGATACAACCCATAGACGTAGACACCTTCCTGTGGTGGCACCGTGATGTCATCCTTCATCCACTTGGTCACTTCGTTGCACAGAACCATGCGGTCCAGGGCCCAGCCTTTGTTAGCACGAGTGATCTCCTGCAAGGTTCGAAAATGGACATTGTGAAATCTGGTACCGAAATTGGCTTAACTTCATATTTATATGTACTTATATGGAAGGATGAACAGATTGCGAGTGTATCAGTGTACCAACTGCCTTGTAGCTGTGCCCCTGAAGAGTCTGGGTCCCATATACATAAGCAAACCTTGCACACTTTCATATCACACAACTATTCAAACCCATAAACTTAAGGATGAGCCAAAGGTCCTCATATGCCACTGTGATATCTGGTCCCCACAAGGATAGTTATACTGGAATGTGTGTACAGTATGTGTGGGTCACCTGTCTCATGGCTGTAAGGAAGCCCTGTGGGTTGAAGAAGCCTGTGATCCAGAAGCAGTTGGGACGTCCCTCGAAGATCCAGGACTGAAACTGACGGTTTCGCTCCAAAAGCTCGGTGAACCAGAAGCCAAGAGTACTGGAGGCCCAGGAGGCCTAAAACAAACACAAGCGCAAGCACACTAAAGCAAATAGTCAGAAATAAAATGATTCAATAAGGACAAAAAATAAAGAGCACAAGAAACACACACAAAAGGAATTGTTAAATATTCAACCGATCATTGTCATTCAGAAGTTAGTCTCTTCTATTATGGCGCTGAACCAAAAGAACCTGACAAGTGTGTTAAACACAGAATTACCAATAACATTAATATTCATAAGACTTTAAACCCATTCTTTTCCTCATATTTCTATTATTATTCAGACACACATCACTAGAGTTGCACTCTTGACCTGTCAGTTAATTCAACATCTGACTGATGTTAATAAAAAAATTAAACCAGGGGCATTAATAAATTCAGGACATCTGAAACTACACCTGGAATGAATTTGTGCTGCTCTAAAAATACATTAATCCATTAAAAAACCAAATCCATATATATTCACACAATTCAAGTTGAATAAAAAGGTTTCACTGTAAAATTATTATTAAAAAATAATTTGCTAAACATTGGAAACTAGAATAATAATCTTAAAAAGAAATTTTGGGCTTTCCAATGGCAAACCGTGTGGAGTGAAATATATGAAGTAGTTGAGAAATTAAACATTGAAGAAATATATTACACAGTTGCATGAAAAATGTTGGGTGGGGACACATGTAAACCGCTGACCTTTTCCCAGCGGGCAGGGACGCGGGCATCATACATGCAGTCAAGCGCGTCACGCAGGCTTTCGCTCATGACAATAGTGCCGTCGATGGCCAGCTTGAGCTCCGTGAGTGTGTTCCTCACCAGGACCAACACACGCTGCATTCGTTCGATCTCCTGACGCAGGAAGATGTTCATTGGTTGTAGCGGACCCATTTTAATCAGCCTCTCCTTCACCTATCACACACACAAACACCAATACCATCATATGAATTTGTAATCGATCTTAAATAAAATGGTTGTGACCCAGAATATTCATTTAAAACACTACACATGTTCCTAACAAACAATGTTCTCTGACCAGTGATCACCTGTCCTCTATGTATACTGTAAAAGCTTTTAGGCAGTAAAAGGTCTGGATTCAGAGTGCGTTAATAACGAGGGAGCAAAAAAGCAGCCGGTGACCCGGGTCAGTCCTAATTTGAGAGGAATAATGAGTGTATACCAATTAGTGCCTGGTGGTCACTTAAGCATCTGCAGTTGTACTTTTTTTTTTTTTTTTTTAAAGGGCATAAACAATTTTGCAGCACACAACATCTCAATTCAATTCGATTCAGTTTTCATTTATATAGCGCTTTTAACAATGGACATTGTCACAAAGCAGCTAGAAATCGGGATAAATCAACATTTAACTGTATCCCTAATGAGCAAGCCAGAGGCAACAGTGGAAAGGAAACACTCCCTGAAACCTTGAGAGGAACCAGACTCAAAAGGGAACCCATCCTCTTCTGGGCCATGCCGTAGAGTGTGATTTTATAAATCCTTTCTCTTCTGTCGCTGTATAGTCAAATAGTGCTAATTGTGTTAGCTCAGTTTTTCCAACAGCACAATAAACATTTTTCAATTGTACATTTTTTCAATATCCAGTATAGCTCATCTACATCTGCCTATTTGTTTTGCATTTCCAACAGTTTCTTAGTCCTTATTTGTAAATATAAAATGTAGTCTGGCTCATCTGGAGCATATACAGTAGGTTTGACTTTGTAGAAAACATTTTCCCATTTTTGTTAAGCCTCTGAAATAGTTCTTGTTGATCTGCGTAAAAATAATACATCACTCCTGATGAAGCCTGTGGTATATTAGGATAACATCCTTCTCACACCAAAGGTCGTGATACAAAAAAAAGAATAAGAAGAAGAAGACAAACCTCAAAGGGAACATAGTCTGGAGGAAGTTTCTCCAGCATGTCATTGGCCAGTCGCGCCACCACGGCCTCTCTTGTCTCCCCACCACCACTGGAGCTGTCCTTTGGCTGGATGCTCAGGATGGTGTCCAGCACGTCTTTGGCTAGTTTGCTTTGGTATGTGATGTCAGCATTGGGATGCAAACCAAAGACTTCTGGGGTGTCATAAGCTGGAAGGCCCTGAGAGACGGACAGATCAACAAAAGGCTTCAGACAGCTAAATAAAAATCTAGATGCACTCTTAGGGTTCAGGGGTTCTTGGAGTGACTAATGGTTCAATACGTATTTACAAAAGGGTTCTATTTACCCTAAAGGAATAAATAAAATAAAAAAAAACAACACTTTAACCTACAAGATCTACAAGATGAAACTTCTTTTTGAAGAGAGTAGACTAATAGACTCTTTGACATGAAAGGCTCCTGACTTTCCAGTGCACATTACTCCTGACAGCAGATTTTTTTTTTTTTTTTTTACAGCATCCCGCCCATTATTTCTAAAGATATGTGGTATAGAAACACTTCATGGGATGTTAGCATATAGACATAAACTAGAGTCATCTCTTAATCATTCAGAATTCCTGCACTATTCAGTTGATTAAGAAGTGCCTGTGCACTGATTCTAAGTGCCACTCTCTATTTTGCTCTTGATTTGCCATGGCTTGGTGTTCCTGTCTTGCCAGCACTTAATGCTCCTGACTAATCAGCACACGAGACGCCTGACTTACCCATGCCTGATGCTCCTGACTTGGCAGCATTTGCCGCTCTTGACTTGCTAGCACTCGAGACTCCTAACTTGCAGGTGCAAGGTGCTCCTAACTAAAGACTACTGACTTGTCAACACTACTCTGGATACTCCTGATTTGCCAGAGCTCAAAATGACTGACTCGCCAGTACTCAAGGTTCCTGACTTGCAAGCACTCAAGTCTACAGACTGTTCAATGTTCAGTTATGACTTGTCAGCACGTGATGGTCCTGGCTAGTCAGCACTTGAGACTCCTGACTTACCCATGTCTGATGCTCCTGACTTGGCAGACTTTTCCTTGTCAGCGCTTGATGCTCCTTATTTTTTCAGTGCCCGAGAGTTCTGACTTGCCAGTGCTCGGTGAGCATGACTTGCCAGTGCTCAGGACATATGACTTGCCAGCACTTAGTGCTTCTAAATAGCTAGCACTCAGGAAGCCTTCTGACATCACAGAGATCAGGAGACTGGATTCACTTTTCTAGACTCCTGAACTGTTTGTGCTATGGACTGATAGCCAGCATGCTATGATTTTCCCAGAGGTCATTTTTGGTTTGAATGAAAGGTCATTCTTTGAAAAGCTTTTCTTTGAACATTTTTACTGCCTCACGCTCATTATTTCTAATAGCATGAGAGAAACACTTCAGGGGATGTTAGCCTATAGATGTAAACTCATGTCATTTCTTAATCAATGAGAATTCCTGCCCTCCTCAGTTGATTAAGGATCGCCCGTGCACTGACTCTAAGTGCCACTCCAAATTTTGCTATTAGTTTATACATATGTTTCACTACCCGGTGATAGAATAAAATGCACAGCCAGGCTGTTCGCTTTTTTCTTCCTCTCCAGCTGATACAATTTGCTATTATTTTCTTGGCTGTCAATCTGCTTGTGCGCTCGCTGTCTCACAATGATAAGCTCATTGTGTGCGACAGACCAAACAATGGCTATATCATGGCACCATGACAAAACACCCGTAGCAATGAGATCAATGTGATGTGAATGCTGTCCTTGTCTCCAAGCAGCTTCTCTCCTCTCCGCACGCATACTTGCGGACTCGCAGCAAGAATGAGCCTGATGCACACGCATTCGGTGGCACACAGCAAGGCTTTAAGGCCCCTCAGGGATGACAAAGTGCTACGAGTCAGTTATACAAAACGCAAAGAATATTGTTATGCTAAACATATTTAATGAAACAATGCTGGATATTGACACCAAGATGAATTAAACTCTCAATGAAAGCTGGCTGGTAAAAGCAAGCATCATCTCATTTTCTTCTTGTCTGTCACTCATTAGCATCAGCATTACTGTCACTTATTAACCTCAGCGTTCATGGGTGAGATATTCCCTTGATAGTTTCCCAGTGAGCTTCCAGGCTTGCTAGCCTGGGAAAGTGAACAACTTTGCATAACTAACCTGTATGTAATTGAGATACTGCTCCACACTGGTGCACCTTGGGATGCTGTAACCTTTGTAGAACTGGAAGTCGGAGCTTAGCATATTCTCGCTGAACCAAACCTTAGCGAAGGTGTTCAGCAGGCGCTTGTCGTAGTCGTCCGTCACCCTGCCACCATACTGGATCTCACCGATCATGTAACGCACTGTGTTCCAGGACACTCCCTGGGGACAAGGTAACATCGGGTAACTTTAACTGAGAGAAAACTCAGCTGCTGTTGCGTAAGTTCATAAACATCCCATATAAACAAAATAATGATTAGTAACTTGCTTTTGTTTTGCTTCTTGCAACTGTGCATATAGGTGTCGATAGTGGTTGTGTTGTTGGTGATATTTCTCAAACCATCAATGTAAAATAACAGTGTGTTTATTTTTGCTCTTTATGAAATGAGGGAAAGTAGAGGTTATACTGTGGTAAGTAAATTTTTCTCATTATTATTGTAATTTACAGAGCCACATACAGTATACTCAATGATTTAATAAATGCTTTAAATATATATTTTTTAAATTATTATTTTTATTTCCAATGGAAACACGTGCAAATACCTGCATTTCGTTGGTGTCACTCAATTGAAAGACAAATTTTGTGGGTTCAAGTTTAAGTAAGAGACATATTTAGGTGTAGTCAACCGTATAAGTGCAAACTATAAAGAATTGGTCAATGCTTTTTCATTTTCAGATAAAGAAGAACCACTTTTTGAATGGCTCAGTAATGGGAGGAGATGGCCCCAACATGATTGGTTAAGAGAAATACTGTTACAGCAGTGTCCTACTTAAATAATGACCGAATGTTTCCAGAAATATGGCAGAAGAGTGAAGACCAGGTTAGCTAATCTGTCTCACCCTCTTGATGTCCATGTCATCCAGGTGGTTTTGCACGAACTGGATAGTGGCGTTGAAGTCAGCCTGGTTGA
The DNA here is from genome assembly GCA_012411365.1 of Ameiurus melas. NCBI lineage: Eukaryota > Metazoa > Chordata > Actinopteri > Siluriformes > Ictaluridae > Ameiurus > Ameiurus melas. Next base: position 3,562,244 of record CM022757.1, on the reverse strand, counting down.
ACTCATATGGGATGTTCCAGCCCAGTGGGCCGTACTTGCGCCTTTCCTGGACGGACGAGTGCAGGAAGGCTACACCGTACAGCATTGGCCGCCACTGTAGCATATTACTCACATCTAGAAGGTCTTGACTAATCCCTGAGAGTCAGATGGAGAGAGAGAGAGAGAGAGAGAGAGAGAGAGAGAGAGAGAGAGAGAGTTTCACTCACTTGATTGACACAGGAGGCACAAAAATGTGACATTTCAATTCCTCGAATTTGGGCCTGAAGCTATATAGACAGTCTTGACAGCACCCAGGCACCATGTCATTTGGTAAATTTGGGAATTGTACAGCTGAGTGAACTCAAGAAGACCACAGCACTTATCAGTGCGTAAATAAAATGTGCTCATTATTCTCTTTCCGTAAAAGACACCAGCCATCACTCAGAATAAACAATATTCTCAGTGGGGAACAAACAGATTAAGCCCGATCTCTACATAAATGACACGGCCTGTGATGTGATATGTGTTTGAAAATGCACTTTTTATTCCGAGAACGAAGGTCAACCATCATTTCAAACTTAAGTGCTGTATTTTGTTTAACAGCATTAGTCACATTGATCCCATTGGACACTGGGACTATTTCAATTGCCTAAGGTTGGATGAGTAGGTCAGAGTATTGTTTGGGTTGCCAAATTTACAATCCTGTTTAGCTTTACAGATTCATAGCCAGTCGTGACTGCTATAAATGCTATAAGTTAGCATGTTCTAGCTAGCATGTTGCTTTCTATGGACAATATGAAACAATGGAAGCAAAACAAACTGTTGGGAACATCAATCATTTCCTCAAAAGTACTGGTTAATTACAAAAATAAATAGGGTTGTACTTACAACATCCACGTAAAATATATTATTACATTCTACATATTGAGATTCACCATATTGAACAATGTAAAATAAAAATAAGTTTTTTTAATAAGAAGTTTTATTCACAAAAGTGCACTCTCAAACATAGTACAAAAACATCAATTGATTAAGAAGAGTCTGTCGGTACATTCACTCTAACCTCCGTAGGTCCTCTTGAGTCCTGCTTTGAGACCCTGTGGTGGTTCATTGGTGAATTTGATGGCCATCTGCAGCAGCGTGATGGGGAAATGGCGGTGCTCTTCGGTGGTCATCCATAGGCGGAAACTTTCGTGAGTGCTCTCCGTCTCTGTCAGCGTGTCCATCAGCTCATCCATGAAGTCTAGCCCCAGGTGGCAGTTCTGCAGCAGAGCCCAGCCACCCTGTGTGTTTGTGTATGAGAGAAAGAAAAAATGCACCTATAATACATTTTTTCAAGTTAATAAGATATAATTTAAAAAATGCAGCTTGTCATGTATGGCAATGGGGGGCGTGGGTGAGCACCAGCTGTGAATAGGAGGAAGAGTTGGAGAGAGTGAGCGGGTAATGAATGATTGTCTACACCTGTGTGTGGTGTACAGCAGCCTATTTATACAGTTCTTTTCTTCTGTCTGAGCTAAACTTAATGTGCGCCCAACAACAGGACACAGATTGTTTTGGTATCATTTTGATTTTGTTTTGTGTGTGCTTAAGGCTGCTAAAAGTCATTCACTAATAAAAATTACAGCTCTAGTCACGCCATACCCTGCCTCCTGGATCTTTATTCCCCACCCCATCGACCAGGGTTATCACATTGGTGCCCAAACCTAGATTTGATGATTGATGGAATCAAACCAGCATGGAATTCACTTCCCATTCACAGACAGCACTTGACTATGCCTTCGTTGCTACTTTGAGTAACCGCAAAACCCCTCTGTCTTGAACACTTTCCCATGACACAAAATGTCCTCATGGAAAACCTCACCATATCAAAAAACCATGCTTCTTAAAATATCTGTTTATGTGGAGTGTCCAGTCTGTTTGTTTTCTGAAATGATAAGATATTAGAACAGGACCAGCGGTGGATTGCCGGTTAAGACTTTGGGTTACTGATCAGAAGGTCGGGGGTTCAAACCCCAGCACTGCCAAGCTGCCACTGTTGAGCCCTTGAGCAAGGCCCTTAACCCTCCAGGGGCTCTGTATTATGGCTGACTCTACACTTCCTGACAAGCTGGGGTATACAAAGAAAAGAATCTCACTGTGCATATGTATATGTGATCATTATTAACAAGTGCATTAATATGAACTGTTGTTATACGAAACTACTTTATACGACCTGACCAATCAGGTTTTAGAATTCAACAGCGGTATCAAATGAAATAAACATGCGTTAGCTGTTCTTACATTAGCCATGGAGTGCTGCAGCAGTTTGCGAGCATGAACTTCCTGTCCCTGACCCATGGAGACGTAACGCGTCTCGATTTTGAGCCTCTTGCCAAGGGCGATGATGGAGTCGGTGGGGTCCGAGCCCATAGACAAAAAGCATATGAGGGGTGTGCGGGGGTCCGACTCCTCCCACGTCCTCTCCAGGTCCAGAATCACACCCTCGGCATATTTCTCCCCCAAAGAGTCTGTGATATATTTACGGGCCTGGAGAATAATGGGAGGAATGAGAAAATCTAAATTGGCACATTCAGTGCTAGAAATCAAATGAAAATTTCACAGTTAATTATTTATTTTGTAAGTTCATATCATTTATTATTATTATTATTATTTATGTTGATTAGGTCACCAGCCATTGTATCGCAGTTGTAAATAAATGCTCCTAATATAACCATGTTGCAATGTAGCTATGACAACGAACATACATACTGTTTAGCTAAACCTATACTTACAGTTAATGTTTACTGTGCCGTTAAACAAAATGTGAGAATAATGTATTACATGAATTCAGACAGAAAGGAAATGCTTATAAGCAACGGTGCATGAAAGCACAACAAGAATAGAGCCAGAGCCAGATAACGTCCTCGGAGTCGTAACCATAGGAACAAGGGTTGCTATTCTCACATTGCTCCATTAGGAGGAAACAAAACATATATGCAAAGTTTCGAGGTTTTTAAAAGTTGGTAATTCGGCATGGTGTATGTCAGATAGTAGCCACTGAAGAATTTCTTTTTTTTAAAGGACATGGTGGAGGAAATGGCTTGAATGAACATCTGTGGGTTTTTTTATTTTTGTTTATACCCGGTATTTTCTTTCACAATGCTTAAAATACAATAAAACAGTGCAACATAATCACGTTCGATTAATAATAAACTTCATTTCACAGTTTTTTTATTTTAGTCCAGAATTTCAAAGCGCCTTACATGTTTAAAAATTTTAATGAATAAATAAATGAATAAAAGCTGTGGAAGAAGTGTGTATATAAGGAGTATGTGTAACCTGTGCAATGGTTCTATCTGGACACCAGGAGCGAATGAAAAGCAGGCGCCTGAAGCAGTCGAGTGATTTGTCATATGCGTTGGGGATCGGCTCCTCCTCTGGGGCTTCCTTATCAAACCAGCTCTTCCACTGCTTCTCATGACGGCCAATCTGCTCCCACACACACAGTGAGAGAGAGAGAGAGAGAGAGAGAGAGAGAGAGAGAGCGTATAGTACATATTCACATGTATACCATCGAGCGATATGGCAGAAAATGAAATGAGCTGGCAAGAACATATACACGTTTAGACGGAACACTTGTACCCCTGCAGATCCAGTCAAGAGCTTCTGTTAATGTTCACATCATACATCAGGGGGTCTGTGATCTCAGTGTCTTTTGTTGGTGCCAGACAGGCAGGAGTATTTCAGAGCATTATCAGGTGTGAACAAACAAAAAGCAATCCATTGAGGGCCAGTTCTTATAGACAGGAAGGCAGATCAAGCTAACAGGAAGGCTAAATGACTCAAATAAACACTCTTTACAAACATGGTGAGAAGAAAAGCATCTCAGAACGCATGTCGAACCTTGAGGTGGATGGGATAGCAGAAGCCCACATCGGGTTCCACTTTTGTCAGGCAAAGAACAGGAATCTGAGACTACGGGTCACCCGAAATGCATGAAGACACACACACACACACACACACACACACCTGATCGAGGATGTCGGAGAATGGCCACAGCTTACTGAGCTCGACCAGGTTGAGCCACGTCATGTCCAAGATCCACTTAGCTGCTTTGGGTGGGCAGGCTTTCAGATCCAGAGACGCTCCGCCTGAGGAACACACACACACACACACACACACACACACACACACACATTCAGTGCTGTGTCACACTTTGATTCATTGATAATTCACTGTCTCTGAGCTGCCAGTTCATTAGCTACTACATCATTATTCTGAACCCCTTCAACTCTTCTAACGTGTCGGTGAGTCCAGATTTACATTCTGGCATTCGTCTAACTACACACTCGTCCTATTAGTTTCGCTGTAGTTACTAAATAATTCATCACAGTGACTGAATAATATGCTTTAAGATGAATACATGAATAATAAAGCGACAGCTTCAAGAGACAAATTCGAGGAGAATTCATGAATCTCTCCCAAACCACACACTATGCACTAAATAGTATGTCTAAGTAGCAAAGATACTACTGCTATACTGACAAACTATCTGGGATGTGTGCCCAAGCATTCGAGACACAAGTGTGTATAATTATCTATTTCTGTTTTACAGTGACAATCGTGAAAGACTTTGATTTGGATGAAAGCTTGCCAGAAATCTCTGACCCTTGTTGGCGTTCGTAAGCCCAGCCTCAGCAATAATACGTATAGATCATGAAGATGTCTTCAAGGATGACATTTAGCATATGATATTTTTGCCACGGAATTTGAACTGAATTGAATTAACGCCAGGAACGTGTTTCTACAGTGAGTTTTGCTTCTTTAGCAAAAAAGCCAAGAAGAAACGTTGTGACTAATGAGACTACATTTGCTTAAGCAGAAAAATAAAAATGCTCCAGTGTCGCAAACACACATCCATTCTCATCGATCATTCGAGCGTATTTTAAACCTTCTCCCCATATCTGACATGCTTTTCAACATGACCTTTTCACCATGCCATCAGGAGGTCAACGTTTTGTACTTCTTCTTCCCGCGTGCTTCTGGCGCTGCTGAAAATTCCCATCGTTCATCATGTGTAACGGCGAGCACTGTGTTGTGACATTGAAGATAATCACTGAAACGTGACAAGTCTGGCGCTATAGATAATTAAATTTTAAGATGATAGATAATGTATTCACTGAAGCAAGAACAGGTAAAAATGAATTGACTTCATTCTCTCCAGATATGTCTTATTCATTCCCTCTATACTATATCTCACTTTTTTTCACTGTTTTTTTTTTCTGTTCTCTGTCAGGATTGGTGGAGTTTGAGGAAAATAGACAACGTGTCAGTTATACACGATTCTGACTCTCATTATGTCTATCTTGTGGCTTCATTAAGTTGTACACACGATTAACCATCAGCGCATGAGATACAAAAATAAACTCCAAAACAATACGATGTGCTGGATCAAGTGCTATTTTAAAAGCTACTGAATAATAAGGGTGGAATCCATATTGATTAATGAAACCAAATGTGTGATATACTAGACATTTATGAGATGTTCCTTCAGATTTCCTTCAGTCTGCATTTTCCAGCCCTGACTTATTTATTTATTTGGGGGCCTAAAAGCAAGGACTGGTGTAGACAACAGCTAGACAGTCTAGCTTCTACACAAGTGACTCAAATCTGGAAACCTCGATAGCACGAACTGCATGCAGGTGATTTTAGTCATCTGAATAACAACCAACCAAGAAAAAAATATCCATGTAAGCATTGGCGTAACCCAATTCTGAATTCACTGAACTTTCTCGACATAAATACTGAACAAACTTGACTCTCAATATAGCCCTATATGCACAATGCAAAACTCTAGTCTGTAAGCATAACTTTAATATTTACATAAACCATTGTGTTCATTTGCCTTTTAAAAGGTAGACATAGAAATAAAACAGCTTCCTAATTTTTTTTTTCTTATCTCTATCTGCAATTTTCTTATCATGGTGTCAAACTAGTAAATGATCACGCCACTGTTATGGATTTCATTCGGTATATATACAGTGGTGTGAAAAAGTGTTTGCCCCCTTCCTCATTTCCTGTTCCTTTGCATGTTTGTCACACTTAAGTGTTTCGGAACATCAAACCAATTTAAACAATAGTCAAGGACAACACAAGTAAACACAAAATGCAATTTGTAAATGAAGGTGTTTATTATTAAAGGTGAAAAAAATCCAAACCATCATGGCCCTGTGTAAAAAAGTGATTGCCCCTAAACCTAATAACTGGTTGGGCCACCCTTAGCAGCAACAACTGCAACCAAGCGTTTGCGATAACATGCCATGAGGCTTTTACAGCGTCCTGGAGGAATTTTGGCCCACTCATCTTTGCAGAATTGTCCTAATTCAGTTACATTAGAGGGTTTTCGGAGCATGAACGGCCTTTTAAGGTCATACCACAACATCTCAATAGGTTTCAGGTCAGAGACTTTGGCTAGCGAACCCCCAAAGTCTTCATTTTGTTTTTCTTCAGCCATTCGGTGGTGGACTTGCTGGTGTGTTTAGGATCATTGTCCTGCTGCAGAACCCAAGTTCGTTTCAGCTTGAGTACACGAACAGATGGTCGGACATTCTCCTTCAGGATCTCTTGGTAGACAGCAGAATTCATAGTTCCTTTTATCACGGCAAGTCTTCCAGGTCCTGAAGCAGCAAAACAGCCCCAAACCATCACACACCACCACCACATTTTACTGTTGGTATAATGTTCTTTTATGAAATGCAGTGTTCCTTCTACGCGCCAGATATACTTGGACACACACCTTCCAAAGAGTTCCACTTTTGTCTCATCGGTCCACAGAATGTTGTCCCAAAAGTCTTGTGGATCATCAAGATGTGTTGTGGAGAAATTGAGACGAGCTTTGATGTTCTTTTTGCTCAGCAGTGGTTTTCTCCTTGGAACTCTGCCATGCAGGCCATTTTTGCCCAGTCTTTTCCTGATGGTGGAGGCATGAACGCTGACCTTAACTGAGGCAAGTGAGGCCTGCAGTTCTTTGGACGTTGGTGTGGGGTCCTTTGTGACCTCTTGGATGAGTCGTCGCTGCGCTCTTGGGGTAATTTTGGGCGGCCGGCCACTCCTGGGAAGGTTCACCACTGTTCCATGTCTTCGCCATTTGTGGATAATGGCTCTCACTGTGGTTCGCTGGATTCCCAAAGCTTTGGAAATGGCTTTATAACCCTTTCCAGACTGATAGATCTCAATTACTTTCTTTCTCAATTGTTCCTGAATTTCTTTGGGTCTCGGCATGATGTGTAGCTTTTAAGGATCTTCTGGTGGACCTTACTGTGTCAAGCAGCTCCTATTTAAGTGATGCCTTGATTGTGAACAGGTGTGGCAATAATCAGGCCTGGGTGTGGCTAGAGAAATTGAACTCAGGTGTGGACAACCACAGTTATAGTATGTTTTAACAAGGGGGGCAATCACTTTTTCACACAGGGCCATGATGGTTTGGATTTTTTTTCACCTTTAATAATAAACACCTTCATTTACAAATTGCATTTTGTGTTTACTTGTGTTGTCCTTGACTATTGTTTAAATTGGTTTGATGTTCCGAAACACTTAAGTGTGACAAACATGCAAAGGAACAGGAAATAAGGAAGGAGGCAAACACTTTTTCACACCACTGTATATATATATATATCTCTTCTTGCACAAATCTGAGTGGGAGACACACATGAAGAAACAGAGAGAGGAAGAGAGAGTCACCAAAACGATGATTCTGCCTCGGCTCTCACCTTTAATTAAGGTCAGGAACTCTTCGTGTTTTACCCGGTTGCTCTGCATGTCGATCTTGAGCGCCAGCAGCAGGGTGAACAGGAACTTGTGCTCCTCATACAGGCCCCGGGCGGCATACTTGTGCACTTCATAGGTCATGTATTCAATGATGTTGGCGATCCTTTTGCTTGTGATTGGACTCTTTGAAGACCTGTTTAACATGGATGAGACAAACAGCAACATTTGTTTGCTGTTCATTCTTGCAGTCTATTTAGTGTTTGGCTCATTAGTAAAGGTTCCTAGCTAAGAGTTTCTTCTTAAAAGCTATTAAAATACTGCTGAGACGAACGTTTACCAGGGAGGCCAAGATGAAATACCACTTCACAATGTTATATGGGGATTCAATAAAATGTCATATCATTTATATCCAATAAAATGTCATATTTGCTCATGTGAGCAAGTTTCAATATTTGTGAATGCATTGATATATTAATTATATGATATATAAACGTTGTAATTCAGCCCTCTTGACTACCCCTAGGTTTTTCACAGTTATTAGTTAAAAGATGACAATGAATTATCATAGTTCATTATTATAGTTAAAACAACACATGCTTTAATTATAAAGTTTAACGAATCTAATTTGGTCAGTTTTTGATGAATAGACTCGGACTTTTGGATCATGCTGGCACTTGGACTGAGCCTTTGTCATTTGCAATTCACATCTTCATGATTACATGTGTTTTGCATTACCTGGCTAAAGATAAGTCAAACAAGCCAAGAAACTGGCGAAGCGACGTCTGGTACATCACATTCACCATGCTCATCTCAGTGATAAGGAAGTACAGGATGCTACCTCTGGTTGCCACTACACACAGCAAGGAAAAAGAAAACACCTGGTCAATTATGAGACTATTTAGCTATATTTGCGTAAATGTCTAAAACAGCTACCATATAAAATAAGAAGAAAAATAATTGAGATGTTCTGAAGTACCAGGCCTGTACTCTTCTCGTGCTGTATTAATTTGGACCTCAGTTTCACCCGCAGTCTGGAGCTTCAGTGTGACCTCCTCGGCAGTGCCCTTAGTGCTGGCCAAAACAGAAATCAGGCTTTCATCGTCTACAAGTGAGCCCTTTGTGCTGGTCAGTCTGAACAGCAGGTTGTCCTCCAGTTCCTTCATCTTGCGCTTGTTGGCCAACACATCCTCCAGAAGGTCTGTGCGCTCCTTCTCCAGCTCCTGAAGCATATATACAATCACATCGTTTAACATATTTTGTATATATGCATCAAAAAGCTATAGATCCATCCCTTGCCCAAAGCTGAACATCTTTCCCAGTGGTTTAAGATCGAACCCCTTCCTAAAGGTTTAACATCGACCCACTTCCCAAAAACTAAAGTGCTAACCCCTGTCCCAGAGGTTAGTGATTTAACCTTTTCCCAAAATCCTAACGTGCTAACCTATTTCATGGTGTTTAATGATCAAACCCCTTCCCAAAAGTTCAAATGATAACCACCCTCTCAAAGAAGGCTAACGATCTTACCCACTTATTAATGGTTAAAGATCGATCCTCTTCCCAAAATCTGAAGATCTAACCAGTTTCCAAGCTGTTAAAAATCTACCTGCTTCCAAAAGCCAAATATCTAATGCTTTTACCAGAAGTTAAGAATCTAACCCCTTTTCTATGCTTATAGTCCTAAATATTTTCCCCAATCGTTACAGATCAAACAGTTACCCAATAGTTAAAGATCTACCCCATTCCTAAGTTTAAAGAAATTCCTAATTTCTTACCCCTACCTAATTGTTAAGATGTTAGATTTGCAAATTTCAAAGATCTAACCCAAAATTCTAATCTCTACCCCCCTTCCCAATGGTTAAGTATCCATCCCATTCCCAAAAGCTAAGAATCACCTTTCCCAGACTTAAACATATAACCCCTTCCCAAAGCTTACAGTTCCCACCATGTTCCCAACGGTTAAACATTCCTTCCCAAAGGTTAAAATATGAACACCTTCCCCAATTTAATCCCACCCTCAAGCTAACAAAAAGCAGGCACAACTCATTTACAAAGTTTTTTTTTGTTGCCTTTGTTCAGTGAATGGTTATAGTGCTTAGCAGTACATTTAGCCCAGCAATCAAGAACACGTCACCTTAAGCTACCTTAATAGTATTCTAGGTACCCTCTCTATTTATCCATTTAAAATGCTTTTTTATTTATTTTTATTTTTTTAAATATAACAGTGGTAGCTTGGAAAAAGAGGGTTCACTAAATTCTTCCTCCCTATAATATCCTCTAAACATTGTTGTAACTTTTATCAAAAATCCCATGAAAATACAACAATAATCTAAAGCATCGGCAGGCATAGACTTCAGCGTGCACTGTGATTGAGTAGTGGCACAGTCATTACAATGAGTATGAAAATTACAGTGAGTGCCATTTCTTTTATTCCCTGATGGCAGAAATTTGGACAGAATGTGCATAGAATGGCACTTCAATTCTCCTTCGAATTGGAAAACAAGGAGCAAATGAACTGGCGTAAAAGGTTTTCCACAAAAATATTGCAAAGCTGAATACTGATACTAATAGTGGACATTTTTGCGGAAGATCTGATTCGATGCAATTCAATTCAATATATATTTATATATATACACATGCATTTGCATTTATATTCTATTATTATTGTTTTATCTTCTAAGTGTTTGAATGACTGTGGGTCTGCTGTACTTCACTTACAGACGGGTGGCAGGGAGCATTGCTTCTATTTGTTTTTTCTTTCTCCAGGCGCTTTTGTTTATATTATAACTATGTGTCTATTTTGCTTCTATCCCTGTCCCCACCCATCTCATCACTGATTGTTTTCCTAATGTGTGCACCTATTCTGTGTTCACCCGCATTAGTTTGGATGTTTATAACCTGTTTTCTCCATTCCTCTTCGCAAAGTCTTGCCGATCGTATTGTACATTTCTTGTGTGTTGTTTTCTGGTTTTCTGACTAGTGCCTGTCTGTGCATCGACTCTCTTTATGATATTGTCTACATGGGCATTAAACGATGACTATGATTCTTGGATTGTCGACAACAAAACCCATGCTGAACAAAGACACATGTGTCCTGTCTCTAACCGTTAGCGTTCGGATCCTGATATGAATATTTCATTATCAACCTGACTCTGTTCAGGACCCTTTCAATTCAGTTTGGATCAAACCTAATTATTTTTTTTTTCCAGAAAATATTTCCTAGCCATCTGTGAAGCAAAGTCATTGTAAAGCAAGCTAACCGAGTGTGGTTCTGCCAGAATACAGTGCCCACTTCTCAAGTGGCTATTAAAAGATATTGTCATCACAGGTCTGTGCTAGTGACAGGAAGGTTATTAAAGAGGTTGTCGAGTTTAAACAAGAAGCCCTGTGATTTAAATAAAATGGCCATTGCACTGTTTAATTGTTGATGAATGATATGAAACTGTTTAATGAGAAATGTTACTCATTGGGCCAGATTTGGTAGGTAGGATGCCTCCTTTCTGTGTTCAAGTGAATAATGACAATGGGGGAAAAAAGTATAATGTATATGATCTGAATAATGTTTAGTAATGCAGAAGTGATAATCTGAGACTTTTGGATGTACTGTAGGGTCTAAAAATTCCACTATGAAGATCTACTGTGATTGCAACATCTGTCAAATATAACTTACAAGCCATCACCAGAAGTAGAAAGTACATCATTTAGAAACTGTACTTTTATTTTATTATTTATTATTTTTTTTACTGTGCTTAAGAGTATACTATATACAATACAAAATATAACAAATGTTAACTTCTTCAATTAATTACATTTCTGTAAAAAAAAAAATAATAATAATTGTTTACATGCTTTTTCCCCCTTTGCTTTCTTTTGTTAATCAGCTTTAAAAATCCAATATCCATCCATCCATTTCCTGTATCACTTATCCTAGTCAGGGTCTTGGGGGAGCCTGGAGCCTATCGCAGGGTTCTCAGGGCACAAGCCGAGGGACCCCTTGGACCGGGTGCCAACCCATCACACAGCACAATCGCACACACACTACGGACAATTTAGAAATGCCAATCGGCCTACAATTCGTATCTTTGGACGGGGTTAGGGGCGGAGTATACGGACTAAACCCCTCAAAGCACTGGGAGAACATGCATAGCCCGTGCACACAGAGCAGAGATGGGATTCGAACCCACATGCCCGGAGGTGCGAGGCAAACGTCCAATATTTTGCATAGAAACCATAATCATTTTGCACAATGACTAGACTTAAAAAAAAATGCTTTAATGAGAAATTTGTACAAATTCAAACTAGCAAGTATTATGTGGTTGGATTTTGTCCACTATAATGTGAAACAAGCACAGTAGTAAGTAATTGGTATGAACGCTAACCTTAACCTATATCCTTAAACTCATCTTGTCAATAAGGAGGTGTTTAGTTAACATCTACAGTATGGAAGGAGTCTCCAGTGTCAGTAAGGACTGCGACATGGGAAAGACCTTAGAAAAAATATATTTGAATCTTTAAAGACACTACTCTACACTATCTCTACACTACTCCTCTTCAGAAAAAGTTTCTGATCTTTCTATAGACCCAACAAGCATCTGAAAATATGAAGACGGCAATGTCTAACTGCACCTGTTTCTCCGTGAGGATGACGCGGCCGAGCAGCTGCTCCTCCAGACCTCGCATCGTGACCGTGAAGTCGATGATTGCCGTGCGGGCGCTGATTTCTGGAGTGTACGCTGGATTGGGCAACTTGGTAGTCACGTAAAGTCGGAACCCCTTCATCACGTCCACCTCTTTATCGCCGACTTTGACCTTTTTTAAAAGAAGACAGGAGGAACTCATTACACATGCTGGACTGCATTAACCTAATCAACAATATACATGAAAAAAGGCAGATTTGACTCAATAGTAAATAATTATTTCTTGGTGGAAATGTTGTATTAGTCTTTAATATACTATAGTGACATGAAAGTGGTTCTTCTGTTAATTCTTTATCAGCCTTTAGGACAAGTACAAATCATAAATCTGAAGATAAAAACTAACAAAGGTGCGAACGGCAATGGTGTCACGTCTGGATAAAAAAAAAAAGAAGTTAGTTATGACACGTAGAGTGACGATAACAAGGTGTGACGGCGCAAAAAACAGCGCTGTCTTCTCATCCCTGGATCTGTTATTAACGCTGGAGATCAGGTGTTTGCACCTCCATGTTAACAGAGCTGCGAGTGAAACCTGTCAGAGCGCCGAACGGTGCTGTCGGCTCGTTATTTCCAGCTCCGACACAGAGAACTGAGAGATCTGATAATGAGGCGACCTGGGAGAACTGATACACCGCTGCACACTCGCTCATTCACTCATCTTTTTTATGGAGCTCATCTTCACTTTTTTTCATTTTTGTTCCACAGGCCGTATTCATCAGGCATTTGCGTTTCTGATTGCTCGAACCTGCTGATGTGTAATTTCACACTCCACAAATAGACGTCGTTAAAATGAAGGGAAAAAAAAAAACCCCAAAGAACGAGAGAGCGCAGAAGATGCAGTCACAGGCTCTGCTGGTGCTAGAACTCAAAGCTGAAATGATAAAGGTTTACTTTTTCATTTTTTTATTAAGCTGTGCAGTTCTGTTTGGACAAAAGAATCAGTAATATCTCCTGAAGTTGTCTCTTGTTAGCGTTCTGTACATACAGTCACCAATCACAGGTCATATATATGGAAAAAGGAAGTAAAAAATTTTTCATCTGTTTGTGCTTTTTAACCTGTCCTATTACTTTCTTATCTGTGAGTATTTTAACATTTGGTGGCTGGCTTAATGTGTATTGTGTAAAAATACCAGGATTGGTCGAAAGGGGAGACAAGCTAGAAGTAGAGTACTAGTTATGATAGTAGCCAAAATTTTTAAGCTTACATATTGGAAAATCATAAATCCTTTAGCTAGCACACTGTGCAATTAAAAGCTCCAATTTGGAGCTTTTACAGGGATCAATAAAGGTACATCTAATCTTATCTTCCCCAGTCCAATATTGTTGTTGCCCGGAAACATAACTGACAATGTTAAAAAGTGGTAGCCAAAGTGGTGACTTCAATGGTGTTCCTGGAGAGCAAACTTTTTTGAAGACTTTAGCTCCAACCATAATCGTGCCCGTTTGACCATCAACTCATTAGAAGCCTTACGAAGTTCTTGGTCAACTAAAACAGGTGTGTTAGATTTGATTTGGTTGGATTAAACCTGCAGGAAGTTAGATCTCAAGGAAGAAGCTGGGTGACCTCATATGTGGCGTACTTATTATATTTAGCTTATTTTAGACAGTGTTTCTACATACATGGGAATAAGCATGCTAGGTTTAAACATAGCTACATATCAAATAAATATTTGTTTGTAAAGGTCAGTAAAGATTAGAGGTTTTTTTTGTTTTGTTTTTTTTTACCAGCAGAGTTTCTGATTTGTCCACCCCCAGTGCATATCTATGTATATATGTCATCCCACAAGGTTCTCTTTTAGGCCCTGTATTGTTCTCCTATCCAACTGTCTAGAACATGAAAATAATTTTGGCTTTCACTTTTAGGCTTACGATACCCAGTTATTCTTATCAGTTCAGCTAGATTCAGCGGCACAGCTATGAAAAAAAGTGCATATTGTCATTTTAGATACAGCCATTTGTTATGAAAACATATGAAGAGTAATCATATTAGTCTGTTTTAACATAATAAATGAACTGTAGTTGTACTGTATTTAGTACACTAGCGTAATACCTTGTATGTAGTACCCGTCTTAATGAAGTTCTTCTCCAGCACATTGTCCAAAGCGGGATCGAGCTCTTCGCCCACGTCCTCTATCAGCAGGGGGCGCCCCAGAGACAGGCTGTCCTCCAGGTGATTCCTGAAGTACTTGTGATTCAGCGACGTGATCTACGACAACACACACACACACCACACACACACACACACACACACGGCTTAAGTACTTTTACCCGGAAGAAGCTATTAGAAGAGTCGAAGAAGGACAGGCTGTATTTATTCAAGGACTCTCGGCCATTCAAAGATAATCTTTGAACTCTGAATGCGGCCGAGTGAACCGAGTGAACATGGACCTTGGGGAATGCAAGAGACCCTCGAGAATGATGAATAATGGTATCATTTATCATCATAATAAATAACCTCCAACAAATATTGTAACAAATGTATGGATGGAATGGCTTGGTGGTTTTTGTGTAGCTACGTGATGCGTGGCAATGTAATAAAGAAGGCGACTCTAGCTAGATTTAGTCAGGCTCATGAGGATGTTGGATGTTATGTTGCATAAGTAACATAAGATATGGAGCGTAAGACATTTTAGCAAATAGAACAGCCACCCATTAGCAAGAATCATTTGTATAGTCCAAGTAGTTTTCAGTAATTGCTAATAATCGGCCTCATTTATCAAGGTATATGTAAATGTATGTGTAAAGCATTCACAGGAGCAAAAAATGTGGTATCCAGCTCATTTGGAAAAATGCTCTGATGAGAGTTCTATAAAAGTAGGAAGAGTTATTGGGTGTGTATGGTATGGTATGGTGATGCTCTGCACTGGCTGAGCTGCATTACTGGAAGATTTGGCACACACTGGTAGGAGTTTCAGCTCTCTGTGAGCTTTGCCTTTTATGGAGTATTGTGCGATTGTCATTTATCTTATGAGTATGAAGAAAATCAGTCTTAGCAAAACTTAAATACAATGGGAATTTTTCTGTTCGGTATACTAAAACCTTTATACAGAACTTTACTTAAAGACTGATAAATTAAGTTCATTTCATCTAACCCAATACATGAATACAACAGGTTAAAATAGCATGTCTAAAGCATCACCTTTGGGATGAGATGTCGTTTCCCTCACCTGAAGTTCGTCCTTGGCCTCTTTATTCTTGATCCAGGTCTTGCCCTGCGTCTGTGGGTCGATAAGCAGTGGAAATCGAGCTGCTTTAGTCACGATAATGCCATTCTGGATGGATAGATCATCGTTAGGGAGGCCCTGCAGGTTCCACTCGCTGACGGTCGGGGCATCGATCAGCATCTCGGTCAGGTTCAGGTTAGTGCCAAAGGGAATGTGCCGTGCCCTCATCTCCCTTTGCCAGTCACCCAGTAGAAGGTTGCGAAACTCCTGATTGAATGGGCCGGAGTAGGAGAGGAAGGCCGTGGCCAGCAAAACATCTCCTGATGAAAATAAGATACACACAAGTATTATCTTAGTTTGAAAAAATGAGAACTTTGTTGATTTTATAAGTTACAAAAGAAAAATATCCTGTTGGCTGATGGTTTGCTTTACTGCAACACCATAATACAGTCAATTCAGAAATTATTGGCACCCTTCAAAAGAAAGGTCACTCATATTGGGCCTCTGTTAAAGTGAATTTCTATGTAAATTATTCTTAATAGCATTTAAACGAGAATTTCTGTTTTTAAATGTAAGAAAATCCAGTTAGTTAGATTTTTTTTTTGAAAACAAATTCGAAATGCTTCTGAATTTGTGTACATTTACACATGAAGACTCACTAATGTGCATCTTTCTTCATCGCCTTCAAATCATTTCATATAATTGTCTACAGCAATTTTATATACAGATTACACTGATTAAAATGAAATTGATTTCGATCACACACATACTTGGTCAAACGTTTGTGGAAAAACCACTTGATTGATTATTGAGGTAAAATGAATGTTTTCCAATGGCAGAAACACTTTCCTTCTCTTTAACACAAACTAACATCAAAAAAGTATTTAATTAGTTTTTTCTCCCAAGAACATACATGCAGCAAAACAACTGCCATCCAGAAAGAATATTTAAAATAAATGCAACCAAATTCATTTGTAAAATTCATTAAATTATCATTGATTGAATGTGTTAATCAATATACTCACTCACTCATTTGCATGAAGAGTGCCAATTTTTCTGGTTTACCGTATTTCACTGTAGTACTCACTCTGAACACCTACAATTACTTAATAAAATCCTATCTTTATTATTTTCAAGAAATCGAATGGACTTGACATTTATTGCTAGCCAAAAATCCTAGCCCTTAGAATGCACAACCCCAGTTAGGCCTTTAAGGACTCTTTGGCGAGCTTCCAGTCTCCTGCAACAAATTAGACGATTGAGTGAACTGCTGCTAAATGAAAAACGCACCAACGAGTCTCTTGGTCTGAGCAGAAAATTCTTTGCTCTGTTCGGTCCAGCGAGATTTTTCTCCAGCCAGGCCACTGATCAGGCTGGAAGCCGTCTGCATCTTGTGTCTGCAACGCTCTGCGTCCTCCAGTAACGTCTACGGGCCAGAAAGACATATTCGTATTACAGACAATAACATAGTGTGATAAGGATGCTTATAGCAATCAGTTTAGCTTTGTGTACCCAAATCTAACAGCAAAAGATATCATTTGGACCAGTAACACTATTTGTACATAAATATGGATTGAGTTATAAAATGTCAGAGATATATCATCATTCAAACTACTTATAACATAAAATTCCAACTTCACGCTTTAGGCCACAACCCCGGACATGGTTTGAGGCAAGTGTGTGATCATTTCAAATCTGAAGTTCTCAAATCTATCAGAGCTTCCGGTTGCAATGTAAATCACAGGTTTTTAATTCACTTGTTCTAACAAGTTAGTGTTCCCATAGTCACAACTCACATGGTGGTCTATGCTGGATGCACCAAATGATGTCATTGATTCTTTTTATGATTTACGTGTTTAACTGCTGGCTATAAGCTTCCCTTAGACGTGTGCTACTACGTCAGCTTCGAAGCGCCTGAGCAAAACTCAAGACGCCAAACTTTTCTAGTAGAAAATGACCTAAACGACACCTGCTATAGATAATAAGCATGATTTTGATAATTAGGCTTGGTTCAATTGGGCACCTTCGGTAATTACAGCGAAGATTCAATTTCAAATTCAGTGTTTGTTCTTTCACAAAAGACAACTGCTGCTCCCTGAAGAGCAAATATGTGTAATTTCAAATCAATGCTGCGAGACCAGTCAGCCGGTGGCTGCTAATCGCACAATTATCGACTAATGAATGTGACGCTAATGCGGCTGATTATGCCCCGTGACCACCCTCATCTAATTCGCGAGAGAACACACTGTGAAGGCGTCCCGTCAACAAGACGTTTGTTTTGTCAGGAGAGATTTACACACTGTTATGCAGGAATGCAAACAAAGTATTGGCATATGATATTGGCACCTGAGAAGAGTCGATCTGTTTGTTGTCATTAATAACGTTAATGATTGTGCTTTTTTTTTTTTTAAAGCAAAGCTTTTACCGCAAAAAATAAAGTGTTCTAGAAGATATATGATATGAAGCACTCTCATTGGAGCCCATTATCTGGGAATGTGATCTTACAAGGAGAGCACATATTATAGCTGGGAATTATTAAGACCTTTGTGGAAAGCAGTCTGCTCATTACTTTACAAATAACTGGTTATACTATAGATAAAGACCTGTTTCTCCATCAGGGCTTTCTCGTACTGTGCCTGCACCACGTCCAACTCAGCTTGCTTTTCATCCAGCTCGGCCTGAGCTTTCTGCAGGTCTGCATTAGCGATGGTCAATCTGTTCTCCTGCACCGCCAGATTAGCCTGAAAGTGAGTCATGAGAGAGTGACCGAAATAGCCTAATAGTGTAGAAACGGATTATCTCGTCTGCATACTGTAGATTTGTACCTAAAAACTGCTGCCGTAATCATACAGTAAGTCTGTCCTGTGCTCATACCGAACATCCTGCAAACACACCCAGTATTGTTTGCCTATTTCGCCTTCTACACCTGTATAATTATTTATCATCCTGCTACCTCAGAACTCAGAAGAGGACGAGTTTCCTTTCGATCCTTTCTAAATGTCTCTTCCTCATGTTGCCTCACTGAGTTTGTCCTCGGCACTGTCTCCATTAGCTTGCTTATTAGGGAATCTGCATCTGGACTTCTGTAAACATGCCTCCATTTTGTTAAAATGGATTTTTCTTAAGGTGTAAACACTCTAATAATAATAATAATAATATAATAATAATAATAATAATAATAATATAAATTTAGTTATCTGTTCTTTTTACATGGTTATGTTTTGCGGGAAGGAGTATAAGAAATGGAGGGTGGGCGCTGGCTCACCTTTAAAGGCAGTACTTCCTTATTAATGGCGAAAAATGAGGCCATGGCTTTGGTCCAGGAGCAGAGGCCTGCCACGTTTCCACACACTCGCCTCGCTGTCTCGATGTTGTAGTCGGCCATATCGAAGTAAGGGAGGAGCAGCTCCACTACTTCCTCGTTGATGGTGTCTTTAGGGAATTGCTGCAGAGATGCGATTATTCAGTTTAGTTCAAATAAGCTGCAGTAAACATGATAACACAAGACAACATTCAGTATTTACACAGTTCTAGCTCATCAGGCTCGACATATTAGTTTTGCGCTGGCAAACAAGTAGTGGAGGCCTGTTCCACCCAAAATACAGCATTTTCCCTAAATATCTGTCTCAAGCGATCACAATGATGTTACAAAGCTTGACGAGGTAACTAAACACTGGAATGTTATAAGGGGCCACCATCTTGGACAACCAGAGTCACTTCGTTCTTCGGTGCAGTTTGGTGTCTCATTCCGTACTTTGGCTTCGCCTCCCAAGTGAGACTTAAAGATGGAATAAATGTGGATGATGATGATGATACAATTTTACTTTGAACTTAAAGGTGAGATGATGATGATGATGATGATGATGATGCTAAATAATGCGAGGATTTGGAAGAGTGATTATGCAAAAATATTTTGGTGTGAGACATACAGTACTGCAGTCAACCGACATGGTCACCGTTTTTTAATTAAAAGATTACACACGTGTGATCCATTCTTGTGTTATTCCGGAAGTTGAAAATGTTAGATCGTTTTCCAATACCATTTCTCAGTACACAAAACCCAAAGAGATTCATTATTGTGGTCAATGATAACACTTCTGAGGTAAACGTTCATATGTAAAGTGGTTCTGTGTAGTCTGTACCATGACTATGCCTTTAAATTATTCGCAAACATGACTTAATTACTACGGCGGCTGTGGCTCAGGTGGTAGAGTGGGTTGTCCACCAATCGTAGGCAAGTTAGCACCTTGCATGGCAGCTTTGCTTCCATTGGTATGGGTGAATGAGACACCGTGTAAAGTGCTTTGGATAAAAGCGCTATATAAGTGCGCCATTTACCATTGGTAATTAAATCAATATAGTTTACCAATAAACGTGAGGTTAATGTTCATATTAAAAATGGTTCTGTGCAGTTTGTACTGTCAATGTATCTTTTTTCAAAAACACTGAGGTAAAACAAAAATCTGAGGTAAAAGTAAAATATTCATACTGGGTCAATGACATGTCTATTGTCACTGTGCCTTTAAGTGATCTATAAACAGGTCTTGATAGAGTCTTTTAATAGCTATTTATGAACATGTCCGAGGTAATATTAAAAAATGTTTCTGTGTAGTTTGTACTGTCACTCTGCCTTTTAAATGATCTATAAACAAGATTTTACAGAGTAATTGACATTTTATAGTAATTAACAAAACACATCAAGTCAATATGCATACTGGGTCCATGTCGTGTGTCCTGTCACTGTGCCTTTAAATTATATATAAACCGGACTTTTAAGAGTCTTTTAATAGTTATTTATGAACACATCTGAGGTAAAAGTTCATATTTAAAATGGTTCGGTGTAGTTTGTACCATCACTGTGTCTTTAAATGATCTGTAAACAGGACCTTTTTTTTTTTTTTTTTTTTAACAGTAATTTACCAAAATATCTGAGATAAAAGTTACTGGTTCAATGTCCTCTCCACTGTCATTGTGCGTTTTCTGTGTTTTTGTAGTAATTTATCAACGCTTCTGTGGTAAATGTTTTTATTCATAATGCCTCTGTGTCATTTGTACCATCACTGTGCCTTTAAATGATCTGTAAACAAGATATATTGAGGTTCTTATAGTATTGAACCAACACATCTGAGGTAAAAGTTAATTTACATAATGGTTCTGTTTAGTTTGGCTCATCAGTGTGCCCTTAGGACGAAACGGCTTTGCGATAGCTGCTTAAATCATCAGCTTCAGTATTTCAATGATTTCATGCCTAGCAACTTTAAACACTTCAGCTCTGAGTGTGTGCTCCCCTTATCAATTTGAAAGGCCGATTTTATTTTTGATTTATTTGAAGCTTGCAGCTCCAGTGCTAAGCTAACTAAGGTAAGAGACACAAAACATGTCAAGCTGAACGACCACATCTGGGATCAGGAGAAAAAAAAGCTGTGTAAATGTGATTTTTCTCTGGATTATTCCATCGCCACAGTGTGGGAGGGAGAAGGTTCTGTAGCAGGCAGAAAAACAATCACTTAAAAGCGAAATGTTTTGCTTTGTATTGTTCTTACGTTGCTTTGTCTCTTCATTCAAGTACAATCAACAATGTGTTGCGTGTCAGTGTTGATTATTGTGTACGCTACTTCCTTGTATTTCACTGTGCGAGTCTGTTCATGTGAAATATAATGGACACAAACTGTATTGTTTTCCATTACTGATATACAGAAAACATTCCACGCTGAAAAGCAAAACCTCCCTTGTATTGTACGTGTCTTTAATGAAACACAATGAATTAAACACTGACTTCGGCTTAAACCCTTGTTGCATTGCGTTTCACTTTCATCACTTTGCTGAAGTCGTGCCACACTGAAAAGCAATCACTGAATTATTCAGAATTACTAAAACTAAAGTTACCGTTTAAATAGCTATAAGTCTTGTAAAAGATTTGAGTCCGTTTTATTTATGCTTTCATTTCTATTCTTGCAGCTAGGTGTACCTGCAGACTTCCCAGGAAATTCCCGGCGGTCATGAGCTTGAGAGATTCCTGCCATGATGGAGTTGTGCAGTTCCTCTCAGTGTCCAGCTTCACGGAGTTCAGTCTCCGCTGGAAGAGCAGCAGCACGCAGTCCATAATGCGCATGATGAGGTGAGGGGGGCGGCCCAAGGTACGCACTGTCGCTATGTCCGATGGCTTGATCGTCTGCAGAGACGGGTAGATCGAGAAAGTTCCACGTTGACTTTCTAAACTCTGGGCATGTAGTGATAATTGATTATACCATATAGCAAATGGAACGAGAGAGGAAATAAAGGGAGGGAGGTGAGGATAAACATAAACTGTAACCTTTAATATATAAAAGAAAGATAGATAGATAGATAGATAGATAGATAGATAGATAGATAGATAGATAGATAGATAGATAGATAGATAGATAGATAGATAGATAGATAGATAGATAGATATGAATATATAAGATGTGTCTCGTACATGGGGGTGACTATCGGGGGTTTATGGAGATGAGTTAGGTGTGTGTGTATGTGTTGTCCCCTGTAGTGGTGGTGGCATCAGCACCTCTATTTTTATACCCTCACAGGCAGCATGTAATTACAATTAAAGCAAAAAACATCTGGAAAACACACACACACAGAGCTATGCTGCTCTCTATCTCCTCTTGTTTTTCCCTCTTTTATTTTCTTCTCTCATTTCATTCTACCTCTTTTCCTTCTTGTTTCTTCCCTTCCTTTTACTTATTCCAGTATTGCACCTATTCGTTCTTTTAATTGTTCATCAGGAGCCCGAATCTGACCTGCAGCGCCGCCTCTGCCTCCTCCAGCGCCGGCTTGGCCGCCTCAAGCTTCTCCTCAGCCACGGCCTTGTCTGCAGAGATGCTGTCCACGATGGCCTGCGCTTTGTCCTTCACCTTCTGCACCTCCACCTTGACCTTCTCGGCTGCCTGAGCTTTAACCGTCACCTCCTTCAGCACCTGCCGGAGATCAATGGCGACAAGATACACGTTTATGGTCAACAAAGTACTAACTGATGTCAGGTGCTAGTCGTTAATAATACAGATCGTGTTACTAACATAAAAAAAAAAGATATTCATTTTAACGTGACGCACTGCATCAACGCCAGCTGATCTGATTTTCATGACTTCATTTTAATTCATTTGTAAAACTTTGTGCATTAAATAAATTTTATAAATTACACTATACTCGTTAGTCTAATAGGTAATAATAATAATAATAATAATAATAATAATAATAACAATAAATATAGCTGTAAGCAGTGATCTGCAGGGTCCAATCACTCTTTACAATTATTGCCTCCAGTGGTGGAAATGCAGTACATGATGCAGTGCACAAACTTTCAGCTTCGGTTCCTAAGAAAAGGAAACCATTCCTTTGAACTTAACTCCGCCTACAATCGATTACCATGCCCCGAAAATTCTCAGCAGCTATTTTCACATTTCATGCGAATCCATGCAACCAGTCCTGAGTTACAGCTATTTGTAAACCAAATTGATTGGCATGTGGTGGTCATGTTGCTTAGAAAGTTTAACATTAACATTAACTCTGGAATTTTGTCTCTAGGCCTTTGTTTCCAGGTTCTCAAGATATGGCCTAAAATGTACAATGTGGCACTATAGTGCCACCATTAGGCTGACTGGACTCTTTCAACTTGCCTGATTAGTATGAAATAGTACTACTATAACTAGCATACTACCTATACTACCTATACCTATACTATACTTCACGCCTCTACAGCTTACAATTTGGTCTACATGACTTGTTTTATGGGTGAAAAAGCAGTGTATAAAAAAAAACTCCAGAAAAAACAAAAGGGTTCCAATACCTTCTGTGCTTAGATCCCTAATAGTACCTTAAAAGCAGTCCATGCTGACAATGCTTTTAGATGCTACCCAATCCTATTAGCTCCAAGGTAAAGGTTGTGTCCTAGTAACATGGATGTGAGTTTCAAACCCAGGCGTGACGAAAAGGGCCTTTGACCAAGTGCTCTTAATTTTTTGGCTGTGGTCTTGGGTTAGAGTTTGTTTTTATTGGGGTTTTTTGGGTTTTAAAAAAAATAAAACACTCTTTTATATAAATACATGTACCAATGAATAAATAAATATGTTTTTACACTACAAGATGTTTACTACATTTATTTTCATCGCAGCAGATCTGAGACCTCGACACAATGCCACCAGTGCACCTCGAATGTGAAATAATCCACCATCTAACGTTTATATGTAGGACTCGCTGGAAAGTCCATTTCAGTGATTTATTAAAGTCTTTTGGTTTAGCTCCTTTCTCACCGTATACATTATTACATTACATGGTCTGTTCACCTTGGCTCTGGACCACAGAAACAAAATCACCATGATGAAAGACGAAGTAAAGAAGAAACTACATTCCCCTTATTCCCTTGGCAGACCATTTCATCCGAAGCTACTTATAGGCGGGCAGAATCTAATTCAAGCAACCGTACTGTAATCACAGGACCTCTAAAGACCTAGTATTAATATCTGACTGCTGCTACTATTAGAAAAAGCGTGAACATGTTTCCTTTTGGTTCCCGAGGTTGGGTTAAGTATAGCATCATGGGACAGTATTTAAGTGAACTCTAGTGCCATGAATTTGTGAACCTTGAAAAAAAAATGGAATTGAAAAACTAAACAGAACTGAAAAATAAACTCTCAGAAGCTCAGAAAGGAGAATGTATAATCATTGAAATCTGTCTTCATGACAGAGGACTTCATGCTTTCCAGCGTTTCTCATTAACAAGTGTTTTATTCCTTAAATATACAGTAGTTAGCATAACATATAGTTAGCTGGGTCTTAGAGTCAAATGCCTACTGCCACAGAGGTAACATTTGCTAAGCAACTAATTATCTGGGTAACATTAACATTGGCCTTAAATTTGGTACCAATCTAAAAAGAACTGAAGTAAGTGTGCTGGTGTGGAAGACGAGATTCTGATTATTTTCTCTCAAATCCTGCGTGTGTCCTAAAATGGCTTAATTTGATCATTTATTTCTCTATTTCTATCCAGAATGAATAAATGAATGCATGAACGTGTGTTCTCGGGAGGTTCTTGTTTGACCTTTTCTAAACATTTGGATAGAACCGTTTGATAAAGCTTTAGTAACCTGCACATTCATACCATGTCAGCCTTTTTGTTGGCAACCTGCAGCTCCTTTTCCTTCACCTCCAGCTCTTTGCTGAGAGCAGCAACCGACTCAGAGGCTTCTTTCAGTTTGTGAAGGCCAGTGTTCATCCTGGAAAGAATTCATGAAACCCTATCAGGATTGTCTTAGAATTGTTCTACAAAACAATACATGTGTCATAAAAGTGAAGAAATCAAAAGTTTCTTCAAGGGTTCTTTGGATAGTTATGGGTTCTTGGAGTAAGTTGTACATGGAACCCACTGTGGCAGAAAAACGTCGGGGTTACGTATGTAACCCTGTTCCCTGAGAAGGGAATGAGACGTTGCATTTAGCATAACAGTATGGGGAGCGCCTTGCGCGCGTTACCGGTATCTGAAGCTTGTGTAAAATCATGTCTCTACTTATAGGCCTGCCATGATCAGGTGACGTGGCAATTAAGCGCGTCGCATGATATATATATGGCACCTGTGAACCCCGCCGCCAGCCTCTATTATCTGAAGCGAAGACGCAATTCACAGGCCTGCCCTGGTATGACAATGCTATCCAACGTCTCGTTCCCTTCTCAGGGAACAGGGTTACATACGTAACCCCGACGTTCCCTTTCAAAGGGAACTTCGACGTTGCATTTAGCATAACAGTATGGGGAACGGGAATACCCACTCCGTCATACCAAGGGTACGGCCTGTCCAAAAAATACCGAAGCCCGAGGGTCACTGCAAGACACTTGAGCCCGGGGTGGAATGAACATCCAGGCTGTAATAACGAATGAACGTGTGTGGCGTAGACCACCCTGCGGCCGCACACACATCGTGCAAGGACACCCCTCTTGACAGAGCCTTCAAGGAGGCGACCGCCCTAGTGGAATGAGCTCTTATGCCTAGAGGCGTGGCGAGACCGCGCGCCTCGTAAGTGATAGAGATTGCTTCCACTATCCAAGTAGAGATGCGCTGTTTTGACACAGCGTCACCTCTACTGTCGCCACCAAAGCAGACCAGCAGCTGCTCTGACTTACGCCACTGGCCTGAGCGGTGGACGTAAGTGCAGAGGGCCCTTACCGGACACAGCAGGTGCAACCTCTCCTGTTCCGGTGTGAGGAACGGAGGAGGGCAGAAGGCCTGCAACACCACAGGGTGGGCAGTCGATGTAGGCACTTTAGGAATATAATCCGGCCTAGGGTACAGGAAGGCCTTGGCCAGTCCGGGGGCGAAGTCAAGGCAGGGGGGGGCAACCGAGAGAGCTTGTAGATCCCCCACTCGCTTGAGAGATATCAGGGCCAGTAGAAGAGCTACCTGTAGAGTTAGAAGCTTCTCCGAGGCTGACTCTAAGGGCTCAAATGGGGCGTCCCGACAGACCTTCCAAGACCACAGAAAGGTCCCAAGAAGGTACTCGCGGCCTGCAGATGGGCCTCAACCGTCTGACACCACGCGCATGAACCTCGCAGTTAGAGGATGCTGCCCCACAGAGGCTCCATTAACAGGGGCATGGCTGGCCGAAATGGCGGCCACATAAACCCCGATTGTAGAAGGAGCCAACCCTGCTGAAAAACGTTCTTGCAGAAACTCCAGGACTGTAGCCACTGTGCAGTTCACTGGGTCTAACTGACGTTCTTCACACCACAAGACAAAAAGCCGCCACTTGAGTGCATACAATTTCCTTGTGGATGGTGCTCTAGCGTTTAAAAGTGGTCTCTACAACCTCGGTTGTGAGACCAGAATATATGAGCTGGTGCCCCTCAGGGGCCAGACCCACAGTTTCCATAGTTCTGGCTGAGGGTGATAGATCAGCCCTCCGGCATGAGACAGTAGGTCCCTGCGGATGGGAATCTCCCAAGGAGTGCCGTCGAGCAGGGACATTATCTCCAAGAACCAAATTCGAGCTGGCCAAAACGGTGCTACTAGCAGCAGACGTAGACGGTCTTGGCGAACTCTCGCTAGAACTTGTGGGAGCAGAGCAATCGGGGGGAAAGCGTATAGACACGACCTCGGCCACGTGTGCACCATGGCGTCCAGTCCCAATGGGGCAGGAGGAGTGAGGGCGAACCACAGCGGGCAGTGTGTTGTCTCCTCGGAGGCAAACACATCCACTTCCGCTTGTCCGAACCTCCGCCATATGGACTCCACCACTTGTGGATGGAGCCTCCACCCCCGGCCTCAGCCCCTGCCTTGACAGGATGTCTGCCCCCACATTCCGACTGCCCGGAATGTACATTGCACTCACTGACAACAACTTTCCTCCGCCCAGAGGAGGATTAGTTGCGCCTGCCTGAACAGGGGGGTGAAACGTAACCCTCCCTGGTGGTTGATATACGAGACCACAGCTGTGTTGTCTGACACAACTAGCACACTGTGACCTCTCAACTGAGGGAGAAATCATTTCAGTGCTAGGAATACGGCCCGCATCTCTAGGCGATTTATATGCCACTTCAGATGAGGGCCGCTCCAAAGACCGTGAGCTGGACAGCCATTTAAGACTGCGCCCCAGCCTTTGAGGGGCCGTCTGTCGTAACCGTCTTCGCGGTAGGGATACCCTAGAGTGTGACCCGGAGCCTAGTAACTGCGGGCACCTCCAAACACTCAGAGCACGTAGGCATCGCCGCGTGACTCTGATTACTCTCAGCGGTTTCATCCCCGACTTTTCAGCCACCACTGAAACAGTCTCATGTGCAATAGGCCCAACGGTATGACGTTGGCTGCTGCTGCCATAAGGTCCAACAGCCTCTCGTAAAAGCTGGAGGGGATGCCCAGATCCCGCTTTATCTTGCTCAAGGTTGATAGGATCGATTGTACGCGTGTTGGGGATAGAAACGCCCTCATCGTAGTAGAATCCCATATGACCCCTAGAAAAGTTGTCCTCTGCACTGGGGAAAGCATACTTTTCTTGAGGTTCAACCTGAGCCCCAAGCTCCTCATGTGGGCGAGAACAACATCTCGATGTTGAACCGCCTGTTCCCTGGATCGTGCCAGAATTAACCAGTCGTCCAGTTAGTTTAGTACACGGATGCCCTGGAGTCGCAAGGGAGCCAGAGCAGCATCCATGCACTTTTTGAAGATGCGAGGGGATAAAGCCAGCCTGAAAGGAAGAACCCGAAATTGGTATGTGTTTTCTCCCAAACACGAAACCTCAGGAACTTCCTGTGACTGGGCGATATTCCTATGTAGAAATATGCGTCTTTCAGATCTATCGTCACAAACCAGTCCTCGGACTGAATCTGTGGCACGATAAGTTAACCTTGAACCTGTATGTCCGAAGAGTACGGTTCAGATGACGCAGATCCAAAATTGGCCGCATACTCCCATCTTTTTTGCGGACCAGGAAATAACGGCTGTAAAAACCTCCCTCCCTTCGAGACACGTTCTATGGCCCCTTTGTCCAAAAGGGAGCTTATTTCCTTTGCTAACGTTGGGCTCTGCTCTGTGCTGACAGATGTCGTGAGCACACCACTGAACCGGGGGGGTCGAGCTCTGAACTGGACCTGGTAGCCCTTTTCTATGGTAGACAGAACCCATGGGGACACATTTGGCAGTAGTTTCCACGCTGCCAGATGGTCCTTCAGTGATGTCAGCTTTTCCCTATGGGGAAAGCTCTATGTCCCTCCGTGACCCATCAGGACCGTTCCTTCCATACCTGCCTTGCCTTTATGATCATTCTCAGATCAGGCCTCCCAGCAGGCTGTGGCTGTGGCCGGCCGGTCACCCTGGCTTTCTGCGGGGGGAGGCGGGCCGCCACACTCGTCTTCTGCATCTCCCTCGCGCCAACACTGGCCCGGGCTCCACTCATGGAGGCCCGTGCGAACTCGACACGACGGGGAAGGAACCGGCTGAACGCCGCCGTTTGCTGTCTTGCGTCATGAAACCTGTCGGAGATGGCATTGACTGCGCCACCAAACAGGCCTCCTTAAAAGTTTGCATGGTCGCCCGAAGAGATAAATCTGTGGCGCGGCGCAGCTCTGCCACTGCCTCTGGCCCAATTCCCTCACCAGTATCCAGCTCACTCAGCAGGTCTGCCTGGTAGGCCTGCAACACTGCCATTGTATGCAGGGACCCACATGCAAGACCCGCCGCCGCATAGGCTTTGCCCACCAACCCCGAAGTGACTTTACACGGTTTAGATGGTAAGGTTGGCCTCCCTAAATTACCCGCCGTAGATGGAGAGAGGTGGCTCGCAAGCGCCTCCTCCACCTTTGGCATCACCGCATAGCCGTGCTGCGCGACCCCCCACGATGGCTGAGTAATCAGACTTTGCAGGGTTATAAACACGGCTAGTGTAAGGTTTTCTCCAGAAGCGTGAAATCTCATCATGCACTTCTGGGAAAAAGGAGAGTTTTCTGTAGTGTGAGGGAGCTTTGTGTTTACTTTCACTGGAGAGGAAACGCTCATCCAGCCTGCTATGAGCCACTTCCTCTTCCCCAGGCCAGTCTAGATTCAACTTCTGGACCGCCCTAGTGATCACCTCAAGCAGCTCTTTATATGCCTGAGAGCTGCTGTCAGTTATTGGGGAAATGGCGCCCTCTACCGCCTCCTCAGAGTCAGCGAGGTTTTTTTTGGCTTTGCATAGGGGAAGGAGGTGGCGCGAAGCTCCAAAGTCAGGCGGAGGCAGCGACCCGGAAGACAGAGCAAGAGATAGAGCTGCGCTCATCTCGGCGCCTCTTCCAAATCCATACACGAACCCCAGGACCTGAGACGGCTGGCTGCCCGACAGCGCCCGCCCGGCGCCCCGACCCGCACTGAGCGCCGAAACCCAACTCCCATCAGGTGAGAAGAAAGCGAGCCGAGGCGTAGTTGCCTAATCGTGAAACGTTCACAATGCTGACAGTCAGCCCCTCGAGGGCTGCTGTAGCATGTCGCCAAACACTTCACGCAGAAAGCGTGTCCGTCTCCTCCCGTGATGAAACGGGGCAAGGCTACACTCTCTGACTTTCCTGCTATTTTTGTCTATTTTACTTTTTTGGTAGTTGGGTAGGGAGTTTTTTTACCACAAAATGGTTAGTCTATATATTATTGGAGTCTTATTCACGCGCGGCCTATAAGTAGAGGTATGATTTTACACAAGCTTCAGATACCGGTCACGTGCGCAAGGCGCTCCCCATACTGTTATGCTAAATGCAACGTCGAAGTTCCCTTTGAAAGGGAACTCACCTTTCTTGTTTAGTTTTGTTTGGTTTTTACTTTTACTGTAGTTTTTCACTTATATAATTCTGAAATTTGCTCTGGCTGCAACGTTCATTTTTTCAATACAACCGATTCGACTGACTTGCTTAACCAATCCTCAAAGAATGACTCATAACTGGTCTAATCAAGCAAGCCAGGGTCACATGATCAGATCGGATTCATTCTTTTGTACCCACTGGTAGTCACTGCCATTGGCGAGATATTTACACATGAAAAATGTTTCCATTTTTTTATAATAGATGAAATGTATGATAGATGAAAGTCTAGCCAAGTGACCTTATGCTGCCATGCATAGAATGTTAAGAATTGTCTAGGACTCTTGATTAGAACGTTTGTGCCCTACTGTAAACCATTTTAAACTCTTGTACGTCAGGGGTAATAATTTTGCAGTGGGTGTACCGGTTAGCGAGGGTCTGAACTTCGGAATGCTTCTCCTTGTAGATGCCCTTGTAGCCCTGAATGAAGGAGAGGTACGACTTTGGCGTTACATGGGTCGAGCGCCGATATCGCTGGAAATACTCGACACACTTTTCAGCTACACCATCTTGGAAGGAACCCATGCACTGCACCACTTCCTGTTTCACCTGCAGCGAGCAGTCGATATCGTACGTGGATAGAAAGTGCTCGGAGACTGGGAAAAAAAAAAAAATGACACAAAACCAGTTGTCAATGTTTTCATTTTTGCCCATTTCCCATTGGCATCTTGGTGGTTGTTAGGTTACTTTACTAGCTTAACTATAACTAGGTACAGTAGATGACACCCTGGATGGACAAATCAGGACTTTGCCAAGAAGGAACTGTAAATTTTTGTATATTGTTTAATGAAAAACTGATTGCAAATGAACATAAACCATACTGTTATTGCTGCCAAGGAAACCACATGTATGCTGTATTGTGTGTGATGTCTTTGAGCTACTAGGACCCTGAATTTCCTTGTGGGGATCAATAAAGTATCTATCTATCTATCTATCTACATGCCTTCTTTCTCACTCCTTCAACAGGCACTAGTATCAGTTTCGGGTTACATTTTTCAGAGTGAGAAGAGAGTCTGAAAGGATTATTAGAACTCAAAAAAAGAAAGTTTGAAACTAAAAAGCAAGAACAGAAAATGTAGG
Organism: Ameiurus melas; assembly: GCA_012411365.1. NCBI lineage: Eukaryota > Metazoa > Chordata > Actinopteri > Siluriformes > Ictaluridae > Ameiurus > Ameiurus melas. The sequence goes on along the minus strand of CM022757.1, from coordinate 3,531,241 downwards.
TAGCAAAGGCTCAATTTATCCAACAATCAGCACCATCTAGAATTGACACCCCTTAGGCTTGCTGCCGTGCCAGTCTTCATAATTGTCATTCATTTCTGCCCTTGGATAAATTGAGACCTGACCAATTGCACAAAAAATGGTCCTATTTGCCCACTTCACAGTGGAGACTGGGGACAAATGAAAAACCATTTGCTGGTAATAAAGGAAGCTGAAGAGTTTAGATCAAACAAGCAATTGCTTACTCTCAGTTACCCTTTTAAAGTCCACAATTTTCAGGAACATGTCTGAGTTGTTCAGGCTACTTCATTGCTCAGTTTCACATTACACCTTTTATGCAAATACCATCCCTGTAGGCCATATTTCTCTGTCTGCAATTCATTCTTTTAGGCACCAACATCCCTATACCGACTAAAAAGGCCCAAATACATCCTTGCTGATTTCATCCCTATCCCCTCCCCACTCTTGTAGGCTCTATTCTGTACCCCACTCCACCACCATAGGTCTCATACCATCCCTACCCTATCCCAGTAGGCACAATCTATATCTCCAACCCATACCTGCCTACTGTATCAATATTTCCACCCCATCCCAAAAGGTCTTGTCCACACACCATGCACCCAAAGGCTGTATCTCTGTCCCCATTCACCATTGAAATATGAGCAAAGAAGGCTGTGAAAAATTATCATTTATTGTTTAACCTCTTGATAATTTGTTCAAAAGATTCACAAAAATACTTTGCTCTCATGGATGGAAGGGTTTCAAGAAAAGAATCTCTACTCTCATCCGAAAACAACAAAACTCAAGTGTCGTCAGTTTGCCAGACACGACTGGAACTTCAAATGGAATCGTGTTCTATGGTCAGATGAAACCAAAATAGAGCTTTTTGGTAATAAGCACCAGAGGTGGTTTTGGTGCAGACAGAGAGGTAGCCATAAGGAAAAGTACCTCATGCCCACGGTTAAATATGGTGCTGGCTCTTTAATGTTTTGGGGCTGTTTTTCTGAAAGAGGACCTGGACATTTTGCCATTTGACATGGCATCATGACTCAAATGTCAAATCAAATGTCAACTAATATTAAATGAAACCTGACTGCCTCTGCCAGAAAGCTTAAAATGAGCCATGGTTGGATTTTCCAGCAGGACAATGATCCAAAACATACATCAAAATCAAGGTCCTGCCATGGCCATCCCCTGACTTGAAACAACCTGTGGAGTGAATGGAAGAGGACAGTTCACCAGCGTTTGAAGGATCTGGAGAAATTCTGTATGGAGGAATGGTGTCAGATCCCTTACCATGTATTCTCCAACCTCATCAGGCATTATAGGAGAAGACTCAGAGCTGTTATCTTGGCAAAGGGAGGTAGCACAAAGTATTGACTAAAAGGTGCCAATAATTGTTGCTTTTTCTAAAAGATCAAAAGATCAAAAGGGTAAACAATAACAGCAATATTTCACAGACTTCTTTGCTCATATTTACCCAGTCCTATTTCCATCTCTGCTTGCTGTGTACCTCTTCATAGGTTCTACCTCCATCTCTACCCCAACTGTATCTCTTCCCCTTCCCATTCCATGCTGAAGTACCACTTAAAAGGTGTGTTAAATAGGCAAATATCTGCTTAATATAAGCAATGTAACCCTTAAATGCAGTGTTGTGCACATATAATTCTTAGCAGACCTGCAACAAGGGCGTCCTTAGGCCAGCGGCTGAACCAGTCCATAGTGCATCCCGAGATGAGGGCAGGAAACTTTAAGGCTCTGTTGCGGAATTTTTCTCCCACTGGTGAAAAGCACAGCACCACATGCAGGTTCTGCCTTACGCGGCTCATAAAGAAGTCACGCAGGCTCTCGTTGGTGGGCGGTCGCCGTGGAAACTCTCGTTTCATGACTGGCACAAGGTCGCTGAGGATCTCATCGATCTCATCACGTGCAAAAAGGTTAGATACCTGCAGAGAACGCCATGTTTCTGGAGTCATTTTAGTGAACTAGTCATATACACAATTGAATCACATGCAGGGCTCTGTGCCTGTCAGATCTAGTGGTAGAAGTAAAGGAAGCATGAGGTTTGTAACTCTCTTTTTTTCCCAGCAAAAAACAAAGTAAAAGAGTCATGGACTCTGTGCCTGTCAGTTCTAGTGGAAGTAGTAAAGGAGATGTGGGGTCTGTGCCTGTCAGTCCCAGTACTTGTGACATGGAACATGGCCTCAGTGCTTGACGTACACCGTGAAGGAGGCATGGCCTCTGTTGAGCTTAGTGAAGGAACGGTGGCCTCTATAAGTCTCAGTGAAAGAGCATTGACCCAAGTGTCTATTAGTCTCAGCAAAGGAGGCAAGGCTGGTCTGCCTGTCCCCGTAAAAGAAGCCATAACCTTTGTTTCTGTCAATCTTAGTAAAAGAGGTGTGGTCTCTGGGCTGGTCTGTCCAAGTCAAAGCACAAAATATTGAGAAAAAAAATCATTTGAAGCAACATTTAACTAAACTGGTTGGTTTAAATAACACTTATAACACTTGAATAAAATCTGAAACAATTACCATATCATATTAGTGTTTGATAAATGAGAAAATAAAAACAGCTTGACTTTCCCAATGCTGTACATTATAAGCTCTTCGAGTGTTTAATTGCCTGATTAATGATAAAGGCTTGAGGGAAAGTGGTTGATGCAGCCAGGGTTGCGAGACGATAAACAGATCACTCCCGGCGGGCTTCAACCCACAGACCCACAATCACTTCTTTGTTTGTCTTCTCTCTTCATCTCTAAAGTCTCCCTATGTCTTTTTCTCAGAATGTCATCAGTATGTGTGTGTGAGTGAGTAGATGATATGTGTCTGGAATGATGTGTTTAAGAATAAGGTCACCATCTATCACCTCACGGTTTATGAATGTGCGTGTGTGTGTGTGTGTGTGTGTGTGTGTACACCAAACTTTTCATCCTCTCTAGGCAACAGGACGCTGAAATTGTGGGATGGTTAGAAAGTATTTTGTGTGTGTGTGTGAGAAAGAGAGAACGAGAGACCTCTCCAGACGAGAGCACATTGTTCATATACTCGAGGAAGGCTTCGTCTTTAATCTCATTGTCGGTGAAGATAAAGGTAACGCCTCGTCCCTGCTGCCCCGCCGTCCTGTAGAGCGCCTTCAGATCCTCCATCAGGTTAGGAGTATTATACGACCTGCACATGGCGAAAAAAGAATTATTATAGCTTATGTACCATTTTAGACATTATTTTTCATATTCGTTCATTCATCCTGAGGAAGCGTTTTATCCTAATTAGGGTCCTGGTGGATCTGGAGACTGGGACTGGGACTGAGTGTGAGGCAGGGACACCCCCTGGACTGGGACATCAGTTCATCACAGTTCACCACGCACACACTTTTATTCTATCAATACAGTACATGTCAGCTACAGCCATCCATCTTCTATACTGCTTATCAGACACTGGGTCACGGTGAAGCCTAGAGCTTATCCAAGGAAACTCGGGGCAAAAGGCGGGGGACACCCTGGATGGAGTGCCAACCCAATGCACAGTACAATCGTGCACACATTCAAACACTGTTGACAATTTGGAAATGTCAATCAGCCTGCAACGCACATCTTTGGACTGGGGGAGGAAACCAGAGTACCCAGAGGAAACCTCCAAAGCACGGGGAGATGATGCAAACTCTGCACACACAGGGCAAAGGTGGGATTCGAACCCCCAACCCTGGAGGTGTGAAGCTAACCACTAAGCCACTGCACCCATCCTAATAGTTTATATGTTTTCCATTGACTGTGTAACGTTTTGTTTTCTTCTACATTTAGTATCATTTCTATTCATAAATATATTTACTTTATATTTTTTAGCATTATTACCAACACTCTTTTTTATACCTTTACTTTGTTTCTGTAATAAACACATATCTCCCATGTACTGCAAAGCAAACTTTTTTTAATTTTTTAATTTAATAACTTTTTTTATATTTACTTCTTATTATTTTAAGAACATTGTTGTACTGAAAATGTTTTTTCTTTTTTTCATATTTTTTTATGTAGTGTGTAGGTAGAGATAGGGTTAATAAATCCCCATAACAGTAAATACATTTAATGTGCTATTTTTTTCCACTAATTTCACATCAGCCATCCCATTTTAAATTTTAGTTAAAAAATTTCAAGACATACCCCTTTCTGTGTGTGTGTGTGTGTGTGTGTGTGTGTGTGTGTGTGTGTGTGTGTGTGTGTGTGTGTGTGTGTGTGTGTGTGTGTGTGCCCCGGTTTTGGAACATGATGTGATGAGACACTGTGATTGCTGAGAATCGTGAGCAGTCTGCGTTTTGGATGGAACAAGCTGAAAGCCATCTGTTTTCTCCCAAGAGAACACACACACACACACACATCTTTATAACACTCACACTTCAGCAGGAATCTTGGCCAATTTGCACGCTGCATCACCTCTTTCACATCGATATAAATACACATTTTTAACCAGCTGATGAAAAACATATGCGTGAAACTGAAATCCGTCTGAATATTCTGTACGCTGTTCTAAATACTGGTTATTTTTTTACATTTTAGTCATTTTTCTGTCATTTCTACATATGGTATGTCTGAGTAGTTTGTCGTTCTATATAAAGATATCTACAAATCCATATTATTGTGTGGTTTGTACTTAATGAGCTTTTTTTCCACATTTATCGTGCATTCTTTAATTCTGTATAATTTGTGTTATTTTTTTTCTACCATTTTAAACTGCATAATTCATTATGAATTATTCCATAAACTATTTTAAACCTTTTTTTTTTTTTACATTACATTGTATTTAAAATAAGTACAGAAAACTGTCAATTACTGTGTTTCTGTTTATTTGTTTTCTTTAGATTTATTTAGATTTCCTGTCTTAATTTGTTTTTCATTTTCTCAATATTCTTCCGAGCCTACAGCGAATATTTTTAAGGACTAGATCATTTAAATAGCCTATGGAAACGGGATAAATAATAGAGCAGGTGTGTGCGATGGCTGCCTCACCGTGTCAGCGTGATCTGAAAAGTTTTGTAGCCAGCGATGAAAGATGCCAGTCTCGTCAGACTCTGCTTGCCTGAACCGCCTACGCCAACTAGGAGTGCATTCCCGCGGGGGGTCCGGATTATCCGAGAGACCTGACCGAGAGAGAGAGAGAGAGAGAGAGAGAAAGAGAGAGAGAGAGAGAGAAAAAAAGAGATTTCAATTCAAGTCATAACCAACAATTCTGTGTGACAGTTGCTTGTTGGCATACTAAAATGTGGGCTGTACAACATTTTTTGCAATCCAGATCAGCAAATATGGGGGCAGTGGTGGCTTGATGGTTAAGGCTCTGGGTTACGAAAGGTCGGGGTTCAAACCCCAGCACTGCCAAGCTGCCACTGTTGAACCCTTGAGCAAGGCCCTTAACCCTCATTGCTCCAGGGGGCGCTGTATCATGGCTGACCCTGCGTTCTGACCCCAGGTTCCTGACATGCTGGGATATGCGAAGAAAAAAGTATTTCACTGTGCTCTAATGTATATGTGATAAATGATCATTATCATTAAGATAGCTTTGTAGGTTGCATTTAAAACACTGGGGGTTGGGACTGGGTGGTAGTCGTAGATTATGGGAAAGGAAACATGAATTTGAAACAATACTTTATTAGAACAAGCACAAACACACCATTTTTTAGTTATTTTGACAAGGTTTACAAGATCAGGGGGCTTCCGTATACCTTGACCAGGTGGACCATAGCATCGGTGAAGAACACCAGGTCCATGCCAGCTCCTCGGATGCTCTCGTTGTACAAATCCAGGAACATGTTCAGTCTGTCGCACAGGTCACTAAAGGAAATGATGGGCTCGTACACTTTCGGCATGTCGAAGCTGGTTTCCTCAGGTTCCTCCCCTGCTCAGATACAATTCATCATAGTTGAAACCATCTAATTAAAGCGATCATTCTCAAAATCAGACAGTCATAAAAATCAGAATGTTTACTAGATTGGGGATCGCATTTGTTTCCAGCAAAATGATTCTGATGGTTTTCTGTCTGGTTCTGGTGGTACCTGTAGCCTCAGGTGCATCCCGGAGAAAGTCCACAAAGTAGGCATCCGCTCCGACTTCCACAACCGTGCAGGCGTCGTCACCCAGCTCTTGCTGTGCCAGGTCGGCCAGTGTTAGGTCAAACCAGTCCACGTCGTCGGGGCTCGTGAAGCGGTCCGCAATTACGCGTTTACACTCATGCTTCCATAGATGCAGGAGGACCTTCAGGATGAAGAGTGAATCAGGGGTCAATGATAAAAGCTAAAACTGCATGATAACGAGTATCTTATGTGCAGTGCTGGCCATGGCGTCATGGCTTTTCCCAAAGTTTCTCATTATCTCCATCATATGGTGTTGTCAATGCCACTAGCCACTGGCTTGCTCACTGAGAACTAAGGTACTGATGATTGTGTAGCTTATTTTTCTATAGAAATTCCATTCTATCCTGTACAATCCTACCCCATCCTATCTGATCATATCCCAATTCATTCCATCAAATATCATGCTATCCTATCCCATCATATCGGAACTGAGCCTATACTATCCCAATATATTCCATACCATATCATCCCATGCTGTCCTATCCTACCCTATACTATCCAATCTGAGCCTATCCTATCCCAATATATTCCATCCCATATCATCCCATGCTATCCTACCCTATCATGTCATATCTTATCCTGTTTTTTCAAATTTCTATTACCGGGCAGGGGAGAATGAACTGCCATTGAATCATGGCTTTTCCCAAAATTTCTCATTTTTTAGCTTCATCCTAGTGAGTTGTCCATACCACTGCACCCAGGCTAGCTAACTGCTGGTTAAGGCACCAGTGACCAGTTCTATAGAAATGTATAGCTGATTTTTCTATTGAAATACCACCTCATGCTGCTCTGTCCTATCCTATCCCATTTTATTCTATACCGTACTATTCTGGGCTGTCCTAATCTATTATATTCTATCCTATCCTATAAGTGCTATAAAAAAAAGCCATCTGTCCTATCCTATCCCACCTTGCAGCTTTATTCTGGGTTATCTCTGGGATATTTTTCTGCTAATTTCTGCAATCCTTACTTCTTCAGCCATCCAACCAGGCTACTGGATTTGGTAAAAATAAACTGTCAATAGTCTGTAAGTTTATCTATCATGAATTTCATCAGTTTAACTGCCGGAGTTTACATCGCTGGCATTTGTATCAGCCTAAATGCCTTGATGCTAAGCGTATTCTCTATTTGAAGTTCTTTTTCCATCAGTCATCATCAAGAACTAATTATAATTTTAATCCGAGAAATACTTGTGAAAGTGTAATAAATCTAAATGTTTGCTTATCGTATGCATAATAAATCAGGGTTTATCACTGTGTGAACATGTGATTCAAACAATGCTTTGGTTTTTAGTAAAAACTCTTGGTATCAGACATTACAGTGGGTGAATGGACCACGTCAGCCGTGACATTCAGCATGCCCTGCCAGATACGGGAAAGGTCCCGTAGGTTGAAGATGTAATGAAAGTTGGCCGGTGTGGGCAGCATCTTCAGCTTGGTGGTTTGCCAGAGGCGGCGGGTCAGGGGTACGAGATGGACAACGCTGTTCCTCACAGCCTCGGAGAAACCACGGCGGGAGCAGAAGTGACCCGTCCCAATCACTCCTGTTTAAAACAGAAATAGTGTGTGAAAGAAAATTAAGACATTGTTGTGAACACTAAACTTAAGGTTTTTACTGCTGCCAGCAAGGTTTTAGAAGATAATTATGTCACGGCGTGATTGCTACATGAGTAGCTGACACCCCTTATTAAATCATTAGCAAAGATTGCCCGAAAATAAGTTTTGTCAGAGTAGATTGCATGTGTAAACACTCGTTAAGACTGTTCCACAGCTCCTGATTGGATCACTCTGCCCTTGACACTACTTGACATTGCTTTGTATACTTCTGTCTGGTTTGTTTGGACTGTCATTTGTGTATAATTTAGTAGGAAAAGAGACACTTACAGATCCTCTACTAAAACATCTTTTGCAAAATAATATTTCCTCTCTTTTTACTGATCACAAATATCTTAAATGCAAATCTGTCAGAAATTCCCCCTTTGCATCATGCGTTTTGTTTTGGGTTCCCCATCTGCTTTTGTTTCTGTTCTAGTCCTGTCTTTGTGTTTGTTACCTTATTGTGATCACTGTTCAGTGTTTGTCTGTGTATACCCTGTTGTATCATGTACAGTATTGTTTCGAATTCTTATCATGTAATCAGTTCATTTTAGTCCAAGCCTTGTTTTTCAGACCTTGTCAAAGTTTGTGGCTTATTCTTGTTTGATGTTGTCTGTCTATATTTTGACCTCCATTATGGACTCTAACACCGATTCTTAGATTTGCCCAAACAAATGAGTTACTGAGTTTTAAGTACTGCATTTTACATTAACCCTGAAGATATTACATTCTTTTTAAATTGCTCACAGTCCCCAGGATCTATTTTGTTGCCACTTCCATGAGCTTCAATATGGGGTTGCACATATTTAAAATCCCTTCATCATCAACCGCCATGGGGGAGAAACAAAAAGAGTATTCAGAGACAGACGGAGAAAGATGGTTGATTATCTACACAAAGCAGGAAATCGATATAAAGGAATACACAGACAGTTAAAAATACCGTTAAACATAATCGTTGCCACAATTAAACATTTCAAAAGGTCTGAAGTAAAAACAACTTTGAAATAAACGCAGAAATGGTTGTGAGACATAAAATCGATCATAAAAGTGTCTCAGTCTCTGGATTTAACCATACTGAAAATGAGATATGACTTGTAGAGGGCAGTTACATGCACAAGCCTAAGTATATAAAGGAGCTTTTAAGTGTTGTGCATGAAAGTGCGAGCCAAGATCGGAACCTCGTTAGACATCACAGGATATTCAGGATGTTGTTTTGTCTGCTGTTTTCTTAAACCCATCTGTGACACCAATGTCTCGATGCTTTATAGATGTGATTGCATAATATCCTGTTTGGTTATACACAGACAAAAAGAGAGTGTGACACTGTCTGATAGGGTCCTGATTTTATATAGAAAAATGGCGAAAGCATTCATGAATCATTGAATAGGACTTGAAGCAACCAGAGTGGATATATGAAATAGTGGAGGATGAAGGGCTGTGGGGTCATGGCTGAAAAACAATTTCTAAAAGATAATAAGACGAAGGCCTTCAATATAATGATCCGAGTTCAAGGCCAGGAGTATAAACATGCAGAACAGTGAGAACCGATCAATATGTAATTATGTGCCTTCGCAGCAACAAGGACAAGATATGAAACCTTTATTAAATTCTGAGACTGTGAGATATTCAAGAAGTCTTTATAGAAATCGTGAACACATTTCATTTAATTAGTTGTGTAAAATGATAACATTGTGACAGTTGTACCTGTTTACTTGTGCCCTTTCTCATTCGTTTTTACCTGTCACTGTCAACCAATTATCTCCCTCTCACCTGTCTCTTGATTTGGCCTTATTAGGGACATTGACATATAGTCCACTGTAAATTCTCGCCAATATGTCATTCAATTTCAAGCCGTTTTTGAGCATCCCAAGGCTCCCCTGTTCCCATATTTCTGTATTACCAAGTTGAATGTTGTGTTAGTGTTATGGTACGAGGAACTCAGCCTAAAAAATGTAAATATATTATACAATATTAGCAACATATGCACAATAGCTACAGTGTTAATGAGCATTTAAGTTTATCAGCATAAAATGGAGCGTGTTTTGGGTTTTTTCCATCATTTATGTCATGCTTGAGTTGCTGTCAGCCATCCTATCGCTAGTGTTAGCTAAAGGCAAGCTCTTATTCTCACAATCCTACACAATTATTAATGTTACGTATACTGACCGAAGATCTTGTCGATAGAGGCGTTGGAGGGTAAAGTGCAGTTAAAAATGCAGAACTGCCTCTTGAGCCTCTGGGGAATGTCATTGCGTCCTCCACCGGGGTGAATCATGGCCGCCAGGAACTGGATGTCCACCACGTTGGTGAACTCGCCAGGTTTCTCCAGGTTATAGAAGCCCTTCTGCTCCATCATCTGGCGTACAATCTCATTCGTGACCTTTAGAGCCGGAGAAAACATTCTACGGTATGAATTTATTTCCCTGCTTGAGAAATCCCTTAAGCAGAGTTGCATACGTCATGCCATATCTACAGTTGTCATTTTTGTATGGCCCAGCTATGTATATATAGCCATCTAATAGGTGAGAAGCACCACCATACGTAGTAGGTTAAATCTCTGAAGTGCCAATTTGATCAGGAAAAGGGAGGGGTATGGGTTATTTAACACTGCGTACCGAAATGTAACGTACTGTTGTACCAGTATATCTCAGTACCAGTACAGGCTTGTCTATCAAACAAACACTCACTCATCTATAAATAATCTGTGTAGTAGAAAATTGTCAATTTGGAGATATGTTCGCTTGTTTCGCTTGTTTCTGGAGAAGAAGTACAACCTTGACTGATGTTTTCGTCGTAACTTGTTGCAAAACTGACGAACCTCCTAAATTAGACATTCGAATAAACTAAAGAATTTTAAAATGCCGTATGTACCGTTGCATCTGTGAAAATTCTGAGATATTTGAATGCCGTGTGAGGTTTTCACTGAAGTATCTCACAGCATACCTGGTCTCCCCACTCGTTGATGACAGGCATATTGATGTCATCAATAAAGATGGACATCTTCTTGCCTGCTGGCGGGCCATATGTGGTACCCATCCGCTTGTCTAGGTAGCTCTCCACGGAGCGCTGGCAACCCATAAATAACCAATTAAAATCCCAATAAAAAATTCAATGAAAAATTCCAACAAAATCAACCTCAACACCTGTGGCCAATATCAGCAAGACTCAATGCGATTTTTTTTCTAATTGCCCAGGTAACGAGTATTACCTGGCAGTTAATGTTTTTTTTTCTTCTAGAAATGCAATTTATTTGTAATCATATCTAGCATTTGTGGTTTAAACCTTTAAACTGAATATCTAATGATTCCTTCTTTTCTGTAATTACTGTCACTGAAATGAATATTTAAAAAAGTGAGCAAAAAAAAAAAGCACAGGAACCTGGAACATAAGCGGAGTGGTAGCTGAAGAGAAGTTGAGGTTCTTAATGATGTGTGATTCTGGGTCATATTTGGACAAGAAGCGCTTAATGATGACCGTCTTAGCCGTACCCTGCTCTCCAATCAAGAGCACGGCCTGGAAGACATGAAGAAAAAGTTGTTTTGAAATGGATTGTAATCTAGTCTATATATCGTATCTTCATCTTGATTAATAATATTGATGGAAACAATGTTAGACCAAGCTTCATGATTGGACATCCTTGTTAAGTTTCTCTCACCTTGCCTTGCTTGCTGATGGTCTGAATAAGGAAGTCTGTGCGCACGTTGTCCACGTTGGGCACCAGGATGGAGCCATAATCTGGCGTTGAGTCTGGTGGATAGATGTACTCTTCTACGCTAGAGCTCCAGTGGACCCACTGACCTAAAAATACAAACCAATGGAATAAACTTTGAACTCAAATCATGAGGTAAAACTGAAGGACATAAAAAACTGTGATATTGTACAGACACTGGTATGATGAAGATACTGGTATGACAGAATACTTTGTTAAGATGGAAATACTGATATGGCAAAATACTATGATAAGTGGAGAATATAAAAATAACAGTATGAGGGATACAGGTATGATAGCGATACTGATGAGATAACAATTGGTAGTATTCAAAAGCCTTAACCCAATACCCCTCACTGATCAATTTGCAAATAGTCCCTACCAATTATCAACGGATCACCAGAAGCAGGTATAGCCAGTCCAGCACAGCATATGTAGGACTGTGGACTGATTCTTTACAAGTAAATTTGCCAAACAGCAAATGAGTGAAACAAACAACAAGCAAACTCATTCCACGTCAACACTCCAACAATGATCCTAAAAAAGAGTTGTTGGTTAACCTAAAATGTGCCATTTATAGAATTTGGTTGTATGTATGGGGTGGGGATTAGCCATGAGCAGGCATTGAAACGCATAGATGAAAGCTTAAAAACCATAAAACTAACCTGAGATATATGACCAAAGTCAGAATGAAATGTTATTTAAGGAAATAAAGGCAACAATTCAAGAGTAGAGAAAAGATACTTTAAAAGGGGCCAGGCATTTAATAGGAAAGGGTGTATTGGATGGAAGTTTGAAAGAGATACATAACAGCAGGAAGTGAAGAGACAAGGAGAAGGGAACTGGCAGGTAAAACAGATCCAGAAGGTATAGGAGAAACCAGATTCAACCAAGACCAGCAAATAAAATTTGCACTTGCAAAACTAGCTACAGCTTCCCTGAACAGGAGCAGCAATAAGAAAAAAACGGGAATCAGGGTCCCAAATAACCCTATCCTAAAAACAAGAAGACTAGCCTGACTTGAACTTTCAAAAGAGAAACATTATAACAAGAGACATTCTGACAACTTTCACCACCCAGTCATCTGCTTGCACAAAGACTCAGAGTCACTAAGTAGAATTAAATATGAACCAACATCAAATCAAATCATCAAAGTCCATTTTAGCCCATTTAAAGTCCAAATTAGCCTTAGGAATATGCAATTTGTGTCTGAACAAAGCTGACTCATCTCAAACACAGACAGGCTGACAGGACTGGAACAATTCACCTTATTTCTTAACGAGAAACAGAATGTTTCACTTCACACATTCTTTTGAATATTGGATAGAAGATAACAAGACATAGACAATGGAATAAGAGACAATAAATAGGTATTCCAAAAAAAAAAAAAAAAAAAACCCAACAACTATAAACACTAACAAGGAAAACGAGAATGCTTATTGTAATTTGATTATAAATTCTGACTGTACAAAATTAATTTTTGGCACTTTCATTGGTGGTGAGGTAATTGGTCAAGCTTAACATAAAACAGATAAATAGATCAAATAGATACATGAGCAAGAGAGATAAAGAGAGCAATGAAGAATGACCGTCATTGTTTTTAATAGTATATGCTGATTATATACAATCATTCATCAAATTATCCAATCAGCCAATCATGCAGCACAATGCAGTCCTTCTGGAGCCAGCGATCATGCCACGATCACCAAGATCAAATTCTGATGTTTGGTGTGAATATTATAATAGCTCTTGACCTGTATTTGCATGATTTTAGGCATTGTACTGCTGCCTACGTGCTATCATGTTTACATAATCGGCTGATTGGACAATTGCATGGGTTATTATTCGTTTATTATCCTAATAAAATGGTCGGTGAGTGTTCGTGATTTATATTCTGTAATATATTATGTTAGGGGGAAAAAACACAAACAAAAAAACACACATCCTGTTGAATTCCATACTAATGTTTGTGCTGACAAATGTATGTCCCATGTATGATTTAGGGTAAACAGTGTTTGTGGGGGGAAAACATGCAGAAAATCCTGAATCTATAACAAAAGACAAAAGGGGGGACTTTGATGGGACACAGTCCCCTCCCAAATTATTGGAACAGCAAGGCCAATTCTATTATTTTCGCTATGCATTGAAGACATTTGGGTTTGAGATCAAAAGAAGAATATGAGGTGTGCCCTGTTAAATTGATTGTTTAAAGAATTAATAGCTCTGAATGTCTACTATTGGTTTGAGCCCTAGCTTTCGACTGTGAAGGCTATATTTGTTCCATCCATCCATCCATCCATCCATCCATCTTCTAACACTTACTCCTTCTTCAGGGTCACGGGGAACCTGGAGTCTATCCCAGGGAGCATCGGGTACAAGGCAGGGTACACACTGGAAAGGGTGCCAGTCCATCACATACACACTCACACACACCCCCATTCATACATTTTGGACAATTTAGACACACCAGTCAGCCTACCATGCATGCCTTTGGAGGAAACCGGAGTACCCGGAGGAAACCCCCGCAGCACGGGGAGAAAATGCAAACTCCGCACACACATGGCCCCAGCGGGAATCGAGCACTCGACCCTGGAGGTGTGAGGCGAACGTGCTAACCACTAAGCCACCGTGCGCCCGACTGTATTTTTTGTTTAAAAAAAAAAAAAAAAAAAGGATAAACTAACATGAAGAAAAGATAGCTGTCTATGGGAGAAAAGCAAGCCATTTTGAAGCTGAGAAAAGAGGGAAAATCTATCAGAGCCATACGACAATTTGGAATGTCCTGTAAAAGTAAGAATTCACTGCTGTACTAACAACCAGACCAAGGAAAACAACAACAGTTGATGATAGAAACATTGTGAGAGCTGTGAAGAAAACCCAAAAACAACAGTTAGTGACATAATCAACAACCCCCAGAGGTCAGGAGTGAAGGTATCCACCATTCGAAGAAGACTTAGTTCTGTAACCAAGACGGAAGTGACGGAAAGGCCAAAATGTGGCGAAATTACGGATCGGCTCATGATCCGAAACATAGAAGCTCATCAGTCAAGCATGGTGGAGGTAGTGTCATGGCTTGGGCTTGGATGTCTGCTCCTGGAAAAGACTCACTAAATCTTTATTGATGATGGAACTCATGATGGTATCAGTAGAATTAATTCAGAAGTTTATAGGAACATTTTGTCTGATAATTTACAGAGAAATGCATCCCAATTAATCAGGTGGAACTTTATCATGCAGCAAGACAACGATCCAAAACACACTGCCAACACAACAAAGGACTTTATCAGAGGGGAAAGTGGAAGGTTTTAGACCTTAACCCAACCGAGCAGCATTTCATCTCCTGAAGAGGAGACTGAAGAGAGAACCCTGTGAAACATACAACAACTGAAAGAGGCTATGGTACAAACCTGGAAAAGCATCACAAAAGAAGAAACCAATAGATCGGTGCTGTCAGTGAGTCACAGGCTTGATGCAATTATTGCAAGCAAGAGCTATGCAACCAAATAATAAGTACGATTTACTTTAAGTTACTTCAAAACGGATCTGTTCCAATACTTTTGCTTGTCTAAAAGCTTGGTAGTCTGAAACAAAAGGTTGCATGTTGTTTAAAACACCTAGATGTAAATACCAGGAAACAAAAGCTGAAATACTAAACTCTCGTCTCACATCCATTTTTTGATCCCAAACCCAAATGTCTTTGGTGTGAGGCACAAACAAATGAATTGGCCTTGCCGCTCCAATAGTTTTGGAAGGGGACTTTATATGACGATTTTGTGTGAAGTAAAAAGAGAAGGAGCACAACAGAGAGAGAAGAGTTGAGTGTGAGGCGGAGTGACAAAACGAACAGTAAGGAGACAGTGAGAGAACGAGTGCGTGTAATCGTGTTTATTTTAAGGCACGCACCGTCAGATGTGACATGGTAGTCGAACATGGTGTCCTCGCCGCGGGACGACACGTCCGGCAGGTCCAGACGAATGCTGTCATGGCGACGCAGCCAGCTCTCCATCTTCCTCCGATCGTCCAGCTCGAGGAGGGCACCAACGCTCCACATGAGGGCAAAGACGTACAGACGCTCCATGTGCTCGCGCGTAACCTCGCTGCCCTGTTCCTACACACACGCACACACACACACACACACACAAATAATCAGAAATTATTGCACAGAAAAAGCTAATGTCACTGAGACTTATACTGCCAGTTACACACCATGTTTAAACAGTTTTTGTTTAAAACAACCTCCATTTCAATACAAAAAATCCAGTATTTAATATGGTGAAGTTTTCTTCAAGGAAACATGTTTTTGAAGGAGTCTCCATTGCCAGTGCTTTGGAGCAGTCAGAGGTAAAGCAGTTTTCTGACACAGGAAAATCTTTGAGCTTTCTGGATTCTCAGTAACATTACAAGCTTCGTTTTAAATAACTTTATTATCTGCGGCTTTTTTTATTTTTACTTCATGCGAGAGAAAATAAGATACTGGTGACAAAATGACTGTTTATAGCTGTTATAATGTATGTGATAATAGGAACTAACTAGTTTCGCATGATGTTCCACAACGTTAAATGTAACTAGAAGTGTTGTTGTTGTTGTTGTTTTTAAGTATGATGTGCTGTCCTTTAATTCATTACAAATTCTGGTTGAACTTTATTTTGCAGTAAGCAGATGGTGTTTCCAAAAAGTAAGCATATGGTAATCAGTTAGTAAATTACTGTGGTATAATTAGAATAAAACACTATGGAACATGCTGATATTGGAAGATAATCCACTTTGTGGTGGTAATGCTAACTCTGCTTAGAGACAGAACATTTATTTTCTTAATGGTTCTCCAAAACATTGCAAGAAACCAAGTTAAGTCAATATTATATTAGTTACGAAGTATCTAATATATTAGTAACTAATATACTAATTACCAAGTCATTTCTAATTACTTAGTAAGTTGTTACAGTTTTAAAACCTAGTCTGTTCATAAAACTTCAAGCTTCCACGTCTTTAGAAATCCTGATTATTCTTTCATTTGGCGTGAACGCTGACGCAAATGCATCACGGCATTATTTGAAAACCCAGGAGGTGCAACCAGAGGTGACAGACTCGATTCTGCCGAGCTGGGCAGCATACAACAGACCGTCCGCGCATTCCCATTAGAGCCCACGGGGTGCAAGTTTGCGATTTGTACCTCCAGAAAGAAAATACTTTTTGAATGACAGTACAAAAGACGACGTGTGGCATTTTGTTCCAGACTGTATTCAGGAGTTTGTAACAAAAGGATATGGGGATGCTGGGAAAATGAATGAGAGGGTTTCGAACAAAACAGGTGATATGGTAGGATATGAAAGATGATTCTATGCAGGCGTTTTTGCTGTAAATGATATATGATATGTTTTTTTTTTTGAGTATATTATGGGTATTGCTAGTAGTTTTAAAATGCTGACCAACTACACAAGTATTTCATAAGAATTATATGTGTATACAGTATGAAAAGAAGAATATAGGGATAAATTCACACACTTAACATCTGTATCCAGTGTTTATATATTTCTGTAACGCTGCTTTGAGACAAAGCGCTATACAAATAAAATGTCATTGAATATCGACAAGTTTGCATCCACCTTTTTTTGGGTTCTTGGGGTGAATTAATATAATATTGGTATCTACAGTATATTACAGTATATCTACAAAACAGAACACCCCTGCTTATGTGCTCTAGTTAATTTACGAATGACATTAAAAGTGTGAAATGTTTGGACAGCATTCACGGCATTCACACTAAAATGGCAAAGACTAGGGGTGTGAAAATTGTGTATGTTTGCGATACCTTGGGCACTTGCAGGAGGCCTTGCAGTACGTTGATGCACTGCATGATGATGAAGGCTTCCAGCATGTCCATCTTATAGTCTAGACACTGCACACTGAAGCGGTAGAGCTCAGGGAAAGATCCGGAAAAGAGTTCGCGCAGCACTTCGGCCTCCTGAGGAGAGCGCTTCCTCAGCCAGCCCTGCAGGCGTGAATAGTGCAGAGCTGTGAGTAGAATTATTTTGAATTCTTATTCATTTTATAGTATATACTGTACTTCTACTTGGGAATCTCTGAACGGTTGGCCCTCACCTCGAGGATGGGGCTCCAGCCGAGCACCGAGGAGCTCATGAACACCATGCCGTTGCGCGACACGGTGGCGGGTGAAGCGTTGTCGATGTTGTGCGGCTCGAAAACGATCTTGCAATTGGGCGCCATGGGGATGCGGTCGCCGTTGGCTAGCGTCAACGTGCGGTTGTCATCCAGCACCGAATTCAGGTTCTCGATCCAAATGGCATCGACGGGGCCATCCAACACAATCCAGACATGTTCACCTGAGACAAACGGGGATGAAGAAGACATGGGTGTGGCGAGTTAACGAAACGAGAGATCAACGAAAAAGCAAGGGGTAGAGCTAGACAGTGTTGAGGCAGGGCTGGACGATAAATGGTGGTGACTCAGTGGTTAAAGGCTCTGGGTTACTGATCAGAAAGTCAGGACTTCAACTACCAGCATTGCCAAGCAACCAATGTTGGGCCCTTGAGCAAAGCCCTTAACCCTCAATTGCTCAGTTATATAAACTAGATAAATGTAAGTCGCTCCGGATAAGGGCATCTGCCAAAATGCCATATAATGTAAATATAAAGACATCAGTGAGTGAGACAGGACTTGAAGACTAACAGAGACAAAGACAGACCGTTAAGGCAGAACTGGACATGAGAAATACAGATCAGATCAGTGAAAGTCTCATGAAATACTACAGTGCATACTTCTTCACTGTTGTTGTGTCTGCTCTCTGTTTATTACTCAGAGTTGTCATCAGAAGCGTGTGCGTGCGTCCTCACTACAAAGCTCCATAACACAGTTGCGTATGTTTGATTATGTTTTGCCCTCAGGTTGAACTTAGACTCGAGCTTCTGTCTGATTAAAGATGTGACCTGATCGTGCGAGAAGCGAAGTCTCTCCGCGCTGCTTTCTGCTGCTCTGCTGCTCTGCTGATTTCTGATTCTGTCTGAAGCTCTAGAGATCGATTGAGTTTTTCAGACGTCCTATCATGCAGTTCTTTTTTTTTTTTAACACTGAAACTCCAACATGACATGACCATGTGATAATTAAAAAAAAAAAAAAGAAAACAAACAAACGAAAAAAACACAATGAGTGCACAAAGACGAATGGGAATGGGGTCAAAAAGCACCTTTTTTGGCTTTCAGTGTCTTTCTCCAGAGGGTGGAGAAAATACCGTCAGTCCAGTCGTTTGTGGCGACATCGAGTCGGCCGAACATCTGCGCCGCCGTAATGGCTTTCGGGTTCATTCTCATCTCTCTATGAGGCTGACCGCAATCTGAACACATACACAAACACACACACAGTGTACGCCTCACAGTATATGTGATGGGCTGTATGTGATTCTATATGTGTGTGTGTGTTTGTTTCCTTACCCGTCATGGCCTTCATGAGTGTGTGGATGCATGTGGTTTTTCCTGCTCCACTCGGGCCCAGTGCCATCATGCCATGACGCACGAGCTGCGTCTCGAACAGCTGGATCACCTTTAGCCTCCAGGAAGGGTGATTAATAAGACCGGCCTCTGTGACCTGCACACACACACACACACAAATCAGTTACAACAAACTAACACAATTTTAAAAAATGTTGCTCATCCTGAGCCCTGTTTGGAGATGCATGTTCTCCCCTGTGTCTTTGAGGGCTTCTTTCAGGTTCTCAGATTTCATGTATATTCCCTTCTGCAAATCTGAGAACGAGTGTGCACTTGATTTTCTAGCTTGACGTTTGACGTTTGTACCACAAGATGCATTTCTCTGACCCACACCTGTTTATCTATTGCTGATTCCAGCTGAGGGTATCCCGCCTTGTCCAGTTGTATTCCGGGGAAAAGGTCTTCGATCAGGCTCAGAAAAAGTGGCTCGTCTTCGTCAATCTGGTGGCAGAACCCAGAAAAAGCATAGAGCGATGCTAAGGGACAACCTGAAAATGCTAGTTTTCCGAATAAAGCATGCTCTTCAAAGTTATCAGTGAACATTTATTGCTTTGAAGCAGCATGTCTAAAAATAATACATGTATTCAAACATTTTCATTTTTAACATCAGTATGGAAAATACTCAAAAAGTGAAAACGAAGAGGGAAGTGGCGTTGAATCGTTGCTAATAATTAATCATTTATGGCAATGTGAATGTTTTGAAAAATATTTGTGCTAGAAAAATTCTTTAAAAAAGGTATGATTGTACAGGACTGAGTCGGTGTTCTTACGAGTTTGGACAGGTTCATGTCCCGCAACACCCTCATGACGATGGTGGACTCTGTGTCGTTGGGGTTGGCCCGCTTGGCTGCGCCTAATGTGCGCAGGACGGACAGGATGTTCCTCAGACCAAAGTCATAGTGAACCTGAGAGATCAAGGAGAAAACAAACTAGGTTGATCATATTACAAAGGTAATGAAATGGAAATTTGAGAAATAGAGACAGGTCTTCAATTTTCACACAGAGTTGATCAGAACTGTTATTTATCCTGATGACCTTAAATCAGACTGATTATCATCATATTGTGGTGTGGAAAACACTTTAGTTACTGAAGCTACTGGAACATTTCATTGAAAACATGGACTTTGGTACCTGTTTGGAGAGCTGCTCCTCACACAGTTTATACAGGGTGAAGAACTTCCTGGCCAGCTCGATGTTGTCGATGAAGCCACAGCTGGCCAGTTTCACCCGGATGATGATCTGCCGATCCGGAACCATCATGGCTACTGAGCGGAAGTTGATCTTCAGGTTCTCTGGGAGTTCCTGACGGCCCGCGTACCCAGGGTTCTAAATACAATATAAACAATGACAAATATTTCGAGCTTCAAGGTACACAATTTGGAAATAAATTATATACAGAGTATATGTTACAGTTTTCACACAGTAAAGTCCCAGGTTCTACATAGAGCCCTACAACAATGGGTTTCCCTTTCAGAAAGGTTTTTGTGTAGGTTTTCAATGTTCTTAGGAAGCGAAGAACACTAAACAGAGTAAATTTTACATAGACTTTTTAAAGTATTGTATTTATTGCACTATATGTCTTGTTTTTTCTTAGAATATAGAAAATTATAGGATTTTTGTTGTATATACTTAAAACATAATATATTATCAGAACATTATCAGAAAATAATATATAATCTTAGTATTTATATTTATATTATATAATATTTACAGTACCATACTTATAGTACAGTATTTTCTTATAGAACTTTTTATTCATTATATTACTATACAGTATTTCCTATAGAATTCTAGAGTATTTATAGTACTATGCTACAATAAAGCATTTTCTTATAAAATATTTACAATATATTTATATTACTGTTCTTAAATGAGTATTTTATTATAGAATTTCACATGCTATGTTGTAGTATAATATTTTCCTATAGACTTTTCTACTATTTACACTAATATAATTATAGTATGGCATTATATTGCAGAATTTTGTAGAATTAATTGTACTACACATTTTTGTATAGAATGTTTTTTTTCGTAATTAGTATTATACCTGCAGTATAGTATATTTTATAGAATTTTAGACTATTAATTGTATCATACTTGTATTATAGTCATAGTTGTATTATATTAATTGCACTATGATTGTACTATATAGAATTTTCCAATAAAGTATTTATTGTGCTATACTTATAGAAAAGTATTTTTCAATGGAATATTAATAGTTTATTATAACTCATATTTTAGTAAATTATTTTCCTACAGAACTACGTATATAGTAGTATATTTATAATATTGAATTTTATTAAAACATTTGATAATATTTACAGTACTATACATATAGTAAATACTACATAATACACCTTATGTATTTTCTTATAGAATTGTATAGTATATAGAGTGCTGTACAGTATAGTTATTTTGTTATAGAATTTTATAATTATTGTACAATATATCTATAGTATTTTCTAATATTTATTGTGCTATACTTATAGTAGGTATATATATATATATGTTATATTTTTATAATTTTGTAATACTATACTTGTATAGCATTTTCTTATATAAATGTACTGTGTTTAAAGTATTATACTTATAGTACAGTATTTTCTTATAAAAAGACACTTTTTTATACATTCATATAAATATGTTTGTTTGTTAATTATTTTGTATATAGACACATAAAAATCTGCATCTACATTTAGGCTTCAATTTACTTATTTTTTATCTCCACCATATACTATACAGATAACATGGCTTCAAACTTGCCCTCGTTCACACTTCCCCATGTTTGTCTATCGGGGGGTTGGGGGAACAAGTGGAAGTAGCATGGTGTGATCGGCTGTAATGAAAAGCAATCCTGTCTGAATGATTTGACAATGCTATTGTTTTCCTCAGGTGGAGAACAGAAAAACCCTCATCCGCACCGCTTGTGCTCTCCATGGGGAAAAGTCACGCATCCAAAATAAACACCCATTTTTGAGTAATGAATCAGCATGAAACTCAGACATGTGTATGCTATTAAACAGATAATTTACAGTGTATGATTATAATACAACACAACATTATGGCTTTCTTTATATCACATTTTCCTCTCAGATATCTTTGGATCACGGTATAATACGCCCACCCCAAAATCTCACCATGGTGAGGAAGAGGCCGAACTCAGGGTTCATTTCTACAGAGTCTCCATCAGTAAAAATGAAGTTCTTTCTTCGCTCCTTCTTGCATGTGAGGATGATGGAGATCTGCTGTGCTGCAACAGACAACACTGGCAGCTCGATGCGGTTGAATTCGTCAAAGCAACCCCAGGAACCCGACTGAGCGAGACCTTCAGAAACAAACGGACGAGCAACGGGTTCAGTTTCTATTCAGTTAGCAAAAGAAGGGACTTATGGTGGACATTTCACAGAACCTAAATCTAAATAATAACCTAATAATAATAAATATATATATATATATATATATATATACACAAACCTACCTATTACATAGCGACAATTTACTTACCAGCAATTTTCCTACATACCGCATACTTTCTTTTTACTACTAATTACTTACCAGATATTTATGTATTATTACAAGTTACTTACGACTTACCTATTAATTACAAGTTACTTAATATATTCTAAAGTAAATTGCTACAAGTCCTATAAAATTCAATATACATGAAACGTTTCTTGTATAAGTTACATTATTGTATTAGCCATTCTTTATAGAGTAGCTACAACATATTCACTAGTGACTGCTAGCATATAGACAACTTCTCATCTCTATAGCTGATGAAAATTGGTTTACACCATGGTCAGTGCTACATGCTACAGAAATAATTATGTTGTTGTTTTGAAGCATAATAATTATTGAATCATTTTACTTCATGAAACAGTTGATTTTAATCTATCTATATGTTTCTAATATTTAAAATGTAGATGCAGTTTTTTGCAGGTTGGTCAACATCTGCCCAACTTTACTTCTGAAAGACTCTGCCTCTCTAAGATACTTTATTTATGCCCAATCATGTTACTGATCTGTTGCCAAATAACCTCCAGATGTTTCTTTTTAGTAACACTTACTTTTCCAGCCTTTTGTTGCCTGTCGTTTTTGAGATGTGTTGCAGCTATCAAATTCAAAATTACCTTATTTTTTCCTTAAAATGGTACATTTCCTCAGTTGAAACATTTGATTTGCTTTCTAAGTTATATTGTGAATAACATATGGGTTTATGAGATTTGCAAATCATTGCATTCTGTTTTATTGACAATTTACTCAGTGTCCCAATTTTTTTGGAATTATATAAAAATATAAAGTGTGTGTGCGTGTGTGTGTGTGTGTGTGTGTGTGTGTGTGTGTGTGTGTGTGTGTGTGAGTGTGTATTTACTGCCTGCTAGAGTTATAGTACTGATAAGCAAATCTTAAAACTACAGTATTTCTGTATTTTCTCACACTCACAGTGTATCTCAAGAATGTTGATAGTTCCATTAAAGAGACAAATGTAGCTAGCTTAAAACACCCAGTGAAAAACTATTCTTGCCTTTAAATATTCTGCCAAGGCCTCGGAAGTCCATCTGGTCAGAGCAGTTGAAGACCACCACGTATTTTCCCAGACAGCGGCCCATGTCTTTGGTCGTCTCCGTCTTTCCAGTTCCAGCCGGTCCGGCTGGTGCTCCACCCATACTCATCCCCAAAGCCTGGGCTAACGTAATGTAGCACCTAAATCAGGAAAAAACAAACCAACAATTGTATGCATTATCGTCTCTACCTATTTCAGTCAATAAGAACCAACTTCATGCTTACCAAGATGTGGAGCCGCAGTGTAACAGTAGAACCAATCTGAACTGAGGGTGTTCTATCTAGCAACAACATTCTTGCTACCAGTTCTGAGAGACTACCAGATGCTGGTGGGTCATGGCTATCAGATACATCTATCACCAGGGTCGCAAAAGTTTGGATGGGACAAAATCTGGCACAGAATCTACACAGGTGTGCCCACTCATGGTTAGCCTCACTGAGAGCCACTCCCTTGCCATAATGGCGCAATGGTATAGTGGATGCTCTATTGAGACAGAAAAGTGGTAGCCCAAATCAGGGAAAAGATTGACAGGGCACAGTGATGCCAAATCAACATTGTTGATTGTGGTTCACCCTGGTAGATCTAGACTGCGTCAGGATGCATTGGTCTACAGCTGTCCTCACTGTACACATTTCTGCCCATGCTGCACAAATTTCAGCCATCCACTTAGGTTTCTACTACTACTCAGAACAAATCTGTTGTCCCAAATGGAGAGGTACATTTTGGTTCAGCTAGCTTATGTGCAACTATGGGTTTGGTGCTTCATAGTGACGTACAGGTTGAGGACAATGATCAGTGAACGGCTGGGGGCTCATAAACTTGTCAACACCTTACTCAAGGTACCTTCCTCCACCATACTCAAGGTTATTTAAGACCCTAGTAACAACAACGTGGCGCGAAGTAATGCTAAAGCTCTCACAATGCTTACCAGTTACCATGCTCGCTACTTAAAGATGATTCTACAAGGGTTTCGAAATTCAGCCTCGTTTTCGACTACGCTTCACGATTCACGATTTGGATTACTGTGTTTGCCTCAGACTTTGCGCTTCACGCTTCGCTCGACTGTCTGTCTGTGCTCGGCCCGCGCTTGCCTCCCTCCTGGTAACGTAACAATATGGTAGTCATAACTTGCTTTTTTAAAAGTTTTTTTTAGAAATATAATTGGTCAAAACTGTCTAATTAACTACTGAAATAAACACCCCTGCTCCCAGGATTACCGGTCTGTTAGTGGAGTGATGACCAGCCTGTCAGTGCAGCCCAAAAACTCGTTCTGATAAACAAAGCCCACATCTGTGATGTTGATCAGCATCTTGTCTGAATCTTCGTTGAAGTAGAAGCGACACTGTTTCAGCCATTCAAAGTCTGCGGGGCTTTTGATGTGCAAACGACACTAGAAGAAAAGAACAAAAGACAAAAACAAATAAAATGTTAGAACATCATTACAGGAACCTAAGAGGAATCTTAAAGAAACTTTAGAGCAACATTAGAGGAAGGCTAGAGGCCTACTTGAGGAATCTTAAAGGAACATTGCAGGAAGTTGAGAGGAACCTTAGAGAAACATAAGTGATTTCAAGAACATTAGACAAACCTTAAAAGAACTGTTAGAGGAATGTTAAAGGAACATCTGAGGAACATTAGAAAAACCTTACAACCTTAAAAGCATTACATTGATGAGCCTTAAATGAATGTAAGAGGAACATTAAAGAAATGTCAGAGGAAATATTTGAGAAACTTTAGTGGAATATTACCTTCAGGAGTGTCAGAGGAATGGTAATGGAATATTAGCAAAATATTATGAATTCATATTGACATATTGCTAATAATGAATGAAAGCTAGCAGACGGTGATTAGGTTGGACTGGATTGTATGTATGAATAGGAAAAAAGTGATAAATAATTTTAAAATGGTTATAATTATTGTTGATGCACTTCGATAATGATTTTGTCTACATGTAATCAGTAAATGCAGTATATTTATCTTGTTCTTGGTCTTTTAAATTTCCTGACTGTGAGACTTTTGTGAGCCTCAGCAAGGTAAAATGCAACAGTGGCGCAATTATTCCTCCGTGAAAGTTGAAACTCAGTTATAAAAGTGTGTGAAACGGAGCTGGTGCAGAGCAGTTATATAAATATATAAAAACTTACATAACTCAATATTGCAAATCTGGCTTCCATTCAAAGCACGGATAAACAGAGTTGTGTTATATTTGGAACAGGCCAAGCAGAGTAATTTGGTTTGCAATCGTTCAAGAGATTGCCTTCTAACTTGGGCAGAACTATATAAACACAGATTTATTTGCTGAAGGTTCTGAAGTTTTAGGAAGCTGAATGTTCCAGCAATTTCTTATTCATACAAACTCTAAAATGCAATTGGTGCAAATGCAAACGATGAAGTACGGTGTTTGCATACGAATAAGACCGGCTGAAACCTGGCTGAGAATTTAGTGCTCCATAAAGCTTCTATCTACCTGATAAAATGGTTAATGAGTGAAGGTACAATGTAAGTGGGGTGTGTTGTGTCTGTGTGTATGGGCAGGTTTTTGTATCAAGCAAAATGTGTTTTAATTTTCAATTAAATATGAATATTTTTCTCATTCTAAGTCTATTTCGCTCACCAAGTCGTCGAAGATGTCCCTCTGATGGACGTGGATAGTGATTAGGGTTTCGTATTTAGTCCGTTCCGTTGCACTCAAGTCCTTGGTGGTCATGTCGATGAGAGTGTTGAGGAGATCCAGGAAGAACTGATTGGTTTTGGCCATAACTTTACGGTCATAACGCGCATTAGTCAAAGCTTCTTCTGAATCTCGAGTCCAGATCATCTGGATTCCCAACAAACCAACCTACATAAATATGAGATAAACATATTAAAAACAACAACAGCAACAATGATAATTGCTTTTTACTGGAAGAATTTGTAGGATGTCATAGAAAATAATTGATGGTAAGAAGTGTCCAGATGAGATAATTTTTAGACAAACTTTAAACTTTAAAAGCAGAAATAAGAAATGCCAATGACAGTTACTGCAACTACCCGGATAAATATCTATTATTTGTTACATTTCAGAGACGTAACCCTGGAGTACCTGTGCAGGGAAGGAATCCAGGAAGTCAATCAGATGGAAGGCAGGGTCTTGGATTGCCATGGCCGCTTGACGGATGATGAGGTGCAAAGATCTCTGGGATTCCTTTAGGAGGGCGTTAAGCCACACCTCTACGTTGCCCTCGGCGATGACGGGCCGGTCCAGCTCCACCGTCTCACCCTCACGTGACGACATGGCCAGGATACGATCATACATCTGAGATAATATTTTTTGTCATTTTTCATCAGAGTGTGAAGAAAATGCATAAATGCATACAATACTGTATTGCCGAGATCAAAACTAAACTAAAACAACCTAGTATTTTTTTGACTTCCCATTAGATGCCTGTATTAATTTCATGCTAACCTCACACTTATGTCAAACTATCCAATCACCTTTCACACAAAGTAAGGTTGAATGTAAATGAAATCGACACATAAAGAAGAGTTACTAAGTGTTAGCAGGAGATTTTAAATGAAAATTCATTAAAATAAATGAAGCAAATGTTGTGTTAAGAGGATTTTTCAGCTAAAACTGTTGAAGTAGTATGAGGTAACAGATTAATAAACAGATCTGAAGCCGCAATAAAGCTGTACCTTATCATGAAAGCGGACAGATTTGATGTTGTCGAAGACGTTAAGCAGGTGAGCCTGGATGGTATGAGAGTCAGATGCCTGACCCAGGATCTCCAGAAGAGCTGGATCAGACACGAAGAAAAAACGAGGGAACAGTAGGCGCTTCTTCTCCAGATACCTTCAACCAAAAGATGACAACCTGTTTAGCAGAACTTTGACAGGAAAAAGTTGTACATCTATGACCTACTATAGGCTTCAATGTTGACATATTTGCTGTTTTTTTTTTATTATTTATTGTCAGGATTTCATTTCCTATTGCCTATTGTTTTCTTTTTTTTTTCACTTGACCTTTAACCTGTAAATTGACACATGAACTACAGCAACCTTGCAAATAAACACATCTGCTCATGTCTGAATGTGAACCTGTCACCATTCCATAAGTAAGGAAATTGGGCAACATTTTGTGGCTGTGCTGTTATAGGAAAATTATCTTCAACTAGGTTTCCATGGAAAATAACATACCCAGTGAGGGATTTCTGGCACATCTCAAGTTGCTCGAGCAGGTGTGGAAGAAGCTGGCCCATTGTCTCATCACCTACACATGACTGCACGACGTTGGGCATCTCGTGCGCCCGTGTCATGATCTTCACCCAGGATTTATCAATGTTGGAGAAACGCTTGGCCTCCTGTTTAGGGTGCATGGCAAAAAGTGTCACTGGCAGAGGCAGAATACTTCTAAAATATATTGGTATTAAAAACAGATCTTTTTGTTTGAGCCCATCAGACAGCATTTTGAAACATGGGCATGCACAGAAATATGTAAGAAAAGTGATAAAAAGCACCTTTGGAAGCTGTTTGGCTATATCTCCACCCACAAACACAGCCTCCAGGTAGATCCAGAGGTTCTGCACCGTCATCCAGTTCTCAATGATGTCAGTGGTATTGGACAAATTCTGCACCCACTTCTGGATCTGAGCCTTAAATGGAGTGTTGTACCTGAAAATTTGTTTGGGTTGAAAATTATTTTCAGTGTAATGTTGCTTATGAAGGCGTCATATACTGTGTCAGCAGTTTAGTAGATACACCCATCAAGGACATAATATTACACATACATTATGCCTATAAACACCCACATGTACACCTGCTCATTAATGTAATCATATGGTCATGTGGCAACAGCACAATTCATAAAACCATGCGGATACAGGTCAAGAGCGTCAGTGATTGTTAACATTAAATATGGCTGTGGCTCAGTTGGTAGAGTGGGTTGTCCACTAATCATAGGATTGGTGGTTCAATTCCCACATGACTCCAACATGTCGAACTTTCCTGCGTTTAAACATTGATCCCCAAGTTTTTTTTCGTGGTGGGGGGTTTGGTTTTTTGTGTTTTTTTTTTTGTGTGTGGTGTGTAACATACCTTGCATCTGCTACCATTGGTGTGTGTGTGAATGGGTGAATGAGACACGGTGTAAAGCGCTTTGGATAAAAGCGCTATATAAGTGCGCCATTTAAACATGAGAATGTGGAAAAATGTAATCTTAGTGATTTTTCACCATGGCATAGTTGTTGGGTTTAGAAGGGCTGGTTTGAATATTTCAGAAACTACTGATCTCCTGGGGGTTTACAGTTTACACAGAACAATGTGAAAGACATCCAAAAAAGCCCCACCATCCGGAGGGTAGCAGTTCTGCATGTGGAAATGTCTTGTTGATGAGTAAAGCGAAAGGCCAGACTGGTTGAAACTTACAGGAAGGTTACTGCAACAAAAAATAACCACTCTTTACCTCTGTGGTAAGCAGAAAAGTATCTCAAAACCCATAACACCTTGCACCTTGAGGAAGATGGGCTACAACTGCAGAAGACTACAGCGGGCCCCACCCCAGAGGCTACAGTGGGCACAAGTTCACCAAAACTGGACTGTAGAATGTAGCTATAACATTAAAACCACAATGAGTTAAAGTGAATAACAGTGATTATTTCATTACAGTGACACCTGTCAAGAGGTGGGAGATATTAGGCAGTTCTCAAAGTTGGTGTGTTGGAAACAGGAAAAATGGGCAACTTTGACTAGGGCCAAATTGTCATGGCTAGACGACTGGGTCAGACCATCTATAAAATGTCAGGTCTTGTGGAGTGTTCCTGGTATGCGGTGGTTAGTACCTACAAAAAGTGGTCCAAGGGAGGACCACCGGTGGTCCTGTGACAGGATCATGGCCACTCAAGGAAGTTCATGCCAGCACTGTGAATAGTTATGATGCATGTCTTGCTTGAACCTGGAGGACTGGATGGTCATGTCGTGTTGAGCTGTGCTAGAGGTAGCTGGGGGTCTGTTTGTTTGTTTTTTCAGGCAAGGGTCAGATACAGGAAGCCAGTTGAGGGAAAGCTCCAAGGGATGTGATTGCGGAAGAACTTGGGGAGGTTGAAAACAACCTGCATTCTGGATCAGCTACCGGGGCTGGATGTTATGCAGGGGCAGATCTGCAGGAAGCAAGTTGCAGTAGTCCAATCTTGAAATGTGAGACTGAACAAGCCATGGATAGAAATGGCTAGATCCTCCAGATGTTCTGAATGGGAAATGTGCCTGACTGAGTCAGGTCAGCTGTATGATGACAGAATGATACTGTAGTTGGTTGTCTAGAACTAACCCAAGGTTGTGTACAGTGCAAGAAGATGTGACCCAACAATTGTTCAGGGATATCAAAAGATCTTGATGTAGGGATGCCTGTACAAGGATCTACAACAGCCAAGTCTTGCTGAAATTTGGTTTCAGCTGATGAGCTGCCATCCTTGATGTTTGTCAGACATTTACCTTCTGTGTAAATCACTTGACAGGACTGCCAATTATCTGCTGCATGAATCTACAGTCTGGGCTATAAAGAAACCAGCCCCAATCTCTGAGCCACAATCCATTGGTTCTGCTGTTCATGGTTCAACAAAAATCAATTTTTAACAGCAAATAAGATGATCTGCATGCCAAAAATTATACCTTAGTGTTATGTATTAGCTCTAATGGGAAATCTATACCAGCCAGCCATGGCTATACATGACTCTTAATCATGTATCTAAATTGATAGCTAACTGTCACAATTAGGAAATTTTGCTCTCACCTGTTGCTCATGAGTGATCCCAGGACCATGAGGCTGTCCTCCATGTTACTAATTATTTCAGACGTGCTGTCTCCACGCAGCAGCAGCTCTCCGCGGCTTTTAAACTGCGCAAACGTGAACGTTTTGTTGTCCCACTCGGCGATCACCTGCTTCAGTTTCTGCTCAATGTCTCGCTCTTTCACGGCACTAATGCAGATATCCTAACACACAAAAATAAAAATGCTGCTGTATAGTCCTAACATTACTGCAAATATTAAGAGTTAGGAAAATTGAGGTCTCACTTCGATTTCTTCTTTATACTTGAGCAGAGGTGCCTCCATAATGTTACGCAGCTTGAAGGCATCAGATTCCACTTCGAAGGTATGGCCCGTAAGCTCTGTGATCCGTTTCCAGTGGCGCGTCATCATGGCACGGTCGGCCATCAGCTCCAAGAGTGGGCAACACTCACTGAACTCATCAATGCTCTTTTTTAGGTCCAAAAAGGCCTGCCATTCCTTTAGGGCACGAGGCAGCTTACGGCATCTATACACAAATTATTGTAAATTTTTTGATTATAGATTTTTCATTCTAAACAGGTTAAAACATGGACAATTATTAATAAAAAACATTACTTTTAGACCTTTCGTATGTAAAATAAGTTTTCAGATAGATGTTCGACAAGTGTTTTTAAAAAAATATGTATCTGTGTTTATTCAATTTTTCAATTGTATACTGTTGGAAAATTTAAGAAAATATTTGATGGTCCCCATGTATAGACATCAATTTCCATTATGCAATTATTATATGCAGAAAAATTAACAGTTTCTGGGGATTCTGTTGATTTGTTGTTATGAATGTTATGATTATTGACAATTTCCAATGTAAAAAATATCTGCATAATAAAGCCACTCTTAACATGGAGTTTTGTTTAATATCTTAACTATTTTTTAAAAATATATATTTATCCATAATTTGCAAAATATATCGATGAAATAATATTCTGTTAAATGGCTATACAGTATGAAAGGCAGCCCAAACACATTATGTGGTAAAAAATAAATTAAAATTTGTGTGTGTGTGGGGGGATCTACTGCTTAATCTGCATGCATAATTTTATTATAATTTTTTTTTCTTAGAAAATCCTATCTTACATTTCATTTTGATATCCACCCATCCATTTTCCATATCGTTTATCTTACACATGGCCGTGGGTAATTTTGAGAAAAGTATATTAATAAATAATAATATAAATTAATAATTATATATATATATATATATATATATATATATATATATATATATATATATATATATATATAGATAGATAGATAGATAGATAGATAGATAGATAGATACATAGATAGATAGATAGATAGATAGATAGATAGATAGATAGATAGATAGATAGATAGATAGATAGATAGATGTATTATTAATGTACTTTCTTAGTATTGCCTTTATAAGTCTGCTTCATATTTGATAACTGATAAATAAACATTTTGATAAATGAATAAACATTTTTTGGTTGTGGACTCAAACTAAAATGA
The DNA here is from genome assembly GCA_012411365.1 of Ameiurus melas. NCBI lineage: Eukaryota > Metazoa > Chordata > Actinopteri > Siluriformes > Ictaluridae > Ameiurus > Ameiurus melas. The sequence goes on along the minus strand of CM022757.1, from coordinate 3,499,471 downwards.
TCCAAATCTGCCTTCCATTCAACTGGAGCGCAAGATTCGGCCAGTGTGACTGAAATCTACTTCTGAATTCATGCTTTTTAATGCAGCATATTATCATATATTCTCTTATCATAGAAATAACTTTTCTGGTCACTCACCGTGCCTGAAAGTCCAGGAGCTCGTTGTTGATCCTCTCGATGTGGACGTCGGCCCAGAGGATGTCGAAATAGCCGTTGACGGTGTCGATGACGTTGTTGTAGAGGCCGTAGAGCTTCTGCAGCAGTGCCAGCTGCTTTTTAATCTCCAGCAGCTGAGGATGCTGGGTAACGGGCAGACCAAAGAGCTCCTCCCCACCGGTGAAGGTGATGTATTTGCGGTGGAGGTTGTCAAAGCGGTTCTGATACGAAAATCAATATGATGTAAATAAATACACAATCTCATATAAACCTACTGTATATGAGATTTTTGGAGATCCCATTCCAAAATGTTATTAATATGTAAATATGCTTATAATGTTTTCATGAAAGCTAAAGTGATCTTGGTCATGTGACTTTACCTGAAACATAATGAGTCTATCACTGGCGTCCTGGGGAGCCAAACCCACCACCATGGGTCCATCCTAGAAAGAGCACATATATCACTGACCAATGTGTATTAAAGTAAAAATATATATTTTTTTTTAAAACAAGGTTTGCTACCGTATGTTAAGAGTTGAATGATTTGATTGAATGAGTTGAATGAGTTGATATGATGCTACAGCAGTTGTATGCATCAGCTCTGTCAACTGACCTTCTCATAGTCACCATAGAAATGCTCACAGTCGTCTACGAACGTCTGCACATTGCTGATTAGCTCTTCCCGGAAATTGGGCTGCAAAGAAACGAGCTCGTTCTGCACTTCAGCACTCCGGGTCAGCAGCTTCTCCCAGGCGTACCGCAGCGTGTCCACTTTCTCCATTTCCTCCTTCGCCACCGAGAGCTCGTATTTATTCAGCATGGCGTAGGACTCCTGAGGAGACATGGACAGGCCAGTGGAGAATACTACTACTGCTAATAATTATAATATTAACACCAAAAAATTCTAGCATGTTCTTAAACAAAGTGTGCCTTTACAATTTATTAGGAAATGTGTTCATCCTGTTTTGGTGTTTTGTTCTTTACCTCAATGGGTACTACTTGGAAGTCAATGGAGATCTGATGCTCTCTGATCTCCTTGAGCGCTGCCATGGTAATGCGAATGTCATCCAGGTCTTTGATTTGCCGATGCAGTTTCTTGCCGGCCTCGTCCACGAACACCAGGATCTGTTCCATCTCACCACGGTACTTCCTGTTGCAGTGGCGGCCATAGTCCACGATCCAGCACTTGGTCTCGGCCATAAGGGCCAGCTTTAGATCGGCTGTCAGTGAAAGAATCCAAAGTCGATTAGCATAACATGAATCATAATAATCTCAATGAAACAACGAAACTTAGTTTATTTCCTGCTCTCAGTAAGCTAAGTTCCCAGTATAAGGCATAATAATGGTACAATATTCTGGGGTTCTTTTTATTCATAGGGTTAGGGTAATCTTTGTAAATACAATTACAAAGAAAAACCTGCCATTTTAACAGGGCTGTGCAGACTTATTTCTATATCCACTGAATATCAAAAATGCTGATATTATAAGAGTGTTCGATTTCGCTCGCTGGCAGAAGCGTGTGCATATGATGTTCAATAAATGACATTCATAGTCCTATTAGATCAAATAAAGATACGATCTATTGAGTATTTGAAAAGAAATGAATGGGACAGGAAGGTTGGTGTATCTAGCGTATGTATTTGTAATGGCCAGGCTGTAACAGCAGTGAAGCGATCAAGATGAGCTCACCTGTGTATAAAGCCAGCGCCCCCACGGTGATAAACTCGGGCTCGGCGCTAATTTCCAACTCCAGGTCTCGGTAGTAGAGGATCTGAGATTCAAATTCCGCCAGCAGAGGGTTTCCCTGCACAAACATCTGGATGGTGCTCTCTCTGTCCTTCCTCCAGATGTGATGATATCGGCCGAAGCGCTCGAAGGCATTCGTCGCTTCCTGTATCAGAGGAAAAGCAGCACTGCTTTCTCTCGTTTCTCGGACGTTCATTAAACTACTGTATAATGCAGAGCTTCTCATCTGGTTAAACTAAAAGTGTATGTTGATTTATGTGTTGTTTGTATTGTCTCCTTTTGCACATTTTTGTACTTAACTGTAGGTCAGTTAGCCCATTAGCTAGCAGACAGGAGTCCAGTTCGATACAGTCACTGTATCATCGTTACCTTCTTGCAGGAGTTGATGGACGTGCTGAGGACGGTCACCAGCTTGATGATCTCCTTGTTCTCAGAGACACTCTTGTAGTAGTTTTTCGCTTGGACAGGAACAGCCTGGTTATTGCAAGCCGACACATCTGAAGCACTGCCGTCTGAAAACAAACAACAAAAGAACACGAGGTCTAAAAAACTGTCTAGACAAGACAGTCTAAAAGACTGTCTATATCGGTTTATATAATGCTCTTTTATCAATTACAGTGATGGCTGACCGGCAAGGTTGCGGAGCGTTGTGTCTCCTTCCTCTGAGTCGCTTTCTCTGCTGTCCTGCCGCAGGGCCGCCATGCGCCTTTCGCTCATCTTCTTCTGTACAACCAAACGTGGCTTTTTAAATGCTTTTATAAACCCTTTTGAATATTAATACAGTCAAACCGGCCATGTAAATATGGCAATAGCACAGGTGTATAACTGAGCAACCTTTTATTACCTAGAAAAATCTGCTTCTCATAAATGTATTTTTAAACTGCATTATATTATAATAACCTGTTTCCAAGATTTCCTTCAGCAATATCATCATCATCCATTCCATTTCTTGGAAAGAAAATGACATTTTAGACGCCTAAGTGGTTCATCAGTTTGTCCGTAGCGATGGCAGTTTTCAGCCAGGGTTAAATCATAGAAATGATTCTTGACTAGAGATCGACCAATATTGTTTTTTTTATATAACCGATTCCGATTATTTGCATATGCCCAAAACCCGATATGCAGAATCGATATTCATTAATTGTTTTACTGTTTTTGGCACAATGATATCAAGACCACTGAACTGAACAAACCATTTTATTCGTAACAATTTTGTCAATTTCACTTCCTCCTTGCATAAAAAATAAAACTCTTATTGATACACCAGTAAATAGAGGGGTCTGAAAGAGTGCAAAAAAAAAACAAATTAAGTGCATTGTTACTAAAATGTCTTTTTAAAAATAAATAAATAAACGCTTTGATGACGTAAACAGATTACGTGACTCCGAGAGTTTGTTCACCCACAAGATGGCACCGTTTATCGGTGGATCCGATATTACAAAAAACAATAACCAATTGTGGAAAAATGCTTAAATATTGGGAAAAAGATCGGTAAAACCGATTATCGGTCACCCTCTACTCTTGACCCACTGGTTATAGGATTTCCTTCAGCATGATTATACACACTTCAAAAAATCAAGAAACCGAAATGGTTGTTCGGCTTTTACCTGTGTGATAGTATTGACAGTAATGATGATAGTGAAACTATTAACGGAAGTGCTATGGAGGGTAGAATCATTAGTGATAATATTGATGGTAGTGACACTATTGACAGTAGTGTTAGTATTAGCACTATTGAAGGTAGACTCCACTGACAACACTGACTACGTTTACATGGACTGCAGTTATCTAATTATTGACCTTATTCTGAAAAAGACAATATTCTGATTAAGGTGTTTACATGAGTTGCTTTTAGAATATTCCTTTCGTGTTCCTGTTTCACATGTTATAGAACATAGATGGATTAACCACTATTGACAGCAGTGACATTATGCATGTTAAATATGCTAGCATATTTTATAACCAATGTTGTCTATTTGAGTAAAGGCTTTTGTGAATAATTTATCATTTATAATCTTATCAATGTACAATCCATTCTTTCTCATAAGTGAAGAACTTTTATGGTTTTTGTTTTATTTATCTGGCCAAAGGAAACAATACTACCTTCGATATTCTCTCCTTGCTCCATTGGCCGACATACTTGCTGACACTGACCACACACTCTACGGCTTTATTTAACCCCTGCTGGATCTCTTCCAAAGCCGGCATCATGACAATGTTGGGGATGGAGAGACACATTCGCGCTCGGAAGATGGGCCGCTGCCCGCCACTCTTCTGCCTGCTAGTAGTATCAGCCTCTGCTGCAAAGGGAAATGAGGAATGGAGGTCAGCATTGTGAGAGTAATGAGAGCACTGGATGTTCTGGAATAAGAGAAGTGACACAACCTGCGGAGCAGTTCCATAATTTAAATGCTTGACAAAAGTACAGCAAACTTCATGAAAGTGGAAAACTGAACCAGTGGTATTCTATTTCTTTTTTCTTTTACGTTTGTTGCTCAGACGTGATGTTAAAATTAATGTTGCACGCTTCCAGTCAGCCACCAGTGGAATGCAAGAAAAAAGGCAGGCCATGTTATGAAAGATTAATAAGCTGATATTCACCCAAAATGTATAAATGTTTAAGAAGAAATGAGCCTTTTGTCTTTAGCACAGAACCACCCAATCATTATACTGGATTATTAGATGATGATGGATATAATGCGTTGTTGATTTTACAGTAACTCCAGCTGAAATCGAATCACAACTCAAACACCGGAACAATAAATTCAACTTTTTATCCAATTAGATTTGTCAGACAAGAGTCCATCAATGTCATATTTGACTAATATTAGTACAGTTGTATTGTTTCTTAGACTCAATTGTTCCAATGATAAATTGTCCTACGTTAACCAAAAATGGACAGATCTGGACAGGAAGTGACATTGCTGACCCAGAAAGTGCATGAGCGAGGAAGAGTGGATGCGTTTGCGCAGTGCCTCCAGTGTGTTGCGCGTCAGTCGGAGCAGCGCTTCCAAGTTGCGGTGGCTGAAGTGCGACAGAAGCTCCTGGGCTTCTTCCTCCATGACCTCCATCATGTGTCGCTTCCTCTTCTTCCTCATCAGAGGTGAGGAAGGTCCTGAGCTTCGGGTGGTTGTGTTACGGGACAACGCATGCATGTCAGATTTACTCTCCTCGTCTGCTGGGGAGAAAGTGAATACGAGAGTTCAAATTAAAATCAACAATTTCCTGTAAGACCTAAAAGGAGTCCACACCCAATTTAGGAGTCCAAAATTCTGAGTCTGCATAATGCAGTCAGCTGATGCCACCTGTCCCTTTGGTCCCCAATATATTCTGAAAAGTGACTGTCCCATTTTGTCCACCATACGCTATACTCAATCAGTTGTTTTTTTTTCCAATGCATGCCATCTGTCACATCTTGTCCACCAAAGTCTATCCAGTACTTCTATCATTTTGTCTGCAATACTCTGTACACTACCCATCCTGTTCTGTCTACCATACTCTGTACCTCATCTATCCATTTTGTCCATCATAATTGATACACCATTTATTAAATTTCTCCCCCCATTCTCACCACACTCCATCTGTCCTTTTTTGTCCATTATCATCAGTGCACTGCTTTTCCCACTCTGTTCTAGAGGTCGCCCGATGGACCAGTGGACCAAGGTAGCTGCCGATAACAGATTAATCAACCAGTAGTTTTTTAATTGATACTGAATGAAAACATAACACTCAAAGTAAAATATTGCTGATGTTTATTATAACAAATAAGCATTACTGACTGTACCATGAAAATATACTGCATTTTTTAATTAAATGATTATACAGATATTAATGAAGACTAACTATTTTGTCTGCCATACTCTGTCCGCAATACTCTGTACACTATCTGTCCCATTCTGTCCGCCATACTCTGTCCACCATACTCTGTACACTATGTGTCCCATTCTGTCCGCCATACTCTGTCCACCATACTCTGTACACTATCTGTCCCATTCTGTCCGCCATACTCTGTCCACCATACTCAGTACACTATCTGTCCCATTCTGTCCGCCATACTCTGTCCACCATACTCTGTACACTATGTGTCCCATTCTGTCCGCCATACTCTGTCCACCATACTCTGTACACTATGTGTCCCATTCTGTCCGCCATACTCTGTCCACCATACTCAGTACACTATCTGTCCCATTCTGTCTGCCATACTCTGTCCACCATACTCTGTACACTATGTGTCCCATTCTGTCCGCCATACTCTGTCCACCATACTCAGTACACTATCTGTCCCATTCTGTCCGCCATACTCTGTCCACCATACTCTCTACACTATCTGTTTCATTCTGTCCACCATACTCTCTACACTATCTGTCCCATTCTGTCCGCCATACTCTGTCCATCATACCCTGACCACTGTCTGTCCCATTTTGGCCGCCATACTCTATCCACCATACCATGTCCACTGACTGTCCCATTTTGTCCACAATACGTTGTCCACGATAACCTGTCCACTGTCTGCCCCATTTTGTCCACCATACTCTACACCCTACCCTGTCCACTGTCTGTCCCATTTTGTCCACAATACTTTGTCCACCATACCCTGTCCACTGTCTCTCCCATTTTGTCCAAAATACTTTGTCTACCATACCCTATCCACTGTCTGTCCCATTTTGTCCACCATACTCTGTACACCAGTGGTTCTCGGGAACACTGAGAGACCAGAAGGGGGGCGAAAATTGCTTTCAAGAAAAAAAAACATCGCTTTTCAAATAGAATGTGCACAAATGAAAAACTCTGCGTTCTCTCTCCCTCTGTATTTTCTTTTTGCTGGGGAGAAGCGGAGCTTAGCATGCCTTTTATCAAGCAGTCACTGCAGACTTGGCAACTTTTCAGACCTCTTTAGCATCTTTTTTTGTGCAAACAAGCGCGAGGTCTTGCTTTCCCGCTGCACTTACACCTCTCTCTGCATCTGCTCCGTTCAGTGAGGAGCTGAGAGCTGGACAACCGGAGAGCGTGTGGCTGCGAGGCATCTAGCAGCCGCCGGGAGAGTATAAAAGGCCATCCTCCGCTAGCAAAGGGAGAGAGGGCCCCCGAGGCATACATAACAACTTGTTTTGTGTTTCTTGCAGAGGACTCAGACCCAACTGAGGATTTCACCCACTGGCTGCACCCGCGGTGTTGCCTGACTGCAGATTGGGACCTCAGCCGCTCAGGAAGGCCCCAACACGGCCCCGAGCCCCGACGATGACACCGTTGCCTGAGCAGTTCACCCCACACCCCACACCCCACACCCCGAATTTAAATAAACTCTGCACGTTTGCCCTATAAACGGCCTCTTGTGGGTCTGTGCTCAGCTGTCTAAGTTCGCTACACTATTTATCAAAAACAGGTTATAGATTAGGTTACAGACAGGTAGATTTTATGATTTTATCTAGAATAGATAATCATTATAAATGGTCTCCACAAATATGGGGGGGGGCATACACTGTTTCTCCCATCTTGTCCACCATACTCTGTCAAAATTTGTCTACAATATTCTGTACACAGTCTATCCCATTTCATCAACCATACTTTGTACACTATCTGTTAAATTTTATCTACATACGCGGTACACCATTATGTCTATCATACTCTCTACAACATGTATTCGACTTTGTCCACCACACTCTGTCTATCACACTCTGTCCACATACTCTGTACACCATCTGTCCTGTTTTGTCCAACATATTCTGAACACTGTCTGTCCCATTTTGTTCACCATATTCTATACAACATTCACTAATAAAAGTCGAAATACTGCCCCCCGAAATACTGCACCCCGCACTCAGCCCTGTATTGTCTCTCATGCTCTGCATGAGTCTTCCTTTATTCCCTATCATATTTTTTAAGGTGTCACAATTCTGTCCGTCATAATGTGTATGCAATCTGTTTGGTACAACCATGTATGTACAACATACTGTATACCACCTGTGCCATTTTGTCCAACATTTGGATTTAAAACTTCTCTCACTGCATTTTGTACCCTGATCTGAACGCTTTTCTGATTTCTTTTTATCATACAAAAAAATTGAAGCTCAGTGATCCAATCTCTCACCATTGCTGATTGCGGGTCCCTCTTTGCTCTCATCTCTGCTCTCGTCTGTACCCTTCTTCTCATCCTCTTCATCTTTCTGCTCGATTTCCAGCAGCATGTTTATCAGCTCATTGGCTGCCTCCTCAACCAGAGAACTCTTTAGGTGCAGCAGCTGGGCTCCTTTAATGCAAAGCTCCTGTGCCAATATAAAAACACAACCACATACCCACTTTATCGGTTAAAACTCACTACTAACAAAATATGCAGAAGATGTTGAATGGTAATGCTAAAAATGCCAGTACTATTTGACTGTGCATCGTTCAAAAGTAAAAGTGTGATGATGTTTGAGAATTACAAATTGGCAAAGAACTGAATGAGATTTAAACGAATTTGGAACTACACTGGTATGGTACTCTTGCAGGTATTTTAATGCAGGTAAATGTGTGGAAATGTGACAGACGTACCTTGGTGGTGTGTACAAACTCCTCACATGTGACAGGCTCGTCCTCAGGCAACACACACAGCGTGGCTCCACTCATCTCCTGCAGCACAGCATCAATCCTGAACTGCACTATGTCATTGGGCCCGGTAGTCCTCAGGAGCAGAGACAAGTTTCTTTCCGGGGGGCAGCCAAAGAAATTAAAAATTTTTTTTTTTGTTTATATTCTATAGTGCATAGTATAATACTTATAGCACTTCTATAACACATGTACCATGTTATATATTCTATCTCCGTAGGAGATGTAAGGCATATGATGTAGGGTACATACAATCCCCGCCGAAAGTATTGGAGAAGAGTTAGGGGTTAAAAAGGGCTATTCTTTTTTGGGGGGGTGGGGGGCGGTTTGAGGTTACAAGGTGAATATGAGTTGACAGATAAGAATTTCAGCTTTTATTTCCTATGTAGAGGACATATAGGACATATTGAGAGGACATAATGTATATGGAACATTTGAGACATACTGTACATGATACATGCAGGGAATATGTAGGAGAAATATATGGGACATGTAAAACATGTGGAAGAAATATATATTTGGACATTCATTGAGGATTATTATTGGTCTTTATTACCGAGCGCTACAGTGATGCGGTCATGGTATTTGTCGATGTTCAGCGAGGCCCAGTTGAGTGAGGTCAGGCCTGGCTGGATGACCTCATCCACTTTAGCCACGTGTGGTGTGAGCAGCTGCTCGAAAGCAGGCTGGATCTTCGCCCTCACTCTGGAGTTCTCAGATAGTACCATCTAAGAGTGCAAAACGACACATCAGTTAGCTATATCCTGACCTGTTACTACAGAAACATGCAAAAAAAATTCTCTGATTTGTTGAGCTGCTGTTTACCTGGTGGTTTAACTCAACTGGCCTGACTCCGCTGTTGCTGATTTATTTTTTTTTAATGTTTTTAGATAACTACAGTATATATTTAACATCAGTTAAATATTTTAATTAAGGATGCCAACGAACAAAAATCTCAAAATAGTCCAAATGTCTTGAGACTTACACCGATTTATTTATTTTTACATTAATGAACCCAAAACATTTCTCCATTCACCTTGACAGAAATCAAGAGTGCTACATCAGCGCATCTTTCAAGCGGTGAAAATTGTAAAATGGCAGGAAAGGGGCGGGGCTTCCAGGTTAAAATCAGAGAGTTCAAAACACCTACAATCATTCTTGATTCGTATGTCGAATGGCTCATCTGCAGTTTTCATTGGCGGGAAAAAGAAGACTCTTTTGCTATTTATGAGATCTCAAACACCACCCAACCACACCCAGGCCTCATGGCAACAAATAAAATATAACCCTGCCCCAACAAACCTGGAGTTTGTTGAAGTTCTTTTTCAGGACATCTTGTCGCTGCTGTAAGACTGTCGCAAAGGGTGGGACATCAAGCCCCATCCGGCTCATGCAGTCCGTCTCGCGGATCTGGGTCAATATCTGGGGGTCAAAGTTCACGTACAACTCCCGGCTTTCTGCACACTTGACCAGCAGAGAGGCCTGCAGGCCTACTTTAGCCACTTCGATCTAGAAAACAACAGTCATGTGCTTTGACTTCATGTACGAGTAGCGAAGCAAAAAAGCAATGTCCAGGATTTATGTTTGAAATTAAAACTCACAAAACAACTGACAGCAAAAGACATTTAATTCAATTCAAATTTTATAGCGCTTTTTACAATAGTCATTGTCTCAAAGCAGCTTTACAGAAATAGAAACAGATATAAACAGTGAGAAACAGATAAAAAAAAGACATGTTGCTGAATCTAACACCGATGCTACAGAGTTTCATTCAATACCTGGACTGGTGTCATAACAGTAAATCTAACCTGAGCCATCCAGCCTTGGTGGTAAAGCACCTCAAACTCCAGCAGCACTTTGGCCACACGATTGTAATTGCGTATGATGCGCTTGGCCTCGGCTGTATCAAGGACGCCTGGGTGCTGCTGGAAGAGCTCCATGGGTTCCTGGATTCTCCGGTACAGCTGCCGAGCCCAGAGGATCTTCCCCGCGATGGGAGGGAGGCCTCGGGAGATGGGCGGGTCCATCTTCTGCTTGTTGTAGATGCGTGACACCATCTCAATGTCGCGGCCATAGTTCTGCAGGACCCTCTGGTACTTTTCATCGATGCCCAGGTCTGGGATGAAAAGTCTGGGCAACAAAATCAGATAGTAATTTGACAGAAATTTGATAGCATCACGGTTTAGAGTTTGATGCCCATAGATACCAGAGTAAAACTGTAGATATTCTGCTAAATAATAGTGAATATTTTCACATGGTGCACAATGACGATATCTCACCTTTCAAATTTCTTCAGAACATTCAAGGCTCTCTCAGTACTCTGGATTTTGTCAAATGTGTTGTCCATGAACGTCTTTAGTTGATTCTGGAACCAAATGGCTGCAGTTTAAATGTTTCCTTCACAAACTTCTGTGGTTCTCTGTAAGTATTCCTTAATGATTTACTTACATGCAACTCGGTGGTCTGTCTACAAAACTCCTCATAGTCCTGATCAAAATCAGTCCTCCTCTGGTCCAAGAAATTGTACTGCTTATTTTTCAATGCAAGCACGATATTCTGGATAAAGACCACATAGGTTTGACTCAGACAGTAAATAAATCTGGTTTCTTTCAACTGCCATTGGCACAAATAGCATCATTTTAAAGGAATGACTGGAGGAAAATGATATATACACAAATTTTCTGAATGGCTAAGACATGTTCGGGGTGCACATTTTGCAGTCATAGTTCTGCACTAGTCCTAGAAGGCTACTTTTACTATTCCCAGAATGTATTTCTATCCACCGTGTAGATATTAACACTAACCAGGTTTCGAAATACACTTTTTTTTTCTATTACAGTGTTTGAATTTGAAAAACCTCTCATGTTGCCATCAAATGTACCAATAGGTCTGTTTCACATACCGACCTCTTTATTTTCAATATTCCAAAAATATTTATTCAAAAAGGTCTGAGTTTTTGATCTGAGACAATCAAGACAACAATCATGACGGCAGTAGAAGGTTGTAAGAGAGACAAAGCTCACAAGTGTGTTTAACGTCTCTGTGCTTTAAACATTTCACAGTTCAAATTAAAATCCTGATGGAGAGGCATGTTTTGGCTCTGATGTGCCCTTCAGTGAATGCTGCTTTTAAATTTTTTGCAGATGTACTTAAGATACGCAGCAACACACGCAGCACACGCAAGCAAATTCATGCATCAAGTATAAACACTTCACACCACCCCAGTGTGGATTTTCCAATGACATCACAGCACTTCCCAATAGGCTGGTAAGTCAGTACAAGGTACAATCATGTGAAAAAATAAGTACACTCATTGAAAGTGTTGTTTTTTTTTTGACATATTTGGACAAGAAAACCTTTGATCCCCTTTGACACAGTGCCTATTAATAAAGTTGGTAAACTTGAACAAAACTACAAGGAAAATTAGCTTTTTTCAATAATTTATTCAACAGAAATATCAATAGATGTGAGATTCTTCTGTGGAAAATGTAAGCACATGAAGGGCCGATTTTTGCATATTACCCAAAGACAATTAAAATTCCACCTAGAAGCAAATACTCACATCCGTAAACCCAAATAGAGATAGAAAAGCAAGGGTCCTGTCACGTATCCGGAAACCCGGGACTTCAAGTCCCATCAGCCACTGCACTACACCACCTGACCACATGCACCTGACTCACGTTTTTGTTAATTAGCACCATTGTGTATTTATAGTCCTTGTCTGCACTTTCTCCTGGTCTTTCGTTGTTATAGACTCACGTCACTTCTGTCTCCGTGTGTGTTTCTTGCCACAGTGTTATGCCCAGTTGTCCTAGTGTTTTTGTTTCGTTATTTCGTGTGTTTAAAATAAATATTTAAAAATCTGCAATTGCTTCGGCCTCCATTCGCCAAACGTGACAGAACGAAAGACCGTGACTACGAGGCAGTAGATTTTTTATTTATTTTTTTTCCGGATTCAGCAGTTTGCTCCCACCCGCCCTCCCCGATGGGTCTCATGGATTCCCCTATGTTCGCGGACCTCAAGGATTCCCCGCTGTTCAGCTATCTCAGAGTCGCGCAGCCGGGGAGTCCTGTGCAGGAAGTCTCTCCGCCGCCCCGCTATGTGTGTGAGGACGCTCCAGCTCCGGGCGGACTCATGAATTCACCTATGTTCGCTGACCTCAGGGACTCCCCGCTGTTCAGCTATCTCAGAGTCGCGCAGCCGGTGAGTCCTGTGCAGGAGGTCTCTCCGCCGCCCCGCTATGTGTGTGAGGACGCTCCGGCTCCGGGCGGTCTCATGAATTCGCCTATGTTCGCTGACCTCAGGGACTCCCCGCTGTTCAGCTACCTTAAGGTGCCTCAGCCTTCCTGTTTAGCTGAGGTCGTCGCACAGCCTTCCTGTTCAGCTGAGGTCGTCGCACAGCCTTCCTGTTCAGCTGTGGTCGTCGCACAGCCTTCCTGTTCAGCTGTGGACGCCGCTCAGCATCCCTGCCCGGCTGTGGGCGCCGCGCATTCCTGCTCGGCTGTGGACGTCGCTCGGCCTTCCTGCTCGGCTGTGGACGCTCGGCCTTCCTGCTCGGCTGTGGACGGCTCGGCCTTCCTGCTCGGCTGTGGACGTCGCTCGGCCTTCCTGCTCGGCTGTGGCCGTCGCTCGGCCTTCCTGCTCGGCTGTGGACGTCGCTCGGCCTTCCTGCTCGGCTGTGGACGTCGCTCGGCCTTCCTGCTCGGCTGTGGACGTCGCTCGGCCTTCCTGCTCGGCTGAGGTCGTCGCTCGGCCTTCCTGCTCGGCTGCGGTCGTCTCTCTGCCATCCTGCTGCGCTGAGGACGTCACTTTGCCACCATGTTCCGCTGAAGACGTCGCTCCTTTCCCTCGCTGCGCTCAGTGGGTCGCTCCCCCTTCCTGCTCCACGGAGGTCTCCGTTCCCCCCTCATGCTCCGCGGAGAGCGTCGTTCCTCCCTCGGGCCTCGCGGAGAACCTCGCTCCTCTCCCTGGCCTCGCGAGAACCTCTCCCCGTGAGCCTCGCGGAGAACCTCGCTCCCCCCGTGAGCCTCGCGGAGAACCTCGCTCCCCCCGTGAGCCTCGCGGAGAACCTCGCTCCCCCCGTGAGCCTCGCGGAGAACCTCGCTCCCCCCGTGCGCCTCGTCAGGTACTTCGCTCCCCCCTTGAACCTCGCGGTGAGGCATGCTCCGCTCTCCTGTCCCGTGGGGGATGTCGCCCCTCTTTCATGCTTTGCCAAGGACTTCCACCCGCTTCCTTGTGCCATGGTGGAAGCTGCTCGGCCTCCTGTTTCTGCTGGGGACTTTTGGCCCGGAGGGCCGGGACCCCCGGAGGGGGGCCCTTTGATTTTGGGCGCTCCAGGTGTAGCGCCCCTTGGAGGGGGGATCTGTCACGTATCCGGAAACCCGGGACTTCAAGTCCCATCAGCCACTGCACTACACCACCTGACCACATGCACCTGACTCACGTTTTTGTTAATTAGCACCATTGTGTATTTATAGTCCTTGTCTGCACTTTCTCCTGGTCTTTCGTTGTTATAGACTCACGTCACTTCTGTCTCCGTGTGTGTTTCTTGCCACAGTGTTATGCCCAGTTGTCCTAGTGTTTTTGTTTCGTTATTTCGTGTGTTTAAAATAAATATTTAAAAATCTGCAATTGCTTCGGCCTCCATTCGCCAAACGTGACAGGTCCAGTTTTTATTTCGGTCCACCACACGAGATCCACACCAATGAGAATTCCCAGAAGTGATCTGATAACTGGAGCTTAAGCTCCAGTATTTATAGCTTATGTACAGAGAAAATAACCAATATATTTCAGAAAGATTAGGATCTCATTACCAATAGGGTTAAAAAGAGCTCATCTAAATTCACCATGAGGTTTAAGAAAGCTTCTCAGACAGTTACTATTAGGAAAAAAACAAGCCTCTCACGATAACCATGAGGTTACAAAAAAGGCTTATAACAATTACCATGAGGAAAAAAAAAACCTTCTCAAAAATTTACCATTAGGATTGAAAATAAGAGAGAAAAGAAAAAATTTGGAGCAATGACCTTGGTCTCACAGGTGCAGTGTGATGCAGCTATTCGTATAAATAGCTCCTCACGGTTCTCTCCCAAACATTCACGGCCCATGTCTACAGCATGCCCGACCCTTCCCTGCGAGACAAGAACCTTTTATCCTCTGCATTATGAGTTTCTTTTAACTTTTTTTCTGTATCTTCTGGTTTATAATTTACTTTCATATCGGTTTTATATTTCTATTTTATATATGGCCACACTACTTGCAATTGGTTTACTGTACTCCCTACTTCATAATATTATTGAATTATCCTTATAATATCTTAATACTCTGTTTATTTATTCTTATAAAATTCTAATGTTATGTGTGTGCGTTCGGGCCTTTGGGAGTGTGTGTGTGTGTGTGTGTGATATGTCTGCACGCCTGACCTTGAATATGCAAGAGTGTGTGTGTTATCTATGTGTGTGTGTGTGTTTCATTAACTCTCTTTCTCTGTGACTATTAAACCATAGTGTGCTAATCTTAAAATGTGAATCCTGTTCATCAATATCCACCTAATACCTCCTCTATGTGTCTAGGTGCCCATTTATTGGAAGGGCTGGATTTAGATTCGAGCACCCGCCAACAAATCGTGCATCTCACTGCTGATTTTCAATAAAATTACCTATTACTCATACTAATCATACTAGGTCTCCCTCGTGTTTGTTTTGTGTATATTTTTAACCACAACACACACCATTGGTCTCAGAAGCTAGTATTGCCTGCTTTAGGATAAATAACTTCTTGTAGGTGTTTTGCATAACTGTCAACCAGGCTTGTGGGAATTTTTGACCACTCTTCCATGTAATATTCTTTCAGTTGCAAGATGTTTGAGGGTTTTCTTGCATGTTTCTTGCATGTCTGCCTGTTTCAACTCCCCCCACAACATTTCAATGGGATTCAAATCCTTTCAGACAGATGGCCTTACATTATATTCAAGCACTCGTTGATATGATGCAGAATTCATAGTTGAATCAATGAATGTGAGCTGTTCAGTCTCTGAGGCAGCGAAGCAACCCCAAACCATAACATTTCCACCACCGTGCTTCACAGTTGGTATGAGGTGTTTCTCCTGAAAAGCTGACTTTGTTCAAACATGTCTGCTGTTACTGTGGCCAAACAACTCTATCTTTGATTCATCTGTCCAGAGCGCATTATTCCAAAAGGCCTGGTCTTTGCCTATATGTTCATCGGCAAACTGTAGTCTTGCAAAGGCTTTTTCATGGCACACCTCCCATGCAAGTCAAATTTGTGCAATCTCTCTCTGATTGTAGACGCATGCACTTTGACACCAACAGTTGCAAGACTTACTAGCATATGCTGAGATGAAATTTTGTGGTTCTTGGAGACTTCTTTTTGCATTAGACAGTCCGCTCTTGGGCTGAATTTGCGTGGCCGGCCAGTCCTGGACAAACTGGTAGTCATTTGAAATCCATTTATAGATGATTTTCCTTACAGTAGAATGATGTATTTCAAATAATTTGGAGATCTTTTTAAATCCCTTGCCAGACTCATAGGCATCCACAACCTTTTTTTCTGAAGGTCTTACAGAACTCTTTAGATCTCTGCATGATGACACCACACACCTCAGTAGCAAAGGGAACACCAGACACCAGATATGAGAGGGGTATAAATAATACCAGTTCCACCTGCACTCCCTAAACAGGTTCTAATCACTGGCACCCAATCTTCAACACCTGATTCTAATTATATACGGATTTGAAGGTGTGATAAACGCAGAGGTGTACATACATTTTCCATGTGAGTGATCTGTTTTTTCGTTCATTTATATTGTAAAAATTACTACAAAATGTAAATGGTATGTGTTATTTGATGGTGTATCACCTTTATTCATAGGCATCATTTCAAAGAGGATCAAATGTTTGCTTGTCCAAATGTATCCAAAAAACCAACACTTTCCATGGGTGTACTTATTTTTTCACATGATTGTATATTCCTTTGATTTTTTTGGTCACTTATGTTACATATGTACTGTTCTGTAGGTTACTGGCATAATAAAATGGTCAAATGTTACAGTGCCCCTATATTATAAATCTGGAAATAATTTTTTTTATCGTGGTCAAGTCAAAATGGGGTCATTTGTCAAAAAACCCACGCTATATGGACAATAAGGATTCTACAAAGAAAAGACTGATTTGCCAAAGATTAGTTTGCAAAATGGTAAATGTGGTTTTTATTAGCTACATTAAACTTTTGGTTCTAAATCTAAATGTAGAAACCAAATGTAGACATCTTGACTGATGTATGACATTTGAGGCAAGTTTCATTTCCTCCCATACCATTCCTTTAGGCTTTTAAACCAGTTGTATGTTTCATTATTTATTAGCATGTTAGTGCATGTAGTCTAACATTAGCACATGGTCTGGTTAATTAGGGTTATTGGTTTTAACAAAGTTAAACTGTATATTAACTTATCTAGCCCTATATGGTTGCTCAGAACAGCAACTCGCTATAAAATATTCATAGTCTGTTACAGACTATCAGCTTTCACAAAGGACAGAAGATTTGCATTAGGTCTTTATCAGTGTTTGTTCAATTATTCACCAAGCACACTGTCCACTGCCTTTCAAGACACCTCCGCAACGTCTTTCGAAAAATTTTAAAGCTGGAGATGAATAAACTCTGCATTGTAATGGGAAGAGGAGATGAATGTTAATGGCCTGAAGGTGATATAACGGTACACTGTAACTAGCTCTCCATTGAGACTGCCCTTTTATGTGGCTCTTTGAAGTGAATTTCCTGTAAAAAAAAAAAAAAAAAAAAAAAAAAAAGGGAAGAAAGAAAGAAATCTAACTAAAATAAACCTATATGTTATAAAAAAAAAATAATAAAAATAATTAAAAAAAAAGAGCACAGTGGAGAGCTCAGACTAAGGTAAAAGGACACATTTGAATCTTTGAGTCATCTTGGTTACACCATGGGGTGGCTATGGCTCAGGTGGTAGAGCAGGCTGTCCACTAATCGTAGGGTTGACGATTCGACTCCCGGCCCAGATGACTCCAAATACTGAAGTGTCCTTGGGCAAGACACTGAACCCCAAGTTGCTCCAAATGGCAAGCTAGCGCTTTGCATGTGAATGGTTGAATGAATTGTTGAACTGCTAAGGTTAAAAAAAAACACTAAATAAGTGCAGTGCCATTTACCATGCAAAGACATGCATTAGAAACAGCATGAGACATGCACTACATCTAATGACCAACAGAAAGTAATCTTTTTCCTCAGGTTACCTCCCATTTTCCTTGCATTTCTGCAGTCTGTCCATTAGGGGTAGTAAAGAGACAAATATGAAGGTTAGCCCCAACATTGAAATACTCTTTAATGGTGTGGCGGGTGTATGAACTCGGAAATAATTATCTTAAAATGCATTCAATGATTATAGGCATTTTCATTCAGACTGGTAAACGAAAACATTTAACCCAAAATCAAACGATGCGATTTTCTTCAAAGGGCAAACCTGAAATCTGGTCGCCATTGTTTCCAGACCCTCGATCTTAGAGTCCTGCAGAGCTGAGTAGGTGTTGATGGTGCTGAACATTGCGAGTATTTTGTTCAGGCGTCTCTGGAAAGTGTCAAACTTGCCAAATATGTACATCTCGCTGAAGTCAAACTGGCGCTCTGAGATACTCTGCTCAAGCTTCTGCTTGGTCTTGTGGAAATATTTCTGGTATTCCTGATAAACAAATGCATGCTTTCATAAGAATTACACATGTACAACTGTTTACAAGTTTTTAAAAAATGTACTGGTTAAAGAAGTAAATGACATTCACCATCACCATAAGTAAATCTACCATGCAATATTCTGTTACCTGGTTTAGACGAATGGCAGCTCGGAGCTTCTCTGCTACCGCATCCTGAGGCTGGTCCCATATTGTGGCTGAACCGTTGTTAGTGATGTAGGCCTTGCAAGCTGTTATCATCTGATTTGTGACCTGAATATAGCAAGCTATGGTTTAGCCTGAATATATTAATCTATGGGCAATCACTTCATAGTGTGGTTATAAAAACACAGACAGGCAGTAATAAAAGGATCATCCATACTCAAAACATGTAAACATCGGCACTAGTCAGAAACCGATAGACAAGAAACAAGACTCAGAAATTCGGAATGCGATTGGCAAGACTTTGCAAAGAAAAAAGGAAACAACAGGGTTAAATAATTAATTAAGGGCTGAACACAGAACAAGTGCACACATTAGAGAAACAAACCACTGACAGGACAAGGGCAGGGAAAGGACTGACACTAAAAATAAAACATATGGCAATATCATAAAGGAAAGCACATGGAGATCAAAAATAAATCAAGAAGCTCTCTGTATTTCAAGAAAACTTTTTTCATTGCCAGATCATCATATACTTGCCCCAAGTGACATAATACCATGTAATATCATTTTTAAATCAATGGTTTTGTACAGTATCAGCGATGGTCTATATTTTGACTGGATCGAAAAAGTAATACAAAACGTTACAATACACCTCCGTCTCTTACTTTAACAAAAAGGGATGTGATCTTCTCTGAGGTGTTGTAATAACGGGAGATGCTGTGAATCATCCGGATGGCGTTTATGAGCCCAGGAATGGCCTCCACCATTGACACCTGTGTTAAGAAACAAATATATATGAAGTATCAGTATAAGCGATTATAGCATATGAATAAGAAAGGCCTGTTGGCTGGTTAAATGGTTGTGTAACGTTACTGTTTGTCTTACAGGGTCACTGTTGTACAGCGGGTCACAGAACCTCTCGAGTGTGTAGAGATACTTCACATTGTCCTTGGCTTCATTTGCTGAATCTGTGATCCTGATGTCCAGTTCCCTCCAAGCCTGGGACAACAAACCAATAAAGGCAGCCGGTGAGTAGGCCCTGTAATTAAGCACCAGGAATGAACAACTATTACAGCTGAGCTTTGGAGAACTACCACCTTGATGAGTTTGGACTTGGCTATCATGAGGACGCCCAGCACGGCTTTGACGTTGGGGCTCTTAAGCTGGTCCAGAAGGTAGTCAAAGCGAGACATGCGCTTCTTCCAGTGTTCCAGCTCGGCTCGAGGACCCAGATCGTCAGCCTCCTTCCTTAGCTGGTCACTTTCTGCTAGAACCTTATGAACGAGAACAAGAATGTTGCGATGGATGAGAACATCTCAGATCGTTCTACACACTGCTCGCATTAATTTCCCTCATTTCTTTTACCTGCTCGATCTGCTTGATCCAGATCTTCATACAGGCTTCAATCTTCTCCATAGCTTCAGTGCTGTTGGCCACTGCTGTGTAGTCTGAGGGGCCTTTAAGGGTTTTCAGATCAAAGGTGTCACACTCTTTGAGGTTCACCTGGGAGATCAGGGAGGAAAAAAGCCATTTTACTGCAAATGTGACTTTTACCAAAGGCCTTTTAAACATTCCCACTGTTCATGTCCATGGTGAATTACTGAATTGGAGTGATAGGTGCAGTCCCATGAGCATTTTTCTTCTGAAGCTGTCTATATGGCTGTCCTTGATGGCAGATTTAATCTGTGTGTGTGTGTGTGTGTGTGTGTGTGTGTGTGTGTGTGTGTGTGTGTGCGTGTGTGTATTCCCTGGGCTACCATCTGCATCAATATTTTACAGTACAGAAATATATGGGGCTAAAAGCTGTATGAAAAATCTTATAGATAGATTCCAATTTTTGACATTTTTCAAATTCTTTCCACAGAAGAAAGTGGATCGATATCAGCATAATAGGCATATGTGTGTGTGTGTGTGTGTGTGTGTGTGTGTGCTTCACCTTCTCCTCCAGGCTCTCCTGTGCCCCGACGAGCACAGAGACGAAGCTCTCTAGAGAGCTGATAAAATCCTGTTTAACCGAATGAGCCTGAGGGCTGGACAGCTCACCCCAACCATGGTTCATCTTCCTCAGTGTGGGAATAAAGATCTCGGAGAGCAGCTGCTCCACACTCTTCAACAAACCCACTCCGGTCGTGTCCAACATGTTGAAGTTCACATCCTAAACAGGACCAATGAGCAAAAATTTAAAAAGTGCAGTCTGTAGAATTTGGTTGTTTGTTTGTTTTTGATCTCATTTGAGCTGCTTTGTTTCATTTTCTGGTATTTTTTTTATTACAAAGAACTTTACAAGTGGTTGAAAAGAATAGAAAATATACTTCTAAAAAATAGAGTCGAATATACAAATTTACACAAATCCCGAAGGAAAAATCATATCCGTTATCCATCTGAGACGAGTCTTGGGTTGTTAATTAGAGCATTAGTTACTCAGTTTTAAAATAAAATGACACAAATATAACAAATAAAAGAAAAATGACAAAGATTACACATATGCACCCAAAAATCTAGTCTAGAAAGTATTATTGTTTAGTTTACTCAAATAGAAAAAGGAAAATAAAAAAAAAAATCCCATTTCAGTTATGTAGCAAAGTTTTAAATGAAAATAAAAAAAGAAAAAAGAAAAGTTTTGTTGCATTACCATTTGAGTTGCCTTTGTTTGTTAATTGGCACTTTAGATACAAAGTCTGACGTTGAAATTACACACAAAATAAAAGGATTATGTATATAACTCTAAAAATGTAGTCTGAAAAATAATTTGTCCAGTTTGCTCAAATAGAAAATGAGAAAATGATGTTGCTTTCCCATTTGAGTTGCCTTGGTACTTTGATGGATTTTGTTTGTTTTAATTAAAAGAAACAAAGTTGTTGGGTTTTTTTTTAAAGGTCAAAGGTTGTGAGTTAGATGACTTTTATACTTTTGAATCATTAAATCAAAATCAAATCAGTCCAGTTTTACTCAAAATGCAATGGAAAATGATTATCCTTTGCTTTTTGAGTTGCATGAACTCGTTTATTTGTATTTATTACAGCATTTTTTAGATTTTACTATTCAAAAAAAATAAAACAAAGCATCACAAGCAAAAAGCAATGATGAGCACAGACTCTAGAATATATGCCCAAAGACCTCAAATGGTGGATTAAACAGTGATTTGAGTTGCCATGTCTGATTCGAGAACTATGTTAATCAAGGAAAATGTCTCAAATGATCACATTTTGAATCTGAAGTAAGTAAGAAGCATAAATAAAACTGAGTTTGGGCTTCTAAAAGGGTAAACAAAATGAATAATAGTGTTAGATTGTTCAGACGTACCCTGTGGATGTTCTCGGCTGTGACGGCCTTGGAGGTATTTGCCCGGGTGAAGAAAACACACACACCGGTCAGAGCGACATCAGTGCCCTCTGTCACAAATACTTTCGCTTTCTTGCTCCGGATCGCAGGGGAAGCAACAGCTACCGAACCCGAAAAGACAGATAAAGCTAATCAAGTGTTCCTGCAAGTGTATATACGTTCTAATACTTCATTTTAGTCTGCGATTTATTAAGTATTTTAAACCCGGCAATAAGAAATATGTTGCATATGAACACATGGTTGAGCACAACCTGAAATTAAAATGATCATTCCAAGCCATCCAAGCCAGTTGTCAGAAAAGGACGCCTACGTTTGGACCCTACTACGTATATCCAAATAATTTAACCATATTATTAGGTAATCACACTTCACATCAAGCACTAACCTGATTCCGTGGACTCTGTGTCTTGATAATAAAACATGAGGTGTGGAAGACCATCAGCTGAAAAGAACTGCTCCATCCGGTCAATCTGAAATGGAATTGAAACAGGTTTAGAGTTTTAGTCATTGTAGGCATCGGGGACCGGACAGACCTGAAAACAATTCGGTGACCCACAGGGTGTCATTATTATCGCACCTGAGCGCCTTCCAAAATGGCATCCTCCACCTCCGCCTTCTCCAGGCCTGTGCAGGAAGCCACGATGCTCAGCGTGTAGTCGTGTCTGCCATCCAGTCGCGCTCGTTTCGCCTCGCGCTCTTCCTTCAACTTTTGCTGAGAGACAGAATTGAAAAAGTAATAAGAACACAAAATCTAGATGGCTTGCCAAAGTCTCCAGAGGAAGGTTTCGGGTGATCCGAAACGCGGTTGCCGTGGACACGAGTGGGAATTATGTGACTGGGATCATGCTAATTAGTCTAGATTTACAGTCTTGTTTTTTTTCAAGGGGGATTTTTGCAACTGAAGGCTGCTTGTTTTAACACTCTTAATCAAATGGGTTTTTTTTTCTTAATAAAAATGTATTTAATTTTTAAATAAGTGAGGCAAAATGGACAATTGAGGATAATGGTGCGCAATTCTTACATCTAATTTTGAAAGGAACGTGAAAGGTCACAATAAAAGTAGAAGTTAATCTCAGTGGGATCATTTTAATAAATGGTACTAAAGTAGCATGCAGTGCCTTGCATAACGCTGGGTGAAGTTAGTGTAAATAGCAACCTCTAACAAGGTCAGCTATTTGTCATTATTCTATCACTCAGGCTGCCTCGTCCGCAGCCACAAAGCATCTCGTTAGCAACTTGTGTGTCAGTTTCTAGCTTTTCAGAGCAGGATGTAGTCGCTGGAAAAACATCCACATTAAAATTCATACAAAGTTATTAGAAAGTTCGGTCTGAAGCAGTTAGTGGTGAGGAAAGGGCGTCTGCGCTTGATGGTTTGTCAATCAAACGGTGTCTTTCTGTAAATCTAGGCTGTTCTTGAGCACTTTTATTGAAGAACGCTAAAAGTCTAGTTTTCGAGACTAGGTGCAAAAAAGCCTAAGTGCAATTTAACAATACATTAATAACTAAATGAAGATAAAACGCAACAAGCTAGCTAAAACATGCCGATGCTCATTCTGCACTCAGGAAGGTTCGATCAATCACAAATATAAATAAACAACTAAATTTCTCGTCGGAACTGTTCAGTTAGCAGTGCTTCAAGTTTGAACACAGCAAAGATAGGCTACATACTTTAATTGCTGTAATCTGACTGTTCGAAATCAGAGACGACTGAAGCTGAACTTTAGGCTGGACTGTTTTCGGGTCACTCATCGTACACGGGTTAGGACAATCAAAAAAAACTCCAGGTGAAAAAAAAATGTAAAAATCAAACTCTCAGACATCCGATTCCTTTCATCCAATACAGGTTCCACCGGGTCACGCTGCGGACACGTTCTGAAACTCTGCTCGACTGAACAACCACGAGTGTTTTAGCTTCCAGCGCCTGTTTTCTGCTCCAACTTCAACAAGCTCATTGACCGGTTGCTTGGGATTCTTCTGCAAGTGGATTTTAGGACATCGTAAAGACAGACAGACACAATAGGACAAAGACCGAAAACTGGCCTACCAGACTCATTGGGGCCTCTCGTTAAAAGACGGAGACTCTAAAAGTTGCTTGTCTGCGCTGCTAGGAAACACTGTTTAAATTATTTTTTTTTTAAAAACAGCAAGCCAGTAAATCTACCTGTATATTGTACGCTAGATGTGGATCTGCATTTTCTGAAGTAACAGAAACACTATCAGGCTGAATGCCTGTAAAAATGTCTACTGTATGCTGAATGCTGAGCAACTCGAATTTAAAGCCAATATTTATTGTACCAATCATGTCTTTTTTTTTTTTTTGTTAAATGCTTTATTAATATATTTTTTGTTAGAAATGTCGTGTTAAAAAATCCTTTTGCAGGTTATCACATTTAACATCTTTGCTCTTTTGTTAGTGACATCTCGATAAAACTAAATATTTTGATGTAAATAATGTACAGAGGTCACATTTTTCAGTATGACAGGATGATATTTTGGGCTTTATACCACAGCACTGTTCAGTGCTCAATTCTGACTGGTCGAAAGGTAAAGGGTGTAATTTTAACACTTTCATGGATAATTAAATTAAAAAAAAAAAAACATATGCAGATTCTTTAGAAGTTTTACATTATTTAAAATTGCTCATCATATAACTTCATATAACATATTCACTTTTTCTAAATATCACTTATATTAAAAAACATTATATTAAAAACATTAGACTACATATTGGAAGTTCATGAGTTCAAATCTCAGCACCACCACCACCCTGTCTCTGGTTGGCCCTTGAGCAAGGCCCTTAACTCTCAAGTGCTCTGTTGTATGAATGAGGTAAATTCAAGTTGTAAGTCTGGATAAAAGCAAGTCTGGATAAAATTCCATAAATTACAATAGTGATTTATAGATTATTTACATCTTATACTTAACAAAAATAAAAACTGTAAGTGTGGATACTTGTTTTCCAAGGCTTTGCTGTTTCTAAGTAACTTTTTTTTGTTTGTATTATTAGACTGACGCCAGACAGGGAATTACTAACTAACTTAAATGTAACAATGAGCCTCAATTATCAAGCTTTATACGGACAGATTTTTCCATATATTAATTCGGGGTGGGGACGTCTGTAGCCTACTAACTAATGTAAACTTTGCTTGATCGGCTTCAAATCATATAACTGGATGGCTGCACTTTTATATTTGGAATATACCGGGATATGAGGAATATGAGGATAAATTGCTTATTTGTATTATGTTTATTGGAAAATAATCAACTTTGGGGTTGAAACTATAATTTGCCTTCATGTCAACACCCTGTAAATTATATTACAACAACTCTATGCCACCCAAATGGTTTATTTCTTACATATTGTCCATGTCTAGTACATTGTCACCAATATATGACATTGTATTCAACACATTCCTGCAACTTCCAAGACCTTCCAAATCTGAGTCACTGCTGTGGTGATTCCAGCCCGGTTATCTCATTCCTCCATTTTCTCCATTTACAGTCCACTCCTAGATCTTCAACAAGATGGTGTGAACTTCTAGCATAAATTAAAAGTTACTCAAAATTCTAGCCCATATTCTCTGAGATTTCTGCTTTGTAGAGTTTCACATTTCATGCCACTGTCTACTAAATGGATGATGAGGTTTGCACTCGCAAACAATGTCCTCAAGATTTACCTTCATTTTTAGTATTCCCATAGTTGATCAAAACATGGTTGACCGACTTGAGCTGAGAGACACCTAGCCAAACAGCAAGATAGCAGAGTGAAGATTTATAGTCAAACATGAGGTCATGCTCCAAGGGAACGGTAAAACAAGCCTGAGCAAGCGGAAGCAAGCCCAGTTACTGACCTGTGGAACTCCTCCTGTTCTTCAGTTAGAAAGAAACAATATCACACAGCAGCAACTGTTGCCTAGTAAACCTGCCCACGTTAAGGTGGCTTTTTCAAAGCATGAACGCAACACCCTGAAACTTGATGACTGCAAACAAACAAACTGGTCCATACCAACAGAGGATATGGCATTGCTATACAGAGTGGTGTAATGGTTGAAAGTGGAAACAAACACGTTCAACCCTATTCCTTCAACCATAATCATGCCCACCTGAACATCTAATCATTGCCTTAAGAAATTCTTGATTAACTAGAAGAAGAAGAAGAAGAAGAAGAAGAAGAAGAAGAAGAAGCCTTTAGTTGTCACATATACATTACAGCACAGTAAAATTCTTTTTCTTCACATATCCCTGCTTGTTAGGAAATTAAGGTCAGAGCACCGGGCCAGCCATGATATGGCACCCCTGGAGCAGAGAGGATCAAGGGTGTTGCTCAAGGGCCCAACAGTGGCAGCTTGGAGGCGCTGTAGCTTGAACCCCCAACCTTCAGATCAGTAACCCAGAGGCTTAACCGATGAGGCACCACTACCTCTAAAACAGGTGTGTTAGAGTTTGGTTGGAGATGAAACTTGCAGGAAGGTAGCTTTCCAGGAACAAGGTTGGTGACCACTGCTCTAAACCAATATTGCATAAATTTACACTAATTTCAAATCAGGTTGGGTTTTTTTCAACCGTTTGACCATGCGACAAAGAGCCAAGAAAACCAGAAACACAGGCAATATCAATCAAGTACTCTTTGACAAATATTATAATTGCAAATGACCTAGAGATCTACTACAAGCCAATAATAACTAGAACCAATGAAAGTGAAAAATTCCAACACACATGGACACACCTTATCTGGACACACCAAAAAAAGACAAAACCTTTCATAATGCAAGCATGAAGGGTTCTGGTAGTGAACACAATCTAACTCGAAGTTTGGAATGTCGCCATAAAAAGTGTGTAACGCATATCTTGGTCTTACCTTCAGTACCTTGGACACACTTTGCTTCCAAAGCTGCTTCCTAAACACATGAGACATCGTGGATCCTGCTATCACTGTCTCAGGTTTAGGAAACAGCACTGTACTAGATAGATATTTGATGTCAGTACTGGAGGAGGAAACGCTCACACCTAGAATGAAAACTCTACCTGTACTTCTGGCATTTAAATACCTTTACAGACCACACACACACACACACACACCTGGATTTCAGTAATCTAGTAAGACATAAATTGTGTATGTGATTGTTGTCGCAAACAAATTTGAAGGTGATGTTACAAAGTGTTGATGAAGCTTCTAATTCTCATTTTGGCCAAATTTTTATAAAAAAAAAAAAAAAAAAAAAAAAAAAAAAAAAAAAAAAAAAAAAAAAAAAAAAAAAAAAAAAAAAAAAAAAAAAAAAAAAAAAAAAAAAAAAAAAAAAAAATTTTTTTAAAAAAAATTTGTTTTTTTTTTTTTTTTTATTTTAAAAAAAAAAAAAAAAAAAAAAAAAAAAAAAAAAAAAAAAAAAAAAAAAAAAAAAAAAAAAAAAAAAAAAAAAAAAAAAAAAAAAAAAAAAAAAAAAAAAAATTTAAAAAAATAGGTATTATTGCTATACGCTCTAACTATGATATCCTGATGCCCTACTTTTGGATGGAGCCCTCATCAGCTGGAGGCTACAGCCTGGAGATTGCTTAGGATGGTACCGTTTGGACTGCAATTACCACCTGCAGTTTTGCACTCAGGACTCTTTTGGTAAACAGTGGACTAGTTCAACAAAGAGACTTCATGTTAAAAGCATAATGAACTTTCTTTTACTTTCACACTATCCGTTATCCGTTATGAGGACGGGTTCCCTTCTGAGTCTGGTTCCTCTCAAGGTTTCTTGTTCATTTCATCTTAGGGAGTTTTTCCTCGCCACCGGCACGCTCAATAGGGATTAATTCACACACTGTATCTGTGTGTGAATTTATCCCTATTTATAAAATCTGTATCCCGTGTTTATATATTTCTGTAAAGCTGCTTTGAGACAATGTCCATTGTTAAAAATTGCTATACAAATAAAATTGAATTGAATATCAAAGCTTGTACTGTACATATCACTATGTATCTGAAATAATTCCATGCCTTTATATAGTTTCTAAAGCTAATTAAAATTTTGTTCCAGGATTTCCAATGTTGATCAGAAATAACAAAAATAACAGTGAATGCTTAATTTTTGCACGGCTGCTAGCAGTTTTAACGCTTTCCTCATTTTGGAAGCTGACAGAAATGGCGGAATGTTAGTATAATAATAGTAATCATTTGAGGCTCATGTAAGGCTACATGTGATGCTTTATGATTAGTTACAATATCTTACTTAATATACAATATTTTCCAAACAGAAGCTTCTAAATATCCTGTAATAGCAGCTCTGACAGGAGTTCCAGCTGCAATTCACAGGTGTATATCAGTGTGCTTTTTCTAATGCGACATTGTTTCTATAGTAACGGTTACATCGCATGGACTGGATGATGACGGGTCAACATAATTTTAGCCTAACAATAAACAGATTAAACATGTGTTGTTGATAAAAATAAAAATAAAAAACATGTGTAATTGTTGATATGGTGATGTGTAAGGAAGGAGTCTCCAGTGTTAGTGCTTTTCTGCTGCAGAGAGCATCCACTTTCTGGTTGCTTGGTAATATGATACGCTATAGGTGTTGTTGTTTTTTTTTTGTCTGTTTTTTTTCTATTCTCTCTTCAAATTAACAAGAAAAAAATAAATAGTAGTTTATAATGTTACACAGAAACGGTCTTGAAGACTTTATGGTCTGCAAGTGCATTAATATAAACCTGTGATTTGCAGCTGTGTTATAAACACGTTTGTTTATTAATAATTCAAGACGCAAGATCTTTGTTACTCCGTTAGCTGATTAGACATAAACTCCCTCCATTTTCCCTCCATTCTAGTGTTAAATCGTTTATTTTTAGTATGCAGTAAATAAAACTGGCGGTTTTAGTGGCAAGACTTTGCTAGCAAACCTAAATAGTGCATCATATATTGTATATAATAAACAATTTTCGAGAATGGTGATTTGATATTTTAGCTAGGCCACGTCTAGTGTCAACACTTCCATTTACGTCATTAACTTGTTATCACGTGTGAATTGGTCGTTTTTTTTTATGCTAATCAGAAACAGAAATTGTGATAACGGTGGCTCCCAGGATACCACAAGCCAACAAAGTTCACTCAAGCAAAAGACAAGCTCTAATTACAGGCCCCTTCCTCAACTTTCCAATTAGGCCAATTAAAAAAGCCTCAAAGCCACACGTCCGGGCACGTAAACCGCGCCAAAAGAGTGTGTGAGCTGTTGCGGTTGGAGCTCAAAAAACCGACTGTGAAGCTTTGCTTTTAAAGGCATTTTGATGCTATCAATATTTCAAAGCATCATGGCTGATTTTGCTGCACTGAGCTGCCTTTTAGCAAGGGCTCATGTAACCAGAGACCCGTGATGAATTATGCAGAAGGACTGAAAACTGGTGACGACACACACACACACACACACAACTCGCAGTGTTAAAACTGTCACGTATAACTGTCATTATGGAGGCATTTGGTCCCCACAAACAGAGAATATGCACACAGAGGTGTAGCAAGCTAATAATGAAAAAAATATGCACAAAAAGAGCAAAATGAGCAACAATTAACAATCAGTATAATGTGCATGGGACTTGAAGACAAGACTCATACCATCGCTCTTAAAATATTCTTATTTTGGGGCAACAAATCACACCGCCCAATATTTACAGCAAATTTGAGCTTACTTGCATTGTGTTGGTCATGTGTTATTACACCTATTGTCCCAAACAAAGAGAATGCGTAGACACATTCAACTGGAATGCAACAATTACACTATAGTTTAATTATCTATTTTGCTTCAAGATTGATGTAATTAATCCTCGGTGTACTAAATACTCAACCCCCAAACTTGAGCCCTGCGGCAGTAAATAAATAAATAAATACATACATACATACATAATAATCACCCAGTTGCAAGAAGTGAAAAAGCACTGACCTGGCATCCCTCTCAAGAAGCACATGTTAATGCTGTCTGATAATCATATATATATATATGTATATATATAAGTATACTCTGCAATGCTAGTATACAAT
This sequence comes from Ameiurus melas, assembly GCA_012411365.1. Taxonomy (NCBI): domain Eukaryota; kingdom Metazoa; phylum Chordata; class Actinopteri; order Siluriformes; family Ictaluridae; genus Ameiurus; species Ameiurus melas. Next base: position 3,469,753 of record CM022757.1, on the reverse strand, counting down.
GTCTTCCTCAAGTATTGACCCGCTTTGAACATTTCCACATTTTGTAGTGGTTCTGGATCTGGAACTGGAATGGATTTTGACCATTGACAATACTTGGTAGAACCATGCTGAGTCTCTATCAGCTTTGCACATCTAAGAACCTGATATTTAATTGCCCAAGCTCTATCAGATTGGATGGAGTCCGTTGGTGGAGAGAAATTTTCCACAGAACTTTTCCAACAGATTCGAAATTGGATATAGGTCGACTGGGACAATCTAACAGATCCAGGTTTTTGGTTTGAACCATGGCTAGTTGCTCACTCCATGCTGATGAAAAGTATCACCATAATATGCTGCTACCACCACCATGCTTCACACAGTGAATGGTGATCTCAGGGTGATGAGCAGTGTTGGGTTTCCACCAAACATAGTGCTTTGTGTCAAGGCTAAAAAGTTCCATTTTGGTCTCATCAGACCAGAGAACCTACCACATGAGGAGATGTGGTACCAGCTTTACCACAAAATGTTACTTTTTTTGTTACAACTGGTCCAGGTTCCCAGTGACCCTGAAAAGGAGTAAGCGGTAGAAGATGGATGGATGGATGGTCTTCATGATACAGTATGTTTAGCTACTGTATACTATACTATACTCCAGGTAGTATTTACATTGAGATAATGTGACATTAAATTAAATTGCAAATTTAAATCTACATTTAGTACTTAGCATTTGTAATTCGGACATTTCTACCAGTGCATGTCAAATGTGTGCTGTAATTCCAGTTAGTGTACATTGTTCCCCAAGTATACAGTAGTAAACTTGGTTAAATTTGTAATATAATAAAATTAAGTATATGATTTATTTTCATCTTTACAAAATTTAAAAAACCATGCTAAAAAGTTGACAGAAGATGACAAGAGTGTTGAAAAGAGTACTGGAACACAGCGTCAAAACTCTGCATAGACCCTTTCAGAGCGCATGTAGCAATGTGCTCGACCTTGCCTCAAGTAAATGCTCACATAAAACACACAGATGTGAACTGTGCCGGTGTGCTGATTAGCACACAGCTGGCGACTGCTCGATGAAAGAATCAACAAGCACATTTCCATATGCACATAACATCTGGACGGACAAAATTCTGCCTCAATCCATCATCCTAAAGGGAAGAAAGAAGATACTTCATAAACACGTCCAAGAGTAAATAAAATGACAGATTGCGCTGATTAATTTCACTGAATACAGGTGTATTTCACCTCGCGCACTTCACCTCAGATATACTCAGAAATGCTAGCATATCAAATTTAAACTAGCACACTTCACCTCAGATGTACTCAGAAATGCTAGTATATCAAATGTAAACTAGTGTATTTCACCTCTCAGAAATGCTAGCATATCAAACATAAACTAGCACACTTCACCTCGAGGCTGCTCAGAAATGCTAGCATATCAAACGTAAACTAGCACATTCACCTCAGATGTACTCAGAAATGCTAGCATACCGAAAGTAAATTAGTGTATTTCACCTCGAGGGTGCTCAGAAATGCTAGCATATCAAAATGAAACCAGTGGGCCTCTGTGTGAGGAAAATAGTCTTAAAGCAGGCTAGAAATTAAAGCATCTAATCTGATTTTTGCTAAATAAAATAATAAAAACATAGTTTTAGGGAAATATAATTATGCTTTATTTTGGTCATTTTGTTCCAAAAAGGTTTCAGCCACCATGCAGAAATCCTGTTGATATCACGCTTGGGGAGTACTCTAATATTGTGTCTTTTTCAATGTATTAAAGATTGCCTTCATAGTAACACTGTTCTGCACGTGGTTACCCCACCAAAAAAGAAAAAAAGAAAAGAAAAAGGTGGCCTCTTTTTGGAAAACCAGAATATGGTCACCCTATCTTTTGACAAAACACAATATAGACAGCTACTTGACTATAATTCTGGCTCTCTCTCGCCAGCCGTGGAGAGATAAATGTTGGTTAATTTTGGTAGAATAGAAACACAAATTGTTCTCTGAAATGCTTTTGGGATATTAATGTTAATGTAATGCATCAAGGACAGTGATCTTCTTTTATTTCACTGTATTAAAACAAATCCAAATATGAATTTAAGCTCTAAATTAAGCTCTAAACAAAAGTATTTTACTGCTTTTCTCACGACTTTGACCTTTAAGTAGTCCAAAAGTAATCAGATTACATTACTTTCATATTGTAATGCTTAGGTTACTTATGTTACTGATGACATTTTTTTTAATGAAGTAATTTGTAACTGTAACGGAATACATTTTTTTAAGTAGCCACTCCCAACCCTGCACACAGGTACTTAGATGTAAATAGTCTGGCATTTGAAAAAGCAAATAATGTTTGTGTAATGAAAACCTGTTGTTGTTGGGGTTTTTTTTATGTGTGAGTAGCACCCCCTAGTGGCCTACAGCACCATGTTCATGAATCTGACCTTATTCAATATGTAAAGAGACGTTACTGGTGCTGAGTTCAAGTCCCAGGACTGCAAGATCCACTGTAGGCCTCTTTAACAAGGTTCTTAACCCCTTAGCCTCTCATGAGCTGATGAGTTGGGTCCAGATTTACTTTCCTAATTGTACCTGTAAACTTTTCCTATTCCTTTCAGTGCAGCTACTGAAAAATGCATTATAGTTACTGAATCATGGCTGATTCCATGACTGTGTTTAGCCATAGTATCTCTTACAGTAATTCAAGCTGGATAGGAAGGGATTCATCTGTAAATCATTTGTAGGAGCATTTACACAAAAAATTTGGTTGTCGTGAAAATCTTGTACGCCTCACACCGCCAGGGTCTGGGGTTCGAGTCCCGCCGGGGCCATGTGTGTGCGGAGTTTGCATGTTCTCCCCGTGCTGCAGGGGTTTCCTCCGGGTACTCCGGTTTCCTCCCCCAGTCCAAAGACATGCATGGTAGGCTGGTTGGCGCGTCTAAATTGTCCATAGTGTATGAATGGGTGTGTTAGTGTGTATGTGATTGTGCCCTGCGATGGACTGGCACCCTGTCCAGGGTGTACCCCGCCTTGTGCCCGATGTTCCCTGGGATAGGCTCCAGGTTCCCCCGCGACCCTGAAGAAGGAGTAAGCGATAGAAGTGGATGGATGGATGGATGAAAATCTTGTAAATTCGAAAAAAAACGTCCGTATTCTACTCGTGCTCCTTGGTGTGTGTAAATTTACACATAAGAAGGCATTCAAATCATATGCTGTAAATTGTACAGATTACTGCACTTTTGCATCTGGAATATACTGTCGAGTTTAAACGCGTATTTCCTGTTACTTTTACGGCATTTAGTAGACACCCTTATCCAGAGGGACTTACAGAAGTAGTTTGGAGTCTCCATCAAAAACACATCCTCATGCTAGTTCCTGAGTTCAGGGAAAAACCAATCATTTTATATTAATGCCATTCATTAAACAAATATAAAATAAAGAAAGCCAGCCAACACAAACCCATAAATTGCTGTAAGAAATAAGACAAAATATTCAATCATGACAAAAGATTTGGCGCTGTATAAACAGAGGATGCGTCGGTCTGTAGCCGTAAACAAATGCCTTAGCTGATGGAATATTTAGCATATGTTATAAGAAGTAGAATTATCAATATCATATATTACTAAATAGTTTTTGCTGTGGAAGTGAGTCTAAACAGTTTCCATTTCTACCTTTCAGACTTTACCCTGATTGTTCAATTCGTGCTTTAAGCTGTTTGTGCACTTGACCTTATATGGAATTTTGTGGGCGGCCCTACATGCAAATGAGCTGTGTCAGTGATGCACTTATTTACACAAGTACAAAGACATTTTTTTGTTTGTTTGTTTACTAAATGACTGATCAATGAGGCCCATTGGCTGCATTTTGCCATTAAATGAGTAAGAATTTAAATGATCTACTAAAAAAAAAAAAAACAATTATTAATAATTTACTTATATAATTTAGTCTGTAGTTTGGTTGATGGGGTTGCACTGTGTTTCCAGAGTCAGTCTATATCACGATATCACTGAAAATAGAAGAAGAAGAAAATACAGCGACAATTTTCTTCTTCACAAGATCTTCAGGAAATCTGGATGTGGAATATTCCATATGTTAACCGCAACAAATTGAGCATATGTGACTCAAATATACATTTTTAATAACCTACAGTATAATGAGAAAAGGATGATTCAAGCGTGAGATTAAAACCGATTTGGATATTTATAAAAAATAAAATAAAAAAAGTCCCAATAATAATACAGATTTTAAAGTAGTATATTTACATAATTATATTTCAAGTCAGTTGTAAATGCTGTTGATTAATGATTCATATTTATGATATTTACCTGAAACTTGGTACGTACATACAGGAGGTAGTTTTTGAAGGACACTTTAAAAGCTGTGATTAAAATCGACATTTGAACATTGCGGTATTAGAGAAACTCTTAGACGTCGAACAACCCCAGAGTCCGTCTCATCTCGACACCAAACAAAGTACTGCACACGTTCGTGCGGAATGTTCTAGTTAATGATTATATGTTACGTGATGCCACTCGGCAAACAAATGCATGCTAATTGAATAGTTTTGTGGGGTACATGAGCTGTTGATTTGGATTGGAGTGCAGAAAAAGAATTGCTGTACCAGTATGAGGGCTACAGGTGTGCACTACACAGTAGTATACTGTTATGAGTAGTCGTGTTATGGGCTTTCCATCTGTATGCTCGTATCGAAGTCGCAGAGAAGAGCAGAGAGCGTTTGTACTTTGCTGTACGTGTTCGATTCTATAGTAAAACTGGTGATAGATTTTGTTGGCTGTACTGTAGAGAATAATGGAACCGGAAGGAAGTGAAATCCTTCACACCCCTGCGATGAGACAATGTGGGAGCAATAAAACAACGTGTGCTGCAGTATCTGATAATGATGTAAGTACACATAGTCCCAATACTGACCCATACAACACCCAGCATCTCCTTACAACCATGAACACCCTCTACAGAGATCTGCTCCCTGACAATGATAAATACAGATAGAGATATAGACATAGATATAGACAGACAGACAGACATAGATAGATAGATAGATAGATAGATAGATAGATAGATAGATAGATAGATAGATAGATAGATAGATAGATAGATAGATAGATAGTGGTGGTAGATAGGCAAACAGGAAGACGGGTAGACAGACAGACAGACAGACAGACAGACTAAGATAGATAGATATGAGATGTAGATAGATAGATAGATAGATAGGTGGTCAGACAGACAGACA